>OY720251.1:17138856-18360356 GCA_963082625.1 Pasiphila rectangulata | reverse complement strand
GGGGAACTTTCATCAGGGAATTGAGCGTTACGGGGCACCTTCTCCCGCCCTCTCACGCGCTCACTTACACTGCGCGCCACGTAACGTATAATTAAAGTGAGTAGACAACCCGTTTAACATTACAATTATTTTTAACCGACTTTTATATATATTTTTATGTGTGATTGATTAAGTTAGTTCTTTATGAACCGATTTTGTTTCTTTTGTTGGAAAGGAGATATGCCAAGGGTGGTCCCATATAGAGGTCAAAAAAATTCGACCCTTTAGTGGGTCAAAATATGGGTTGAATGATGAAATGAACAGTTATTATTGAATCTTGTTATGTTATGCAGGGGTATATAACGCTAACACTTGAAACAATCACTAAAAAATATGAAGTACCTAAATGCCTTTTACAAAAAAAGGAAACCGACAAATATGTATCCGATTTGGTATAAAACATAATCATACCAAGAAGAAATCTTAAATCCAACCCAAAAGTACAATTATTTTACAAATTTTTAGTCGTCGATTACTTTTTTTGTAAACAACATTTATTAAACACAATACATACTCCTTACAGGAGACGCATCGGCCAAAGACATCGACATCGCCATGAAGCTCGGCGCGGGCTACCCCATGGGTCCACTAGAGCTCGCAGACTACGTGGGCCTTGATACCAACAAGTTTATCCTGGACGGCTGGTTCAAGAAATACCCCGACCAACAGCTGTTCAAGCCGATCCCGCTGCTGAACAAGCTCGTGTCTGAGGGCAAGCTGGGAGTGAAGACCGGCGAGGGCTTCTACAAGTATGAGAAGAAATAGACTGTACGAGGAGTGGTTTATAAACTTTAGCGATCAGGGGACATACCTTTGAATCGCTTGTGTAACATCAAATTTTAAGAAGTGGGTTTCATGTTTGTTTGAACGGTTTCATTAAAAAGTAAATCTTACTAGAGTGAAAATAAGGGTAGCTAAGTAAGCTCAAATGTGTTTAAGTGAAGTTTATGCATGTTGTATTTTATGAATCACGTTTATTGTTAAATCCGATTTACTGGTATGCCAATAGTACCTACATATTTTTTAGAATTTTGTAAAGTTGTGTACGCAATAGACTTATTTACAATACGCCGTTTTTTTTCTTTCCTTTCCTTGTTCAGGGGCTGCATTTGTCTGTTCGCGATAAACTATGAACGGATTTTCGTGCGGTTGCTATGCCATTGAGACTGAAAAATACCTACTCAAATCATGGTAAATATTGCATATAAGGTACTCTATAGTTTCATGGCGTGTGAAACTGCGCCAAAATATAAGGAAACTCAAAAATACTCAAATTATGGTAAATATCTCGTAAATACTGAATATCAATATAGTGTTCACATCATGATAGTTTCAAAGTTATATTCAAAAGTGTTTCAAGAGGAAGGTTTTATAGTAAAATTAATAAAGGGTTTGGTATAAGTTGGCTGAACTTTTTTGTTTGAAAACGTAGCGTTAATAAAGTACTGCGTGCGAGTGCTGCGCGGCCTCCAGCACCGTCCGGCGGCGCTGCCCCTGTGCCCACACGGGTGCGTGGGCGCACGCCGCCGCCCCGCCTTGCTTTGCCGGCCTCCTTCTAGAACTAACCTGCTAGAGTTCAAATGAAAACATGGTTCAAATCCAATATATTAACACTTAATACTGCTAAAACACACTACGTAATTTTTTCAGCCAAAAATAAAGTAATTTCGGATTTTGAACCCTTGCAAATCAATGATATAATAATAAACAAATCAGGTACCGAACAATTTTTAGGCCTCATCCTTGATAACCGTTTAACATGGAAACCCCACATATTAAAAATCAAATCAAAACGAATATCTTTGAATGGCATGCTCCGCGGCATTGTCCGCTGATTACCACATAATATAAAATAAACACAATATATAATTCGCTGGTGAAACCCCATATTGACTACTTGATTGAAGTGTGGGGTTCAGCAGCAATCCAATCTAAATCTATTGCAGGTCGCACAAAACAAACTTTTTAAGAGATTATTTAACTTCATAGTTCGCGCAAAACTTCTTGAGCTCTGTGAAGTTAGCTTCAGTGACTGCGCAGTACACAGTTTTTAGGGCGTTGAGGGGAAGGAATGATAAAAGGGGTTCGAGAGGGGCTCAGTTTGTGAAATTAGGGTTGCCAGCGCGAGTTTTGGTGTATTTTCGTTTTATTTAGCACACATTTTACTATGCATTTATTTATTTTTCAATTATTAAAACAAACATATTTAAAAATCAATTATTATATTAAATTAAGGATTAATAAACACTTAAATGCTAGAACGAATTCACCTTTATCATCGCAAGAAGCCAATTTTTTAATACAAAATTTCGACTATGTGGCAAGATTATTTATAACCTAGTTGGCAATATTGAATGAACATGTCAACATGCGCAACTTTTCATTTGCCGTAACGTTCACAGAGCTCAAGAAGTTTTGCGCAAACTCTACCTAACGTCGACCTCTTAAATTATATAAAGATACAAGGCTGATGGATATTTACACAACATACAAATATAACACCTGTCTGTTAACCACTAGTTTGGTTACGCGAAAATAATTTTTCGACCCTCAAGTGGTTTGCGTTTTGGCGGGAAAAACGGCGGGCGCTCCGCGTCGGCGCTAAGTGGATACTGGCTCGGTTTTTACAATGGAGCGTATCGTGGTATTTACGCTCTGTGGAAAGGGATTGAATGAAGCTTGTCAGTACAATCATTCATAATTTAGTCTGTGTTCGGGATATGTTCCGGACGGTCATAGCAATTAAATTAATAGATTAGACTTAAATGAAAATAAAACACCTACCACCATGTAGCTCTAAGACCTAGCATAGATAGTCATAGAATAGATAGTCATAGCATAGATAAATATTATAAATAAAATATTAATAGTACTTGTAGGCACTGGCAACGGGCTACAATAATATAGAGGTAGGCTGTTTTGTAAATACATAGATAGACCAAATAATGTAAGATAATGTAAGGTAACACAGAAACAGATGAACAATGTACCTACACCAATAAACGCAGACCGGCAATAGTCGCTCGCTGCGCGCGGCAGAGTGAGAGAACAGGAAAAAATATAAATATAGACGAGACCCGTTCACTGCATGTGCTCAGTCCACAAGTCGCCAGCCTCGGAACAACACCCACGCGCTAACAAAAGGAAGCAAGGAACGGACCTCTCGCTCACTCTCGCCGCCCGCAACCCGCACCCGCCGCCGTTGTACCTGAATTCACGCTATTGTTTCAATCTCAGTCCTCCATAGAACCCCAGCGCTCAACGTACACACAGGACGACGGTCTACTATACTCGGAATCGGAAGGCTCATCAGCACAACCAACAGTTACAGTCCACTGAATAGGTGCTGAGCCGACCGAACCGTTTATAGTCCGGTCCCGTACATTGGTCCTCGCGAGTCGGATCTATTTGGATTGAGATTGAGCAATGGTGGTGACAAGGTCAAACTGCGGGTCTCGTTGCGAAGAGCCAGGTCCGGCACCTACGCCGACTGCTACCGCGGTGACGGAGGAGCGGCCGCAACCCCCGTCACAGCAGTCGGTGCCGCGAAAAACAGTGCCCGAGCAAACACACGCGTCCGGAGCTCCCGGTATGGAGCCGACAACATCGACCAGCCTCAGATCAAACATCCTCACCTCCAACTCGTCCGCGACCTGCACAGGAAGTACGCAGCCGACGTCGACGGACACCTTGGCCACAGCCACAGGAAACACCGGCGGGAGCCCCGTGGAGGACACAGAAGACACAGAGCCCCGCACGGAGAGAACACAGAAGACCGCGGCGTCGAGGAAATCAACAAGACGATCTAAGAAGAGCAGAATAGCGCAGGCAAAATTGGAGCTGTTGCGTATACAGGCTCAGATCGCCGAAGCGGAGCTGGAACAACTCTACAAAGAAGAGGAGGACTCAGAAAGCGACGCGAGGTCCGAAGTCACTGAGCGAGAAAATACCGGACGGGTAGAGCACTGGGTACAGAACACCACCCTGCTGGCGATAACAGATCAACCACACGGCGAGAATAACAGTCTCGCCGCACAGGTGCCGGGCGGAAGGAAGATTCCCCTCGCACAACCGGGCGAGAATAACAGTCTCGCCGCACAGGTGCCGGGCGGAAGGAAGATTCCCCTCGCACAACCGGGCGAGAATAACAGTCTCGCCGCACAGGAGCCGGGCGGAAGGAGGATTCCCCTAGCACAACCGGGCGAGAATAACAGTCTCGCCGCACAGGAGCCGGGCGGAAGGAGGATTCCCCTCGCACAACCGGGCGAGAATAACAGTCTCGCCGCACAGGAGCCGGGCGGAACGAGGAACCCCCCCGGACGCCTTCAGGTCGGGAATAACAGTCCCGCCACACAGAAGATGACGGACGGCACAGTACAGGCCGCCCCCACCATCATACAGCAAGCGCCGCCGGGGACGACGGCCGACGCCCCCAACACACAGCCGCCGCTGGGGACGCCGAGGGCCGCGCCCCCCACGGAGACGCCGGAGCACCGGCACGCAGCGGGTGCACAGCCAGCCCCGCTACACCAAGGACAGTTTTATAGTGCAACAGAACAGTATAACATAGTGAACAGTGACAGTATAGTTAACAACGCCCGCGGGGCAAACGTGAATAGAGACAGTGCGAATAATGGATACAGTGAGTTCCAGGGAGCAAACCGGTATGTACACAACTTTAATGACAGGGATATTGTGAGGCCGGGAGCTTCCGCACCGGCGGGAGTCATAGCAGGACCGCCCCGTACTGAAATGGGAGAGCTGGCCTCTGCTATAGCGCAAGCTATACGATCGGGAACACAGTCGACTGCCCGCCGGTTCTCGGAACTGCCAATATATAGCGGTGCCTATCAAGAATGGCTAGCATTCAAGGCAGCATATGAGGAATCCGCCTATTCCTACACAGAAACTGAGAATGTAGGTAGATTAAGGAAATGCTTGAAAGGTCGCGCTAGAGAATCTGTAGAAAGCTTGTTAATCTACAACGTCCAGCCAGATACGGTCATGAAATCGCTTGAAGCTAGATTCGGCAGACCAGACGCAATAGCCCTAGCCGAATTAGATAGATTACGTTCTCTAGCCCGACCTACAGATTCGCCTAAAGACTTATGTGTGTTCGCAAGTCGGGTAGCAAACGTCGTTGCTACATTACAGGCCTTACAACGAGTCTACTACCTCTATAACCCAGAGCTAACAAAGATCACAATAGAAAAGCTCTCGCCGACGCTCAAATACAGATGGTACGACTTCGCCACAGAACAAGCTACCGACGAGCCCGATCTTCTCAAACTAGCGAGATTCCTCAACAGAGAAGCTGAGAGATGCGGCCCATACGCGCAGCCCGAGACAGAAGCACCTACCGCTGCGAACAAAAAACAAGGCAGGGCCTATACCGTAAATAGTAGTCAAGAAGACAAGAAGCCCAAGTGCCTGGTTTGTCAACAGAATCACAATATCGTGAAGTGCGAAAAACTGACAGAAGCCTCCACCGATGAAAGATGGGACATAGCCAAAAGGTTCAAACTCTGCTTCCGATGTCTCAAGCTCAGAACACAGAATCACAGATGCCCCAAGAAGGCTTGCGCTACCGACGGATGTCCGAAATGGCATCACCCACTTCTCCATTTCCAACGAATCCAAGAGGAAGAAACCGAGAAGGTCGCATCATCAAGAACCATAGCAGAGAGCAGGACGTTTCTGAAGATAGTACCGGTCACAGCTTCGGGCCTCAGCGGCGAAGTGAAGACATACGCCCTGCTCGATGATGGATCAACGGTTACGTTGGTGGACGAAGACATCGCCGATACAATAGGGGCCCCTGGGCCCAATGATCCGCTGCGGATAGAATCCATAGCGAACGCAACGGTCAAAGAAATGAAGTCGAGGCGCATAACATTCAGCTTAACAGGCGCCGATGGAACGCACGAAATACAGGCCAGAACCGTCAAAAGCTTAAAACTTTCTCCACAATCTATCACACACAACGACGTACAGAACGTGGAACATCTGAAAGGCATCAAGAATTATGTACTACATGGAAACGCCAAACCGAGGATCCTTATAGGCCAAGACAATTGGCACCTGCTGGTCACTAGCAACATGAAGACAGGTCACATCTCTCAACCAGTGGCCTCCCTGACCCCGCTCGGCTGGGTACTTCACGGATCCCGAACTCGGTCTCTCGGACAGCGCGTTCAGTACATAAATCATCTATCTATCGAAGACGACATGAACAACGAGCTACGCCACCATTTCGCTATAGAATCGTTAATGATAACGCCGAAATGTCCTGTTAACGATCCCGAGCAACGAGCACTGAAAATACTTCGAGAAAACACCACTCAAAGACCGGACGGACATTACGAGACAGCGCTACTGTGGAAAGAGGGAGATGTCGTCATGCCGAACAATAGAGATAACACGTTACGAAGAATGTACAGCACAGAGAAGAAGATAGATAAAGATAGCGATATAAGAAGAAAGTATGAAGCACAGATGACGAACCTTATAGTTAAAGGCTACGCGGACGACGCCACCAGGGACATACCGACAAATTTCAACGAACAACATAGATGGTACGTCGGCCCAGATTTCCTGCAAACAGAGTCCGCTACTTGGCCTACGGAAGAACCCGCCTCGATCCAGGAAACAGGTGAGGAGCGCACGCTCGCCCTCGATACGGAGCCAAGAAAGAAGTCGCCCACAATAGCTACAGCACTTCCCGATCCAGGCAGGTTTTCCCAATACAAAAGACTCGTTCGAACAACAGCGCGGATCTTACAGTTCATAGACATCCTCCGACGCAGAGTAGAAAGGGTAGAGTTCAAAAGAACAGTTAAGAACACCGAGAGCGATCCCGACTGGCGCACGGAAAAGAGAAAGGCACAGAAACAGCGGCGGGAGATTCGCCCCACCACCGATAAGTACCTACCTATAGAAGGTGACTTATTAAGATGCGCCGAGCTCAACATCGTCATGGCAAGACAGGAATATAGCTTTCCCGAAGAATTAAAAGCCCTGAAGGCAGGGAAAGCTTTACAGAAAAACAGCCGCTTGAGCAAGCTAGCCATAGAAATGAAGGACGGCGTCATAGTAATTAAAAGTAGAATCGGCCTAACTATAGATATAGGTGAACGAACAAAATCACCTCCCATTCTAGATGGAAACGATAGGGTGACTAAACTTTATATTGAAAGTATCCACAGACAGATGATGCACGCTGGTGTTGAAGCAACAGTAAACGAATGCCGTCAACACTTCTGGATCCTGCGTCTGCGGACGACAGCACGTATGGTGATCCACCGCTGCCTGCCGTGCCATCTGAGGAAGGCGCCCGCCCCGCAGCCGGCGACAGGAAATCACCCGCCGGCGAGACTGGCGCACAGCTGCAGGCCGTTCACACACACAGGCCTCGACTACTTCGGCCCGCTGGCCGTAAGAATTGGGCGGGCAACAGCGAAGCGCTATGTGGCGCTCTTCACCTGCCTGACCACTCGGGCAGTCCACCTCGAGCTCGCTTCCGACCTGTCGACGAGCGCCGCGGTCATGGCCCTACGGCGCATGATCGCACGCCGAGGCTGCCCTACCGAGATCTGGTCCGACAACGGGACCAACCTACGTGGTGCCGACAAAGAACTTCGCGCCGCGCTGGACAGCGCGACCGCCTGCGAGGCCTCATCCAGAGGCATCACCTGGCGCTTCATACCTCCTGGGGCCCCATTCATGGGCGGGGCCTGGGAGCGCCTAGTCCGAAGCGTCAAAACCGCGCTCGCAGCAACCCTGTGCGAGCGCCAACCGCGTGAGGAAGCCCTCCTCACCCTGCTCGCTGAGGTCGAGTACACAGTCAACAGCCGTCCACTAACCCACGTCTCAGTGGATCCCGAGGACCCGGAGGCCCTCACCCCGAATCACTTCCTGCTGCTGCAGCCGGGGCGCACCCCTGCGCTCGGCCCCTTCACCGACGGCGACCTGATAGGCAGGTCGCACTGGCGGGCCTCTCAACGCCTGGCCGATACCTTCTGGGCCCGCTGGCTCAAAGAGTATCTCCCCGAGCTACAACGCCGCCGCCACCCTCACGGCGACGGCCCCGCCGCCCAGGTGGGCGACCTGGTGCTCATCGCAGACTCCAACCTGCCTCGCAACACATGGCCCAGGGGGGTCATAGTCACAGTCTACCCCGGAGCGGACGGAGTCGTACGAGCCATCGACGTGCAAACCAAAGGGGGCGTGCTGAGAAGACCGACCAAGAAGGTGATCATCCTGCCGAGAGATGAGCCGTCCTCCACGACGGAAGGTTCCAGCGACAACAGCGGAGTCACTGGACGGCGGGAGAATGTTCCGGACGGTCATAGCAATTAAATTAATAGATTAGACTTAAATGAAAATAAAACACCTACCACCATGTAGCTCTAAGACCTAGCATAGATAGTCATAGAATAGATAGTCATAGCATAGATAAATATTATAAATAAAATATTAATAGTACTTGTAGGCACTGGCAACGGGCTACAATAATATAGAGGTAGGCTGTTTTGTAAATACATAGATAGACCAAATAATGTAAGATAATGTAAGGTAACACAGAAACAGATGAACAATGTACCTACACCAATAAACGCAGACCGGCAATAGTCGCTCGCTGCGCGCGGCAGAGTGAGAGAACAGGAAAAAATATAAATATAGACGAGACCCGTTCACTGCATGTGCTCAGTCCACAAGTCGCCAGCCTCGGAACAACACCCACGCGCTAACAAAAGGAAGCAAGGAACGGACCTCTCGCTCACTCTCGCCGCCCGCAACCCGCACCCGCCGCCGTTGTACCTGAATTCACGCTATTGTTTCAATCTCAGTCCTCCATAGAACCCCAGCGCTCAACGTACACACAGGACGACGGTCTACTATACTCGGAATCGGAAGGCTCATCAGCACAACCAACAGTTACAGTCCACTGAATAGGTGCTGAGCCGACCGAACCGTTTATAGTCCGGTCCCGTACAGGATATACAGCGTAAAAATTATTTTCTATTAATTATTGATTTAATTTTATATAAAAAATACTTTTGTTTGTAATTCAAAATGTATTACCTATCATATATCTACATGTTTTGCGGTATATACATAGTATGTGGTATAACCTCACTATATATAACATAACATTTAGGTGTCTTAGAACAAAATATTTTTTGATCGTAATTATAAAGTGCATTTTTTATGCATTTTTTTTGCGTAATCTTTTTTTTAATTTTAATTTAATCGAATAAAATTATTTTTTCTTGGGCTACGTAAATTTTATTTGTTATTGTCATTGTCAACTTCATTGAGAAGGCTACAAAACAAAGAAGAAGTTGATAAACACCATAGTTTAAAAATGACAATTGTTTTCGTGGAACGATGACTCAGCGATGACTCACTGGTCAGTTTACTTACCAAAACCAAACGACGGCTAAAAAATCTTGGTAAGTAAACTGACCAAAACCAAACGAGCGTGTTACATGCGGCACATGTACCTATCTAGCTGACTCAAACTGCAGCGTTGCAGTTTGCATTGTGTTCGGGCGGTACAAGACGATCGCCGATTCAGCAATGTAGCATTTCCATGTAGTTGGATTATAATGAATATGAATCCACGGATCGTCATTCTATCCTGGGTACTTGCATTGACCTAGCGTAGTCTCTGTTAGTTTTAACTTAGAATATTATTACGATAATTTTGTAATTCAAAGTAAAATAAATTCTTTGAAATTCTTTTGGTTTTTTTAAAACCATCAGCTGTGGCTTCCGTAATTGGCGCAGGCGGTAGTTACGTCGAGACAGTGCGTTATTCGTCTAGGAATCACGAAAATCGGCTCCGGACGAACAGACCCCCTGTTTGTGCTTTCAAGGACTTCATCGACGTATCAGAATCTACAAGCTCACGGCTGACGGGCACTTGGCAATCAGTGTAAGAAGAAAACCAATGTAAGTACTTTGAAACTTTCTTTGAAGTGTTGCCTCCTTTTCCACCATTTTCCGTCCAAGTAAATCCGGGGAAGAATCTGTCAACCATCGACAGGTTCGTAGGAATAGTGAGGTAGATAATTTTAGGAATTTAGATATTATTAGTGAGGAAACCGACAGAATCGCGGTAACCATGACGGCTCCTAGTGTTAATGAACCAGACTACATTTATAAGGCCTTACGCATGGTCCCGGAATTTGACGGGAACCCTAATATTTTAACTAGATTTATAAGAATTTGTGACCAATTAGTAACGCAATTCATCAGCACTGGTCCAGGGCACGAGTTAGCTAATTTATGTCTTATGAATGGCTTACTTAATAAAATAACCGGCCCAGCATCTAGGTTAATTAACGCAAATGGCATCCCAGAAAGCTGGCAAGGGATTAGAAATGCACTGATCAATAATTTTGCGGATCAGAGGGATGAAACTGCCCTTTATAATGATTTGTCTTTAGTCACTCAAGGAAATGACTCCCCCCAGGAATTTTATGACAAATGCCAAACCCTTTTTAGTACGATAATGACGTACGTAACACTGCATGAGGTCGTGCCTACCACCGTGGAGGCTAAGCGTGATTTATACCGTAAATTAACGATGCAGTCCTACGTACGAGGTTTAAAAGAACCTCTTGGGTCCCGTATTCGGTGTATGAGACCCGAAACTATCGAAAAGGCTTTGGAATTTGTCCAAGAGGAATTGAATGTGATGTACCTACAGCATAGGAACGAATCCAGCGACCGCCGTTCGCAGTTCGCCGCTTCGCAGTCAACATCAAAGGTACTGTCCCTAGCACCTAATTATGTTGTTCCCAAAGGTTTTAATTTCACCATGCCTATGCAGAGGCCCATGCCTATTCCTATGCAGTTGCAACCGCAACCGCAACCGCAGCAGTGGCGTCCACCACCGTCTCAGCGCATGCCTTTACAACCATCGCGCACGCAGCAAATGTTCCGAGCACCCCCTCCTAACTATAATGCTCAGAATAGCGGATTTAGATTCCCCCCAAGGGCTGCACCTCCCCAAAATCAAGGGCCCAAGCCCATGAGCGGTGTTAGCAATTTTGTGACGAAGACTCTCCCCCCCACAATTCAAGGACATGACTGGCAGAAGTTTGGCAATCCTCCCCCGACTAACTATTTCAAGGCTAGGGAAATGAACTATAACGAGGTAGGTGTAGGTGACTATTATGACTATTACGACCCCAACTCTTACTATCCTGAGTATCCGGTGACAGACTATGATAATTACTATGACTATCAAAGCGTTCCGGAATACTACTATGACCAACAGAACGACCCTCAGTTCGGTAGCGATGTACCTTCGGACTCAAATACTTTTGAGCCTGTGCAATCGTCTTCCAACCAAACCAACCAGGATTTTCATCAGGGCCGTTCAAGCAGAGAACTAAAATAGAAATGAATTTACAGTCCAGGAAAGAACTAAGGTTTATACAGATATCGAACCCGCCACTTAAATTGCTTATAGATACCGGGGCTAACCAATCATTTATTAGTCCTGAAGCAACTGATAATTTCTTTCCGCATGTACAAAAAAACTTTGATCCTTTTGAAGTCACTAACTCACGTGTGACTAGCACACATGACTATTCAATCACTATACCCCACTTTATGGAATTTGGCGAACAATCTAATATAAAACTATTCGTCTACAAGTTCCATAACTACTTTGATGGATTGATAGGCCTAGATCTATTAGAAAAATGTAATATAGATCTAAAGAACAATGTTTTAGTAACTAAATTTGCTAGAATCCCGTTGTCTCGCTATCAATGTAGGAAAATTAATTCTCAGGAGATAATTCCAGCCAATTCATCCAGATTGGTTAACATCCCGATCGATTATCCTGACGGTGACGTATATGTGACAGAACAATTAGTGTGTAACTGTATAATACACGAATGCATTACTACCGTGACTGACGAGACTGGAATCGTAGAAATAGAGAATATGACTAACAATGACATCATTATTCCATTTCATAGTTCAAGGACATTGATAGACGTTTGTAATATTGAGTGTTCTAACACTCAAGAGGACCCCACTCGAGTGCAAAAAGTTTTACAAAACCTCCGTACTAAGCATTTAAATGTCGAAGAGAGAGCTAATTTAACAACTTTATGCACTCGATTTTCCGATATTTTTTACATTGAAGGAGAGGCATTGACTTTTACTAATAAGATAAAGCACAACATTAGGACTACTGACGAACTTCCTGTCTACACGAAAAGCTATAGATACCCCTATGTACACCGAGAAGAGGTTAGGAAACAGATGACAAGCATGCTAGAACAGGGCATCATTCGACCATCTGACTCTGCTTGGAGTTCACCCATTTGGGTAGTACCAAAGAAAGCTGATGCTTCAGGTAGACCAAAATGGAGAGTAGTTGTAGATTTCCGTAAGTTAAATGACAAGACCATTGATGATAAGTATCCTATACCCAACATCGCGGACGTTTTAGATAAACTTGGCAGATGCCAATATTTTACAACATTAGATCTTGCCTCTGGGTTTTATCAAGTAGAGATGAACCCAAATGACATCGAGAAGACGGCCTTTAATGTAGAGCACGGCCACTTTGAATTTCTGCGCATGCCAATGGGCCTGAAGAACTCACCCTCCACCTTTCAAAGGGTTATGGATAATGTTCTCAGAGGGCTGCAAAACGAGATCTGTCTTGTCTATCTCGACGACATTATCGTCTTCAGCACATCATTACAGGAACACATGATAAATCTAGAAAAAGTTTTTACTAGGCTGCGAGAGTCCAACTTTAAAATCCAGATGGACAAATCCGAATTTTTACAGCTGGAAACTGCTTATCTTGGTCACATTATAAGCAGCGAGGGTATTAAACCTAACCCCGACAAGATCGCAGCAATCCAGAAATATCCGTTACCTAAAACTAATAAGGAAATTAAGCAATTTTTAGGACTTTTGGGTTACTATAGGAAATTCATACCCGACTTTGCTCGCATCACTAAACCTATGACTAAATGCCTTAAGAAATCTAACAAGATTTCATTGGACACCGACTACGTCGACTGTTTCGAAAGATGTAAACGACTACTAACTAACGACCCCATACTTCAGTATCCGGACTTTAGAAAGGATTTTATTTTGACGACTGACGCTTCAAACGTGGCTATAGGAGCTATACTATCCCAAGGACCCGTTGGTTCTGACAAACCTATATGCTACGCGTCTAGGACTTTAAATGAGAGTGAATTGAACTATTCTACCATCGAAAAAGAGCTTTTAGCCATAGTTTGGGCCACTAAATACTTCCGGCCATACCTATATGGACGTAAATTTAAAATTATGAGCGATCATAAGCCATTGCAATGGGCCATGAATATGAAAGAACCAAATTCAAAAATAACTCGATGGAGATTAAAATTAAGTGAGTACGATTTTCAAATAATTCACAAGCCGGGAAAAAGTAATACTAATGCTGACGCGTTATCAAGAGTCGAAATCAATAATGAAGAGATCGAATCCTTTATGGCTGAAATCGACTCCTTAGTGGCGCATCATTCGCAATCACAACAATCAGGATCTTCTACTGCAACTGCACATACCGGTATTGAAGACCCCATACTCGAAATACCTATAACTGATGAACCCTTAAATAAATTTCACAGGCAGATCTGTTTTACTATTGTAGGAGATATTAAGAAACGTACAACAGCGACGAAACCGTTTGACACACATACACGCACCTTTGTGCAACTCTCAGAATCCACTCTAGAACAGGATGTAGTTAACGCCATTAAAGAATATGTTGACCCGAAAATTAAAACAGCACTTAAAATCACTCCCACATTAGGTATGTACGCTGTGCTTCCTATCATTCAAAATCAGTTTAAAAGCTCTTCTATGAACTTAGTTTTAGCAAAAACTGAGCTAGAAGATGTAAAAGAATACTTAAGGCAACAAGAAATAATAAAGCATTATCACGATGGGAAGACAAACCATAGAGGCATTAATGAATGTTATCTGGCTTTGTCACGGCGATATTACTGGCCGAAGATGAAAGACGAGATAACAAAGTACATTAATGAATGTACAATTTGTGGTCAAAGTAAATATGACAGAACTCCCATTAGACCACAGTTTAATATCGTACCACCAGCGACTAGACCATTCGAGATTGTTCATATGGACCTTTTTACAGCAGAATCTGAAAAGTATTTAACTTTCGTAGACTCATTTTCTAAATATGGACAAGCCTACCATTTACGAGACGGTACAGCAGTCAGCATCCTTCAAGGACTTTTGACATTCTGTACACATCACGGACTTCCTTTGACTTTAGTGACAGACAACGGAACAGAATTCACTAACCAATTGTTTGCCGAATTCATACGACTACATAAGATTAATCATCATAGGACCTTACCTAATTCACCTAATGATAACGGCATTATAGAGCGATTTCATTCAACTTTATTAGAACACTTGAGGATTTTAAAGGTAAAGCATAAGAGAGAACCAGCTGTCAATCAAATGCCTTATGCTGTGTTAGGTTACAATAGTTCAGTACATAGTTTTACAAAATGCAGACCCCACGACATAATTAGAGGACATTTTGATCCTAGGGATCCTCTTGACATTGACTTGACTGAACATCTCATGCAACAGTATATTATAACACATAAAGAACAAATGAAGACTGTGTATGACATTATTAATCAGATTACGACAACTGACCGCACGACTATGATGACTAGGAGGAACAAAGATCGAGAACCTGAAGTTCGATACGAACCTGACCAACAAGTTTTTGTCAAAAACCCTCTCGCTGCAAGACAAAAACTAGCACCACGTTTCACTCAAGACGTAGTTCTTGCTGACCTCCCAATTCACATATACACTTCCAAAAAGAAAGGACCCGTAGCTAAAAATCGTCTTAAACGAGTACCTAAGAAAACCAAATTGTTACAGGATTCGACTATTACTGATATTCCAACTGACGATGGCACTGGAGATAAGACTTGAGAGCCTTGACAATGGACCCGGACTTCTCCCATTCAAACTTGGCGAAGCCAAACTTATAAGCCACTATCATTCCTTTATACAATATGTGGAACTGAAGGACTTAGACACCCAATTAGACTCGATTAACAATCAAATAGAATTTTTTAAGACTAAACTAGAAAATAACACCTTAGCCTTATACGAAATACAGCTTAATCATATCTCTTATAAACTTATTAAAGTAAAATCCCAGATAAAAAGTTTAGAACCCAATCGTGTTAGAAGAGGTCTTATTGATGGTTTAGGATCTATAATTAAAAGCGTTACTGGTAACTTGGATCATTCAGATGCCGAGCGTTATGATAAAGCTATTAAAATCTTGGAAGCTAATGAACATAAGATGTCGTCTGAGTTCAATGACCATATTAGTGTTAATAAGAATTGGATGGTTCAACATACCAGGATAATTGCGAGTATTGCAGAAAATCAGGAGAAGATAAATAGGACATTAGAATTAATCTTAGATAGTAATGCATATGCTGAGAATAATCTTTTAAAGTATGCTAAGTTTGCTCAGCTTTTAGTGATCATTAGTGAAAACACAGATGATCTATCATTGGAATTAAATAGAATAGAGAACATATTAGCGTTTGTACGTGCATCGAGCACTCATCATAGTATGATAGGAATAGATAACTTAGGTAGTATGGTTAATAGGCTAAGAACTATATATAGTAAAAATGAAGTATTAGAGGACGATCTGCGAGAATATTACAGTATAATTAAACCAGGTTCCTATTTTGTAGGGAAAAGATTAGTAATCGTATTCAAATTTCCAATAGTCTCCCCGGACTCTTTCGACCTTTTTAAACTCTCTATTGTCCCTAATAAACTCAACCAAACCTATATCCCTTCACACCCCTTTATGGCAACCGACGGGAAAGCTTTCATGTACATGGAGGCTGAATGCCCGAAGTTCAATCAACACCATCTCTGCGAGGAAACTATCAACTATCAGCCACGGGAACATCCTGACTGCATCCAGAGTCTCATCATTCATCAATCCTTGGACAAGTCATGCCAACCAACAAAAATCGTCTTCACCAAGGAAGCCATGGAACAACTAGATGATCGACATTATACCCTTATTTTCCCACAACCAACTAAAACGAAGCTGCAATGCGAACGCGAAGAACATATAACCCTACAAGGAAGCTATCTCGCCACTATCCCACAGAAATGTTCTCTACAAACTAACGAGTTCATCATCATCAACATCAATGATCAAATCAAAGGTCAACCACTAAAGATATCCGAAATCCCAAATAACTACAATTCTGAAGAAATCGGCAATATCCCTCATCTCAAATTAACGTCTATCGACCTAAAGGGACTACACCACATCGAAGACAAGATACTACTTCAGCAACCATTGGAACTGACACCCACAGATGGTACCTTTTATCATACCACACTACCATTCTACATTTCATTATCCAGTGCAGCTGCACTCATTATCGTCATTGCAGTGCGACGTTATTGGAGGCAGACTACGATCAATATTGCAAATCCATCTAATGAAAGGGAGGAAAATTCCCCAGAGCATTCTTACGCAGTTCCTGACAAACCCAAAGCCAGGAAGGCTGTACCAGCAACATTTTCTCTCAAAGTTCTCAAATAGTTGCTGTTCTGAGGATGGAGGTGTTACATGCGGCACATGTACCTATCTAGCTGACTCAAACTGCAGCGTTGCAGTTTGCATTGTGTTCGGGCGGTACAAGACGATCGCCGATTCAGCAATGTAGCATTTCCATGTAGTTGGATTATAATGAATATGAATCCACGGATCGTCATTCTATCCTGGGTACTTGCATTGACCTAGCGTAGTCTCTGTTAGTTTTAACTTAGAATATTATTACGATAATTTTGTAATTCAAAGTAAAATAAATTCTTTGAAATTCTTTTGGTTTTTTTTAAAACCATCAGCTGTGGCTTCCGTAATTAGCGGTATACGAAAAATACTTCACAAAACAATACATACTAACATTACATTTAAAACTAAAAGCGAGCATTCTGAGTACAAAAATCCATTAAGAAGTGCAAATAAACTAATGCTTCGCCCGCTCAGGACAAATTATGGACAAAACAACAAAACTTTTAAAAGCGCTAAAATGTACGACAATTTACTAAAAGAAATAAAAGAAACAAAAACAATATACAAATTTAAGAAATTACTAAAAGTTAATTTTTTGCCCTAAAGCAATCACTTTTACTCATTTAGCCCGTAATAAACTTTGCCACATCCAGTCATAGCCGATCTGCGTCTTAACTTCCCTGTAATGAGCTTCTCCTTTGTTATCATATGTCAACTCATTGTTCTACATGAGTAAAGAACGCGGTCAAGCTACGCCATGCGATACTTTTACTTTTATTTGTGTTTCCTTAAATTATAGTTTAACTAGCTTGTATCCACCGCTTCGCATGCGTTGTACCCGGATAAAAAGTAGCCTATGTGTAAATCCTGGTCAACATCTATACGTTTGCAAAATTTCAACTCCATACGTACCTACGCTAGTTTTTGCGTAAAGAAGGTAAAAATCTCCATGCAAACATTTATTTACACAATATTAGTGAAATATTTAGCAAGGACTTGAAACATTTATTTTACAATTATATACAGCTATGATTTTACTTAATTATACCTATTGTAAAATTGTACCTCATTAGTAATTATATAATAGACATACTTATGTCTTATTAATTAGGTTTAAAAAATATTTTATCTATATCAGGCAGTTTATAGTTAGTACTTAATGTTAATTTTGTAACCACATAGCGTCGCAGCACATCGCTTTGAGCCCGCTTTGTTTCTCTTTGCAGTCCATCTAGGACGATGGCGACTACAAACTTTATTTATTTTTTATCGCGGGTAGGTAGTAGCGCGCTCGTACCGCATGATATTATGTTACCTAGTTTATAAGTTCTCATTGTAAGTGAATTATAAATTCTTAAGATGAGAATAAAGATTTCTTAAACCTGAGAGTTTGCCCCAATGTCGCCATATGTCTCCTCAACATACTTTCAGACAATGACGTAGACATTTTTTACCACAACCTGCCGAAACTTATGGAAATGGCACAGGTTGTAATTGAAACAAAATGTTTGTAAACATACTAACTTTTGCATGTAACATCGCCTTAGGTTAACCTGATAAGATGTTATAATTGCTGTAAATAAATAAATAACTAGGACGATGAAGGTGTCGGAAAAGTTAACTGGAAGGCTGTTCGTGCGTGCGCCGCGTAGGCCATTGATTTAAGCGGCCTCCACACGTAAAGTATACACTGAAAAAAATCCAGCCAATCAAGCATGACATTTTGCTTGATAGAAAAAAAATGAATGAAACAATCAAAAACTTATAAAAATACATTAATCACTATTTATTGTCACAATAAAGGTGAAATGATCAACTTTTCTATAACATTCACTTCATAAAAGGAATTAAGATATCATGATTATGTTATTGTAAACATGGTTTTATTGTAAATGTAAACATACAAATATTTGATTCGAGTATCGAACAGAATCAAATTAATCAAGTTACCAATACACAGTAATCAGTTGTAGAATCACAAAATAACACTCATAGATCCCTACCTCTCAGTGTTTACATTTAACAGAACTAGATG
Organism: Pasiphila rectangulata; assembly: GCA_963082625.1. Lineage (NCBI taxonomy): Eukaryota > Metazoa > Arthropoda > Insecta > Lepidoptera > Geometridae > Pasiphila > Pasiphila rectangulata. Next base: position 18,341,628 of record OY720251.1, on the reverse strand, counting down.
TCGCAACTAGAAAAATTAGAACGCGCTATCGAAGTGTTTCACCCATTTACTTAGGTCTCGGCTCGGGTCCAACTTTTTGTAATTGACTATTTGACTGAAGGAAGTGTTCTTGCCCAAATTTTGGACGTGGTGATGAAGCTAGGTACGTGCCTAGCCATGGGTAACTCACTCAAAAAACCTGACCTGCCATTCAGCTCGCAGATCATGCTCTTGAACCGAACCAGATTCGCAGATCAACACCTTCGGAGCAACAACAAGCCCTTCGGAGTCCAAAGAGCACGTAACGTGCCCTTTGGACTCCGAAGGGCACGTACCTAGCTCTCATCCCTTGTTTGAACTACCGTATTGAAAGCTGAGCTGAGACACCCTCTGTAGTGAGTAGTAAAATTTGTTTTTTTTTTATTAAATCAATGGTGAAATGAGTAGGCTACACTGGGACATTTTAGGATTATCAGAAGTCCGTAGAGAGGGCGAGGACACGATATCCCTTAAGTCCGGTAATCTACTCTACTACCGGGAGGGCGACCAACAGTCCCAAGGTGGTGTCGGGTTTCTCGTTCACAAGTCACTCGTTAGCAACATTGCCACCATCGACAGTGTGTCGAGCAGGGTCGCATACCTAACACTCAGAATATCTAAAAGATATTCGCTTAAGGTCGTTCAGGTATATGCGCCGACCTCGTCACACCCAGATGAAGAAGTAGAGTCTATGTATGAGGACATTAGTAGGGCCATACATACAAACAAAACTCACTTCACTGTTGTTATGGGGGACTTCAATGCAAAGTTAGGCAAGAGAAGCGATGATGAGTTGAGAGTGGGGCAATTTGGGTATGGGCAACGGAACCCCAGGGGACAGAGGCTGGCCGATTTTCTGGAGAAAGAAGGACTCTTTATGATGAATTCTTTCTTCCAGAAGCCGCCTCACAGAAAATGGACCTGGATGAGCCCCGATGGTTCCACGAGAAATGAGATTGATTTCATCTTGACCAACAAGAAACGGGTATTCAATGATGTCACTGTGATTCACAGGGTGAAAACCGGAAGTGATCACCGAATCGTTAGAGGCACATTGAATATGAACGTTAGACTTGAAAGGTCCCGTCTGATGAAATCTACGCTCCGACCCACTCGCGCACATATCCAAAACCTCGAGAGCTTTCAACTCGAACTTTCAAATCGCTTTGATTGTCTGGGTCTCGAAGAACATGCATCAGTGGACGAGATCAATAACAGGTTCGTAGAAACTGTCCATACGGTGGGGTCTCAGTTCTTTAAGACGCCCCGTACAAATAGACCTCAGAAACTCTCTGATGACACTCTTAACCTCATGGCTGAACGACGCTCATTACGACTGCAGTCTCCCGATGATGCTAAGTCACATAGGCAGCTCAATAGACAAGTTTGGAAATCCTTGCGGCACGATATTCGTACCTTTAATACAGCTCGTATTAAAGATACGATAGAGCGGAACAAAGGCTCCAAAGTGTTCGCGAGAGATATGTCTATTGGGCAAAGCCAGATGACGAAGCTGAAGAGGGAAGATGGCAGCATAGCGTCAAGTAAAGCCGATGTGTTAAGGGAAGTCGAAAGGTTCTATGGACAGCTCTACGATTCGGTCACTAAACCTGTTTGCAATGTGGCAGAAGACCCTAGAGCCAAGCTGACCCGACACTATACCGAAGATATCCCGGACATCAGCCTGTACGAGATCAGGATGGCCCTAAAACAGCTTAAGAACGACAAGGCGCCGGGGGAGGACGGAATCACGTCAGAGCTTCTGAAAGCGGGTGGATCACCGATACTTAAAGTCCTTCAGAAGCTCTTCAACTCCGTCTTGCTCGAAGGTATTACGCCAAAAACATGGAACAAAAGCGTCGTGGTATTGTTCTTTAAGAAAGGTGACAACACCTTGCTTAAGAACTACAGACCGATCTCGCTTTTGAGCCATGTTTATAAGCTGTTCTCAAGGATCATCGCAAATCGTCTCGATCGCAGGTTTGATGACTTCCAGCGTCCCGAACAAGCCGGGTTTCGAAAAGGCTACAGTACCATAGACCACATTCATACGCTGCGGCAAGTGATACAGAAGACCGAAGAGTATAACTTGCCGCTATGTCTCGCGTTTGTGGACTATGAGAAAGCCTTCGATTCGATCGAAACATGGGCGGTGCTCGAGTCTCTCCAACGATGCCGAATTGACTATCGGTATATCGAAGTGTTGAAGTATTTGTATAGAAACGCCACTATGTCAGTCCGAGTACAGGAACAGAGTTCGAAGGATATTCCCTTAAAAAGAGGCGTAAGACAGGGAGACGTTATTTCTCCGAAACTGTTTACGACCGCTTTGGAAGATGCCTTCAAGCTCTTGGAATGGAAAGGACTAGGCATAAACATTAACGGCGAATACATGACTCACCTTCGGTTTGCCGACGATATTGTGGTCATGGCAAAGTCGATGGAGGAACTCGGCACGATGCTCGAAGGCCTCAATCGAGTCTCCCAACGGGTAGGCCTTAAAATGAACATGGACAAGACGAAGGTTATGTCGAATGTCCATGTGGTGCCTGCCCCAGTTATGGTTGAGAACTCGGCTCTCGAAGTTGTCGACGCGTATGTATACCTAGGACAAACTGTCCAGTTAGGTAGGTCCAACTTTGAGAAAGAGGTCAATCGACGAATCCAACTCGGATGGGCAGCGTTTGGGAAACTACGCAACGTTTTTTCGTCCAAAATTCCTCAGTGCCTTAAGACGAAAGTCTACGATCAATGTGTGTTACCAGTGATGACATATGGAACCGAAACGTGGTCATTCACGATTGGCCTCATGAATAAGCTCAGAGTCGCTCAACGAGCTATGGAAAGGGCTATGCTCGGGGTTTCTTTACGCGATCGAATCAGGAATGAGGAGATACGTAGAAGAACTCGGGTCACCGACATAGCCAAACGGATTAGCACGTTGAAGTGGCAATGGGCAGGCCATGTAGCTCGCAGAACAGATGGCCGATGGGGCCGAAAAGTTCTCGAGTGGAGGCCACGGACCGGCAAGCGCAGCGTAGGACGTCCACCAACAAGATGGGATGATGACCTGGTGAAGACCGCAGGTTGACGGTGGATGCAGATCGCTTCCAACCGCAACAACTGGAAATCCATGAGGGAGGCCTATGTCCAGCAGTGGACGTCCTACGGCTGAAATGATGATGATGATGAGAGGGTCGGGGGGTGAGTACGAGAAAAATCTGAAACTACCCCTTTTCCACCCCTTAATTTTTTTTTCAACTTTTTTTGTTTTTTTTACAAAACTTCGCGTGCTGCGAAGCAGCTCGCGCACAACCTACCCTCGACTCTTTTTAAACAACCCTCGCGTGCTGCGAAGCAGCTCGCGCACCACCCAGCCACTAGTTATTATATATAACTTTACCTTATAAAATTTCAGTGTTGCCACCTTAGTGGATTTGTGGCGTGCTGCTCCACATACTGAAAAGGTACCTAAATTATAATTATATCCCGGGAACCTACCTCGACTCTAAATACGACCCTGCAAAAATCCTTAGTGCGGACCTGTGAAATCGCCCCCACTACTTGCCACAGCGCCGCGGAGCTCGCTCGCGCCACCGTAGGCGGAACGAATGAACGAGGAGTGAAGAAAGGACTCGAAGCCGACCGCATGTCTCTGCGCAACGACGCGCCCGCGTAACACGCCGCGATCTAGATACCTAGCCTGAACTTAGTAACTGTGCCGGTTTTGTGATAGCGTATACAGACATTCTTGTGTAAGCCAAATTGACTGTGTATGTATCTACCTACGTACTAACCTATCTGTGTGCCGTGTACCTATCTCAATAAACTTTGTAACTGTATCAACTGGTGTTTGGCTGTATACCTACCTGGCTACCTACCGAAGTACGATCTATTCTCCCGCTGCTATATTGGTGACCCCTCTGAAAATTACACGCTGACGCACGATGACAACCGAAGCGGAGAAGCAGCGCGTGGAAGATCAGAAGCCCGCAGAGTTGTTTCGGGTTGGAGTTAGAGTGCCGCCATTTTGGCCCGACGAACCTGAAATATGGTTCGCTCAAGTAGAAGGCCAATTCGCGATCTCCGGCATCACATCTGATATTACGAAGTTTAACTACGTGATTGGACAACTCGACCATCAATTCTCAAAGGAAGTAAAAGATATTATTATCTCACCACCAGCCACAGATAAGTACGAGAAGCTCAAATCGGAGCTTATCAAAAGACTTAGCGCTTCACACGAAAAGAAGGTAAAACAGCTTCTGATGCACGAAGAGTTAGGTGAGCGAAGACCATCACAGTTCCTTCGCCACCTACAGGGCTTAGCTGGGCCCAGTGTGCCTGAAGAGTTTGTGAAGACCATCTGGACCAGCCGTCTACCACGAAACATCCAAACGGTAATCGCCGCCCAACCTACATCGTCGCTAGAGGTACTTGCTGATTTGGCCGACAAAATACAGGACATTGCCACGCCTTCACCTCAAGTCGCAGCAGCTCAAGCAGGACCCGGATCCAACATGGACGCCATGGCTCGAGAAATCGCCGAGTTACGTAAGCAATTGCAAAATTTATCATCGCAGCTTAACTCACAGAACCGGCGATCTCGCTCTACACAGCAGCGCCGTGATCGAAGCCGATCAATGACTAGGTCTGTATCCAACTACCGCAAATTCCCGGAATGCTACTACCATTTCAAATTCGGCAGCGATGCAAGGAATTGTATAAAACCGTGTGACTACGAACCAGAATCCCGGGAAAACAGTCCCAGAAGATTCCCGGGAAATTCCCGGGATCCCGGGAAAATATCGGAAAACGCCAGGGGTGGTCAGTAATGGCGACAGATGACTGCCCCCACTCCTCTGGTCGCCTGTTCGTGGTAGATCGTCAGACCAAAGTACGATTTCTCGTAGATACGGGAAGCGACGTGTGCGTGTATCCGCGATCCGCCCTGTCAGAGCGACGTCATAAAACGGATTTTCAACTGTCCGCTGCTAACGGAACACCCATCAATACGTACGGATATGCCAATCTGGAGCTAAATTTAGGCTTAAGACGCGATTTTCCCTGGCGTTTCATCGTCGGAGATGTAACCAGGGCCATTATCGGAGCTGATTTTCTCAAACACTACGGCCTGATCGTCGACATCCGCAACCAGCGCTTACAAGACAGCATGACCTCAGTCTACGCTATAGGTAAACCAGTTAACTCGTCGAACACGATATCATCAATAAAAATACCACTCGGCAGCGGATCCACCAGATACCTTAAACTACTCTGTGAGTTTCCAGAAATCACCAGCCCATCCGGACGATATCAAGAGGTAAAACACAACACCGTTCATTACATCAGGACAACGCCAGGCCCACCAGTGTCATCTTCTCCTCGTAGACTTGCACCTGACAAACTGCTGATAGCTAAAAAAGAATTTGAGTCGATGCTTAAATCAGGAATCGCCCGTCCATCCGAAAGCCCTTGGGCCTCTCCACTCCATCTAGCCCCGAAGAAGGATAATGAGTGGAGGCCTTGCGGCGATTATCGCTCTCTGAACGCCCGGACTATCCCGGATAAATATCCGGTGAGACACGTCCACGACTGCACACATAATATCACAGGATGTAAAATTTTTTCCACCATTGATTTGGTAAAGGCCTTCAACCAGATACCTATCTTCCATGAGGACATCCAGAAGAGTGCCATAACGACCCCATTTGGCTTATATGAATTTCCATTCATGACATTTGGCCTTCGCAACGCTTGCCAGACATTCCAGCGTTTCGTCGATGAGATTACCCGCGGTCTAGACTTCGTCTATCCATACATCGACGACTTTCTGTGCTTCTCCAGAAACGAACAAGAACACGAAGACCACCTCCGACAGCTGTTTGGCAGACTCAGGGACTACGGTGTCATCATTAACACCGCCAAATGCCGCTTCGGAGTATCTGAAGTCTCCTTTCTCGGATATTCCATCTCAGCCGAAGGAGTCAAGCCACTTGATACAAAGGTAGAAGCCATAAAATCATTTCTAGAACCAAAGACCGTACGATCATTGCGAAGATTCTTAGGAATGATCAACTTCTACCGAAGATTCATACCGGGTGCCGCTGAATATCAGACTCCACTAAACGCTCTTTTGACGGTGTTCGCGCCGATATTCACGAAAACAAATTCGAATAGTTTGAAGAGCGCCATCTATTGGGAAACTCAAGAAGCTGGACGCGCGATATGTCACATTAATTGAAGAATTGCATACGTCGGTATAGCAGTGCACCTAACTCGGTAGGTGCAACAGAACAACGCGGAATCACCGCCATTTTAATATTGTATTCTTTCGTCTGCGATGCAAAGCGCAACACTCTGTAAATTAATATTAGCATTATACGTTTCTTTTATCAAGTTAAATAAAATCTATTCATTGAAGACGCACCTGATGACCCCCGTAGCTAACATTTTGGCCCTACGAACCGGATAATTGCTGCTTATGCTGGGAGAAGAATCCATCTTCAGCCTGCTCGTGAGAAGTCCCAAGTCATCCAGAGACGCCACGGACATTGGAAACCAGCACCCTAGACAACGGTCAGGTCATTAATCCCGTCTACTCCTTCCATACGTTCTCATTTGTGCTAAAATTGTGTCTTTGTACATTGCAGAAAGATACCGCGTGGCCGTTACCTACCGTTACATTTCCCGCGCAGTTAAACGTGAGTACCTTATCTGATTCTTTACATAGGCCTTCATAATGGGTAATGAAGATACATTAGGTGTCCCAAATAATAAAACTCCTCAAGTTTCTCCGACTAGAAAGCGTCCTGACGATGAACTTTCAATCCTCAGACGACAACGTGGTAACCTCAAAGGTAGATTAACTCAGTTTCAGAATTACCTAGATTTCTTTACGGATACACGCCCATCTAACCTACAAGCCAAAGAAATAAAGTTTAGAATGCAGGCGTGTAAAGATAATTTCAAGCAGTTTAATGAAGTTCAAAGCAAAGTCGATCGTTTGAGTTCAGAGTCAGATGCCGATTCTAACAATGAATATGTACAAATGTTCGAATCTTCATATTTTATGATTTTAGCAATAGCTGAAAGTTTAGTCGAAAGTGTAGAAACTGGAAACAAGTGTACGAATATTGTGAAAAATAGCAGTTTTCGTTCGTTACCAGAAATTAAACTGCCTACCTTCAGTGGGAAATTTGATGATTGGCTTGAGTACAAACATGCATACGTTACCATGATCCATAACTGTCCCGATCTAGACGAAATCCAGAAGTTTCATTATTTACGCTCTTCACTTTCTGGTTCCGCCTTAGAAGTTATAAGTTCTTTCGAATTCACGCCTAGGAACTACGTTTACGCATGGGAGTTATTGGAGAATAGGTTTCACAATACTAGGCTTTTAGTCCAGAATCACATGAAAGCTTTGTTTCAAATGTCGTCTTTGAAGCAGGAATCATCTTCGCAGATTAGGAAGCTGATAGATACCGTCTTGCGAAACATTCGCTCACTTACTTCGCTAGGCGAACCCACCAGTACCTGGGATACGATAATAATCTACCTAGTACAGTCGAAGTTGGATGTGTCCACTGAACGAGAGTGGGAAATAGAAAAGGGTTCTATTCATGCTAGTTCCGATAGGAAGTTAAAATTAGACGATATTCTTTTATTCTTAAAGAAAAAGGCAGACATGTTAGATTCAATTAGCTCAAGTCAAAATAAGCCGCAACAAAAATCGCAAAATGAATCAAAAGGTCAGTCACAAAAGAATAATGCGTCTGCACATAGCTATGTGTCCACTAGCGAGTCGGGAGCTAAAAGTAAGCCTAAACGTAAAGGCTTTACTTGTCATTTATGTAACGGTGAACATGCGATTTATACGTGTTTTAAATTCTTGAATATGTCTATCAGGGATAGGTTAAAGGTAGTGGATGATAGAAAGTTATGTAGAAATTGTTTACGTGCCGGTCATTCACTTGCCGATTGCATTTTTGGTCCATGCAAACAATGTCAGAATAAACATAACTCACTTTTACACCTCAAGTCGGGTAACGAGGAGTCTGCAGTTGAGAGTTCGTCTCATACCGCTCCATCGACCGCGTTGCACACCTTATCAGTAGGTAGTGTAGGTACGTACCACGGCAGTATAAACGAATGCGCTCGCAGCGGCGGCGATAGTTATACACCGTGTAATGTATTGCAACCGGTATTGTTATGCACGGCATTAGTTGAGGTAGCAGATAGTAATAATCGTTTCCATACAGCCAGAGCCCTTCTGGACAATGGTTCTCAACACTGCTTTATTTCAGATAAATTACGAAAGCGAATCAATGCGCCTCTATTACAGTCCACAATACAGATTTCAGGTGTCGCACAATCAGTGACACAATCAAATCATTCATGCGAATTATTTATGCGTTCAAAAATAAACAATTACAGTGCAAAGGTTAAATGCTTTGTCTTGCAGCGTATAACAAGCAGTTTACCCACGACAAGCATTAATACCGAGCTTATACGAATACCGGACAATGTATACCTAGCCGATCCTACCTACAATATTCCTTCGGAAATCGATTTATTGATAGGTGCGGATTTGTTTTGGGAAATAATTGACGGCACTAGAATCCGATTGGTAAACGGACCATTCCTTCAGAGTTCGAAGCTAGGATGGTTGCTTTCGGGTCCTTTATGCGTTTCTAAGAACTTAGATAGCCATTCTAAAGTTCAATGCTATTTCAATCAAACTTTAGGCTCAGACATAGGTTTAGACGAGCAACTTAAACGTTTTTGGGAATTAGAGAATGTACTTCAGGTAGATAACGTTCTTTCTAAAGATGAGCGATTATGTGAGGAATTATTTACCACTACAACTAAACGCGAATCAGACGGTAGATTCTCAGTTCGCATTCCGCTGAAAGAATCACCTGAAGCATTGGGTGATTCATACAATACGGCGAAAAATAGGTTTTTGTCGTTAGAACGTAAATTAGAGCGTTTACCCGACTATAAACGAATGTACTCCGACTTTATGAGTGAGTACGTGGCCTTAGGCCATATGAGTCGGGTCGACAAAGTCAAGGAACCTAAATATTTTCTACCGCATCACGGTGTATTTAATGAAAGTAGTTCTACTACTAAATTACGCGTTGTTTTCGATGGTAGTGCTGTGACAACTTCGATTAAATCGCTTAACGATATACAGTATCCAGGTCCAGCACTACAAAACGATATATTTTCAATACTGTTACGCTTTAGACAGTATAAGTATGTAGCTTGCGCTGACGTTGAGAAAATGTTTAGACAAGTTTTAATACAGCCAGATCAAAGATCACTTCAGCTTTTGCTGTGGAGGGATACACCATCAGAGCCTTTAGGTATCTGGTCCTTGAACACAGTAAGCTACGGCACTGCTTCAGCGCCGTACCTTGCCATGCGTTGCATACGTCAGTTAGCGTTAGAGTGTAGCGATGACGTCATAGCTAGGGTCATTAGTCAAGATTTCTTCGTAGACGATCTTTGTACAGGTCACGACGACTATCACGAGCTTCTAGCCATATGCGAGAAGACGTCGCAAGTCCTACAATCAGGGTGCTTTCCACTCCGTAAATGGACATTCAACGCTGACGTAACCAACGAGTCTTACGCTCATACCTTTGTCGGTGAACACACACAAAACAAAACGCTAGGTATAGGCTGGCAAAACGTTAAAGACGAATTGCATTTCACTACAAAAATAGATTGCGATAACAAAATTGCTAAGTTGACAAAACGGGTTATGTTATCAGTTATTTCGCAGATCTACGATCCGTTAGGCCTACTTTCTCCTGTAGTCATTGTAGCAAAAATGCTAATCCAAAATTTATGGCTTGATAAGATAGGTTGGGATTCCGCCGTTTCGGAAGATCTCGCGTTGGCATGGAATAATTTTATGAGTACATTAAGTTGTTTACATAAATTACGCATACCTCGTCACGCAATCGGCGATGAAACTCAATTCATGGAGCTTCATATTTTTTCTGATGCGTCTCAAAACGCATACGGTAGCTGCGCATACATACGATCATATAGTAATGATACTCAGGTTGCCGTTAGGTTGTTGTGCGCAAAGGTAAAGGTTTCTCCACTGAAATCTCTCAGCATACCAAAATTGGAACTATCAGGTGCTCTAGTGGGAGCGAGGCTTTATAAAAAGATAATCGACTCATTACGGTTAACATTTACTAGTGTATACTTCTGGACAGACTCGACTATTGTAACTGGTTGGCTACGCATGTCCCCGCATTTGTTAAAAACATTTATACAAAATCGTGTTTCCGAAATTCATGAGTTAACAAATGATGCAGACTGGTTACATGTTCGTAGCAAAGACAACCCGGCTGATCTTTTGTCCAGAGGTCTGCCGCTCGATTCATTAATCGATAGTACGTTGTGGTGGAACGGTCCATCTTATATACAAAATAATAATCATAATTTTTCGAATAACAAATTACCTAATGAATCGATTAATCTTAACGAGCTGCCCGAATTAAAATCGCAATCAATTAATTTAATATGTAACTCTTTTCCAAGTGAAATAATTCAATTCAATAAATACTCATCATTCATAAAACTTAAACGTATAGGTGCGTATGTACTACGATTTATTTCAAACTTGCGCTCGAGGCGGGAAGAGCGAGAAACGGGTTTCTTATCAGTAACCGAGCTCAATGCGTCGCAAATGATGCTAGTTAGGTTAGCGCAAATGCATTCCTTTCCGGATGCGTACAGTAGTTTGCTAAATAACATTCCTATAAAAACAAATAGCATATCTACAAATCGTATTTCCGGTCTAAATATATTCTTAGACGACAATAAGTTAATTAGAGTCGGTGGTAGACTAGGAAACTCAACCGAGTTTTGCTACGAAAAGAAACATCCATTATTATTGTGCAGTAATAATTATTTGACAGTGCTTATAGTGCAATACGAACATAAACGTTTACTACATAGTGGACCGCAGCTACTCTTATCAACATTACGTGAATGTTGGTGGCCGCTGGGTGCTAGGAACTTGGTTCGAAGAATTGTGCGTGAATGTGTTACTTGTGCGCGAGTCAAAGGTAAAACTTTACAGCCCAGAATGGGCAATTTACCTTCTACGCGATTAGATTCTGGATTTCCTTTTGGTCGTACAGGCATGGATCTAGGAGGAGTGTTTTATGTCCTTAACAAAAGGGGCAGAGGAGCACGTCTTAGTAAAACGTATGTATGTCTGTTCGTCTGTTTCCTAACTCGTGCGGTACACCTAGAACTTGTTTCAAGTCTATCCACTGATGACTTTATTTTAGCATTAAAACGTTTTATTAGCAGAAGAGGTAAACCTGATTCTATTTATTCTGATAACGGAACAAATTTTGTAGGAGCTGAAAAAGATTTCTATACTTTTTTAGATAACAAGTCAAAACAAATAGTAGATTACACAGCTAACGATGGAATTTAATTCAATTTTATTCCACCATATTCACCCCATTTTGGAGGCCTGTGGGAGAGTGGCATAAGGTCTTGTAAATATCATTTACGTCGTGTAGTAGGTAACGCGAAATTTACTTATGAGGAATTGAGCACAGTTTTAGCACAAATAGAATCTGTCCTCAATTCCCGCCCTATGTCCCCTCTGTCTCCAGATCCTAATGACTTCACTCCATTGACTCCTGGTCACTTCCTCATTGGCCGACCGTTGACTGCTCCAGCTGCACACGAGGACCTCACGGATATCCCGATGTCCCGGCTGAACCGGTATCATCAAATCGAGCAACTACGCCAGCACTTCTGGAAGCGGTGGTCAAGGGAGTATATTTCGGAGCTTCAACAGAGAACAAAGTGGAAGTCCAACCAGAAGGACATAAGCCTAGAGAGCTTAGTTCTAATCAAAGAAGACAATCTGCCTCCGCTGAAATGGCGCCTGGGTCGCGTTACGAAGGTGTTCCCGGGCACGGACGGTATCTCACGAGTTGCCGAGATACGAACGGCAACTGGAATGATACGGAGGGCGTTCTCCAAAATCTGCCCTTTGCCACTGGAGTCAGCAGACAGCAGCAACCAGTGAACCATGACCATTCCATCGTTGGAAGCCGGTGCTTCCAAGGCGGGCGGTATGTTCGCGCCGATATTCACGAAAACAAATTCGAATAGTTTGAAGAGCGCCATCTATTGGGAAACTCAAGAAGCTGGACGCGCGATATGTCACATTAATTGAAGAATTGCATACGTCGGTATAGCAGTGCACCTAACTCGGTAGGTGCAACAGAACAACGCGGAATCACCGCCATTTTAATATTGTATTCTTTCGTCTGCGATGCAAAGCGCAACACTCTGTAAATTAATATTAGCATTATACGTTTCTTTTATCAAGTTAAATAAAATCTATTCATTGAAGACGCACCTGATGACCCCCGTAGCTAACAGACGGGATCTGTAAAAGGGTCTCACCCAGTACACCTATCTGGTGATACACTAAGAGCTTTTCAGGAATGCAAAGATAGCTTATGTCGCGCCACACTCCTAGCGCATCCTGACAGCCATTGTAAGCTCGCCCTAGTTACTGACGCATCGGACACGGCGATCGGAGCGGCCTTACAACAGCAAAAGGATCATGCATGGCAGCCACTAGCATTCTTTTCCCGCAAACTTTCACCAGCCCAGACGAAATATTCGCCCTACGACAGAGAGCTACTAGCGATCTATGAAGCTATCAATTACTTTAGACACATGTTAGAGGCCAAAGACTTTATCATTTACACAGATCACAAACCTTTGTGTTTCGCCTTCCATACTCGCAAGGACAAATGCTCACCCAGACAATTCCGACACCTAGATCTGATATCACAGTTCACCACTGATATACAACATATTTCTGGAAAAGACAACGTGGTCGCAGACACACTGTCACGTGTAGAGGAGGTAGAGTTTACCATAGACTACTCAGAGCTAGCCTGCTCCCAAGACGCTGATCCAGAACTAAAACAGATGTTAGACAGTGAAACCTCTCTACGCCTTGAAAAGATCAAGATCCCGGAATGTCGAACAGAACTCTACTGCGATACCAGCACCCAGACTCCAAGGCCCTACATCACGCCAATGCTGCGTAAACAAGTCTTTGAAAATCTTCATGGACTCAGTCACCCCGGTGCAAACGCCACGATCAAACTCATTACTGAAAGGTACATTTGGCCAGGGATCAACAAAGACTGCAGAGAGTGGACTCGCGCTTGCCTGGCTTGCCAACGATCTAAAGTCAACAGACATGTTTCTACTCCTCTTGGAACATACAAACTTCCGCATGCACGCTTCATGGATGTGCACATCGATCTCATCGGACCGCTACCCATATGCGGTGGAAATCGTTTTTGCCTCACAGCAATCGACCGTTTCACTAGATGGCCCGAGGTAATGCCCATACCCGATGCAACAGCTGAAACCGTAGCGAAAGCTCTTCTCGCCGGGTGGATATCGCGGTTCGGGTGTCCCACTTCAATAGTCACCGACCGCGGTCGTCAATTTGAGTCTGCTCTGTTCCAGCATCTATCAAAATCAATAGGATTTCAACACAAAAAGACTACTGCTTATCACCCGCAATGTAACGGAGCCATAGAAAGATTTCATCGCCAGTTAAAAACCTCTATTACTTGTCATAGTCCCGAAAACTGGATGGAAGTACTCCCGTTCGTCCTACTTGGAATAAGAAGCGCCTACAAAGATGACCTGAAAACAAGCGCAGCGGAACTAGTCTACGGAGAGCCACTTCGCTTACCTGGAGAATTTTTCGATCCGAACACCGCAGGAACGACCGATATTACAGATTACACAGCTCGTCTTCGTCAATTCGCCAATAACTTAAAACCAGTACCTGCTTCTAGACACACACGACAATCTGTCTTTGTCTACAAAGATTTAGCTTCCAGTAGTCATGTGTTCTTGAGAGAAGACGCGCTAAGAGCCTCTTTACAGCCTGCATATACTGGACCCCATCCAGTTATAGAAAGAAATGACAAATATTTTAAACTACAGATAAAAGGAAAACCTGTGACAGTAACAGTTGATCGCCTCAAGCCAGCATACATATTGCCTGAAAGAAGATCAGTAAGATTTCCCGAGCATCTCCGGGACTTTCAAACTTAATCGCCCTACTCGGTCTCTGGAGGGGGGTGATGTGGCGTGCTGCTCCACATACTGAAAAGGTACCTAAATTATAATTATATCCCGGGAACCTACCTCGACTCTAAATACGACCCTGCAAAAATCCTTAGTGCGGACCTGTGAAATCGCCCCCACTACTTGCCACAGCGCCGCGGAGCTCGCTCGCGCCACCGTAGGCGGAAAGAATGAACGAGGAGTGAAGAAAGGACTCGAAGCCGACCGCATGTCTCTGCGCAACGACGCGCCCGCGTAACACGCCGCGATCTAGATACCTAGCCTGAACTTAGTAACTGTGCCGGTTTTGTGATAGCGTATACAGACATTCTTGTGTAAGCCAAATTGACTGTGTGTGTATCTACTTACGTACTAACCTTTCTGTGTGCCGTGTACCTATCTCTAATGGTATACCTACCTGGCTACCTACCGAAGTACGATCTATTCTCCCGCTGCTATAGATTTTCCACTAAAACTGGTGGTTTCGACCCCCGCTTTAGCCGCTCGCTTGCCCGTGTTAACCAGTAGTTAACAAAACGCACAACGCTAAAATGTCCATGTTAACTGGTAGTTAACATCGCGATTCACTCTACTATGCCCCTGTCAACTAGTAGTTGACATGACGCCGCCATGCCAAAATGCCCGTGTCAACCTGTAGTTAACATGACCTCGCGGTCGAAAAAGTGAAATATACTCGTCCTTGTCGCTCTAGGGCTTAGTTTGTATTATTTATCTCGTTTCTCCGTTAAATTTCCCGTCATAATTATTCCCAATCGAGTATCTAAGCCATAGACAAAAGAAAAGAAAGTACGAAAAAAACGTTCCTTGTCAATCTTGTCATTCAATGCGGGCGGGATGTGTTAGATGTGTGCGATATTTCTGCTGATTTTCTTATGAAATTTAGTTTTGTTCTTCAAGATTTATTGTGTAAATCAAGGAATGTAAATAACTAATACGTAAATATAAAAATTCCAGCATGAAACATAAGATTTGACTTTTTCGAGTGTAAGTGATTTTACTGAGAGCATGGGAACTGTTGCAAAAATGTTCATATTTCTCAGAAGTGGTGAATGCTATCCCTATGGTCTTTGTTTGTTTTAAAAGAATTTAAAACTACTTATTACGTGTTACTTTCAATTTATGCCTTAAAATTTGTGTATGATATGCCTTGTCACGTTTAACATAAATTACGCCGCGCGGCGCCAGATAATGGTGTGGAATCAGAGGCCTGTGAATTAATAAATATGTATGGACAAGTGTACGTTTTTATTTCTTATCCTACTATTTATTTTATAAGTAATGTAATTAAAGATTAAAAACTATATGTCAACGCTTTAATTATCGAGGTATGAGCTTTTAAAAACAAGACGAGCTTTAAAACGCGCTATCTCAAGTTCAGCACAGCATAACTCTGAACCAGAGTCGTAATCTGAGAATCAAAAGATAACATTGTATAGCTAGTTTCAGAATTAACATAAAAAATATAAGACTCGACAATCTTTCAAAACAAATTAAGTCACAAGTAACGATTGCGTGAAAGCCGGCCCGCGCGCCGCAGGCGTAAAAACGGCGGGGCACGGCGACGTGTGCTAAGCTATTTGTCGCCGGGCGTTTGGGTTAGCAACGCTACAGGGGGCCGGGCACGGGGTGCCGCGCGGTGTGCCGCGCGGGGCACGCGAGCGGTTAGTGGTGAAATATTGCTTTTAGTGGCTAGTGGATTTTTCTAGTGGTTTAGTAAAATTGACTTCCAATTACTGAAAATACTGTAACTCAACCACTAAGCCACGTTTAAAAATATTATTATTTCTACTTAAGTTTATTTTGGGAGTTTTTACATCCGTGTTACACTGATTGATCCGTCAGAATCACTGAGCTCCAGAATACTCTATACGCAGGTATTCCCCGTAGAATATTTTCTGTATTAGTTAGTTTACAACAAACAAAACTGACAGAGTCAACTCTGTCTCGTGCCTCGTCTCGGACTGCCTGCTCTGTATGTCGTACAATATTTTCGCACACTCATTCGATGCGTAAATATGTTGAAACCACAATAATATACGCAAAAGTTTCGGGATTCTTGGCTTCATGACCCACAATTAAAAGACTGGCTTCAAGTTATTGAAAAAACTCGTACCACTGGTCCAGTAGAGAAATGTAAATTTTGTAAAACAATTTTAAAAAGTTGATGACCAATGTCGACATATTCACTTGTTGAAATGGAATGAGACCAAAGATACAAAAAAAAATAGGAATGAAGTATTGCATTTAATAGATGCTCAAGGCCAATCTAGATTCGAGGAATTAGCGACATTTGCGATAACTCTCCTAATACTGCCTCATTCTAATGCCAATGTTAAAATACTAATTAGCGGTATGAATATAATAAAAAAACAAGCAGAGAAACAGAATGAAGTTAAATCTTTTGACTGCTATATTATGAATACGCTGTGGTTTGAGATTGGAAGGAGGTAAATGCTGTAGTGAATATACAATTCCAATTAACATCACGAATAAAATCAGTCCTAAAGAATCGTACAAATCTGAAACCGAGGATGATGGTATAGACCAAAATGGTTTATCTGAAGAAGAGTTATTTTAATTTTTTTATTGAATTATTTGATGTTATAAAAAAATGTTCACGTTGATTTACAAATTATAAACATTTTATTAAGTAATAATAAAGGTTTTACTAAAATCCATAGTGTTAAAATTCGTTTCGTGGAAATTTTAGCGATTTTTACAGTTGGACCGTTTTTCGTTAGTGGTTTTCTGGTGGTTTTAGAGGTTGAATCTGGTGGAGAGCTGGTTTTACTGTTGGCAACACTAAGCATTATACATTACTGAAACTACTAAAATACTTGATAACCATTACCACGTTCGTTGTAAATTCAATCAACATAAATCATTGGCATGTTAACCAAACTTGATTGTATTGACAATTACTTTGTTTTATATCATCAAGACAACTTGTCTGTTGCATAATCAACATAACTTTATTGCCATAATCGTATTATTTATTTATTTATTTATTTATTAAAGGGCATCCAACAAGAAAATCACATAACATGAGTTAATAATAGGTTCTAAAAATATTGTTGACTGTGTGTTTCCTCAATTACAGGTTGCCACAGCGTGCACAATTTAGCGACTAAACAGTTTACCACCACTTACAAACTTAAATCTAAATAAAATTAAAAAGCAGAGTACTTGAACCAAAAATAACAAAAGAAACAATTTGAATGTGTAAAGCATTTGAACAAAATACACGAGATTTAAATTAATCTAAAGAATCAAATTAATTTAAATAAAGAATTTAATCTAAAGAAGCAATAAAACAATCTAAAGGACGAAGACATTTGAACATTTAGAACACAAATCTAACAAACAACACGAAAAATTAAAAATTTACAAGGAATAAGAAATTAAAAATTTAAAATAGAGAAGTAATGAGAAATAATTTAAAATAGTCAAAACACGCATGAGATCAATCTTAGACACACTAACTTATAATCTAATAAATAATATAGAGATAATATTGAAATAAATTTCAAAATATCATTTTAAGGACATCATAATATAATAAAGTTGTTTTTTAAACTTTGGTAATCGGTCAGATAGGTCAAGATCGTTGCTTTTGGCTAGTGCGTTATAGTGTCTAAATAGCCGTGGCAACGTACAGTGTTTACCAAGGTTGGTCCGAGAGTATGTTGTGCTGAAAAGGTTATATGAACTCTTCCTTGGTAAACGAGTGGGGGCGTGAATCATTAGTTTACCAGTTAATTCAGTGCAATCTATTTTACCGTTAAATAGTTTGTGCAGGAATATGATGTCTAGGAAATTTCTGCGATAAGAAAGCTGGTTCATTTTATAATGTTTAAGACGTTCATTGTAACTTGACAGTTTTTTGGCCATCTTATCACCGTATGACACATGATAAAGAAACCTTCTCTGCACGCTTTCAACTCGTTTTGTGTAGATATCATAATGAGGGTGCCAAATTAAACTACAATACTCTAGGATTGGTCTGACAAGTGCGTGGAATAATTTTATTTTGGTGGAAGAGCATTTAAATTCTTTACTATTTCTGATAACAAATCCTAAGGTTTTAAAACTTTTATTGGTAATAGTTAGTATATGCTGATCAAATTTAAGGTAAGAGTCAAAAATTACGCCTAAATCACGGATTTGATTGACTTTTTCGAGTTCTATTTCGTTCAGGAAATATTTATTTACGACCGGTGTTTTAATGCGGCTAAAACAGATATGGAAGCATTTGGACACATTTAATGGCAAGAAGTTTTGTTTAGACCAGAGGGATAATCTATCTAGGTCATCCTGTAGTGCAATTACGTCTTTTGGAGTTCGTATTGGCATTGTTACCTTCATATCGTCTGCGTACAAAAAAATCTTGCTGTTTATGAAGCATTGATGTATGTCATTGATATATGAGTTGAAAAGAATAGGTCCTAGGTGTGAGCCTTGGGGGACTCCAGATAAGGCTACGTATGGTTGTGATTTAAAACCACTCACCGTTACTCTTGATTGCCTTTGGTTGAGATAGGAGGAAATCCACAATAAAAGATTCCCAGATACTCCGAGTTGAGAAAGTTTCAATAATAGAATATTATGATTTATTTTGTCGAATGCTTTACTAAAATCAGTGTAAATTGCATCGACTGGGATTTGGTTATCTACTGAGCTGGAGAGTTCGGAAGAGTAGCACAAAAGATTAGTTGAAGTAGAACGCGCTTGTACAAATCCGTGCTGTGAGTCAATAAGGTAATGTTTCAGATGCCAGGTTAAATGATTCGTAATTAGTTTTTCAAAAACCTTCCCCAATATCGGTAAGATAGAGATCGGTCTATAGTTAGTGATCTTGTTTTTGTCCCCTGATTTAAATATGGGAACAATTTTTGCCTCTTTCCATATATTGGGAAAGATTCCTGACTTCAAAGAAGTATTATAAATTTTTTGTAGAGGTTCTGCTAAGGGCAATGCACATTTTTTAATGAATATTGGTGGAATATCATCAATTCCAGCGCCTTTGTACTGGTCTAGAGTCTTAAGTGTCTTTTTAATATCTTCTACCTCTAGATGAATGGAACAGAGAGAAGTTGAGGTCGTGATATTATTCGAAGCTAAGGTAAAGTTAGCGGTTGAAGTTAGTGACGAGTCGTCTGAGTAAACTGAGGCAAAATTTTCGGCGAACATGTTGCAGATTTCTTCACCTGTACACGCAATTCTGTCTTTGTAGAACATTTCTGCTGGGTAATTGCCGCCACCTTTTTTTTTAGCTTTAATAAAAGTCCAAAATTGTTTAGAATTTTTCGTAACGGCGCTCTCCATACGTTCGATATATTTTTTGTAGCAAATTTTTTGTAAGTCGAGGCAATTGCTACGTAATTCTTCGAACCACTCAGAGTGTAAAGGGTTATTGTATTTCTTTATTTTTATATGTAATCTGTATTTTTCCTTAAGCATACGTATCAGCTCTTTGGAATACCATATGGGGTAGTTCTTACATTTTGGTTTTTTCATACGAACGTTTTCTTTAATAATCTCGTGAAGTAAGGAGTAAAATATACTAACCATTTGATTAACATCATTATTGCACTGATTAAATTTTTCGTTCCAATCAACTAACTTAATTTTATTTGAGACAATATCATAGTCTGCTTTAAAGAAATTAGGCCTTGGTATTATATTTTCTGGTAATGATTTCGTGTTAAAACAAAAAGGAATTGAGAATTCTAAGGGGGGATGTGGACTATCAACTTTTGATAATGGTGTTTCAGAAAGTTTCAGCTTTGTTATACTTTTATTACTGAGGACTAAGTCTAATATTCTGTCGTTAGTGTTGTGAATGTAGTTAAATTGGTGTAGATCATTAAGGGCAGCAAAATTTAGAAAACTTGTATTGAGGTCAGAGTTTGAACCAGTTGCAGTACAATGTAGGTCATCAGATTTTTTCCAGTTTAATTTACATAAGTTGAAGTCACCTGCAATCACCACATGATCGCAACTCGTTTTGTTAAGATTTTCAATTACATTATCAGTGTAACTCTGAAGAACGTCCAGCTGTAAGGGAGATGGTAAATAGACTGCGCACAAGCATAATTTACTAGTCTTATTACCGTTTTTATAAGTGATGTTAACCCATACATCTTCACATTTACTTTCAAACTTGGTAACTTTTACAGAATTTAAATATTTGGCAACTGCTACTAATACCCCACCACCATCTTTTCTTTTCGAAAACCTACTTGTTTCTCGGTCCCTCCTATGCACAACATATCTCTCATCAAAAAGTTCTGAATCGTAAACACTGTCGTTTAACCACGACTCCGTAAGGACAATGACATCGTAAGACTGTAGCTTAGTATTCAAGTAAAAATCTGTTGTTTTAGTTTTCAAGCCTCTGACATTTTGATAGTATATATTAAGATGAGTGCTATTCATAAAGAGTATAGTTATCTAATTGGTTATTTACAATGCGAAACAAATCAAATTATTTTCGATAATTGAACAAGCTAATTTAAGGTTTCCAGTTTCTCAACACAGTCAACAAGAATACGATCTGTGTCCTCGGCCTTTTTAATGAATATACGCCCGTTACGTACCCAGACAAACTTGTAACCCAAAAGTCTTGCGCGGGTGCGAGCGGCTGCGTGGAGTGATTTAGCTTCTGCTGAAAGGTGCTCTACGACGTATATCGGCTGTGGTTTTTCTGGAGACACTCCGGCGTGCCCTGAGTGCAGGCGGTTCTTGGGATGAGTTCTGTTGTATTTTACAGCGGCGGCCAGGAAGGAGTCACGTTGGCGTGGGTTATTGAACTTCACCAGGATAGACTTCGGGCGAGGGCTGGTGGGATCCTTCTTTGCGAGTCTAGTGCAGTGTGCTATATCAGAGTCCGTAACGTCGCTCTTAATTTCTTTGCCTAGCTGTAAAATTGTAGTAATCAAGTTTTCAGACCTTGTTTCGGGAACGCACTGAATCTCTATGTTACTAGCTCTGGCTTGTTGTTCGGTTATGGTTATCCTTTTCGTTAGGTTTAGAACGGACTCGTGAAGGGCAACGTTTTCTTTTTGTAGTGTTTCTATTTTCACCGATTTTTCATCTAAGGAGGTTTTAAGTTCTTCGTACTTTGCACTGAAGAATGACATTGCCTGTTGAAAGGTATCTACCACCCCTCTAATTTGGCTCTGCTCCAGGGCTAATTTATTCAAGGTGATACCTATCTCTTCGGCTATGATGTCTTTTAGCACTTTTCTGGTAATCGGCGCGTTCTCGCTGCTGTGGTGTTCCTGGCCAGATAGAGAAGAGTGCGAGCTGTGGTAGTTAGGAGTAGGGTCAGATGTCACTGCGGGGGTTAACGTTGACGACGACGACAGTGTGGTGTTAGGCGCGCCAGTCGACACATCAGCGGTGATAACGTTTACCTGATCAGGTTTTCCACGCGATGATGACGTTGATTGCGGTGGACGAACTGAAATACCTGTGCGCCCTACTGATTGTGGTGCTGGGCGAACTGGGATATTGGTGTTGTCTCCTTTGGGCACTTTATTACGGCACTCTTCACAGATCCAGGCGTTACGGCTCTCGTTGCTCATAAGCCGAAAAGATTTAATTACGAGATTCGCGCAGTCGAGATCATACCATTTTAGGCAACTGTTACATCTCAAACGATCTCTATTAGAAATAGGTTTTAAGCATCCGGCACAATCTTTAGACATCGTTTACAGAACCTATTTAGGTATTTATGTAGGCCGTTAGATAGGTAGGTACCTAAGTAGATACGAATTTGAGAAGAAAATCGCCAGTCGAAATATGATCATTCACACGCAGCAAAAAGTAGACAGGAACGTAATTATGCCGAACGTAGGTATTTCACCGAATAGGTTCCGGGCGAGTAGGCGGTAAGTAATATTGACAAAATTATCATAACATACTTTTATCTTTTTAGGTGGGCAGCAGCGTCTTTCCGTGTATCAACATACTGCGCTCGCCAACCCGCCTGCCGAGCGTGGCGAGTACGGCAACGATTTTCCTCATGATCTTGGAGATGTATGAGGGAGGCCTGTGTCCAGCAGTGGACGTGGACAGCAGTCCTACCACTGCAATGATGATGATGATGATGATAAGATCTACAAAAAAGTCCGCGACAGCATACTATTTTATGGATAAGTCATTGATTTATTTGCTAAAAAAAGTAAAAAATTATTTATTAGATACAGTGAGTTGTAAATAGTTAGAGTAGCTATACCAAACAAAAAACGTGTCGCAACTTGATGACAGCGGGGGTGCCTGCGCGGGGCGCGCTCGCCCCCGCACACAAGTATTCGCTGCAGCGCTACACGATTAGAATGTCGTCTATCCATACCATCAATACATGCAGCGCTAGATCGCTAATAGAGAATAGTTTTCTCGCGACCAAAACGTCGTAAGCGCCGTGAATTTCGTGGCGCTTACACGTTTCGTTCAACATAGTGTAACAACATGTCGCTCTAATAGATTTTTTTCACCGCAGAAGGGACACTTCAGACAGCTATTAATGCAGTAATGTTAATGCAGTAGGTACCTGTGAATATTATATTTCAAAACGTAAAAATATTTAAGTACATTAAATTAAAACGAATCGTTAAGCGTTTAAAGTCATTTTTTTAAATAAATTGGTATTTTATCCAACAAGTACGTACATAGGTAGGTAGGTACTTACACTAACTAGACCCCACACTTTATTTCACTCTGCCCCTCCTCTCATGCCCGTGGATGCAGTAAGAGCCTGCTAAGGGATACCTCCGAAAGATGGGCAGCAGCGTCTTTCCATATACCAACATCCCGTACTGCGCTCGCCAACCCGCCTGCCAAGCGTGGTGAGTATGGCAACTACCCCTCATGGAGACCCATGAGGGAGGCCTTTGTTCATTAGTGGACGTTTTTTGGCTGAAATGATGATGATTATCTAGCCCAAAACTAAGCAGAGCTCTTGTTATGGCTACTAGATAACTGATATAATAAATACAATACAATACATAAATACCTATTTATTTATTATTATACGTAGAAAATGACCTGAACACCCAGAACAAATATCTGCAGCTATCACTAAACATTTGTCCCAAGGCGGGAATCGAACCCACCTCCTGCATCGCAGGCGAACCTTCGCCCACCACGCCACAGAGGTCGTCAATCTATTATATTAAGAATTTGTTCAGACAACAATATAGGTATAATACAGCTTCAGTTTATAAGTAATGACGATTGCAAAAGATACCTACAGTAGGTACCTAGAGTACCTACTGTTACTGATCAGACCACAGAACAGATAAAGAGGTTAGAAAGGAAATAGTACCTGATTTGTATTAGAACGCGTGTCGCCGCATGTCTCCCACTCTGCCTCTCTACTACAAGCAAGAGATCAATACGTACGCGCATTACGCACACAAATAAACCACATGCACTTAGATCGCGTGTTTGCTATTGGTTGTCAAACTAATGCAAATACTGCTCTGGACGTGCACTCACACACGTGTAATAGCAATGTATTTCTCTTATAATGTTACGGCGACCAAAAGGTCGATTAATCATATCGATAAAATTACTGTAATTCTGTTAATTAAAGTTTTGCAATTTTTTAAGTTGCGGGTACGATACGAATTATGTGGAATTCCTAATTACATACAAATAAAATTAAATCAAAGTCAAATTAAGGGGCAACATCCGATACTGCCGCGAAATTTAAATTTTCTTTCGTTTTAAGCTAGTTGCAGCTCTGTTTTACTTCATAATAATAGAAAGAAAGAAAAAAAGCATTTTGAATAACATAAAACGTAAAACAAAGCTACAATTTGCAAAAAAAACTAAAAAGAAATTTAAAATGCGAATGCTAAGTCGAATAACATAGTATAATCTAAATAATTTATTTTGAATTACTCTGTGAAAAATGTATTATTAGTAACCCACACTATACCATAATACATATACAATTACATAAACATTATACAATAAAAACAAAGTTATTTTAATTGTAATATTACTGCAAATTCGTATACACATACTGAATATCGACATTGTTTACAATTAGGTACAACACTATCGACGCGCTCAGATTTCCCGGAATTAAAGCTTTGGCTCGACGCACGCGATGTTCGCAGTGAACGCAATACATTGCGTGATCGCTCACGTCGTACAAGATCGTACCCATGTATTGCAAGCAATGTATAATTTTGCATCTGAATGCGATTTTATCGTTTTTGTCTACAAACATCATAATACTTTTTCAATAATTACAAATATCACTCGTATTTTAAGGTTTTTGGACTTACCGGTGAAAAGAAATCCCTCCTCGGGCCACATTACACTCCTGACTTCTTTTCCGACACGTTATAATAGCGCAAGACGGCATAATTCTTTTTTTCCGCCGAGTTTCGAACGCTGTCACAACAAGAGCGCGATTGTTGACCGGTGATTCAAATTTCGGCTGACTTTTGCGCGTCTGCTCAAAAGTGCGGCGCGCCTGCCCCGCCCACAAGGCCCTTCTAACCTCTTTATCTGTTCTGTGGATCAGACAGACGGCATAGGGCGAGTAATATGAGTTAAAAATAATCAGTTAAACCTTTGTCGCCAACCCTTAGTAGGTACCTACACATCCCATCTGTACGAATCACTTTTCATAATCTATGATTTTCAAACAAAATGTCAGTACAATAGAAAATAATGTACAAAAATTAATTTTAGTTGGTTTTAGTTGATATTCTGTTTACTTTCCGATGATAAGTCACGCCACTATCTTTTTTCTTCGCAGTTGATTGATTAATTAATATTAATGGCGCAAACTTGTTTTTCGCGGGTGTCAATTCTATACGCTAGTAATAATACTTCAATGATTAGATACAAGAAACATTTTATAACCTTACCTTACGAATTAATTAATTAATCGAATAAATCAACCTTAATTAAGAGTAAGGTAAGTGGTTTACTAGTAGAGGTAGGAGGAAGATAAAAATCAATCAAAATCAAGTTTCTAACATAATCGTCACGTTTATGCGAAATTTCCGCATTAATAACATATAATAATAATATCCTACTAATAAAATAATGCGATAGTCTGTGTGTTTGTTACCACGCATCTCCGTAACTTATTTAGATGAAATTTGGTATGCAGATAGTCTAGGTTCTAGAATAACACCTAGGCTAATTTAATTTTTTACCCCCTGAGATTTATTGATTATATTGATTTGAGAAATATCATTTCTTCATTTTTTTATTGGCTGTACAACAATCTTGACGTCATTCAACTTTTCGGACATAACAGTATTCAGACATTTTAACTTTCAGGCATTTTGGGATGTAGGTGTATTGAACGTCACGTAAACAAATAACCCACTGTCTGTCCATCTCGGTTATATCACAGGCAATGTTTTCGGATGATTACGTAATCACAATTGTCTTTTTATCCGTGTTCTCGCAAAATCTCTTGAATTTTTGCGAATAATAATTATATTAATAAAATTATCCTACGACATATTATACAAAACTGAATGAAGGGATATAGAATAGTCGGTAATACTTTTAAAATAAAGTTTATTATTACCTTAAATTAATATTTGCCCATACGTGGGACTGAATAGGTTAACAAAAATTGCTAATATAACTTACAAATATAAAAGGGGAAACTATACCTTCTGTCACCTAGGTTTGGATTGTCACTAATCTGTAATACTCTATTTATAATTATTTGTACCTAAAAAGTGGATCTTTCACCTCAATTGAACTACTATGTATTAAATCGTTTAAATATTATACACAGACCTAAAAAAACTAGGTTAATGTGTTGCAGCAGCAACGCACGAGCTGAGCGAGTAAGTAGCGTGCTGCTGCAGCGGTCGGCGAAGTGCCAGAAAATTCTACTTGGTGATTAAATTTAGGTGGCAGATCTAACTAACTGATAATTGAGTGACAGTTCTACCATTTTAGGAACAAATTATATTGATTTGGCAATTGACAAAATCATACCCATACAAAAAGATATTTTGCAAGTAACATAGGTTTAATAACATTTATCTCAACAAGACAAAAGTCACTTAAATGAGAAATATACTAACTTGGTCTAATTTACAGTAACAAATGATTACATTCTGTATTTATAATGATCTTGAAAGTTTAAAAAGACTAACCACCTTCCTCCTAAATGATGATTAAATTAATCAACTGTAAGTGATATTTTTTTGACATATTTTTATACAAAACTGTCAATAAACTGAGTGCTGTTTAAACTTAATCAGCATTTAAGTAAGGTTGTATTGTTTTCATTCAAAGCAGTTGATTAAGTGCTGTTTTTTAATCAGCGTTTTAGGGCACATTGGTGTCGATTCTGTTTTACACATGCTAAACTAGTTTTCTAAAGAGATATTATGACGTTTCAAAATTTAGAGCTCTCAGCGTAAAAGTTGGGTGTTTCTTTTTAATGTAAGAATGGCGTTAACCGAATACCTATAATATGTCATTTCAATCCGTTAAACAACAATTTAATTAGCTTTAGCTAGTTGTTGCAAGAATAGAATTACCACCAGTGCCTACAGTTTGAATAAACTACAGTCCTTCTAATGTGCAGAGGATACAAGGACATAAAGCCTATTCTACAGATCATAGTCGTCTTCATCTCGCTTCCTCTTGAGCGTTGTGAGGTCGTCCACATCCATCTTAACCTGTGGGGAGGGGCCTGCTGTCACTCGCACTGCGGGCTTCGCGATAATCTGGAAAAAACACATTATTTAACATAAGAAAACAATGCATAGTCCAGCAAAGATATACACCATGCCCGTTAATAACCCGAAAGATTTAAGCCAACGATTCTAGAGCCTAATTAGAGTATATAAAATTATATAACATACAGGATGTTAGTGTGAACACACTTATCACTTAAACCACAAATGTATAACCCTAAAATGAATTGATACAAGTAATAATTAAAAATAATAGTCAATTCGTTTCGCTACATTTTGATAATTCATTTCTCATCTAAGGAACGTGATTTTTTGGACACCCTAATTACCTACTGTCGTACGTCGCCCGCAAATGTCGCTGCGCTCGGGCTGATGTACGTATCAAAAGGAATGGATGCTTGCATAGAACTTTCCCTTCATACTTTTCCTGGCTTAGGACAGGCAAAAAAGAGACGAGCTGCCCTTCTGGTACTCTCCTCTGGATTTTCCGCGAAAAAATTCAAGATTTGCTCTTGAAGGTTGACCGCCAACTGTTGGTTGCCACGACCTTGTGCATGACTAGGCACGATGAACTGGCCATAGTCACGTAGCCTTTGTGTAGCAGCTAGGATAGTTTCCCGGCTTGGCACACGATGTCCTGGAAACCGCTCTGCGTACAACCTACGTGCCAAGGTTAAGTTGTCACCAGCTATGGCATAAAGCCGTACCATTTCAGTCCACTGTTCGCTTGTGTACGACATTGTCACAGCACAGATAAGTTACACAGTTTACATTTTACCGCGAATCGGCACACATAAGGATCGCGACGCGATGCGTCCAACTCACGCACGAGATTGTACGAGACTGGCGAGTGAGCAGCGGCGCGGGCGCGCGTGCGGGGCTTTTAGGTATTTTCGCGAGGGCAGGTGTTTGTCGGCGCATCAAAGAAACGGCGAGTTGCCGAAAGGCGGCGGGCGGCGTGTTTGACACACAGAGAAGCCGCATTGCACCTACTCTCGTGTATTGTAGCGTGTGTAGGGTGAAACGCATTTATGATCTATGAGGATTTTCTTTGCAGAAATTATGTAAAAATAAATATATTTTTTTTCATCGATTTTGGGCTCTGTTCCTGATACCTAGCCTGTGGTTTCAAGGATAAGACTGTTTACACTAACACCCGGTATAGTCCAAAAACCCATACTTAAGGAGATATTAATTATTTAAAACAAATCACAAGTTAAAAAATCTCCAGTCTAACACACCCTAAAAGCTAACATCGTGCTAGACATAACTTGACACTTCTTGTCATAGAACACAAGTCACGGCATTCGCTGTTCGTCGTATGATTTCGGAGCGATTCGTGAAGTGTCACGCTCGCTCTCTGTTACACTACTTGAGTTTCTCAACTAAAGACTTGTTCACAAAGCGGGCAATTAATATGATTTAATTGGTACTGAAATAGTAATTTAATTAAGACAAATAATTAGGCCCATGTTGATATAATATTACTTACTCGTATTGTCGTCAAAAATACGTGATTTAAATCTTTCGGGTTATTAAGGGGCACGGTGTATATTAGACGCCACACGAAGGTCGAGGATTCTAATGTATTGGCGCGCATAGGGGTGTATAGTGCTTTGTCCATAGAGAAATAGTTTAAATTTTAAAGACCACCTGTTCGCTGGTTGCATGATTATGTTAAGGGAGTAGGAGAGCAGTGGATCCAGCTGGCTCAAGACAACCAAGAAGAAGTAAAAGAAGATACCTTCATCCAGCAGTGGGTGTTACCAGCTAATGAAATACAAAATGGTGACAATTTGATTAAGACAGGCTTATAAGTAGTTGTGTTGACAATATTAAACTGTCACAAATAAAATATGTTGTTATTTATAGCTGCTATTATAGGGCCAGTAGTAGTGTTGCCACTCCTCTCTTGCCTGTGAATGCAGTAAGAACCTGGCAGGGGATACCTCTGGAAGATGGGACAGCAGCATCTTTCCATGTATCAACATTCCATACTGCGCTTACCAACCCTTCTAAGCATTTAATTCATTAGCACACCTACAAAATCATTTACTACTTAAAGAGAGATTATATATTATTTATTTTTGAAATTACTGGATTGTATCACATACCACTTTAGTTCTTGAACACATTTCAGCGTTCTTGGTTGCTGGAGGACTAAATTTAATAAGAAGATAATATTTTCAGTCATATCTAAAAAAAAGTCGGAAACATGAACCTAATTTAAGACTCTTTGACACACTTACCTTACTAGTAGAACTGAATTTCAACACAGGTTTTGGTACAGGCTTGTTACCGGTCACATTGACTATGGCTCCAGGACCTCTCTTCATAACAATGTTCTGAGGCGCGGGCTTAGCCGATGTGATAGTTTTGATGGTGGCAACTGGGGCTGAGGTCTTTGGAGCCGCTTTCTTGGTGGCAGTCCTGAGGCGGTAGTTGCAGGCAGAGAGGCAGTAACTGAAAAAGTTTAATATTCACATGTAAGAAAGAGTATTTGCAAAGAGTCAAGCTGTTTGGAAAAATTGTCAAGACTGATGGTTAGTTTGTTTGGCAGATATACACTGCCGGCCAAAAGTTTGAGACCACTTGTAAAAATCTTTGTAACCACCAAAATATTTCAAAAGTACACATGATAAAGAGCTAATTTGAACACCTGCGTATTCTATTGTTATCAAAGAATTTCTGAGAGTCATTTTTATAGTATATTTTTAGGTTATCATCCTTTAAAGGTCTATTGTTTCAAAACATAAATGAGTACCGCGCGCTTACCAGGTGATAGAGTCATTGTTATATTTTTTATGGCCTGCTCATTTCTGATTATTTTGGTTTTGTTTTGCGGTAACCGTACTTCCGGATTATTTTAGCTTCCTTAAACATATTTTTTACCTGAGTTTTGATGGAGTAAATTTTTCATTATCTTAACTAGTCTGAGCTCGTCGTTGTTACAATGAAGACATCTTAAAATGGGAAAAGTGCGCGAAATTAGCACTGAAACTCGTTCTGCCATAGTTGTTTTACACGGCGAAGGCAAATCTGAACGTGCGATTGCCTCTCAACTTAAGTTGTCGAAGACTTGTGTTCATAACGCAATAACCCGATACAAGGAGACTGGCAGTAATCAAGATCGTTCGCGATCGGGGAGACCGAGAGCTACCACTTCTAGCGAGTATAATTTCATCGTCGTTACCAGCAAGCGGAATAGACGCCTAACCGCACCAGAAATCCGCGCAGAAGTGAACAAATCCCGATCAGAACCTGTGTCATTGACTACAGTAAAAAGACGATTGAGAGATGCTAAGTTATTTGGTCGCGTCGCCGTTCGAAAACCACTACTAAGGCCACAAAACAAAAAGACCTTACCCATCGAGACTGGACTGAAGAAGACTTTAAAGAAGTTCTTTGGACAGATGAATCCAAGTTTGAAATATTTGGTTCAAAACGACGAATTTTTGTTCGACGTACCGCCGAGGAAAAGATGATGCCAGATTGTGTGATGCCAACAGTTAAGCATGGTGGTGGTTCCATTATGGTCTGGGGATGCTTCTCGGGCCATGGAACCGGAGATTTGGTACGAGTCGAAGGAATCATGAAAAAGGAGCATTATAAACGAATACTACAGCAAAATGCCGTTCCGTCTGGTTTAAGATTAATTGGAAATGGATTTTTTTTCCAACAAGATAATGATCCTAAACATAGTTCAAAATTATGCAGGGGTTATTTAGAACATAAAGAAACAGAAAGGGTGTTAAAAAACATGGTGTGGCCCCCTCAGAGTCCGGATCTCAACCCCATTGAGCTATTGTGGGAAGAGCTTGATAGAAATGTGCGCAGTTGTTGTCCCTCCTCACAAGAAGACATGTGGAAGGCTTTACAAGAAAGCTGGAACAATATCTCACAAGATACAATTGATAAATTGATTGCTCGTATGCCGAGACTAGTGAAAAAAGTTATAAAATGCAAGGGAGGCTTTTTTGACGAAAAATCCGTTTAATGATTTTATTAAATATGAACGTCATTTTAACGTATGTAAATGGTTGATATTTCTTGATTTTTTTTTCTTCTTGATGAATGTGTATTAGTAAATAAGCATTTTAATTAATATCTAAACCTCTTGATTTATATTTTGAGTTTTATTTCATTTTGCTACTTAGATGTAGGTGGTCTCAAACTTTTGGCCGGCAGTGTATCATATAACCTGCCTGAAAACTCAAAATGGAACCAAGACTAAAAACTGTGTAGATAAAAACCAAAACACAACTTGCAGATTTTGTTTCAGAGTTAAATACCACCAATGACATTAAAGCTTTTATAGTCATAATTTAGAAGCATTGATTCTCAGAAACTTTATGAACTTGCTAAAATAGGTCTCAATTTAAGAAATTAGTAATTATTGTTTTGATATGTTTGATTTTTTGGATAATATTTTCTATTGTTACCTGAATTGGGCGATATGGTCGCTAAGCAACAAAGCTCTTTATTGATGAAAAAAAAAGCATTGATTTAAAGGTTCCTATGTCTACTACTGAACACAGGCCTCCCTCACGGATCTCCATGAGGGGTTGTTGCTATACTCACCACTCTTGGCAAGCGATTTGGCGAGCGCAGTACAGGATGTTGATACACGGAAAGATGCTGCTACCCATTTTCCGGAGCTATCCCTTAGCAGGCTTTTACTGCATCCACAGGTAATTGTCTCATATAATACTTAGATTCAAAGAAATAAACCTCTATTCTTTATTGCAAAACATGTTGTTTGCTAAACAAGGTCTAAATTACCGATCGGGAGGCAGCCTCAAGCCACAGTGTGGCTTTATCAACGGCAAC
This sequence comes from Pasiphila rectangulata, assembly GCA_963082625.1. Lineage (NCBI taxonomy): Eukaryota > Metazoa > Arthropoda > Insecta > Lepidoptera > Geometridae > Pasiphila > Pasiphila rectangulata. The sequence continues at coordinate 18,309,886 of OY720251.1, read as the reverse complement.
GGAGTCACGTTCTTAGTCCGCGCCAGCTCCAGCAGCACTTCCCGCGGCGGCGGGCTCGTAAACGACTTATCCAACTGCATCTGAGCTGCAAGCTTCACATCTTCTAAATCAATGGTTTTCTTCTTCGAGTGGGAGGCGAAAACTCTGGCATCATCCAGCACTGAGGTAACATATCGGTATGTGAATTCAAGAAGCTGGTTCACGACGCGAGGCTCATAGTCTGTGATCCCGACCTCTTTCATGATGGACATTATAACATGGGCATCCTTTGGCATGTGTTTGGCCTGGTTGCTCAGTTTCGCTTTGTCTTTTTCTGACATGATCGTCATCTAGATAATTTTACTTTTACGACAACAAGATAATTTATTATGTTTTCTGATGTTGAATGAAAGAGAAATTGCAATGATTAGGTACAAACAACTGCAAGGAATTAGGAAAGCAAAGCAAACATTTCTTAGTTCTTGACAATGTTGACAATACTGTCAAGTGTCAATGCTATGTCATACATAACGTTGACAATGAAAGATCGCATAGTCAGTGGTTAATAATGTTACCAGCAATAAAAGGAAACTTCTAAAACGTGAGTTATGCAAGTCGACCTCAGGACAGAAAACTACTTGCGGAACACAGTAATTTTGAGGTGGCTAAAGGAGACGGAGTAGGTACACCCAACTGAAGGATCCAGGGGAACCACGGTCCTTAAAACCTTACGAAAGCTTATTAATTTATCCGTTGCATTCTTCTTATTTTATGCTACAATAATACTACTTATATGCATCTTGTTATTCGTATAATTATTTTAGTATCGTGTTATTTTTTCGTGTAATGTAAACCATGTGTACTATTGGCGATAGGTACCCTTTTAAATAAATAAAATAAAAGTAAATATAATAAAAAACGCCGTTGGGTGCCGGCAGTAGAATGTTACCTCTCCTCTCATGCCCGTGAATGCAGTAAGAGCCTTATCAGAGAATATTGTGCTCTCTCTAGTTCCAAGAATTGCATCTAGTGGCATCACTTCAAATGACAAACAGCATCCTTAAACATACTGCAGGGATTTTCGCTTGTAGGTACATAATTATATGTACATACCTATAACAGAAGTGGTTTATCTAGCTTGTATACCGATTCTTTCTAGTTTGTGAACAACGCAACGATTGGAATAAAAACCAACGTGTTAACAGCTTGTGAAGGTCAAGAAAAACAGCTAGACATTATATCCCTCTGTCAAGTTTGTCTGTATAGAAATAGAATAAGAAATAAGAAATAGGTGCCACGATGGTATCTTCTGTGAAATCTATGTGTAGTATATTGTTGTATTCTTTCAATGTGTTGTGTACAATAAAGAGTTATCTATCTATTTAATACATCTGTCGAGCCTGGCACAGCGGGCAAATGTCCGCCTGTGACGCAAGCGGTCGCGGGTTCGATTCCCGCCTCGGGAGTCGGGACAAATGTCTGTACGATCTGCAGATACTTGTTCCGGGTGTTCTGGGTGTTTTTCTATATATAATAAAAATATCTATGTATGTAGTATAATGTATTAAGTATATCAGTCATCTAGTACCCATAACACAAGCTCTGCTTTGCTTGGGGCTAGATGATGCTGTGTGATTTTGTCCATCATTATTTATTCATTTATTATTTATCTCTATCAATGTCCCACCCAGGCACTGTACAGCATGAATAACAGTTGCTGTATCATCTCTAATAGATGTGTTTCTTTTGTTTATATTGTGTGTGCCTAAATTCGAAAGGGGTTCTAATAAAATAAAAAACAAAGTTTTTTAATAACCATTTTGATTTATTCCGTTAAAATATGAAATAACTTACGTGTACAGTAAAAATAAGTTGTTTTAGATAGTCATCGAAGTGTTACTCAAGTATCCATATCGCTATAAGCCGCGCGGCTTGCGTTCAACATTGCGACTACCTTAACACCTTGTTTACCAAGTGTACCTACTCAATACTTTCTAAAGATTACATTATTGTAATTTGTATTAGGTACATTAACGTATAAATGGACATTTTGGACGTACAGTTGTGATTTTATTTACTATAGTGATAAACAGGATGTTCTAAGGTTACATTGCTTTAAATTTTGTTCCATAATTTAAAGAATAATTATTATTCGTCTTTCTTCTTCCATCAAAGTGAATTACAAAATGTAATAAACACTAGACTTGGCACAGCCCATTCTACTCCAACATAAAACATTACAAATTATGGAACCGAAATATAGCAATTCTATGACGAGCGATCAAAGCATTGTGCAGTGGTTTAATGATGTCCACAATAAATCTACCTGTGGCAGTCAATGATATGTCGACAAATAATAATAAATAGATAACAAATAGCTTCAGGACGCGCTCACGAGCTCCCTTCCTTCGTGTATTACGGAAAAGGTCATACTAGTCTTTAATTTATCCGACAGAGATCGAAATCTGAAATCAATCCGTGGTACAACAAGTGATTGTTGAGTTATCTTGCCAATTTCGTTTACAATGAGAAAACACGAACGCGACAACCCAGGACTGATTTAAGACTACATGTTCCAGAGCAAATAGTAATCAGTATGCGCACGTATCCGTAATATAAAAATTGATAATATTGTTAATATTTTATTTGGATTTGGGGGAGGCCAATGCCCAGCAGTGGGACAATATAGGCTGACAAAAAATATATAGCTTGCGCGACAAGAAGCTGCTAATAATAAAGTTATACCTAAATACTTTGATCGCTCACGAATTGATAACGAAACAGGATGCATTATTGCTTTCATTTTAACATTAAGGGTTATAAAAACAAATCGCGAACATCAACACACATCGACAGCTTAACCGCCCAGCTTTTACTCTATAGCTAATAAATTGTGCTATATTCAGAACCCACCCGATACGACTATCATTCATTATTATGTATCCTTATTTTATATTTATATCACTAGCTAGTGAGGTTATCCTACGACATCGCTCACACGTTGTACACTAGTTAAAAACAAGCTTCTTATGAATTCAATTGCATTTTATAAATCTAACTACAAAAGAACTGATGAATTAAATAGTTGATTATTTTTACATTACAAGTAATTATTATCTTCAACGTTTATGAGCTACAGCCGAGAACTCCGATGGTAATTTACGTATTTCAGTTTCAGTTCTCAACCACAACGTGTGAGGCGACCTAGACGAGACTACTTAATATGTAGAAATGTACTTATTAGCTAATGCCTCATGGGCCAATACATTATTATTATCAACAACGTAACTAACCTCTACTTATGAAAAACTAAGAACATCACAAAACCCCAACTATGAAGATGTGTATGGCTAAGAAATTAATTCACTAACGAGAATCACTCATACTCACAATTGCAAATCTAATACACAACTTGATACTGACAACGACAAGTGACCAATGGCAATAGATCGAAAACAGCAAAAGGCACTGCACTCCATTCATTTAGAAAATAAATTCATCAGGTTATTGGCAATCAGGGATTATGAAAATTTGCAACGGTGATTAAGATCTGAATAAATGATTATGTAACTCAATAGATTACCTAATAATAAATATTTAAATGATTGCACAAGCGATTTTAAAACATAACATACAATAATATTCCTTATTTTGTATAAAATAATAGATGTACAGAATAAAACACATCAAAGTCTTTCGATAAAAATATTGCATGCTTCGTCCACTATGAAAATTAGTTCCATCATTCATTTTATTAAACCACTTTACAAAAATATCCAAACATATCAAAGTCAGTCCATAAGCGGAAATCACTAACTTGATTAGCAATTCGCAAAAGGCACTCCTTTTATGCAAATTAAGTGTCAATGTGGGGGAGGTGCAAAACAGGTAAGGGTAGGAAAGGGAACCCATCGACGAAACCGTTGATTTTATTAGAATAGCGTTTCTTAACAGTCAATTTAAATTAGAACTTACATCTAATTTATATTCATTAGAAACAGGAAGAAACTACATGATTGTATACAAGATGATAACGGTTTCAAAACGATACAAATGAACTATTAGGTAGGTACATAAATAGTAGGTATAAATATATGTAAGCTTCCCTACGGGTTATTCCATGCTGCCTAAACATCATTCAAGTCTCACATTCAAAAATGCGCGCGCAAAAACATAAGTAAAATTACATTTATATTACACTTGATTTCATTCCGCCGAGTATTGCACATAACATTTCCACGATTAATATATACAACAGTTATTGTATGTATAACAAGATACCTATAATGGATCACTTTCATAATAGCTATAAGCCCGCCGTTGTTGCTACCGGTGTAGCCTGCGTACACTCAGTGTAGTGCGTAGAAAATTGTCTTTGCACTATACTCTTGGGGATTAGATCTCGGCGGACGCTTCAGCTGATACCTGCTAAAGAAAAAAATAAGAAATGTTAATATGTAAATTAAAGCACATACTACTTGTATTGTAGGTACTGTAGGTGTGTAAATTAAAGTACCTACTTCAAAAAGTAATATTAAATAAAAATAGTATTAAAATACCAAAGCTGAACTTGAAACTAGATCTTCAAGTTGAATATGTTAATTTTCCACACAAATATTATATAATATTATATACATTAAGCACTTAGCTATATTTTAGTAGAATTTAAAATGATAAAGTTGGTAACACAATAATGTTGGCCGTTTTGGCGGCAACTCGGCAAGTTATACAAGAGTTGTTGACTCGTGGACGGTGGACGTAAATCATTATTATTAGTGTTTAGCCCCTCGGCAGATAAGTATTGTTCTATCTGTGGTTTAGCATAAGCTCTAGCTTAGTGTGACAATATTGTGAGTATAATAAATTGAGTCCTCTACGATACATGCATGCATATACATTACACAAAAATATGATTTTTAGGCTAAGTTTGATTTTGTCGGCAAACAGAAGTAAAATTTAAGACATGTTATTATCATTTCTCCCTAATACAATCTAGTGTCGCTGTAGGCTCAATGGAGGTTGTTGTGTTTCGTACCGTACCCATACGCGTAGGATCGCGCGGCGGCCGGTCCCGCAAGCGCGTCCAGTTCTGCGGCGCGGAGTAGGTACTCCACCTGCTGGTAAATTTGCGACTTCCGAGGCTATCTACCTATCTACTTACTCAATGGGCTCAGGGGTCCTAAGCGAGTCTTAGTCTCCGATACTAGAACTTGCCACTGCTGTCCATTGCAGTCTCTTGACAGTTAGTAGTGTGAGCGCCACATCAGCGCATTCCTGATATGTCCATAGCTATTGTAATAGTATCTTAAGACTTTATGTATCGACAGAACACATCGCACCATCACTCAATATATAAATATCCTGAATAATGAAGTTTGTCCACTCTCAGCGTCCACCCGAACACAATCCACCAAAAATACAAACAGAAAACATCCTAACAAGTTGCTGGCTTCGAGGTCGTGAGGGTAAGCGACCTATCGCTACAGCAATACCTCTTAACTATTCTATCTCCACCTGTTCGCAGGAAATGGCTGAGCTTCCGGAGTCTGTGTCTCTTGTCTCCTACTATTTTAGCGTTAACCAGCGAGGTCGTAATTTCCATCGGACCCTCTAGGTGCCATCTTGCCTTTCTAAACGAGGATTTTCTGGAGAAGCCTCTGTATACTAAAGGCTGGTTCTCCTTATACGAAGTACAGTAGGTAACGACAGCTGATAATGTGGCCGAAATCCGGTTGCGACGTTGGCAAATCGATAAAAAGTGGTCTTAATACTCTTTTAAAATATAATAGACACATTTTGTCCTCATAGCAGTCCATGGTGTTCAGTGTGCATATCTGAAAGTATCTCTTTGTACCGTACCCATGGGGTAGCTCGGCGGTTGGTCCGCGAACCGTCTTGCGGCACGGAGTATTCCACCATCTATAATCTATAATAAATCTATAATAATAGAGAGGCTCTCACAGCGATATAGGACAGCTAAATTTAGAGGCAGTTTTCGTTACGCTGGATCGAAGTGTTGGAATAATATTCCACCTCCTGGTAGATAGACTATTGCTGTACTACTGCACTACCTACTAGTTACAGTAGAGGTGGTTGACTCGTACCGTACCTATGGGGTCGCGCGGCGGCTGGTCGCGCTCGCGCAGCCCGTCCTGCGGCGCGGAGTACTCCACCACCTCCTGGTAGATGAGCGCCTTCCACTGCTCCACGGTGTGCTCGCGCTCGTCCACGCTGTGGTCGTAGGAGGCGGGGGCCGGCTGCAAACCACAGAATATTTAATAATATGGCCAATTAATTAATTAACGCTTTATTAATGCACAAAGAAACGCAAATAATAGAAAAACAAGAGAAAACGGGTACATTGTTAGATGGCTTTACCAGTACCCACACCATCTTCTCAGCTTCGTCCACAATTAATGTAGTAAATATAATATACATGAAATTAAGCGCGAAGCTCAAGACTGACCGGGATGGCGACTGTGGACGCCCTCTGCCCCATCTAGGGGTTATGGGACCTCAAGTCAAGTAAGTCGTCCTCTCAGCTCAGTCGGCACGTCCATAATGAATGTAGTGATTAGTGCGCACTGACCGCGTTGACCTCGCCCTCGTCGTACCACACGTTGATGTAGGGGTGCACCAGCGCGTCGTCCACCGAGATGCGGCGCTCCGGGTCGATCACCAGCATGCGCCTGCGACGCCTGCAATGTAGTGATTAGTGCGCACTGACCGCGTTGACCTCGCCCTCGTCGTACCACACGTTGATGTAGGGGTGCACCAGCGCGTCGTCCACCGAGATGCGGCGCTCCGGGTCGATCACCAGCATGCGCCTGCGACGCCTGCAATGTAGTGATTAGTGCGCACTGACCGCGTTGACCTCGCCCTCGTCGTACCACACGTTGATGTAGGGGTGCACCAGCGCGTCGTCCACCGAGATGCGGCGCTCCGGGTCGATCACCAGCATGCGCCTGCGACGCCTGCAATGTAGTGATTAGTGCGCACTGACCGCGTTGACCTCGCCCTCGTCGTACCACACGTTGATGTAGGGGTGCACCAGCGCGTCGTCCACCGAGATGCGGCGCTCCGGGTCGATCACCAGCATGCGCCTGCGACGCCTGCAATGTAGTGATTAGTGCGCACTGACCGCGTTGACCTCGCCCTCGTCGTACCACACGTTGATGTAGGGGTGCACCAGCGCGTCGTCCACCGAGATGCGGCGCTCCGGGTCGATCACCAGCATGCGCCTGCGACGCCTGCAATGTAGTGATTAGTGCGCACTGACCGCGTTGACCTCGCCCTCGTCGTACCACACGTTGATGTAGGGGTGCACCAGCGCGTCGTCCACCGAGATGCGGCGCTCCGGGTCGATCACCAGCATGCGCGACAGCAGGTCGCGCGCCTGCGACGCCTGCAATGCACGGAAACACACGTAATCATTACAAATGGTCTCTTTAAGTCAAGAGTGAATAGGTGTCTTCTAGACCTTTGTGCTTCATTGTCGGCCACAACGTCACATACAACAGGTGAGATTGTGACCTAACTAACGTTTATCATACCTATATTAAATAAAGAAAAAAGTTACACAAATAACATATGAATATATCGCCGTTATACTGCGAAAACCAATTAACAGCCAAAAAGTTCGAAATGAGATATCGCGTTTGTAAAGTTTAAGGTATTTAAATGATAGTTTGTAATCTCTTTTGTTATTATTACTATATTAACAACAGTACAATAGCTCATGTTCTATTAGTATGCAACCATAGATCTACAAAAAACTTAATGCTTGTAATGAAATTTGAAGGTGACTGTCACTAGGTCTCCTATATAATTGTTTTTCCCAGTATATTGTCATATCTCTTTATTTTCTAAATTTGTAGGAATATAGCAAAACCTGAGAAATTAGTTATTACATTTAGATAAACAACGCTTACTATGATAAAAAAATAGCTACACAGCTGCCCTTTTTGTAGTTACATATGAAAATGTATCAAGATAATTGGTTTTCCCTGCAGAAAATTTTAAGAAACAATGAAATACCCATACAAATTTTTATGGTTTCAGTACTTTCAGTTGTTATTATAATTTTGACTTCAAAAAATTATATAAACACATAGTACCTTGATAATTTAAATATCAATAATATCAAGCTTCAATAATCAATTATCAGTGCCAACCAATTTATTTTATTAAATGGAGAAACCTGGACTAACACTGAATAAACGACTGACATTCATATAATTCAAATTAAAGTCAAAATATTTTAGAGTGAAACTTGCTAGATGTCCTAAATTATGCATAGATGTACCTTTGATCATTCCGTGTAGAAAATTTCCCGAATATCGTGGGACAATTTAAATACCTATACGAAGTTGGTCACTCCAGGTTCTAAATAAAAAAAATATTATCTTACTTGCTCCTTCCCGCGACTTTGCTCGCTGTTGATGATGATGAAAAGTAGCCTATGTGTTAATCCAGGATATCAGCTATCTTAATACCAAATTTCAACAAAATTGTTTCAGCCATTTGAGCGTGAAGAAGTAACAAACATGACACAAAAACACTAACTTTCATCCTAATAATAATAGTGTGAGTAAGCGAGAAAAATTAAATTAAACACCAATCCTTACGAAAATAGTAATTTTAATCGAAATAACGACAAGAACAAATTTTAAAATTTTAAATTAATCCCCGACATATGAACCATCTCGATTACCATCACCTTTATAATCCTTTTATTTAGTAGGATATTAAGCTGTAATAAAGCTGACGATGTGTTTGTTCGGAGTTGGGTTTCTCGTTCACAAGTCACTCATCAACAACATTATCACCATCGACAGTGTGTCGAGAAGGGTCGCGTACCTAACACTCAGAATATCTAAGCGATATTCGCTGAAGGTCGTTCAGGTACATATATGCGCCGACCTCGTCTCACCCAGATGAAGAAGTAGAGTCTATGATGTATGAGAACATCAGCAGAGCCATACTAACGAACAAAACTCACTTTACTATTGTTATGGGGGACTTTAATGCAAGGCTAGGCATGAAAAGCGATGATGAGTTGAGAGTGAACTTGCAAATGTCACTGTCTGAAAGTAGATGCATCAGTGGATGAGATCAATAACAGGTTCGTAGAAACCGTCCCTAAGGTAGGGTCCCAGTTCTTTAAGAACCCCCGTACCAATAGACCTCAGAAACTTTCTGACGACACCCTTAACCTCATGGCTGAACGACTTCTTTGCGACTGCAGTCTCCCGATGATGCTTAGTCACATAGGCAGCTCAAGAGAAAAATTTGGAAATCCTTGCGGCACGATATTCGTACCTTTAATACATCTCGTATTAAAGATACGATAACGAGCGGAATAAAGGCTTCAAAGTGTTTGCGAGAGATAATTCTATTGAGCAGAGCCAGATGACGAAGCTGAAGAGGGAAGATGGCAGCATAACGTCAAGTAAAGCGGAAAGGTTAGGGCAAGTCGAAAGGTTATATGGACAGCTCTACGATTCGGTCACTAAACCTGTTTGCAGTGCGGCCAACGACCCAAGAGCCAAACTGACCCGACATTATACAGGATAAATCCCGGACATCAGCCTGTATGAGATCAGGATGACCTTGAAGCAGCTTAAGAAAGACAAGGCGCCGGGTGAAGACGGAATCACTTCAGAGCTTTTGTAAGTGGGTGGATCACCGTTACTTAAAGTCCTTCAAAAGCTCTTTAATTCCGCCTTGCTTGAAGGTACGATGCCAAAAACATGGAACGAGGGCGTGGTGGTTCTGTTCTTCAAGAAAGGTGACAACACCTTAAGAATAACAGACCCATCTCGCTTTTGAGCCATGTTTATAAGTTTTCAAGGATTATCGCAAACCGTCTCGAACGCAGGTTTGATGACTTCCAGCCTCCCGAACAAGCTGGGTTCCGAAAAGGTTACAGTACCATAGACCACATACATACGCTGCGGCAAGTCATACAGAAGACCGAAGAGCTATAACTTGTCGCTATGTCTCGCGTTTGTGGACTATGAGAAAGCCTTCGATTCGATCGAAACATGGGCGGTGCTTAAGTCTCTCCAACGATGCCGAATTGACTATCGTTACATCGAAGTGTTGAAGTGTTTGTATACAAACGCCACTATGTCAGTCCGAGTACAAGAACAGAGCTCGAAGGCGATTCCCTTAAAAAGAGGCGTAAGACCGGGAGACGTAATCTCTCCGAAACTGCTTACGACCGCTTTGGAAGATGCCGTCAAGCTCCTGGAATGGAAAGGGCTGGGCATCAATATTAACGGCGAATAAATCACTCACCTTCGATTTGCCGACAATATTGTGGTCATGGCAAAGTCGATGAAAGAACTCAGCACGATGCTCGAAGGCCTCAATCGAGTCTCCCAACGGGTAGGCCTTAAAATGAACATGGACAAGACAAAAACCATGTCGAATGTTCATTTCAACCATGTCGAACGTCCAACATACCCTTAAGACGAAAGTCTACTATCAGTGTGTATTACCTGTGATGACATATGGAACCAGTGAAGACGTGGTCCTTCACTATTGGCCTTATGAATAAGCTCAGAGTCGCTTAACGAGCTATGGAGAGCGCTATGCTCGGGATTTCTCTACAGGATCAAATGAGAAATGGGGAGATTTGTAGAAGAACTCGGGTCACCGACAGCCAAACGGATTATCACGTTGAAGTGGCAATGGGCAAGCCATATAGCGCGCAGAACAGATGACCGTTGGGGCTGCAAAGTCCTCGAATTGAGGCCACGGACCGGCAAGCGCAGCGTAGGACATCCACCTACAGGATAGGCAGACGTTTCATCTTTTCCACGATCAATTTGGGCACAATTATTACTCATTTTCATTTTGAGTTTTAAAATGAAAATGAGTAATATTTTAAAACCTCCAAATAGAGAGCGGAACTAAACAAGTTTAAACGTTTTGCGCTGTAGCGAAGTTGTATTGAGTGTAGTATGACATACCACAAAGTAAACCCATTATCTAGATATACCATTTTTCTTGGACGATAAATTGTATTAAGATATGTTAAATTCGTCAGGTAAAACCAATTATCTGGATATAGCATTTTATCTTAGACGATTGTTGTATTGAGACGTATGAAATACGTCAGCTAAAACAAACAAAACCGCTATAGTAGTTTTTATTTGAAGACTTTATTCAAGTGCTAAGACTTAAATCTTCAAAAATGGTTTTCCCTGAAGAAAAAATAAAGTATTTTAAGAGGTCTCTAGGGGGTAAAACAAATTTTATCAATTTAACTGATATTCATTGAAGACGATTATGGTGGCAGTCAAGTTAAATCGGTCTAATGTTTTGTATTTGACAACAAATCATAATATGCTTGAATTAATTGATTATCACATTAGTTAGCAGCGAAACTAAAATACATAGCGGTTAATGGGTTTTCCCAGACGAAAGAGCACAAAATGTTGAGTAGTTTGGCATTATTAGTTCATTTTCGACAAAATGTCGGGTTAATTGGTTATCGCAGTATAACGGCGATATTTATATCAAAAAACACCTCCCTTTTGTAAAATACGAAGAGTATTCATGTAGTATTATTATACCGTTGAAACTCATTCACTTTTATAGTTCTGCAGAAAAGTCAGCATTGGCATAATTTTGAAAGTCGTAAAATCTTTGAATTTATTGTATTGTGAAAATCAAGTTTGCTGTCTGCTGGCCAAATGTCTGTAACAATTTATTTTATTTCTCCCAATCAGAAGCGATGTCCCAACAATCTCCTAATATTTTAAAAAACCAGCCAACAAGGACATCTGTCCACAGTAGCGCACACGGGTCACGCTTCATACAGCTGAGTAGAGTGTCCTATGTGCGCTGCTGTGGACAGACGCTTGTAGCAGACAACTGACTGTCCATGCGATCACAGCCAGCAACAAGCGTCTACGCGAAACTGAGAATTTTCAATATCCCTGTTGAGTATATTGAACCGAGTGTGGGGCTTCGAGGTACAATTTCTTTAGCTTTAACTCCTACTCACTTCGAATCATTTGATGGCTTCTACCCCCGGGTCGCATGAACAAGCAGTGTCAAGTCAAGTGAGTAAAGAGGCATAATATTCCGGCAGGGTGATTACGTACGCGACAGGTTTTGCAACAGGCAATTGACAGCAATATTGCAGTCAAATGTCAATTCCTTGCTGTTCTCTAATACAAAATTGACATTTGACAGTCATTTATGACATCCATAACACACAATCCATACAGATTAAAATTTTCTCGGTTCGTAAATCGGTTCACGACGTAGTTGTTGTTACGTAGTAGTACGTACCTTGAGGCGGTTGTGTTCGTTGCTGTCGCTGGGGAACAGCAGGTCGGGGAACAGGCGCTCGAAGCTGTAGCCGGCGTAGCGCGGCCGGTTCTCGACGTAGTTGTTGTTACGTAGTAGTACGTACCTTGAGGCGGTTGTGTTCGTTGCTGTCGCTGGGGAACAGCAGGTCGGGGAACAGGCGCTCGAAGCTGTAGCCGGCGTAGCGCGGCCGGTTCTCGACGTAGTTGTTGTTACGTAGTAGTAGGTACCTTGAGGCGGTTGTGTTCGTTGCTGTCGCTGGGGAACAGCAGGTCGGGGAACAGGCGCTCGAAGCTGTAGCCGGCGTAGCGCGGCCGGTTCTCGACGTAGTTGTTGTTACGTAGTAGTACGTACCTTGAGGCGGTTGTGTTCGTTGCTGTCGCTGGGGAACAGCAGGTCGGGGAACAGGCGCTCGAAGCTGTAGCCGGCGTAGCGCGGCCGGTTCTCGACGTAGTTGTTGTTACGTAGTAGTACGTACCTTGAGGCGGTTGTGTTCGTTGCTGTCGCTGGGGAACAGCAGGTCGGGGAACAGGCGCTCGAAGCTGTAGCCGGCGTAGCGCGGCCGGTTCTCGACGTAGTTGTTGTTACGTAGTAGTACGTACCTTGAGGCGGTTGTGTTCGTTGCTGTCGCTGGGGAACAGCAGGTCGGGGAACAGGCGCTCGAAGCTGTAGCCGGCGTAGCGCGGCCGGTTCTCGACGTAGTTGTTGTTACGTAGTAGTACGTACCTTGAGGCGGTTGTGTTCGTTGCTGTCGCTGGGGAACAGCAGGTCGGGGAACAGGCGCTCGAAGCTGTAGCCGGCGTAGCGCGGCCGGTTCTCGACGTAGTTGCGCACGGTGGGCTGCAGCCGCGCCATGAACGCCGGCGACGGCGTGCCCAGCTGCTCTGCAAGGGCACGTTACATTTACGAGATAGAAAGATAAAACATTTATTTGTAACACTCATACATAACTCATAACAGGAAAGTAACAAAATAAAAAATTTACACTAAGAAAAAACAGTTACAAAATGGCGTCTGACTCAGCACTATGTTGAGCCTAAGCACAACGCTGATCTTCCGTCAGAACCGCTTTTTTTTTCGTCTTTCCCTTTGACATAATCAGAGGCATTTTTTACTGATTCATTATTATTAATTTTTTTATTGTTGTATTAAGATTATAAATACTGTACTGTTTAATAAATATATATGTATGTATGTTGTCCTGTGTATATCGTTAATTTCTGTATATTGTTCATAATTAATTTATATGCATACATATCGCATAATATGTCTACATTATAATTTACTGAGTCTCTAAACGTTAGTTGTACCACGTTACTGTTTGTATTATTATCTTTTCCTGTTATATGCGTCAGAACCGGTTTGATACGCAAGGAAAATCAAAATTCTTAACTTATACTAACAAAACAATAACAGAAACAGGCATATAATTATAAATCTAATGGAAAAAGTGCAATTAACAGTGAACTAAATTTAATTTATGACTACATTAGTTAAAAGTTAAAACTCTAGGTAGTTATAGGATCAGATCACGAAACGAGAACACGCTGTTAGGGATGCGGCTTAGTATATGGAAGTACCCACAACCAACTGAGACTTAGCGGTAAACTCTACCTGTTACAACTGCAATACCTCGGTGACCACGGTCACAAAGCAAGCGACTATGTAACCAACGCTGCATTGCATTGTGCCCGTCACCCTGAGATAGAGTTGTAAGGTCCCATGTGCCCGTAACTTCGTGGACATAGGCCTCTCTCATGGACCTCCAGGTATTGCGGCTGGAAGCAGCCTGCATCGACCGCGGACCAGCATACCTTACCAGGTCGTCCGTCCATCTTGTTGGTGGACGTCCTACGCTGCGCTTGCCGGTCCGTATGGCCTACACTCGAGAACTTTTCGTCCGCATAGGCCATCTGTTTTCTTTCAAACTACTTGGCCTGCTCATTGCCACTGCTAACGTGCTAACCCGTTTGGCTATGTCGGTGACCCGAGTTCTTCTACGTATCTCCTTTCTAATTCGATCCCGTAGAAAAACCCGAGAATAGCTCTCTCCATGGCTCGTTGAGCGATTCTGAGCTTATTCCTAAGGCCAGAAGTGAAGGAGTGGCCATTCACTTCTGACCTTATTGAAATTGAAAATTCATTTATTCAGAAAAAAATCCATTTTGTTAGGAACACATAATACCATTGATAATGCTTAGTAAAATCACAAAACAGAACAAAAACAAAAAATAACAATAATATTACCTAATACTAATTATATGTATGTATGTATTTATACCTAATAATAATTATATAATATGTATGTGTTTCTATGTATGTTATTATGAATAAGCTCAGAGTCATCACGTCTCGGTTCCATAAGTCATCAATGGAACACACCGATTGAAGACTTTTGTTATCTGGCACTGACTGACGATTTACAAAATGAACTTAATCACGAGGAAGTGAAAAACAGTTATTATGAAATAAGATAAACGTAGAACTGTACAAACCAATGATCTTGTTCCACTGGTCGATGTGGTCGGTGCCGGGGAACAGCACGCCGCCGCGGATCATCTCGCCCATGATGCAGCCCACCGACCAGATGTCCACGTTCTCCGTGTAGCCCATGCCGAGGATCACCTGGACACCAACCACGTCATTTTACAAACTCAAAATCAAATATTTCTTTATTTTTCCTCACAAAGTAGGCTTATAAATAAATTATTACATAGACAAAATGTATGTATACTAAAGCTTATTAATGAAAAAAACATAAAATACGGATTCCAACGCGCGTGACCTTATAAAAACTGTCCTTAAATATATATAAGTAATTTCTGGCCCTCTTATATGAGAGCCAGAAATTACTTCGCGCTGGTAGCCCGCCAGTAGTAACCTGGTTTGTGAAGACTGGTGCCTGAAATAGGTTCAAAAGAACCATACAGGTCGATACAGGTCACCAGGCCTCCCTCTCCACGGTACGGCACAGAGCGGCTACCAAGTTTTTAGTTTTATATTAGAAGTGGTCCCGAATGCCAAGTATTCTTGTGTGTGTGTGTGTGTGTGTGTGTGTGTGTGTGTGTGTGTGTGCGTGTGTGTGTGTGTTTGTGTGTCTTATTGTGAATGGGTTAGGGTGAGTGTATGATTATGTGTGTTGACTCCTGTACTCCTATTGACACCAGTCAAAAACTTGCCTTTGTTTAGATTATTTTAAGAATGTTTTATTTTGCACTGTGTTTTTATTAGGTATTTATCTTTATGCTAACTCGTCGGATCTATTAAAGTTTTAGTGTGCTTACATTTTTTTGCTTGTGACCTCGTTTTTGCCTGAAAAACAGGATGACCTAGTTCAGGCATACGCTTCATCAGGTTTCTTTGATAACATTAGATATAAGTAATGTGCACTACTAAGCCGTAAGCTATTTGAATAAATTTATTATATTGTATAATCAATTCTTATTAAGACTTCAAAAAAAAGGAGGAGGTTCGCCAGTCATATTTTTTTAGAACTTTGTCGTATATGAACCGATTTGGAAAATTATTATTGATTTCGAATTAATAAGGCCTTTGCATCTATTCAAATGATTTATACAGCGTCAGCAACTGGTAATCACGCTTTACTGGACGCGGAAGTGCCTGGGATATTGTTAGATGGAATAGGCTTGCCCAGCACCTACATATACCATCTTCTCAGCTTAGTCAACTATTAGTCAGAGGAAAGTACAGGTCAACGTCTGAAACTAACTAAGCCGCGGGTTTCCTCACGATGTTTCCTTCACCGTTAAAGCACGTGTTAAGTGTGCACATACATTTTCAAGAAAGAAAAATCCATTGATGCACGGCCGGCATCGAAACCACGAACTTCGGAATGAAAGTCGGCGGTACATACCACTCGGCCAACACGACACTTGATTTCGAATAGATACACTTTCAATAAGTTTACTCCCACCTTGTTGAGTAGTTCTGTTGACAGAACTGGGATTTTTTTCCCATTAGTTCTGTCCACATCATCATTTCAGCCATAAAACGTCCATTGATGAACATAGGCCTCCCTCATGGATCTCCATGAGGGGTAGTTGCCATTCTCACCACGCTTCGGAGGCGGGTTGGTGAGCGCAGTATGGGATGTTGATACACGGATAGACGCTGCTGCCCATCTTCCGGAGGTATCCCTTAGCAGGCTTTTACTGCATCCATGGGCATGAGAGGAGGGGTATCATTCTACTGCCAGCACCCCACGGCGGTCTGTCCACATAACAAATGGGAATACAGTTCTCACTTGTTCTGTTAAGTAGTAATCAATTACAGTATGTAATTTTTATCTCAAAACTGAGTTCTGATGATGTGATCCGTGAGGAATCGAGGGAAATCCATATTGTAGGTAGAACATATAGCGATGCCATTTATTTGTGTTTAGTAATTAATTGGAATGGTCTGTCACCTCCGGCGCGCGGTAGTATCTGGTGACGACGTAGGGCGTCATCATGAAGGTGGTCCCGGCGGTGCGCGCCAGCCCGAAGTCCAGGATCTTGAGCGTGCAGTCACTCTTCACCACTATGTTGGACGGCTTCAGGTCCTATACGAACACACACATTCACTTACCACAACCATCTATGGCAACTTTTTAAACTGTTTAACGTGACTTTATCGAGTACTTAATTTCCTTATCTAAGAAACGTTTATTTTGTGTCACAAAATATAAAACAATACAATATACAATAACAAAATTAGGATTATCTAATCCTAATTTTCACTCAGCTATACTATAACGCTGGTTTCCGTTACGCCAGCGTACGCAAAGCAACATCTTACTTCGTTTACTTTTTTTTAATGTAAGCCTTTTTAGGTATGTAGTATAGGAGATATTTTATGTTGTCGTTTTTTAAGACATATTATATCTACATTCCAGCGAATTTTGATTTGTATTTCTAAGACCTTTATAATAACAGCATGTGTGCAATAAAAATTTGAAACGAAATTACTTGGAATGGGCGTCTAGCCCGTTTGAATCTCAATTCTTTCGATTTTTGTCGGTACGAAAGCTTACCCGGTGAATAAACCCAGCTAATTGCAAGTGCTTGTTGCCACAGAGCAAGCATAATTATGGTACAATTCTATAGATTTTTGTCGGTACGAAAGCTTACCCGGTGTACGATCCCAGCTAAATGGTGAATTTAGCAATACGGTCTTTTCATGGCATCAAAGGAGCTTACTCTCGTCTCCAAGAACATCCCGGAGACGCTGCAGCACCATTCTAAACCCAAGATCTGGTACAATTCTCTCTACTTTTGCCGGTACGAATGCTTACCCGGTGTATAATCCCAGCTAAATGCAAGTGCTTGATGCCGCAGAGCATCTGGTACAGCAGGTAGCTCATCCGCTCGTGATCCAGGTCCATCTGGATGACCTGGCACAGGTTGGCGTCCATCAGCTCCATCACCAGGTACACGTCCTGGAAGTCCTCGAGGCTGCGCTGCGGCGTGAACGCATTCAGGAGCCCGATTATCTGGAAGGATTCGTTTTAAAGAGTTTTATCCCACTAAAGCCGTAGTCTATACAAACTGTACAGATGTATGAGACAAAAACTCCCCCGCGAATTGTGCTGAAACTTTGCACACGTATAGATGTTGTCCGGGATTGTCACTAGGCTGCTTCTCATCCGGGTACAACGTATGCGAAGCGGCGGGTAGGAGCTAGTTTTTAATATTATTAATAACTATGTTATATGTTAATCTTAGTCTTTATCTATATAATGTGAAAAAATTCAACTCAATTCGAAGTGTAACTCACGGGAACCGATCATCATTTAAGCCGTAAAACGGGGTAAAATGAGGGGTAGTTGCCATACTCACTAAGCTACACTGTTTATACATGGAAAGACGCTGCTGCCCATTTTCCGGAGATACCGATATCCCTAGATAACCTAGCAATAACAGGTCTGTTTATTTTCCTTTGCTACAGCACCGACACGTGGTAGAGTAGCCGATTGTGATGGAATATGGGTAACTTAAGTATGAGTAGAAAGGTTTTTTTTTAATTAGGTATATTACTATAAGGAAAGTCAAATGGGCCATTGTAATGAAAAGTGGTCACCATCGCCCATGGACATCTGCAACACCAGAGGCGAAGCTGATGCGCTGCCTGCTTTTTAGAAAGGAGAATACCCTCCTTTTAAAGGAGGAGGTCCTTTAACAGGATGAAAAGGATATCGAAGCTCCGAGGTAAATGGAAAAAAAAACAACCAACCAGTTGCTGACTTAGGAGTCTAGCGCGACATTACGATCACCGAGTGGTAAAACACAAGTTAACGTTAAACGATATATTGACCTCTGTAAAACATTTAAGGGAACGTTACACACTCACATATCCAATAGGTCACATGAGTTTCCATGTCACCCGTTTAAAAGCAATTTGCCCGTCCACAAGATAAACGCAAACGGCTGATGTGATCAAATTACGAAAGTCCCACGTTGGGCGCCATTACTACAACATGGCAACCAGAACTTCGGCAAACTCAAAAATAATCAAATCATGGTAAATATTCCGTAAATTGTTATGTTAAACGGGTTTTCTACTCACGTTAATTATTCGTTGAAAATAGGTATCCAACGTATTCAGTTCCCCTGGGAGGAACTAAACACGTTGGATACCTATTTTCAACGAATAATTAACGTGAGTAGAAAACCCGTTTAACATAACAATGAATAGTGTATGTAACTCACGAGTAATTTGAAAGTGAAATATTCCGTAAATATTGCATATAGTTTAAAAAGTATACTGTAGACTGTATTAGTTCATCCGAAGAAGAACTACCACCATACCTATTTCTGCCGCCAAGCAGTAATGTCTGCCTTGCTGTGTTCCGGTTTGAAGGGTAAGGGGACCGGTGAAATTACGGGCACATGAGACCTTAGTACAACTCAATGACCTCACGTCTCAGGGTAACGAGCGCAATGCAATGCAGCGTTGGTCATGTAATTCGTGAATGTGAGAACGGTATTGCAGTTGTTATAGGTAGAGTTTACCGCTTAGCATTTTTTGCCACGATTTTCGGTCCAATAAAATATTTACTTACACAAAAGATGTAGACCGACCCATTAAAAGGGGAATGTTGTATCTAATGTTATTCTAATTTTAGTAGCGGAAATCAGATCTGCACTGAGATTCGGCATTAGTGTGGATTATGCATTCATTTTCTTCTTAATTCTACTCCGGTCCTAGCCAGCACCTACTTGAAATAATGTAGGACTCTTGTACCTCAAAGGAGATATTAAGCATCCTCAAATAGGGGTTTATAGAGGAGCACTTTATTAAGAACGTATAATAGTGAAAGATAACGCTTTTTCATTAATATAGCATGTATAAAATAGTTTAAATAGTACATTATGAAACAAGTGTGCAATGTTGGTCATTACAGTCGACGTGAGATTACAGCCCGAGCAGAAGGCGAGGGCGTAATGGAGCCGAGAGTGTAATAAAAAACTCAATCAATGCTCACGCGTGTCATACGAAGTTTTTCAACACACTTGCGAAGAAAAAAACAAATTAATTTACCACACAGCGACGAATACGATAAAACCACATATGAAAACTAAAGCATCACAGCTTTAGTTTTCATGTTTGAATATGGAGTATGGGAAATGGCGCGCAAGTTTTTTTTAACGCGCCCAGTGCAAGTGAGTAAACATACAATATTCTTGAAAATTATAATTTTAAGTGATAAAATATTTATTATTAATATTTTATAACAAATTATTGTGAAATGAATAATTTGATAATAATAAATGTTTGTTTTACTTAATTAAGGACGTACATATTAATTTATTCCAAATATATATATATATTTGGAATAAATTATATATGGATTTTCAGCGGCATAAAACCTCTTTGGTGTTACTTAAGAAAATAAATTTATTACTCGGTTAAATTGAAAATGCTCTGTTGACTCGCATATAACTTACAGTAAGATACTAATTTAACTTTGTAGGGATAATTCTATAACGCACTAGTGTGTAATATTATTACGCACGCGTGTGTTATAGCTCGGTTTATGGCTCTAAAAGCGATGTAATAAAGCTCACTTTACGAGAAAGTGTGTTGAAATTTACTTTTTGAACTGCCATTTTTAGAAAGGGGGTCTCAAAAAAGTTTACGTGAAGTTACTAGACCAAGTGGGATATCATATGAAAGGTATTTATTTGCACATTAATAAACAGTTTTTAGTTTTCCTTTAAGCCGTATAGTTTTCGACTTATTTACAAAAGTGTAGAAAAAAATACCGTTCCTGCCTCCTTAACTCCAAAGTTTGCAGAGATAAATTCCTGTAACTTTTATAGCTAATAGAAATGTATGTAAAGATTACAGGAAAATTTATAACGAACTCTCTAGGTAATTTGTATAGTTTTTTAGACAAGGATGACGGAAATGGGGTTTAAAATTTTTAGGTAACGTTAATATGTTATGTGGGCTTTATTTGCACATTAATAAAAGTTTTTAGTTTTTCTCTAAGCCGTATAGTTTTCGACTTATTTACAAAAATGGCGAAAAAAATACCCCCCCCCCCCCCCCTCGAGACCGTGCCCGAGTCCGACTCGCTCTTAGCCGGTTTTATTTTTTTTCCTTAATTTTTAAGTTTTTTCAGCTTTTTTTATTTCCGATTTTACTAGTTCGTGTGATGAAGATGATCCTGAAGTCAAATCAGATTTTTCAATAATTTTACTAAAAAAAACTGTGTGGTTTTAGGTATTTTTATTTGTAACTAACTGTACTGAAACTCTTTGTGAAGGTCAAAGACACTGTCAAGAATCAACTCTTGAAGTTAAAAATCAAAATCTTCGAATCCTGAAAAGTCATAAAACTAAAGTTGTTCCTTGGGATGGTATTTCGGCGTAGTACACATTATTATAATACATTCTGTTTTCACTTACATTTTTATGGTTGACGAGTTTCATGAGCTTAAACTCGCGATACGCGCGTTTAGCGTGCGTCACATTCTGGAAAGGCCTCGACAGCTTCTTGATCGCCACGTTCTGCTGCGTCATCGTGTCATACGCCGCACTGCAATCAACAAACAAATTGGTTACGGAAATAAATCAGGCGGGAGTGGTTTTTGCATCTTCTCATCATCTCAGCCGTAGGACTGCTATCCATTTCACTGCTGGACATTGGTCTCATGCATCCCGAAGCCAAGGGATACCTCAGGAAGAAGGGCAGCAGCGTCTTTCCCGAACTGCGCTCGCCAACCCACCTGTCAAGCATGGTGAGTATAGCAACTACCCCTCATGATCTGTATTTGTATTTTCAAGTCCATGAGGGAGGCCTATGTCCAGCAGTGGACGTGCTACGGCTGTGACGATGATGATGAGGTTATGATGATACCATCCAGTTAAGTTATCGATTGCCCGTAACCCAACATTTCACGCGTTATTTACCTGGAACTTCTCCTAATTCACAAGAAGTGGATAAAACATCACAATACATCACATTAGGAAAATATCATAAAAAATGGTAAATAACTATAGGAAAAAATATTAGTATGCATTTTATTAGTAAGAGTCAAACGCAAAAAGCGTTTATTTAGTTCCACCGCCAAAGGGCCTCTTAAATAACTCAATTTACAAAATAAAACAATTTAATTGAATAAAGCAAAGGACAGATGACTCGCGAGTCAGGAAAAGAAACTAACAGAAGAACGTTACTCGGTCGTTATAGTAATCATTTAACAATTAATTTAATTTGTTTGATGTATTGGGTTGTTTCATATCTTTCAAGAGAATTAAGGTCCCTCTCTGTAAGATTCATCTAACCATGTCCCAGGCACTGCAGTGACTTGGTAGTGCAGGATGAGTAGTTAGCAGTGCTGACGTTGTATAAATCATCTGGTAGATGTAAATTCCCTAAATTAAGCTGTCTTGACTTTACGCGTCCACGTCTGCTGTAAGCCGAAGTGTTGGACAAGGTAAACAACGCAAGAAATTCCGAGTTATTTATGTATACCGTTTAATATAATTTCCCTTTAAACCATGATCCATCTAAATCAAAATAAAAATATTGTTGCAAACCAAAATCAGATCGGAACAACACTGAAAATACCACAATGTAAGTTTTATATTAGAAATATATTTACGACACAGGTAGGTAAGTACATTCGTAAGTAATTATTTATGCCATTCAGGATGAAATGGAGCAATGATTTCAACATGACCTTGTTAAGTATGAAGGTTAAAAACCACCTTTTACTATTTTAGGCATATTCAGAACTATTTGTGGGTTTTACCATCACCAATGCACCCAGATCTGAATAGACGTAAAATAGATTTCAGGATGGATGCACCGAGTTAGTAAATGAGAATCGTATTCCAGAAATCTCTGTATTCCGTTATATTCAACTTATATGCATAGCGCTGTCTGTCTGTCTGTGCATGAGACGATTACAACCGAACGCATTGACCGATTTACATGAAACCTTTTTTGTTAGTACCGTCTTAATTAGAGAAGGGTACTGATTGATTTTGGTGACCCTAGGGGACCTCAAAAGGTCACCAAAATTTCTTTGACTTTTGGTGATCTTTTGAGACCTTCGCCCCCTTTTCTGGTACCCCCGTACCAATGCTTGTGTAGAAGTACTTATTCTGATAAATTTATCTCTGTGTATCTGAATCTAAAAACCGTCCTACCAATGTCAAGAATTCAGGAATGCGGCAGCGAATACATCAAGTAGATATATTGCAACATTATGAAAAAAGGATGTTACAATATTCATAACAACATGTAGTATTTGTCTGGTCATTTGCTTACAAGTTCTCATTGTAGGTTCATGAGCGAAATTCACTCCTACGGTTACACAAGGAAGTTAGAAAAGGCTGCAGAACAAAGTCTAATAAAACAAATGAAGACATTTTTGCAAGGATCTCATCAATCAATCATAGGTAAAGTTTATTAGGAATTTTAGTCTCATGCGTGCTTACGCGTTAGCGCCGCTGAGGTGAGGTGTGTTAAAAGGTACAGGGTAAAGTAAACAAGTACATCAAACAGCATTATTAAAACATCAGAAAATAAGAGTATTAGTCCTGGAAGCGCAAGTGGCAACAATCAAAGCGTCCGCCATTATCCATAACAAGGCCGCCATTTTAGTGCCGCGTGACGCAACAAAATGGCGGCGCGTCCTTACCACACCATCCCCTGCGCGCCCGCGCCGCGGCCCACTAGCTCAGTGTACCGCGTCGGCACTCTGAACACTGTGTCCCCGAGAGTCACAGAGTAAAACGGAACCATTTCTACTGGGTAATCAATACTCCATCAGCTATAAAAGAAACAGATTATATTGGTGTGGTGACTGTGTGCGCAACTACTGTGTGCTTGGCTGTGACAATACGATA
Source organism: Pasiphila rectangulata (assembly GCA_963082625.1). Lineage (NCBI taxonomy): Eukaryota > Metazoa > Arthropoda > Insecta > Lepidoptera > Geometridae > Pasiphila > Pasiphila rectangulata. The sequence goes on along the minus strand of OY720251.1, from coordinate 18,286,217 downwards.
CGACACGAACATAATCGTTTAATGCAACTGATGCTTGACCGAAGAAACGGTTGAAATCCATTCTCGTGACAGAGATAGAGATAGTTATATGTTACTTATTCGTAACAGGTGCAGTTATGTTTTGTGAAGATCGAAAAGTGTCGCATTATGATACTTTACGATAAATATATGCTACAGCCTCTTTATTTGTAGTGTAGGAGTGTGTGGTATGGATGTGAAAAACATGCAAAAAGTTCGTGCAAATACAAGAAACGGTAACAAAAGATTAGAGGAAGTACCGCACTGAAGTATTTTTTTATCAAATATAATACTGGCATGCCTGTCGAAGAAAGTTTATGATGCAACACATAAAAATGAAGATGTTTATGCAAATCGGCGACATATGAGATACGGTATACAATGAAATCTTTAGTACCCAGATAAACCGTGAGTAAATTGAAATCTCTGGCGATAAGTAACCGCTGACTTTAAGCTTCTTTATTTACATTTAAGGGTAAGTATGCGCGATACAGACAATAACATTGCAGACAGAGTACCTTCACTAACAAATGGAATAGAGTATTCTATGGAACCACGAACAGTGACAGCTTTAATTTAAACCAGGAGCTTAAAACTCCTTGTAAAAAACTAATTAATTAAATAACTTGTTTAAAACTACTTGTAGTGTACCTTTACCTTGAACGCCGTGACTTGACAACATTTAACACAAAGTGTACATTGAAGCAAAGGCGGGACGCTACATCAACTTTTAGTTCAGATGCCATATTGACTTCACATCACATAGATTTAATAGACATGGCACAGGAGCTACTGTTTACTGCTTAATACCTGAAGGAAGATTTTGATGCTGTTGATGTTACAGAATGATCAAAATCACAGCAATAGTTCCAGAAACTCTGATGTTCAAATCGCAAATTAAGGTTGGCATTACAGAACACTATATAGACTTTAATAACATTTAAGTGTAGGTACATACGTACAGAATTTTTAACATATTTTTACTCAAAGCTGTCATACAAAAGCGGCACTAAGTACTAACCCACCAGGAATCACCACTCGAACGTGGTTCTAATTTACCGACCAGAGTTCCAGCAACTTATCGAGGTTCAAATTGAAGATATAGGCAAGAGGGAACTTACCAGACGATACCCTGCGCACCGGATCCGATAGGTTTCAAGTTTTGGTAGCGCTTGAGGATCGTGAAGCGAGTGTCGCCGACCTCGACGGTGTAGAAGTGAGGGTGGCGCGGCGTTGCCGACATGGCGGTGGCTGGCGCCGCGTGGGGCATGGACCACCCCAACCTGGGACCGAGACATTTCTATTACACTAAAGGTCATCAAAGAGGGGAGGTAGGTCTTTGCCCTGCAGTGGGACACTACAGGCTCTTAAGAATAATAATAAAGGTCATCATCTCTTTTACTGTCCCTTCTCAGTCGTCATCTCATCACTCACCGTCATCATCTTAGCCGTTGGACTACTGTCCACGTCCACTGCGGGGACGTGAACAGCGCGGCGTTGCCTTTGCGTCTCAATTCTTATCAGTGTCTATGAGAATTGAGAGGGCTGGTGAATATGATAATGTCCGATCCGCAACTGTTTCCAAACCTGGACTTACTTTAGTTAAATATGTATGTATGAAGAATGGGTGTCTCCATAAAGGTAGTCCTTCGGTTATTGTCTAGCTGCACAGGAGCGGGTATCACAGGTTCAGTCTTGTAGCCGTTTGGACGACTTTGAAGCTGATTACGTCTGTGGACAAGAGAGAATAGGGTTTGTTTATGCGGCTACTGATAGTTAATGATAGTAGAGTGGTATGTCCTCCCATATTCTATATAAAGATCGTTAGTTCGATCGGTGACTTAGGACATCGTGAGGAAACCCGCGGCTTAGTTAGCTTCAGTCGTGTTGACTTGTTCTTTACTCTGAGCAATAGTAGATTAAGCTGGGAGGATGGTATAGGTGCTGGGCAAGACTAATCCATCGAACAATGTCCCAGGCACTACAGCGTCCCTTACAGCGAAATACCAGTTGCTGACGCTGCATAAATAATACTTATAATTAATAGAATCAGGCGCTACTTTGCGGAAATCCATATTATTATAACAAACAATGAAAATCTCTATGAAATCCCTAAACAATGCCCTCCCGCCCGCAAATGCGGGCGGGAGGGCGGTGCATATGCATCACAGCATTAGCGGAATTAAAACTAGATATTTTCATTGTTTGTCATAATAAATAATACTTATAAATATTACTCTGACACGACTTATTATTTAAGAGCTTCTAGTGTTTAAAATGGGATTATATCAATAGGGATAATTTTATAGGCACGGCCAACTCGTGTCATCCCCTTTAATAACCCTGTACGTACACAAAACAACTATACTATAATTTTCAACAAAAAAAAAACGACTTCAATGACTTGGTTCCTATGGAAGTGCACACTTGCAAATAAAAAAGAAGTTTTAACAATCACAATGTAATTGACGGAGAAATCGGTGAATATACATAGAAAAAAAAAATATACAGTGGAACATAGAACAAAGTCAAAGTCAATGACATATAACTATTCGGTTCGTGTCGTTTTAAAATTAAAATGTAACAATTATACCAGAAGCTCTAAATTTATAAACGTCATATCTATAATCAAGTATAATTAGTTTGAGGAAGTGTAAAACAGAATCGACATCATTGTATCCTCAACTACGTAACATTTATACTCGTATTCCTCTCACTTGTTAGAATACTGGCAGTATGAGACATTACCAATACTTCGATACCCCAGGCTTCTCAGAACTGATCAATAAAGTTCTGGGATCATGTAATGGGCTCAAACATTACCATCGATTCAGCGTAATTACTTGATGTCATGTTAAGGTTTACTCGTACCTTTATTGCTTGTTTTTAATTATATTAAGTAGACACATGTATGTACTACTTGCCGTTGAATCTCTACATTGCATAAATTGAAGTAGCTGCCCGCGTCTGTCTGTCTGTTTGGTTTTCTTCTCCTCCTAAACCACGCAACGGATTTTACGGTCTCTTAAAACACTTTATCGGTTTTCACTAACGGATAAAGTGTTTTAAGAGGAAGGTTTAGAAGTAAAATGAATTGAGGTTTGGTGTAAGTTCGTTAAACTATGATGAGGATTGTTGAAGTTGTCGGAAATTTTATGCCGATTGGGAGTAGTTGGGACATTTTTTTGATTGGGAGGTGTTGGAGGCTTGCAAAAACTCAGGGAGGTCTATACCCAGCAGTGGGTGATTCCGGGCTGAGAAGAAGAAGAAGGGAGTTGTTTAGGCGTGCGCCGAGTAAACCGTTTAACCATCAGGCAAGATGAGGTCAAACGCAAGCCTACATGAATAAAAAAAAATTAAATAATGTTCTACAAAAAAGTCCGCGATAGTTCTTTTAACATCTTGAATAGTTTATATAGAACATATTTGCTTTGTGAACTATATCATTTAAATCAATATCCTACGAGTTAAAGCGAAATTAAAAATCTCGCGCTAAAAAGTATTTACGGCGGCGGGTGTGCGTTCACACGTACGACAACTTTTCGCGTTGCAGCAACGTTGTTGTGCGTACACCAACCTGTGTCTACCATGAGTTGTCACTGTTAGATCGCCTGCCGTTTCTACAGTTGTAATAGTACGTTACTATGACATCTGTCAGATTTGTAACTCATGGTACCAAATTCTAAGCAAATGAAGCCCAAACTACAGTCGCTGTAGTATTGTTTACTGCGTATTTTAGTACCAAACTATGTGCTAGAGGCGCTGTACAAGTTTTCATACATTTTTGTAACTATAGTCGCCAGCGAGTATAGATTGTGAAAACTCATGGTAGACCTACCTGAAAACCCTTTGTTCAACGATTTTGGAACACCATTTTTTTAAACTCTTCATACAAGATGACCGATGATTGGTTCATCCGTACACTTGTGCGAAGCAGCGGGTGGGTCGCTGGTAGGTAAATAAAAATAAAAATTGCTGGACACAGCACCATGTAGTCCCAAAATAAGCAAAGCGTGTTCTGTCAAATCAAATTAGATGATGACATAATACTTAAGAATTTTAATACATAGGTTACATAGGTACATAGAAACACCCAGAGCCAAGACAAATATCTGCAGAAGTAGTACATAATTACCTACCGTCTAGTACCTCTTTTTTGTCAAGTTTACAGCTCTTCAGGGAATTGCGGGTGCTTTGAAGATTTATGGAAGCAATTTCGTTCTTGTAACCAACTCGTGCTTTTAATTTTGGAAATCCTTTTTAAATTTAAAGAATAATAATAGCTCAAAAACCTCAAATTTCGTGGAGCAGGTATCATTATGATTAGTAAGTACTTTGATTAAGGGCTACGCAATTTCAAACGTGAAATGAGCAATTTACATTTTTAAGTGGCAATTTCGCGTTACGTAGGCTATGAGTCCCAGGGTATAGAGCTAACCAAGTTACCACCTCAATAATTTTGACTAAAAATACTATATTATTATTCCTTTTCAAGTAAGTGGGTTTCCTACTGACACAGTGGAATAAAAACGAGACATTACGCAAATAAGGAGATTTGAACAGATTTATTAGCATCAAACAGCCATTTAGAAGTGCCTACCCTGAATTAGAGCCCATAAAACAAAATGGCCGACTGTAAGATGAACTCACGCTAGTAACAAGTTCAAAGGTACTTTAATAAACTTAGTCTAACTTTATTCCTTTTATTTATATGTTCTTGCAGATAATCGTACACTCAAAACTTCTAGATCCCTGGTCAATAACGCAGACAATAACATAGACCGGCAACGCAGAGCGCTATGCATAGTCGGAAATATGATAGCTAGAATTTTTTTTAAAGCTGCACCTGACGTGAAAATTACACTCTTCCGATCTTTCTGTCAGTCGTTTTACACCTGCCAACTCTGGACCAACTACACGAAGATAGATAGATAGATAGATAGATAACACTTTATTGATCACCACATGTAACAAAAAATATACCGAGGTATAAAAACAAGCAAAAATATAATAAAACAATTTTGGGTAATTCAACGGGCGGCCTTATCGCTGGAAGCAATAAGAAGAAGTTTAAAGTTTAGTTTTTTTTAGTTTTAAGTTTTGTTTTTTTTTTCCTTATCGAAGAAGTCGCATGATGGTATTAGAGTGGCGTACAACAATATCTTTAGGCACCTCATGGGCTATAAACGTCACTGCAGCGCTTCTGAAATGTATATGAATGCACGAATTGACTCCTTTCAGGCCATACAAAGAAAGAGAATTGCTTCATTTATGTCTAGAGTTGACAGGTGTAATAACACTATTATAAAAAGCCTGTCCGACCGAATTCTGATAACAAACATGTATAAACGTTGGGTGGAACTAGCCACCTAGATAGTGTTATATTAGTAAGTTTTAAAGCTATAAGTACCTAAAGCAGGTACTTAATTTATTTTATTTTATTGTTTTTGACTTTATTTGTATTGTATTAGTATTTAAAAGCACTGTGTACCTATATGGATCTTTTGATATCTGAAATAAACAATTATTATTATTATTAATAAACCCCTTATCTATTGCACAATATACGCAAGACCTAGATAAACTAAATGTTTTATGTGGGAAATATATACCTATACTGAGTATTGTTTGAGAAAATAAAAGTATTGTATTATTACTATTGCAAAGACTACGCTTTTTGCCGAATTAAAACCTTATCCCTCACTTTTCCTTGGAGCCACAAGACTTACATTTCATACAGTATGTATTAAGGATGACACAGTCAAACGTATACTATTTTATATAAAGCTTTTCATTATATATTCAAAAGTTCTGCCAAACGATGTATAAAAGGACAGCGAAATAATAATGATAACATTATACGAAGCAGTTGAGTTAACTGTCTCTTGACGTTATAACAGGAGCATAAGTTCTTCGAATATTCAAGTATATAGTTATTACAAAGTATGGCTAATATAACTATTTAAATGATCCGCAAATCACTACACATAAATATTCATTTGATGAATAAAACGATAGTGAAATAAGAATGATATTACTAAGCGAAGAAGTTGAGTGAACTGTCTCTCGACGGTAAAACAAGAGCATACTGCGAATATCCAAGTATACTCGTAAGTACCGTGCCGTGGGGTGCAGGCAGTATAATATTGCTCCTCCTATCTTGCCCGTGGATCCAGTAAGAATGGCCTGCCAAACGTGGCGAGTATGGCAACAACCCCTCATGACCAATACTTAGAGATCCACGAGTGAGGCCTATATCCAGTAGTGGACGACCTATGGCTGAGATGATGATGATGCTGACACGATAAAGTTTGATCGACGCACAATGGACGCTGCCTCAAGCTGCCTAATATTACATACAGGGATAGCAAAGTATGAATTCCATATTAGTTCAGGACCACACCAAAATACTTTAGTTCTATTAACATTTATTTGAAAATTATCATAAAATCTTTACTTTAAGGAGATTTTAATACAATTGAAAGGTAATCAGCAAAACTGTGTTTTTTTCCATCGTACTGGGTTTTGTTCTTTAAAAACAAGAAAAATAAAATCACTGAAGTTTGGCAAGTTTTTGAGACAAAGCTCGTTGCTAAGTCAAGCCTCGCCCACTGGCCAAGACGAAAGAGTTTGCGAAACTTTTTTACTTTGCAAGCTTGTTACACAACCAACTTTCGGAAGTGTTTTTGAAATCACACTGGCCATTAAAAAGACAGTTTGCGAACTTTCTCTCGGAGCAACCAAGTTAATTATTTCGAAAATTCCCGTCGAACATAACAGATTACCTAGATCAAAAAATAACAACCATGTCGTTTTACAAGACAATAGAACCTCTTTAAGTGGAATGGCGTTCCGTTTTCAATTTCCTTCACCTAGGTATGTGTTTAAAGCCACTACGGAAAAATAAACAGGCGTATTGTTTTACATTACAATTAAACCTCTTAGAGAACTCATAGAACGGCATTCCATTTTTAAATGTTCAGTACACTTCCTTTTAATGTTAATTATATTACAAAAATGCCAACCCCAATATTTATTTCAAAATGGCGTTCCATTTTAAAATTTCCTTCACATATTCAAAGAAAAGGTCGAGTTGCACACGTAGAAGGCACTTGACATTTGCGCAGCGACACTCGTGGTACCGCCATCCACTCGCGATGAGCACAGAATTAGCTTTTACAGAGCAACATCAGACGCTGGGAAAAGTCAAAACCTCTAAGGACGAAGCGAATTTTAAAATAGCTTAACACTCTGAGAAAAACCTCTGCGACAGAAGTAGTATCTAGTATATTTCTAAAGTGGCTTATGTTCTTCAATTTTACATCTAGAGAGAATTAAATTAACTAGATTTTTTCCTCTACATGTGCCACATAAGCTCCCGGCATTGCAAATTACAGAGTCGTGACACTTATGCCCTAGAAGGTTTTCAGATTTGCAAATGTACACTTGTTCTTTTTTAAACTTTCGCGATCACAACAAATGATTACTATATATGATTATCGGGTATTTATGGGGATGGGGGGGGGGGGGGAGGATGGGACGAGGGGGGTGCCTATGTCTCCCCGCGACCACGACCAGGTGCAATCCGGTCGAAACGAATTGTACGGGACCGGACTATAAACGGTTCGGTCGGCTCAGCACCTATTCAGTGGACTGTAACTGTTGGGTGTGCTGATGAGCCTTCCGATTCCGAGTATAGTAGACCGTCGTCCTGTGTGTACGTTGAGCGCTGGGGTTCTATGGAGGACTGAGATTGAAACAATAGCGTGAATTCAGGTACAACGGCGGCGGGTGCGGGTTGCGGGCGGCGAGAGTGAGCGAGAGGTCCGTTCCTTGCTTCCTTTTGTTAGCGCGTGGGTGTTGTTCCGAGGCTGGCGACTTGTGGACTGAGCACATGCAGTGAACGGTTCTCGTCTATATTTATATTTTTTCCTGTTCTCTCACTCTGCCGCGCGCAGCGAGCGACTATTGCCGGTTGCGTTTATTGGTACATCGTTCTATCTGTGTCTATCTGTATCTGTGTTAATATCTTACATTATCTTACATTCTTTGGTCTGTCTATGTCTTTATAAAACAGCCTATCTCTATATTATTGTAGCCCGTTGCCGGTGCCTACAAGTACTATTAATATTTTATTTTTAATATTTATCTATGCTATGGCTATCTATACTATGACTATCTATGCTAGGTCTTAGAGCTATATGGTGGTAGGTGTTTTATTTTCATTTAAGTCTAATCTATTAATTTAATTGCTATGACCGTCCGGAACACGAATTAAAATAAAAGTAATTACGCGACAAATACCCGATAATCCAAAATAGTAATAAACACTTGTTGCTATCACTTCTGAATGCCCTGAGGTAGATTTTGAAGGTCATCATCTGTCCCCTGACATTGATGTTTGGTATAAATTTCAAGTTGATACCTTCAGCCGTTTCGGAGCAAAATAGAGACAGCAGATGAACGAGTGATCAGGGTTCCGGTTTTTTTCTCTTAAGGTTTGGAACTCTAAAAATTGGCCGAATTGTGAAAATATACCAGGAAATTTCAAAATTTATATCGTAACGTTTTATAGGGTAAGAAAGGAGTGAGTGTTGAGATGACGGCTGATAGAGCGGAGTGGAAGAAGAAAACCTGTTGTGCCGACCCCACATAAAAGTGGGATAAGGGCAGGGAAATGATGATCGTAACGTTTATTAAAACGGCACAACTTATATTATTAAGGCTGCAAAAATAATATGTGAAGTCTTGATGGGATTTTTCTGTAGGTACATGTATTCGCAAAAATACCTATACAAAATGGTTTTAAATAAGTAAATTCACGAGTAGAACCGAACGTTCTAAAAGTATCAAGAACTATGTACTTAATGTATGCACACATATCACATAAGAACATCAGCATGTGAAAGGGCACATTAAGACGCATTCACTCGCTCCAATTACTCGCCTTGGCTCTTGACACGGCAGCGGCACTCGACCGTGCGATGCCAGCAGGAAAATGGCATTGCACCATTCCACTTCAGCATTGTAAGGGACCCCATTGAAAACTCTTCCGAAACGGGCTCAGCGACGTTTTGAAGCAAGGAATGGAATACTCTGGCGTAGCATGGGTAGTAGTTGGTGCTCTTTGGCATGGTAACGACGTATATTGAACGTTCCATTTTCAAATGGATCTCGAGTCCTTTCACTCACGACAACACTGACATGACACTGGCAGAATTGTGTAAAACCAAACACAAAAAGCTGTAAAAGAAGAAGATGAAACGTATAGGGTTGTCAATAAAAAAATACGATGCTTTAGTAAATGGTTTTGTTTTGTGTCATCATCTTCATAATTTCAGCCCGGTATCACCCGATGCTGGGTATTATAGGTAGTTAGTGATCCATGAGGGAGGCATATGTCCACCAGTGGACGTAGAAAGTATTCTTAAGGCTGAGATTGTGAGACAGATGGTGATTATAACGTGTTCGTACCAAAAGTCGTAGTCGGGTTTGCTTAGAGTAGAGGTTTTGAATAAGTTATTAAACCAGAATAACACTACATAAGACCATATACGATTGCCTATTTACGACTTCCCAAAACATTTCTAGGGCGCAAAACACTGCCGCGGTTTAACCCCTGAATAAATAAATCCATTAGAGCATAGCCCTCCCAGTCCCTTAGAAGGTATTTACAGATAATGAAGTGAAAAGCGTTTATTTTGCTTCACATGTTAAAATTCGTAGAACAGACGTGGATATAAAAACGTAATTCTTTACATATGCATAGCGACGACGGCATTGTGCGCTGGTTTTTAGTTAAGTATATATGTTTTTTTATTTTTTAATTACATGAAAAACAAACAGCTGCATAGCAAGTGATAGACACAAATATAGGGAACAAAAAAGCCTAAAGAAATTTTCACAAATGGTTACATCTCTCTCTTCAATCGGTCCCTCATTGCTGAGGATCGTGACTCCCGTTTGATTCCGTCTACTAGCTGTCTCCATCGTTCCCGTTCTGTAGCTTGGTGGAGTGCGTCGCTGACAGGTATTTTTAGTTCCTCCGCTATTTGATCCGAACATCGTTTGGTCATATGGTTAATAATGGTTACATATAAAAAGGTAAATAAAAACAATGTCGTGCCTACAGGCACAACCACCTCATCTCCGCCGCCTAAAAACTAGCTAACGCTAATACGTCCGGAACGGCAGCAGCGTCTTTCCATGTATCAACATCCCGCACTGCGCTCGCCAACCCGCCTGGCAAGCATGGTGAGTATGGAAACAATCCATGCTTCTGTCCAGCAGCAGACGTTTTACGGCTGAAATGATTACGATGAAACTTCGAATGAAGTAAAAATTAACGCAAAATTCGGTTTCATTAGCGAAATGTCACCAGCTTATTTGGTATTCCGATTCCGTCTACGAATTTAATTAAAGCCTAGAATCCCTAATGATCCGAATTACATATATTCCAATTTATTTTAATATTAAACTAATTTGTGTTTATAGATTATTTATTCTCAAAAGAAAAATACATTTCACTTAAATGAGAAAGAAACTTCAAATAAGTAACTTAATATAACTTCGAGCAGCTAAACAATTACAGATTATAAGTTGATTATGTATTTCGATTTCAAATAGGGCCTAAGTTCTTAAATTAATGATAAGGTTAATAAAACTTATTATCATATACCTACCCGCAGTTTCACCCGCGTAGTTCCCGTTCCCGTGGGAATAAGGGGATAAAATATAGCCTATGTTACTCAGGGATAATGTAGCTTTCTAATGGTGAAAGAAAATTGGTCTAGGAGTTTTTGAGTTTATTCGTTACAAACATAGAAAATACAAATATTTCCTCTTTAAAACATTGAGAGACGAGAGATGTCACAGCGTTAAATAGTAAAACGGAACCGTTATGTGTCTGTCTGTCACAGATGGATATCTTGGGGACTATTGATGCTATCGGCTTGAAATTGGAGAATAATTAGAATCAAGAAGAATCAAGAATCAAAAAATACTTTATTCAGTGCGGCCGCATGGGCCTTATTGACGCGTCACAAATTACAAAATAAAACAACACAAATAAATAGAATAAAGCACATTAGAGATTGCTTATTCACTAATATTGCATATAAATAAAAAAAGTATGATTGCAAAGGGGGCTTATAAATTTTTGTAATAAAATTTGTTTATTTTTCACCTAGGCGCGTTCGGCAACAATGGTTGGTCGGTGATAAGATAACCTTTTACCAAGTAATAAAAAGAGCACTTAAAGGTTTCTAACATTCAGTGTCGGTCTTCGCAGCTTATACATATATAAAGCTGGGTACTAGAAAGGCTTAAGGTTTGATGTAATGCTATCGTTAAGGGCTTGAATGTATGGTCCTCATAACCCTAACGTACCCTATTTATTTTATTTATTTATACGTGCGCGTCGAAACAGCTAAATTTAAGTTATGTTGGAAACATGTCTCAAGGTAATCATATCTCAAAAATAACGGGCAAAGGCAGCCAAATAACTAAAATATTCATCATTCATTTATAGATCCACAAAAGTATTCATCATCATCTCAGCCGTCAGACGGGTTTGTATGTTGATACACGGAAAGACGCTGATCGATAACGCCTCTGACGCCCACCTTCCTGAGATATCCCTTGGCAGATTTTTTCTGCATCCACGGACAAGAGAGGAGAGGCAACATTCTGCTGCCGGCACTCCACGGCACAAATTACCTAGTTATATTTTGTGGATAAAATGTGAATAGCTTGCTTTCCAAACTGAGAATTATCGAAGATAATGGGTATGTACGCGTATTTCTTCTTTGATATTATCCATTATCGCCACCATTCTAACAAGTCGAATACTTTCAAGATCTCGCCTCGGCGCCTCCAAGTAAGGTTCCTATCTTGGCAGCGCGCCAGCATGCGACAATATCGCCTTGTAATCTCCTGAGAGATAGACGGTATTGGCGAGTCTAGCGCCTATGTTAGTGTCCAGACTGCGAAGGTAATTGGGGTAAACGATTCCTTGGCTGGAAGTTCTGACGTAATAGGACGTAATACATAGGTCTGGACTCGACAGATTCGTGAACAACATCTGAATGTGTCGATCATTTATTCTATCGAAACTTGAATGGAATTAACCTCAGTGTAGCTCAGTTGTTCGCACAGCCGACTCATACGTTCGATTTCCGCCGAAAAACGACAAACCTTTGTATTTCTGCAGATATATGCCTCGGGTCTGTGTGTTATCAATGCATGATAAAGTAAGGCATTACATCTATTGTCATATTTACATCTATTGTAGATTATTTATACAGCATCAACAACTGGTATTCATGCTTTATGGGACGCTGCTGTGCCGGGGATATTTTTAGATGGATTAGGCTTGCCCAGCACCTATACCATCCTCACACCTGAGTCAGCTATTAGTAGAAAGAACAGGTCAATACATCTGAAGCTGACGAAGCCGCGGGTTTCTTCACGATGTTTTCCTTCACCGTTAAAGGACGTATTAAATGTGCACATACATTTTTTATAGAAGAAAAATCCATTGGTGCACGGCTGAAATCGATAACTATATTGTATATTGCATGATAAGTAAATTAAAAAAAAACAATATTAACACCACCTCTACGTCTTCCTTCTGCGGCCCCCTGGACGTTTCGAACAGAAACCTTTCAGTTCGGCTGTTGAAGAAGCAACACGTCCAGTCCAGGGAGCGGAGTGTTGTCGTGGCTGGGCAACCCTCTGCGTCTTCGTTGTGTCTAGTTACTCCATGAGATATTTCACTGTGGAGTTTAATTCCCGCTTTTGCTGTGATGGCGCCGACTCTTACAGTCCGAAACAGTACTATTTAAAGTCCCAAGTCAAGGAAAAAAATCATTATGACGAAGCCCGTGGTGGTGGTTTTAGTACCGTGGGATTTAACGCCATTTTTCCCTATGCAAAAAAAAATGGCATCGGCACAACACGTATTCTTCTTGCCTTTTCTATATCAAGTCCGATCATTGTTTATTATCAAATCAAATCAAAATCGTTTATTTGCCAGAATACAAGTTTACAATAATATATGAATTAAATGTATCTATTTTATGGGTATTATCTACAAACGATTTATCACAAGTAAGTCGTATTCGGGAGTATTATGATGTTTTTACACATGCGATTAGCATTACGAAAAGCCCGAGGAATGTGAAATACAGTTTCAAAAGCACTCAGCAAGAACCATTATAACAAGAAACTTAAAACCCTTGACAGAGCAATATTCCACACGTGGAGATTGCGCTGGGAATGGTAATTTCATTCATGGAAAATGTTATAATACATCCATGTAATTATTATAATACATCCAGGATACCTTTGAGGACCTATTTGTTTCACGCCGCTTGCTTCTAATAGAGTCATCTCATAATAGTCGCAAATAAGTTTAGGTTTATACGCATTATTAAAATAAACAAGTTTTAAGCCCATGGTGCCAATATTAGAAAGAAAGAAAAATATTTATTACACACACACAAAACATAAAAAAATAACTATTAAAAGGTTGGACTTATTTTCGACATATTGGACATACTTCGTATTTTAATCGTGCACAAGAGGGCGAGAAGCTCACTCAACGGACCAAAGAAAAATAATACTAATTAACAACCCAGGTATCCGTCCATATGGTTGTGCGAGTCCAATGGGGCCTGACTCAGCATTAACAAATAAAGAATATTTTAAGAAAGGGCGCTGATTTTAAGTCAGTCATATTATGGGATTTGTCAAAGAAAATATGGAATAACAATCAGGTTTTTAACAAGCATACCTTCGTACGACAATTAAATCTAGGTAAATATGTACGTCCTTTTGCATTACATAGAGATTGCCTTGGGGTACCGGGAGTAGTATGTCGCCCTTCCTCTCTTGCCCGTGGATGCAGTAAAAATCTACTAAGCCTCCGCAATCAGCATACCTCCGGAAGATAGGCAGCAGCCTTCCAAGTATCGACATCCCGTACTACGCTAGCCAACCCGCCTGCGAAGCGTGATGAGTATGGCACCACCCCTCTCATGATACTTTGAGATCCATGAGGGAGACTTTTGTCCAGCAGTGTTTACTATTATACATAATATTATAGGGGTTGTTAAGATCTTTATTATTGGATCACTCTCAGTACACCTACGTGCTAACTGGACCATGCCCTCGTATTTATATTTTAACTCACCGATCTTACACACCTGAAACATCCGCCATTCCTGCCCGAGTGAGAACTGAACTCGAACTGAACATCATGTGATTGTGAGTGACAATTCGCTGACCAATAAACGTCAATAAATAGGACACACGAGACAGCGCATGTATGCAATAGTGTCGCATACACTGCATTTATTATTTTGTTATTTAAGTGACATTTAATTTTAGATTCTTTGACATAACCGAGTGTACTTTATGTTCCTCATGTTCCTTATGTACTGTATGTACCTTATGTTCCTTATGTTCCTACGGTGAGTATATAAGTGGACGTTCTACGGTTGAGATGATTAAATACTAATTATGTGCAGGTTATAAAAAAAAAGCCATACGATTTCTAACCTACCGCATGTGCCATAAGAGTTAGAATGTAGCGTCCACATTGCACAGGGCTATGGTTCATTTTACATTAATTTCCCCAGACACATGCACTGCACTAACTGCAGAAAGTTTCGGCTGCATCCGTTTGAAATATGACTGCGCGGCTGCGCATGCCTCATTTATGCATACTCACTGATTCTATTTTCAAACTGATTGTTTAACCCCCGAAAAAAGAGGGGTGTTATAAGTTTGACCGCTATGTGTGTGTGTGTGTGTGTGTGTCTGTGGTACCGATTTGCATGTAGTTTTTTTATTTAAAATCCGGTTTTCCGGCGGTGGTCTTAAACATGTTTTATCAAAATCGGTTAAGAAGTTTACAAGTTATGGGGGTGAAAGAGGAGATGGATAATCGAATGTTTCCAAATATACCCGAGTTTGGTATCAAATGTCAGGAAGAAATGATGTGCATAATGCAAAACTGAGCGTACACATACAAAAACAATTTAGGTGAGCTCAGAGACTAGATAAAGTATCGAGGGTTACTCAACATTTTTAATTTTATAAAATTGTAGACACCGCGTTCCCTCATCAGGGAGCCGAGATGTTACACTCTGAGCCCATTTCTCTGCTGGCATTCGGCTCACGCGGCCCGCCCAGTCCCACTTCAGCGTTGCAGCCTTCTTACCGACATCTGTGGTGCCAGTAAGGGAACGCAGTGTTGTTACGAACTCGGTCGACTCGTTTAAACCCGATAATGCTGCGTTCCATTGCCCTCTGACAAATCTTGAGTTTGCTCTTCTGTAACTCAGTCAAAGACCACGTCTGGGCACCGTAGGTCGACCGAGGAAGCGTTGGCGGGATGAACTTGTTACCTTTGACAGAGGATGGTGGGATTCTGCAAAGGATCGGGACGGTTGGAAGACTTTAGGGGAGTCCTTTGCCCAGCAGTGGGACAACATAGGTTAAATAAAAAAAGAAAAAACTTGGTAGACATCATAATGACGCGTACTCAGTTATTCATCATCTCAGTAGGAGAGCTGTCCACGTCCACAGCTGGACATAGGCCTCCATCATGTATCTTCAAGATCATAAGGTGGTTGCTGCCATACTCGTCGCGGGTTAGCGAACGCAGTACGGGATGTTGATACACAAAAATACGCTGCTGAGCTCTTCCAGAGGTATCCCTACGCAGAACATTAATGCATCCTCCGCTTGATGCTTTACGGGAAAGATAGAGGCAACGTTCTACTGCCGGCAACCCCACCGCACAGTTATTATTATTAATGAAAGAAATGTTTTATTTCAGACAATTACAGCAAAAGACACAAATTAATAATCAATACATTTCGTATTTTTTTTAATTATATGAAATTTTATGTTAAGTCATTGCGGTTTGCACCTATAATTAAGGTAACATTTAGAATTGTGTCAGCGTAGCATCTGTTTCCAATTTATATTTTGTGATACAGTGTACTTTGTTGGTGTAATAATATAAATAAAAATAATTTCTATCGTACACGATTTCAGTGTTCAGATATGAGAGCAAAAATATATCAAAGTATAGAAGCGTTCCCTAGCCAATAAATCAAACCCGACCCAAATAAATAGCTGCTGTCCGAACACATTTTCCTCCACAGAGTTATGGATGAGAGAAGAAGAGTTTCGCGAAACCAGTTTTATGGAAAGTTTTTCTAGACTTCGTATACAGGGTGTGTAACCCGAATGGGGGTTCTGACCAACCCAGGGAACAACTTCATTCCAGATATCGGTGATCATCAGTTAAGAAAAGACCACGAAAGTTTTAACTTCAACAGCTGATTACATGATAATGATAAAATAATAGTACATTATGTACAGTGTGCAATGTTGTGCAATGTGTAAATTTAAGCAGGTACCTACTAGTATTTACATTATATGACAAAAAATCACTTAGATCAAGTTACAGGTACACAGGCGAATCTCGCGACAAGCTTTTTTATCACATAAATTGTGTAAAGACGTTTTAAGTTAACATTAAACTTAGTACGTTTAAATAAAAGCTTGTTTGTTAAAAAATTTTTTTTTACTTTTAACTTATTTTAGTATTATTTTCTTCACAGGTGTGTTATTACACGTGTGTATTGATGATTACTGTCCTCGGCTCTCGTAAGACCCTCACCTAACGGCGCGGGTCTCAATGGCGCCTCAGCGGTAATCAACAACACTACACACTTGTACCATCATCATCATCATTTCAGCCGTAAAACGTCCACTACTGAACTAAGGCCTCCCTCATGGATCTCCATGAGGGGTAGTTGCCATACTCACCACGCTTGGCAGGCGGGTTGGTGAGCGCAGTACGGGATGTTGATATACGGAACGACGCTGCTGCCCATCTTCCGGAGGTGTCCCTTAGCAGGCTCTTAATGCATCCACGGGTAGGAGAGGAGGGGTAACATTCTACTGCCAGCACCCCACGGCAACTTGTACCATAATGTATACTATTGTCGTTGACCTCCGCAACGAATTGCCGTACCGTAGAGGTAGAAATAAAAAAACTCTTTTCTCTTTTTTCTTGTGTACCTTAGTAAAAATGTATATAAAAATATACGAATTAACAATTTTTTCCCATCCAAAACGATTTCGTTTCAAGGGCTCATACTTACCCTTTTGGGTTAGTACAAATGTTATAATACACCCTGCATTGTCGTCGTGGGTTTAGGCCCGCTATGTTAATACTGTGTTGTATGTTAATACTGTGGTAAGTTTGGGAGGGTTCCTTTTTTTCCTTTGCCGGGTCTCGTCATTGAGTTGTGTAAAAAATATATTCGAGGACATACACGTAATCGTATTTCGTCTCGAATATGTTATAGGCTACATTTTATGTCTCTGGGGTGATCGATTCAGAGTTAGTTTCCGTTCATTGGTCATGATAATAAGCTTTTATATTCCATACTTTTAAAAGAGTTAGCCAATAACATTCATAAAAGTATATAAAATCAAGGTACGTTTGCTTCATTTCGGCCGTAAAACGTCCACTTCTGAACACAAGCCCCTCTCATGGATCTCCATGAGGGGAAGTTGCCTCACTCACCACGCCTGGCAGGCGTGTTGGCGAGCGCAGTACGGAATGTTGATACACAGAAAGACGCTGCTGCCCATTTTCCGGAGGTATCCATTAGCAGGATCTTACTGCATCCACGGGTATGAGAGGAGGGGCAACATTCTTCTGCCGGCAACGTTTACTTATTTCCTACAAATGTTTAACGGGGGACATGAAACTTGTTCCAACATACCATAAGCTCCGTATATTCATTTTGTGTCGTAGAAATCTGAAACAATTAAAAATATTTAAATTAGTTGCTTAAATCATCCACTAACTACGGAACTACACATAATGCTTGATACAGTCCTCATTACTATACCTTATTTAATATTTAAGTTAACAACAAAATATTAAGTAAAAAAGATCGTAAAGATACAGCAGTCAAAAATATAGATGGCGCTATCATAAATTATTGTACGTAATTCGTAACAAAAAAATTGATTGCATTTTTTGAACTTCGTACTCTTTGTCAGCGGCCAGCGCTCCAAACGGAAATTATTGGCAACGTATAAGTAGCTCCAGGTAAAGCACCATCTAGAAATACGCTGAGAATTTGACGATTTCTAGTATGGACACTAGCAGTCCAGTATTTATTTGGTCCATGCCTATACTATTACTAAAATCAGGAGCCGAAAGGTTCTCGAATGGAGGCCACAAGCGCAGCGTAGGACATCCACCAACTAGATGGGACCTGTTAAGCCTGCAGGTCGGCGGTGGATGCAGGCCGCTTCCAGCCTGGAGGTCCGTGAGGCGGCCTATGTTCAGCAGTGGACGTCTTACAGCAGAAATGATGATACTATTACTAAAGTACAATTTCGGAGCACAAAAAAAGGAGAATATTTTCCTTTCCACCGTCGAGCTCGTGGGGTGCTAGCAGTAGAATTTTATTCCTTCCTCTCATGCCCGCAGATGCATTAAGATCCTGCTAAGGGATACCTCGGGAAGATGGGCAGCAGCGTCTTTCCGTGTAGTATACGTCCTACGGCTGAGATACTCATACTCATACTCATACTCATTTATTTCACCATAGGAACATATAGTACACTTGGCTATGTCACAGAATCTAATATAAATGTCACTTCTTAATAATAGTAAAATTCTAAATAAAATAAAAAAAATGGTAATAATAAATAAAATCCTAATTCTAAAAAAAAAAAAAAAAAAAAAAAAAAAAAATGTACTACTTAAATAAATATACCATACTTTAGAATAAAACAAGCATAAGTACAAAACTAATAAATAAATTTATGCTTAAAATTACTAAATTACTCTATTGTCATAAGTCATACATAACTTAAGATACTGAACTAATATTCTACTATGTCTTTTGCTTTCTATTGAGACTATCAGTTTGTTGTCAAACCACCCTCTAGTTAGCATATTTTTGATTTGTTGTGAATTGTGTGTTTTAAATGTAATATTTTAGGTAACTAAACTTTATTAACGCTTTCCGGTGTAATAATTTACGTAGTTTTAAGTTTCTCTGTAAGTGAATTGTATATAATTCTTAAGAGAAAAATAAATGTCTTAAACCATAATTCTAAGTTCTATTATTATAGCTGGCCGTACATGGCCATTGTCAACAAATAATTATATTAAAATAATAAAAGTATAATTAGTTCAGAAAAGTAAAATAAAGCTGCTGAATGCGCACTGTCAATGTGTTATTAGAAAACATACATACAAAGTTATCAAAGAATTGAATTTTCCATGGAGCATAAGAAAGGAAATGAATAAATGAATGTAATGTCATAAATAAATTAAAGAAAGCTGCCATGCGCATTGTCAGGACTATTTGTATTTTCAATTGTCATTAAAAAATTAAGTTATTAATAATAAATTATAAAAATAAATTATAAATTTGGATCAGTCAGGTCAAAATTCAAAACAAATAAACAAGTAAATAGTCAAGAGATACCTTACACTATGTTGTTGTCATCTAATATGTCCTGTAAATTGTAATAGCTTTTTCTAATTATTATTTCTTTCAACTTCTTCATAAATAAGTCATAATTAAGGTTTGTTAGATCTGATCCAAGTTTATTAAAAAATTTTATTCCATTGCACAAATAACTTTTTGACAATTTCGAAAGCCTGCAGCTTGGGAGTTTAATGTTGCCACCATGTCTTGTGCTATAAGTATTTAAAGCTCCCAACGTTGGTAATTGTAGTTGTTTTTTTTTTACATATTTTACACATTGGAGTATATAGGCTCCTCTAAGGGTAGCTATATTTAATTTTCTAAAAGCCTCACGACAAGTGTCCCGTGGCTTGAGTCCTAAAATGTACCTGACTGCCCGTTTTTGTAAAACAAAGATTCTCTGAGACTCCGCTGCATTTCCCCATATTAGAAGCCCATAGGTCATTAGGCTGTGGAAGTATGCGAAGTAAACTGACTTAGCAGCATCCGTCCCACAGAGTTCTTTGACTTTTTTTATTGCATAGCAAGCAGAGCTTAATCGGCTCGCTAGGCTATCTATATGCTGATTCCATATTAATTTGGAATCTATTTTAAGGCCAAGAAATGTAACAGTATTAACGGGATTCATTGGTAGAGAGACTAAATTTGGAAGTAATTGTATTTTTGTTGAAAGTGAAAAATTAATTAGTTTTGTTTTGTCAATATTAACTAATAGATTGTTGCATTCGAACCATTTTGTCAGTTTTATAAGTAATCCTTTTAGTTTGGCTGCTATGTCAATATTTTTATCACATTTAACTATTAAAGAGATGTCATCAGCAAACATATAAATGTCAATGTCGTTATCTTGAATACACGTACTGATGTCATTAATATAAATTAAAAAGAATAAAGGACCGAGAACCGAACCTTGTGGTACGCCAAATTTAATGTGTTCTTCACCAGATAACGTCCCGTTAAAGTCTACTACTTGCTTTCTTGTTAAAAAATACGTTTTACAGAGTAATAAATCAATATCTTTTACACCGTAGAGTTCGAGTTTGGCAAGGAGAATGTCATGGCTTACACAGTCGAAGGCCTTTGAGAGGTCACAAAAAAGCCCCCATGTTATAGATTTTGAATCCAGGGAGTTAAGGACGTTGCTAATTAATTCTGCCATAGCGTCAGTTGTGGATAAGCTTTTACGGAACCCGAACTGTTTCTTGTTTAATATTCTATGTTTGTGCGTGTACTTTTCAAGCCTGTTATACATTAGTTTTTCAATTATTTTACTAAAAATTGGCAACAACGATATGGGTCTATAATTCTGTGCATCATGACTATCCCCCTTTTTGTACAGAGGAAGGATCTTTGCAAGCTTAAGAAAGTCAGGAAAAACACCTGTTGATAGGGATTCATTAATAGCAGATGTAAGCGGAATGGTTATTTCATTAGCGATCGACTTGATGATCTTTGTCGACAGGTTCCAGTAGTCAGTAGATGTTTTAGGCTTCATGTTTCGAATTATTTTATCAATTTCAAATTCATCAGTCTGGTAAAATACATAATTCTGCTTAATGTCCAGGTTATTGTCAATTATAAAAGATTCTACATAAGATATCGAAAGTTGTAAATTAGTGTTTAAATGTCTGGTGGAGTTTTCTGAAACGGTAACAAAAAAGTTATTAAAATGGTTTGCTATTAATTCCTTATCCTTATTTACATTGCCATCCGCGAGACGTATCCCAATTGTATCGGGTACGTGATCTATTGATTTGCCAGTTACTTCTTTAATGATAGTCCACGAGGTTTTTATTTTATTTTTTGAATTTAGTATCCTGTCCCTAAGATATATCTTTTTAGCTAGTTTAGAAACTTGTTTAAAAATTTTACTGTATGTTCGAACATATTCCTTTAATTTTTCAGATGATGTTGATAAAAGAAAAAACTAAGTAGAAGCTGTGGTAGAAGTAAGAATTATACTAAACCAAACTGCAATCCTGCTTTTCAACAATTTTTAAATTACACAAAGCATGCAAGTGGAGAAATTCACAAACAATATAAGAAATGCCATCATTTCTTATATTGTTTGTGAATTTCTCCACTCGAATCCCAAATTTGAGAGAGCCAACAGATTTTAAATTTATAAGAAATGGACTTAATATCAAAGTTACCAAGTTCTGTGTGATATTTTTACAGCGACTCAGCGTTATTATGCTTCACCATCAGGAGACGGCCGTCAGAGCTGGTATTTTGTTGAGACAGTTAAATCGGTCACTTGACCGCAAAATGCATTGAAAAGCCATGATTAGATTTTTTATTTGAGATTAACTTAACTCCTATCTTTAATTACAAAGTCTTAGAACCAAAACTAACATTATTATCGTTGTAATAGCATTGAGATTTCCTTGTAAAGCCTAAACATAAAAAGAAAAACAACTTTTCAACAATTTTGGAATAATATTCTGTAATTTTCTCCGTTCGAGTCCCCTTTGAGAGAGCCAACAGTTCTTTATGAAAAGCAACTCAAATAAAAAAGTATAGTTCGCGGGCTGCCGAGTTCTCCGCAAATACTTCATAAAAATGTAGCTTAATCCAATTTTATCCTTCTGCAAGTTTTCCTACTTCATATTGCTTGTTTGTGTAAAAGGAGAAGTTGATTTGCAGGACTGCATCCGAGTATCTGTATTGTTTATTTAGACTTCTGTTACACAGCCCAGTTTTTAACTAGCATGGGAGATCAGTTTTTATAATTACGTTATATATGTATGATTAGGTGTTGGTAAGGTTCCAATAATTAATGATTTAATTTGTTTAGTATTCCATTTCTCTTAAATACGGCACATCATTGTAAATAATTCGTTATGGCGTTAATGGTTGATAATAATGAATTGGAACCCTTAAAAAACGCAAGTCAGGGACACAGGCGAAGCTATTTCATAACGCACAGTTAGACAATAGTGCCGAAGGGTGCCGGCAGTAGAATGTTGCCCCTTTTCTCTTGCCTTTAGATGCAGTAAGAATCTGACAAGGGATACCTTCGGAAGATGGGCAACAGCGTTTTTCCGTGTATTAAAATCCCGTACTGGCAAGCGTGGGGAATATGGAAACAACCCCTTCATGATCTTTGAGACCCATGAGTATAAATAGTCATAAAAAAACTTAACGAAGTCTTGTAGGTTATTTCAAAACCCACAATGTGACAGAAGTCTCCCAAACTTATCCAACTTACATAAGCTATTCATAGCCAAAACTCCCGCTAACTACAAGTACAACCTCCCCAACTAAAACTCACCCGAGCCTCCAGCAAACACTCAAAAAAGCTTATTTGCTTTCTTTTGGCCTCCCGCCCCATTCACCGCGAGATTACCGCAAACACCGGGCTTTGCCTGTCCACTGGGATATGGATAAGCTACATGTTTGTTCTAGATGTGCTATTTCATTGTCTAACGTAAGGTAAACAGAGGAGTTGAAAGTATTTCTAGCTATATTAGCTACTAGAAGAGAAGACGATGTGGCTCATCATGATGGGAAGTGGTCACCGTTGCCCATGGACATCTGCACCACAAGAGGCACTGTCGGCTTATGAGGAAGGAGAATTTTAAGAGGATCCCATGTCGTAGCCCCATGTCCTACGAGGGAATACCGCAGATGGCAGTTCGTTCCATAAGTTAATCGTCCGCGGCAAAAAGAGCGCGAGAAACGAGTGGTTGTGGAGGACCGGCTATCCAGATGGTGCGAATGAAACTTTGCTTTGTGGTGAGTGGTGTACTATGTTATTAACAGATCTAAAACTTGTTGCGTCCCTTACATATCGGTTGGTTATTGTGTACATTCGTCGTGTTGTGCATGATGAATCGTCTGGAAATACATGTATTTTTCGATAAAACTGATTAGACGAGAGGTGACGCGTGGCGCTTGGATCGTCTGGAAATACATGTATTTTTCGGTAAAACCGATCGGACGAGAGGTGACGCGTGGCGCTTGGACCGTCTGGAAATACAAGTATTTTTCGGTAAAACCGATCGGACGAGAGGTGACGCGTGGCGCTTGGACCGTCTGGAAATACATGTATTTTTCGGTAAAACCGATCGGACGAGAGGTGACGCGTGGCGCTTGGATCGTCTGAAAATACATGTAATTTTCGGTAAAACCGATCAGACGAGATATGACGCGGGGCGCTTGGATCGTGTGAAAATACATGTATTTTTCGGTAAAACCGATCGGACGAGAGGTGACGCGTGGCGCTTGGATCGTGTGGAAATACATGTATTTTTCGGTAAATCGATCGGGCGAGAGGTGACGCGTGGCGCTTGGATCGTGTGGAAATACATGTATTTTTCGGTAAAACCGATCGGACGAGAGGTGACGCGTGGCGCTTGGATCGTCTGAAAATACTACATTTATTTTTCGGTAAAACCGATCGGATGCGAGGTGACGCGTGGCGCTTGCGTGTTAATACAGCCCTTCGTCCATCGTGCCCATCGTGTAGACTGTGGCGACTGGGCCTACTGTTGCGACTGTAACGACTGTGGTGACTATAGCAACTGGGGCTACTGTTGCGACTTGTGGCGACTGTGGTGAAAATATTTTACATCTGCCAGATGTCCGGCCGTCCGTGACGGCTCAATATTTTTCCTACAAAACGTAAATCAAACACGCAGTTTTTGTATCATAAGAATTTAAGTCGAGTAGTAAGTACTACTAACAAACAGAACTGAACACATACATCCTTATATTAATCGGGTCGCGTTGTTAATAAAACATGCATGCGAATGTAGCAGGAATACCCGCATGAAAAGCGAGATTTATGCACTAGTGTTGCCATTAAAAAGCTTGTATAGTCCTACAAATGGTGCATATTTCTGCAGTTAACTATCGTTACCATAGTTATATCACGGGTGACAATTTTCCCCTATATTTAGGGCAGATCTCGTTAGCAAGATGTGAAAACAATGACAAGCGAACTAATTCAAGATCTAACTCTTCTCTGTTTATATTTCTCATGTTTTTGTGTAATTGATATTTAATAAGGGCAGTTTCGCCGTGGGATGCCGGCAGTAGAATGTCCGCCCTTCTCTTCCGCAATTCTCTCATGCCCGTGGATGCAGCAAGAGCCTGCTAAGGGATACTTCCGGAGGATGAGCGGCAGCGTATTTCCGTGTATCAACATACCGCTCTGCGCTCGCCAACCCGCCTGCCAAGCGTGGTGAATATGGCATCCCCTCATGGAGATCCATGAGGTAGGCCTGTGTTCATTAGTGGACGTTTTACGGCTGAAATGTTGGAAGTGCAGGTTACCTGTCTGATTTACATAAATGTCCTTAAACATTAATTATCTACAAATCAGAACTGAACCTAAAACAACCGACTAGGTAAGAGATTCGTGTTTATTACACCATCAAGCCAGACGCGACGCCAAACAACCCACTTCAGTGATTATGTAACATCTCGTGCACGAGATTTTACCCGAAATAACACCCTTATATCATATGCAAATTGACAATCAGTATGCGGCCATTTTGAATGCCAGAAAAAATTAACCCGTCGAAGTGAGAGAGGAATTATTGATGGGACTAGCGCGGGGGCGGTCTTTATGACCCATAGTTTGCATGATGTAATTTAGTAATTTAGGTTTAAGTAGATTAGTTAAAACCACCCATAGTGTAATGTTTCCCTTCGGCCGCATACAGTAAAGCAGTTTCCTAACCAGTTACGGTAGAAGAAAATTTGTGAGGCGAAACGTCGGGAAATAATAAAGGTAATTTAGGCGATACATAACGGTTATATGTAAGTGAATAAAAGAAAATCTCATCCTAATACGATGTTAGTTTTATTAAAATATGGGATTATCGGGTATTTATCGCGTAATTACCTTTATTTTATTCCCGACGTTTCGACCGGATTGCTAATGTGTTGTGATCGCGAAAGTTTAAAAAAGACTGATGTTAGTTTTGTTTGCATAAATCATGAAGTCACCATTTTCTATAGCGTCATCATCATATCAGCCGTCTGACTGCTGAAAACGTCCACTACTGGACATAGGCCTGCCTCAAGGTAGATGAGAGGATTGTTGCCATACTCGCCACGCTTGGCAAGCGGGTTAGCGAGCGCAGTACTGGATGTGATACACGGAAAGACGCTGCTGCCCATCTTACAATCCGTTCAATGAGCTTCCTAGCTTCTTTTAAAAATTTTACGACTGAAATAAACTAGTTTCTTGTATTTTAGAAACTATTATTAACACATTTTTTTAGTTTTAAAATTATGGTCGCGGGAGGACTCCTCCCGCGACCAAGAACGCTGAAATGTGTTCGAAACGTCAGGAAAATAATAAAAAAGGTACGCGATAAAATCCTGTAATTTTAAAACTAAAAAACATATTTTTAGTTTTAAAATTACCAAATCGCGAAAGTTTAACAAGTTATATTATTAACACATATTTAACCGGGTATTTATCGCGCTATTTACCTTTATTATTGCCCGACGTTTCGACAGGATTGCACTCATCGTGGTCCCGGGAAGACTGATAATAAAGGTAAATAGCGCGATAAATACCCGGTTAAATATGTGTTAATAATGTGTCGTGATCGCGAAAGTTTTAGAAACTAATCATAGTTTTTTCACAGATGAAACCCTTTCTTTCTTGTTTTTCACAAGACTCATACGCTGTCAAAAATATCGGAATTTTTTGCAAGCAACGTCTTTGATGTTGCCGATCAAGTCATTATCCTCGAAGACAAGGAGTGTTTGTTCTGTGTTGGATTGTGTTGCACCTCTATGTTAGAGTCTCGCTAGTTGTTGTATCATAAAGCGAGCGCCTAAAGAGAAGCTGAACAATAACGCAATTTTTATAAGAATTATCTTTTTAATAAAACTTTTCATCATCATCATCCTGTTTTAGTCCAATGCTGGCTATTTCCCCGGTTTTCGGTTTACGCGTCCAGCAATTAAAACTATATGTTTGTAGGTGGTAATACTTAAACCATATACAAATATTTATCACTCGCAATGATAATCCAGATTTAACTTACTTTAAAAGCCCATCAAAAATAGTATTGTATTATTTACTCCTATAATGCCATTCTAGAAAACCACGCGATAGAAAGATTAACTCTGCACGTTGGTACACCACACCACCCGCGTAGTTCCCGTACCCGTGGGAATACGGGAATAAATATACCCTATGTTTCTCAGGGATAATGTAGCATTAAATAAAATAAATAGACGTGGAAGACAAGGAAGGAGAAAAACAAAATATAATTACATACAGATTATTTATTATTTCTGCAGATATTTGTTCAGGGAGCTCTGTGGGTTTTTCTATATATAATACAAATATTTATCTATGTAGTATAATGCATTAAGTATATCAGTCATCTAGTACCCATAACACAAGCTCTGCTTAGCTTGGGGCTAGATGATGCTGTGTGGTTTGTCCAGCATTACTTATTTATTTATTTATATTATACAATGGACATACATCTGAAACTTCTTTAGTTTTTGGCCGGTTATAACGCGCTTCGCCAAATAAAACGCACATTGAAATAACTAAGCCTACAAACTACCCCAAGATAAGCAAATCGCGGTGAAAACACACGTCAGCAGAAAATCTGGCAACGTCGCGCGCTTACGTCACGCCGGACCAATTATGCATGCCACCCCTCATGCCGTCCCGGTCGCTCGGGTCACGGGCCTCCGAATGGGCCCCGACGTGGAAGATGAAAATAATGTTTCACTGTATTAAGTACTACTGTGTCAAGTATTTTATTTTGTTATTTTTTGATTTAGCACCTTGTTGAGAAATGATTTTGAGTAAGACGGATGGCGAAAGATTTTGTGTTTCTCATAATGATTGAAAACATCGTGAGGAAACACGCAGCTGACTAACTCCCTTACGTAACCTTACGTAACCTACATCCTAATTGACGGAAGATCAGCGTTGTGCTTATGCACAACTTAGGCTGAGTCAGACGCCTTTTTGTAACTGTTTTTTCTTAGTTTAATTTGTTATTTTGTTATTTTCTCTCTCCTGTTGTGTCTTTTATTTTTTGTGTGCTTTTTATGAGTGTTACAAATAAATGTTTTATCTATCTATCTATCTATCTATCTAATATTATAAATATATATAAAATAAATATATTTATATAATTACTGCAAATTTATTCGCTTGTTACGCTTTCACGTGTAAATCCACTGAACCCATTTTAGGAATTCTTTCACCAATGGAAAGCTCATTTTCAATATCAGTGAGTAACGTAGGCCATATTTATCCCCTTATTTTTATGGGAACGGTAACAGCGCGGGGCGCTGCTAGTATAAATATTTTGTAAACATGTACTTCAATTTCTGACCAGAAACCTTCCATGACTTGGCAATTCGAAGAGGGCCATTGGTTCGTAAAGTCACAATTGTAAATAAAAACCTGGCATTATTATTCCGAAACCTATCCCGTTAACCACCAGCTTTTTTGCCCTGAAATATCGAAACGCCTAAAGAACTGAAATGATCTCTAAACAATTCGTTATAACGTTCAGTATTGCTCGAATAAAGAAAGAAACCCCTGATGTATCGAATAGCCTGAAAAACTTCGCTACACACCGCGGGCATAACAATCGGGTTTATTATATAGGTATAGTTGCCTAAAACTTGCTTCAACTACTCTAAACTGCGTCTGTGATATGCGTTCTAGAGTTAGTGATGTAAGGTCTATTATTGCTTGTGATTATTGCATTGCGTTATGATTGTTTAGTTTATAAATATGTATTTATTCTATAATTAGCGTATGTACTGTGGTAGCAACCAACCGCACATTTTGGCCCCTACGGAAGGCCAGCGCTATGATACAACCCTTTCTGCCACCATTTATGACACTTACATAATTTTTCATTACTTGTAATATGTGTGACAAAATAAATCTTTAAAGTTTGACTGTGGGATCAGAGTTTATAATGCAAGACAATATGATAAATAATAAAAAAACATCGATTTCTGACTACATGGATAGTTATTTTTAGTTAAAAAATCAAGAACTTATTACAAACACTTGTTCGACTCCCCTGTCTGTTAACAAACCACAGAAGTATTGCAGTTAGATCTCAAACCATCGACCTACTAGCCAATAACACAAGACGCGGAATAAACTAGTAAAAGCGAGCGATTTCGCCCAGGGCTGAATGCTATCGCATTACCAAACCCGGGAAATTCCGGCGAGAACCGGTTACTTCCAAATCCGAGAGGGCCAATTCACGAGCGGGAAAGACTGATGAGGGAAAGAGAGAAAAGTCATATCCCCTATTATGTCAAACACTTTATGGAAAATATAGGTGCGTACAAAATTGATCGAGCATGCTTTCTCGTTCTAAATATAAAAATATACTAATGAACCGTACAAGAACTGGGTAAGCGATAAATAACAGCAACAAACGCTATAGGGGTAGTAAAAAGTTCTTGTAAATATAAGAGAAATTCCTGACAAGGGTCGCAATGACTTAAAGCGAAGTTTGAAGGTTAACTTATAAGGAAAATTAATGGATGCTTTGATTACAATCAGAGGCTATTTTTCGTTAAATATCACAAGACGTTTAATTTGTACTAATAAGTGGGTAAAGCCCTTCAAATTAGAACAAGGTTAGGTTAAGTTAGAGTTAGACACTCAAGATAAATACGTAGAGTTTACAAATTACTTTAAAGTTTTACGAGCGTCTATGAACATCAATGATCAATATATTTTGTCTTTATAGGCTAGATTAAGTTGAGTTCACTAAAAGCTTTTGTCTGAATTTGAATATTTTAACCCTCGAACCGAGTAGAAATTACGAGACGTTTTCTACAATAAAGACGGGATATTTAACGAATAAAAATGTAAATGTTATCTTACTTATGGAAGAATAGTTAACTTTAGGTAAACTCATATTTTGTTGGTAAGGTTCATCATCATGAGTTTTATTAGTCAACAGCGAAGTGGACCTAAAACAAATGAATTAATTATTTATATCCCCCAATTTGCGATATTTTACTCTTTCTTTGGCTTGTATAAAAAAATCATACTACTACAACATCAACGCAATAAAAATAACAATTTGAGTAGGCATTCATCATTTCAGCCGTAAAGCGTCCACTACTGAACACAGGCCTCGATCATGAATTTCCATGAGCAACCACAACCGCAACCACGGCATGAGAAGAGGGTTAACATCCTACTGCCGGCACCCCACGGCAGTAGGCATAAACAAAGAACGTTTCTAAACTGTATAATAACTAGGTGTTTCTAAAACAATAAACATATTATATTGATTTATATCTTAAATGTCGTAGATACAAGATACAAGAACTTTATTTGTACGAAACACAGGTTACAATAATGGTCTTTAATAAAAATAAGTTCAGCCATGTCTCGCCGCAGATGGGCATACAAATATTAAAACCTAGTTATTGATATGATCTATTTATTTAAATAATAATAATAATGATAAAAATGAAATTAGTCGCATGCAAATAATAGTAGGTACTTTACAATAATAATTTAACAAACAATAATTTATAAAACAATGTCAGAATGAGGTGAGTAGTATATATTTTTTTTTTGGTCTTAGTCAAATTTGTCGGTTAGATATTCATGCACGTTATAATACGCTTTGTCTGTCAATAACGTTTTAACTCTACTTTTAAATAGGTGTAAATTCTCAATTTCTTTGATGCATTTAGGTAGTTTATTAAATAATCTTGGTCCCATGCAGAATATACTTTTATCAAATAGGGCTGATTTGTGCCATGTGCGTATAACGCAAGTTTAATCCAAAGCCCAATCAGTGTAAGAATAGAAACACCCCTTTTCCCAAAGGCAGTATAATTTAAAACAGATGATCGCATGCACTCCAGCGAACCACATCAAAGCATAACCCCTTCTGCAACGGGTCATTAAGACCAAGCCCCGGCAGCGAGGGGTTAAAGTTTTAGATACACTGTAATGGAGATCATATTTGATACTTTAGGGGTACGTAATATATAATGCAAGTTGTGAAATGTTTTCGATGTTTTGAATAACTTAAGTTTTGGTATTATCACGGGAGGGTGCAAGGAAACCAAAGTTAATTCTAACTTAAATAGTTAATATCGTCTAAGTAAGACTCGTCATAAAGTAGTATAAAAAATAAACTAAATATTTTTAGCTACTAAATTAACCGCATCAAGACTGGTGCGCTACTTTTTTATATTATAAGCAGGGAGACGAGTAGACGGGTCACCTGATGGGAAGTGGTCACCGTCGCCCATGGACACGCAGATGGGAGTACGTTCCACAGCTTGATCGTCCGCGGCAAAAAAGAGCGCCGAAAACGAGAGGTTCTGGAGAACCATCTATCCAGATGGTGCTGATGAAAATTCGCTTTATGGCGAGTAGTGCGGTGATGGAAGTTAGCTGCGGGTATTAAGCTGAATAGTTCTTCAGAACATTCCCCATTAAATAGACGATATAGGACATACAGAGAACCTACGTCTCTTCGAAGGCTTAAGGACTTCAGATCGTCTGTGAGTTTGGAATCGCCGACAATACGGATGGCTCTGCGTTGTATCCGATCAAGTGGAAGGAGTTGGTATTGTGGCGCGCCTGCCCAGAGGTGGGAGTTGTACTCCACGTGCGGTCGTACTTGCGCTTTGTTTGTAAAGCATGAGTTTTTGGACCGACGTGAAGTACCGAGTGGCAGTACTTTGGCGCGCTAAGTGGAATGCCTCATATATGTATTTAATACAAAGACGAGGCCAATAGAAGACTTAGCATACTCGTAAAATAGAGATGATACAAGTATGAGTCGATTCTCAAACGAAAATTGTTATTCTGTAAAACTAGAAGTCTACTTCCGATTTCCTACATAATTTTCCATTGAGCACGAGTGCGATAGGAAGCGAAGCGGAGAACACGAACGAACACTGAACAAAAGTGAACAATAGCCAAACAATGTATTCCCGCAATTCCTTCGCACTATCTCGAAAACTTTCAATAGGTGCCAAAGTACCGAGGTGCTAATAAATCAGAAGTTAACATCAAATGAAATTCGAATGGGTTCTAACAGGCTCCCATTCCGCAGGATTTCGTCCAAGAACACCTGACTCGCGAACGAAAAAGGTTTATTGCATTTTATCGCAGAATTCCGTCCAAAAACATCTGACTTGCGAACGAAAAAGGTTTATTGTATTTTATCTTTTTAGATTAAACCTGTTGAGACGTGTGCCCGTGTTATTGGATTTCTGCGAATATTGAGATAATCCCGGTTAGGAATGGGAAAGGAATATACCTAAATTAGATTCACGTTCCGATAATGAGATTTTATATGTGAGCCACGATATAAAAGTGCTATTTTAGCAAATATGTAAAGGAAATTGAGTATATCCATCACGCAAAGCCAATTAGAGTGGTTTCACACGGGCCAATTCATTACTACTTCGGGTCTTGATGTTCAGGTTGCTTTCAATTGAATTATGCCACGAAGATATGACACGAACAGTTTGAAAACCAGTATTTTAAGCACAATGACGCAGTCGATACGGATGAGATACATAAGGAGTCTTTATGTTTATGTTCTCTTAATGTGGGGTACAATAAAGAGTTTTCTACCTTATAAAAATCCATTGACACTTTGGAGCATTTTCTACCGCACCAAGAGCTCTTTCCTTTTATTTCGCTTTTCGAATACAATGTCACAAAACTGTCGAGAATTCAGTTTTCCAATAATTCAAAAAAGGAAAATCCTGGCGGAAATTGTGCTGCCAATCCGAGCACTATTCTCTGTACAAAGCGCTGAAAATGTTCACATGGAGATAGGCTACTTAACTGAATTTTAATATTCAGTCAGCCAAGTAGAATAACAAAAACTATTGGACACCTGTTTTTCTTTTTTCACGTCATCCAAAAATATGGCGATGCCTAATTTCAAAATGTAACGACGTCTCCTAACTTCAATGCGCATTATCTAAGTATTGCTTTATTCATTTGATAAAGCAAAACATACGTGTCAATAGTTTGTAATTTTTAGTGTTTAACCACACTTAGGTAGAACATTTCAAAGAAATGAATATCCTTATCAACAATTTTACGATTCCGGTGGGATTCGAACCAACGTCCGTCAAATCGATACTTGACGCTTCCTAAAGCCTTGGAGTGCTTGGGCCACTAAGCTACAGAATCCATGTCGGGTACCGCTAAAATTCTTGATAAGGTGTTATCGGTTTGAGCACTGAATAGAGCGCCATCTACAGGTAACTACTAGAGTTCTCCTGTTCATTGTCTGAAGTTGCATTCTGTAACAATGACGACATGTCGCTGTAGCTTATTCTACACATAGGTGTCTATTATTTTAGTATTATCTTATTAAATATAATTTTGATTTTTACACCCTGTCAAGTAGCCTATTCTAGGTGCTTTCATGAAAATGTAGGTACTTTACCACAAACCCGCTACAGCGTTTCATCTAACATTGTTGCGATACGTGGATCAGGGCGTGGTTATTCAGCTATACGCCGATGGATTTTAAAATTCGATTTTGACGTGGCACAGCTAATGGAAGCAGACGCGCACATATTCTATTACGAAGCCAATTTTATCATAAAAATAGTAACTGGTAAAACACCAACCTTTTTAGATAGAATCGTTTCGTTTTTTAAAAGGTCGACTGTGTTACAGTTTATTTACGTTAAATATGACGAAATGCGTTTATTACCTACGCATGTAAGTCCACACATTCAATCCTAGCACGGACATGTCTGGTTAAAAGTTATCTATTTAGTGTGTTAAAGATTGTCTGTTACTTTTATCGGCTAACTCCAATGTTCTTTTACAAAATTTGCAAAACATTCCATAAATTTTAATTACCGGAAATGATCACGTAATCTTTGACCAACCTCATGTCTCAAATACATTATTATGATCATAAAAGTTCAAGAAAGATTCCAGAAAATGTCAAACACGAAGCCTTCACAAAACTTCGTCTATGGTTAAAAGAAAAGCACAATCCTTCCAGGATAATCAGAATGTACAAGAAACCACCTGTCACATACACATTCATTCTCATTCATCCTACGGCAGACATTTTTATTGCCTCCACGGAGCGGGATACGCCAGCAAATGGTCGCTGTGACATAGCCGAACATTCTCAACCAAATATTTAGACGATGCAGGAAAATACGCAGCGCAAACATGTGTGTTGAATTATTATTCATCATTTCAGCCATAAAACGTCCACTGATGAACACAGGCCTCCCTCATGGATCTCCATGAGGGGTAGTTGCCATTCTCACCACGCTTGGCAGGCGGGTTGGTGAGCGCACTATGGGATGTTGATACACGGATAGACGCTGCTGCCCATCTTCCGGAGGTATCCTTTAGCAGGCTCTTACTGCATCCATGGGCATGAGAGGAGGGGTATCATTCTACTGCCGGCACCCCACGGCGGAATTATTATTAAGGTTCATGAATGTACACTATGGACCACTTTCACTACATATACAATACACATATACTTACTTAAATAAAATAAAAATAAGAAGTTCTCAAGCCAATGTGTATTTATTTTTATTACTGCTAATTTTATGTGGCAGTTAGTCTTTGATACATAAGTGAAGTGGCGTTAGTGAAAGTGGCATATGTATTGGCCGATTGCAACCATAGCGACAGATCTTTACTGAATAGACATATTTAACTATGAGAGGACTTATTGGAGATATGAGCGTGTTATTGTTCAACCTTTTCTCGCTCTCTGGTGTCAAACTACTCTTATCTTATATCTTTAATAATATTATAAAGAGGAAAGATTTGTATTTTGTATGTTTGTAACGAATAAACTCAAAAACTACTGGACCGATTTTCAAAATTATTTCACCATTAGAATGCCACATTATCCCTGAGTGACAGGCAAAACGCGGGTGAAACTGCAGAGTGCAGCTAGTCTCATATAAAAACCAAAGAGTTATGTACGTGCTCGTAACTCTTTGTTTTGTTTATTCATTAATTTGTGAGACCCAATGATGAACTGCAAAGTAATTTGGTCCCGGCGCATCCCGGCGCCATCAATTCCATCTAATGCTGCATACAGCCAGAGCCAGCGAGGGTTCCCGTTTGTTGGCTGTGAATTAATTGGTTCGGGACAGTCCTAACGACTGTTGTCCCATGTCCACCGGACCGACTGACCCCTACAGTCTATTTTATGGATGTCCATTACGGCCCCGAAACAATAACGAATCGTAAAACTTATTCTTCCGTATGTTTTCGATAGATTATAAGATTTTCTAGTGGCAAAACCGCAGGCTAATTACGTATCTCGCGATAAGTTTGCAACAGGCGCTAGGCGTAAACCTAACGATCAATGCGGTCAAACGTCAATTCGTGAATAAACTTTGGGAGGAATTTATAACACCTGTTAACAGACGTGTACGTTCAGTAGCCAGACTTAAACATACAGACTCGTGTAAACCTAATTTTATATAACTCAAACTTTTAACATTTCCATCTATATATTAAATACTTGAAGCAGTCATATTTGTCAAAAGAAACTTGAATTCGGTTACCTGATAACAAAGAGAGTAAATAGATTAGCCATGCCATGGCACAAATCAGCCCCTATTTGATAAAAGTGTATTCTGCGAAGGGCCAACATTATTTAAAAATTTAGGCAAATGTATCAAAGACATTGAGAATGCATCTATTTAAAAGTAGGGTTGAAACGTTATTGACAGACAAAGCGTATTAAATTAAACAAACGAAGGAAATAAAGTGAATGATTTTATCATTGTTGAATTCAAAGTGTTCCAAATACGAATTCAAAATAACGTTCTTCTATTTCCAATGAAATATGGTCTATGCTTCAGTTCTGTGTTGCCATTATGAAAAAGCTGATAAAGCGAGGTCCAATTAACTTGGGCGCATTCGCGCTGTATATCATGCCGGATGCTAGCCCGTCCGGAATGAAACAATGGGGCTCTGAATTAACTGGCTAGGGTACACTTTTTATAAAAATAAATCTATACTATAATAATATTATAAAGCTGAAGTGTTTGTTTGCTTGAACGCGCTAATCTCAGGAACTACTTGTCCGATTCAAAAACCTTTGAGTGTTAGATAGCCCATTTATCGAGGAAGGCTATGGGCTTTATATCTTCACGCTAAGACTAATAGGAGCAGAGTAACAATGAAGAATATTTCAAAATCGGGTTTTTTTTTCTTCTTTTTGAGAGCTTCCGCTGCGTGCTCTGCGTAAACGGTTGAAGTTTTGCAAAAATCATGTATGACAGAATTGTTCGCCCTTAAAAGATCTAAAAAAGGTCAGCGACAGCAAATATCTATCTCTTAAGGTTAGCTCACTATCCCCCAAATTCACTCAAACTAATAATTGGCACTCCAATTGTGTTACTAAGAAACCACAAAATTTATGAAATGGAACCAGATTCCAAGTAAAATTTCTTCACAATAACGTGATTGGTGCTACAGTTTTGACTGGTCCAGCAGTAGCGCAAACAGTGCTGATGCCCCTATGATACCAACGGATTTACCCGGATTTTAACTTATAAATAATTCAATTTCCACTACAAAATTTTATCGAAAATTGGCTAATTTGGAACATAGGCTTTCTTGCGTATTGAAAAGTAGTTGATCCGTCCCCCGTATGTCGCTGTTAGCCAAGAACACTAATCGGCCTACTATTTTTTAAAGAAAGAAAGAAAACATTTTAGTCCACAGACACTAAAAGTACGTGATAAAATTTATAAATATAAACGTATTTGTTTCTACGTTTGTGGACCAAAAGGTACTTCCTCAGCATAATGTTAATCCTTATAAATAACGTTCAACGCTGGTTTTCAGGTAGGATCTTTGGTGACTTTTATAACTTACAGTCTTATGCTATATGGTTTTAGATAAAAGTTAGCAAAAACTATTGGCTTACTAGAGCTATGCTTGGAAAAACGCTATGCATAATGGAATGCTAAGGCCTGACCGTATGCTAACAGCTGTATTAATTTAGAATAGCCAGCCCCCATGTCTAACACGGTTCTAGCAAGTTAGATAAAGCAATGGCCGACATTGAACACCTGTTTTTTTCAAGCAGTCGAAAGTTGTTTACGCATGTCAAAGCGACATTGACAATCGTAAACAATACAAAACTTAAACTTCTGGCAGGGTGATTACGTATCTCGCGACAGATTTTGCAACAGGCGATCTTTGCTGTCAAATGTCAATTCTTTGCTATTCTCTAATACCCAAATTATAATAAATCTAATAATATTTGACAGCAACGATCGCCTGTTGCAAAACCTGTCGCGAGATACGTAATCACCCTGCGGGATATTTTATTTTGACAATGTCATAAAGAATATTGACGAAAACCATTGATTAAAATACCTTTGTTCGACTGAAACAAAATCCACGCCGGCGTCAGTGATGTTCTAAAAACCATAGACAGTGGTTTTTAGGACATCTCTCTCTTGCCGGCACAGACAAAATGCATCGTTATGGTAACATTCTGTTAGACTAAATCAGTGCTTACTAAAACAGACTTAGCTAACGATATTGCATAGGAAATTTAAGATGCCGCATCTAAACTAAGCTTTCTTTATAAATACCGACTAAAAGTTCCTTAAAAATTGTATTCATTCACTTAATTCTATTACCTAGCCGCGTTGTTAAGTAGCGGGTCTCTCTAGCACAAGTACATTTTACTTAAAAGAAAGTCTTTTTCAATGTATGTGTATTAGAATAAGTAAGAAAGAATAATAATTTTGAATTTGAATTTAAACGTTGCTTATCCTTAAACAGTGATATAGCTAGAACGTGCTAAAGATCATCTAACTTAATTATATTGCATAGGACTGTTAGTTTCTACTCATATGCGCTGTGCTTATGATCTTCCTGATAAATAAACACATGGCTCCAGATCCGACGAAGCGCGCAAACTCCAATTACTATGTCGCAATATAACAGAGCATAATATACCTTATTTTGTGACTCATAAGAGCACTATTGGGCCAGAACGCTGGGACAGGAAGTTTGAGGACATGTTTATTATTATTGCAAGGAGGCTGCGGTGATCAATAAAGAACAATATAGAAGTGAAACTACTTTGGATGCAAGAAAAATGCAATTTTACAACAACAAACGTGACCAACTGTCCACGCTTTCATAGAGTTTTATTGTCATCTCAGCCGTATTGATCATGGAGTACTGATCATGAGGGGTTGTAGCCATACTCACCACGCTTGGCAGGCGGGTTGGCGCGCGCACTGCGTGATATTGATACACGGAAAGACGCTGCTGCCAATCTTCCGGAGGAATCCCTTGGCAGATTCTTACTGCCTCCACGGGCAAAAGGGGGAGGGACAACATTCTACTGACGGGACCGCACGGCAAGTTTTATCATAAAGTAGTTCAAATCCAACAGTTGATTACGATATTACCCGTCAAAAGTAAACAAAAATAGGTGACGATCAAACGATAATTTATGTTCTGCGTGAGATTCTCTTCTATCTTCGCACCTACCTAAGTTTTAGCCGGCGGCAAGGGTTAATGAACTTGCATTCAGGAGGGTAGATGTTCGATACATTTCCGCATCATCAGCAGTTTGGCCTAAGAAGGTCGCACGCGCTGCGCGCGGCCGGCGCTCGACGCGAGTCAGTGTGTCAGTGCACACAAACCGCACTCATTAATTAGCATTAACTTTAAGTTTACAATAAATACTTAATTGTAAAGTGAACTTAGTAGTTTCAATCCAGCATCCCGGGAAATAGCAAGCGCGATTTCCTACAGTAGATGAAAATGGTTTTGAATACGCAGTAATTCGCTGGTATCCTGCGAATTAACTGAAGAGAAAAAAATATATATAGTTCTTGTGAAAGGTTCATCCGGGGAAGTACTACCACCATACCTATTTCTGCCGCCAAGCAGTAATGTCTTCATTGCTGTGTTCCGGTTTGAAGGGCAAGGGGGTCGGTGAAATTACAGGCACATGAGACCTTACAACTCTGTCTTAGGGTGACGGGCGCATTGCAGTGCAGCGTTGGTCACGTGCTTAGTGAACGTGATCACCGCGGCATTGCAATTGTTATAGGTAGAGGTTACCGCTTAACATCAGATGGGCCTTCGGCTTATCTCGTCATTTAGTAGTACAAAAAAAAGACAAAAAGACGAACTTCCATTTCACGTTTAAAATTTCAAAGAGCGGTTTGTACGGCTTGTGAACTCGATCAATTGATCGCTTCCAATAACAACCGGCGGCAAAAACTTTTCCATTAAAAACAGCGGGAATTTCAGCGAAACACCGACGCAGACAATGTGCTATTTGAGAGTCGATTGTGCACATAGTATTTAATATAATTGATGTTTTTATTCTCCAGTTGGTTCGATCCCCGGGTTTGTAAGTAAATTGTTATAAAGCTTTAGAATATAATAGAATATACTTTATTGTACACCATAACAAACAGGAAAACAAAAAACAGAAATAAACACAATTTACAAAAAGTGGTACAATTGGCGGCCTTATCGCTAAAAGCGATCTCTGCCAGGCAACCTTTGGATGGACACGAAAAGTTGAGCGAAAAGTTTAGCTTTGCACGCAGTTAATATTATTTAAGAAATAAAAGAATTTTCCCTTTGATTAAAATAAGCTTTTTAAAATATTGGGGGTACTATGTCTCCAGGGGGCATTTGTTTACTCAACTTATAGATGCTGGAAAATCCTTGTTATCCTTACAATGTCCCAGGCACTGCAGCGTACATCATGCATTGAGATTGCATAAGCTGTATAAATCAAGCCAATTTATACTTTTCTGCTACATAAAGATTGGCAAATTAACACTGGAACGTGTTCCCGCCGCCAGGTGTCGTGCTGATTTGATTCTGCACTCTCACGTTGAATAATGCATACGTGGCGTGTATGCAGTCTACGACAGTCAGACAGATGAAAATCCAGTTGTTATTATGCGATATATTACTGCATACAAGCAATGGCATTTACTTCTGCTTAAACGAATAGGTCTGGTTATTTCAGTAAACAAAACATCATTCAAGTGACAACGTCAGCTTAGAATAATGACATAATCGAAGTAAGGCTAAAATACAATTCTGTCTGAGCCTTACTTCCAGTCTGTTAGAAGTAATCTTCATAGCTAACTTCACGTTTATTATTGCTTTATTTAGCTTTATACGTCATACGTAGAAACAAATTTAGAACCATTTGACTGTTTATTTACGCCATCCTTGTAAATTCCAAAGAGTATCTCTTTATATGCATCTTTTTCAAACTCGATTATAATGCCATAAGTAAAAAGAGTACAGAATGATTGATTTTCGTTGCTATTTTCGCTTGGTTTCTATTACGTTATTATTCTAAGATATAAACACACCTCAAAATTTTAACACCCTCTGCGTCGGTTTTTAATTCGATTTTATTTATACGACGTATACTTACGAGCATACATTTTCGGGACGGTGAAGAAATTGGTAACATATATGAAATCCGCGGTGACTAACGGGCGTGTAAATTAAAACTAACTTTGTTAATTAGATTACAAGCAAATCAGCAAATATTTTTAAGATTTACACTTAACTACTAAATCAAGTAGAACATTATTTATTTATATATTTTATTTGTCAGCTATTTTGTGTCCCACCGCAGGGCTTAAATGGCTGAAATGCATTATAAGTATTTTATCAACTATCTGGTACCCATAACAGAAGCTCTGCTTAGGCCCTGAGGCGTTGCTGCTGATGTTGCTGTGCGGAATGTCCAGCTCTTTAATTATTATACCAAACTGTAACTTGGACGGTACATAGATAGATAGATAGATAGATAGAAAATGCTTTATTGCACACCTTAAATATAAAAATAACAACATAAAGATAAACACTAAACACAAAGTGACAATTGGCGGTCTTATCGCTAAAGAGCGATTTCTACCAGACAACCTTGGGATGGATTGGATTTGTGGATACAACAAGGTTTGCAAACTACCTACCCGCAAAGTGGAAAGCTTTCCGAACGATATCCAATTTGGCTTGAACAGTGGCTCGCCTGTTTGCAGATCCCTTTGACTCGGGAATTAATGACGACGGAGCTTTTAGAGGACATTGCATATAGTGGACAGAATTTTTGAAACAATCATGGTTGTTGTACTGTATAGAGCTACATCGTTATATATGTAATATTATATTATATTTAATACATGTACAGTGTATATAGAGGTACATAGTATATCTTTCGTCTCGAGCAGCGCACTCGCGGAGTTGTGGGGCGAATCGGAGGCATTCAGTTATTGGCCGCCACAGAGTAAAGAAGCGTGCGCATGCTAGCGAGCCCCTATTATAATATATACTTTTATAGAAAGTACTTACGTATTTATATTCATATAGTGAATACTACAGCTGTGAACACTACATACAATGTTTACGGGATACTTACCATGATTTTAGTCGTTTTGAGTTTTCCTATATTTCGGCGCTATCACGGAATATTAAACTTGGATATCGTGATCATGGCATGGCGTAAAACTCAACATCATCGCATATATTGTATATAATGTAGACATAGCTTTGCATACAAAACAAGTCCATAATTTAAGATTTTTTAAAGAGTTACTCTTTAGAAACAAATTTCATGGAAAAATTACTATTCCTATGCAAAATGTTCGAATTAGAAGGGATCCCAACATAAGTCTCCTAAAGCCGGAAGTGCTTTGACAAACTAAACTACGAGTATAATATCCTAAGGGGCCGTCTCCACGAGCGAGGGAATCGCGGCGATGTTATCATCCGTGCCACGTATTTCTATACACTCTCTTAGAGGCCGTCTCCACGAGCGAGAGAATCGCGACGAGTCTGAATATGGTCTGAAGTAACATTTTAAATCAAAACTATCCCTAAGCAAACCGAATACTTTTCCATACATCACCTGAGCCGTAGGTTGCGGTCTGCGTCCACTGCTGAACACAGGCCTCCCTCATGAATCTCCGAATCACGAGGGGGTTGTTGCCGTACACACCACGCTTGGCAGGCTGGTTGGCGAGCGCAGAACGGGATGTTAACAGAAGACGCTGCTGCCCATCTGTCGGAGGTATCCCTTGGCATATTCTTACTGACGGCACCCCGCGGCAAATTTAGGAACACAGTAAAGGCATTTGCCTTCAATTATATTCAATTATATTTATATTTTATATATGTATATTATATTCAATTACAACCAATACCTCGGTACCCAATTGCCCACCCACAGAGTTGATTGGAAACAGCTTTCCAAAATGTTTTCATTGAACAACGCATCGGATTCGATACCAGTAGATAAGAACGTAAGCACATGAGCTTCAATACGACTGAACAAATCATACCGCCCCTACAATCCCACTCTAATCCAAAAACAACCTAAATACTACTGGAACACGACTGTTTTCCCACCGGTAACAAACTTAGCAGCGTTTGCCTCACTGCGATATTGCAATTTACACCTTGTTCAGCGGAGATAAGATTGTTTTCGGTTTGAAGGAACACCCCCTAGTGGTATGATTGATCGTATCGACAAAGAAGCGAGTCATTTGGCTCCTAATTGATAGCTCACTGCTGCTAGTTTGGAATTATTGAATGCACTAATGGAGCTTGTTGTTTGGAAATTGGAAATGGAATTAAAGACCACGTGTGATCTGAATGTTGTTTTTTTTATTACAGTATGTACTGATGTTTTGTATTTTTCACAGCGCAGAGCAGCGCAGCGAGCAAAGGTTCCGCCTGCGACGCAAGAGGTTGCGGGTTCGACTCCCGCCCCGGAACAAATGTCTTTATGATCTGCAGATATTTGTGTAGGGTGTTCTGGATGTTTTTCTGTATATAATACAAAATATCTATGTAGTATAATGTCTTAAGTATATCAGTCATCTAGTACTATAAACAAAACAAAACAAAACACAAGCTCTGCTTAGCTTGGGGCTGGATGATGCTGTGTAAATTATTTAGTTAAAAAAAATATAGCTGAAAGAGTTTTAGAGATGAGTTTAAAACCCTCGCAGAGGTAAAACCGAAATGCTAATTATTGCTTTTAAGTTATTTGTATAAAACGACGATAAATAATAAATTCATGTAGTTTTCTCGCTATTTACTGCAATGATCGCGTCAAAGGTCAAACGGAATTATTTATAAGGAAATAAAATCCTCACCTATTTTGTGCATTGATGTGTAGGGTGTACTTGGAGGAAGAGTAAAAGGGTATATTTGGATTTAAAGGATACATAAATAATCATAGCGCAAGGGATTTAAAGCGACTGTCAAATACAAAACTATATTTTGACTGCCTCCAGCTCTGTAACTCAGTTGCCTAATAGTCGACTGATATGCAGAAGGTAGCGGGTCCGCTTCCTGCCGCGGGAAAGATATTTGTAATGTTCTGTAGATATCCGTCCAGGATTTGGGTATTTTTGCATGTATGATAAGTATGTCTTTACAAAAAAAAAGTATTTAAGTACCTATTCTGTCAATCATCTGGTACCATAATACAGCTTTGCTTAGTTTGAGGCTATAAGACTTATGAAATGTCCAGCATTAATTATATAAGTGTGTTTTGAGCAAAATGTATGTGTTTACAAACTCACCAATTAATTTTCCAGTAGATCGATAACCTGCAACAAAAGCAATACTAGATAAATATACAAATTCCTTATTTCTAAATCACCTGAGAACAGAAAAAGTAAAGTATGGTTAAACCAATATTCTGGTCATAATGATTTCACGTTAGCTACGCCGCTACGACGTAGCATTCCCCGTCAGATTTACGTAGATGTCTACGAGCAGCCATGTTTGAGGATATATTAATTACGTCACAAGTACTCGTAGCCTTTGACGTTCCCATTTCATTAATACGAAATGTCCAATCTCGTTTTATACCCAGACGAGTACCCAGACTAAAACTTTTAGGAACTCAGTGTTCATTAGCCGTTAAAAGCAGCGAGAACAAAGACGAAGAGAAACAATTCGTCAATATTTTTCGTTAAGACGAATCGTTACAGTTTAGTATTTAACTATTGCAGGAACCATCGCTTCCAATGTATTTTCTGTATTGTGTCTGCAATGTGTTTTGAAATAATGTTTTTATTTATTTATTAATAGAAGGATGAACTGAACTAACCAGCGACAGGGAGAAATGGAAGGAGGGAATTATTTTTATTTATTATGCATAAAAAAGGGGCAAAAGCCTCCCCTTTGCCCTGCAGTGGGACAATAAAGGCTTATAATAATAATAAATAATCTATGGGATTATTCAATGGTATAAACAAGTACCAATACCTACAGGTATTGGACCTGTCAATACCATTCTTATACAATCAAAAACGTCACAAGAAATAATACATACGAGTACATATATCTAGCTCGTGCGATCCCTTTCAAAGGTTTTTAAAAGTAATGAGGGAACTAGAGCGACTGCCAAAGAAAAAAATACCTTACTACAACGATTTATTTATAAGAAACGGAAACATCAAAAGTAATGTATTCTCCACGGCTCGTGGGAGGAAAACGCCGTACAAATCGATTTTATCTTATCCCTATTATGTGTGGAAAAGTTTATGGAAATGTTTGTTACCATTCAAAGTCAGAACCATCACACGGATTAAGATAATCCTTATCTAATCGAAAATCATGTAAAAAAGTATTAATCTCACTAGATACATAATGTGCTCGTATCTAGTGAAAG
Organism: Pasiphila rectangulata; assembly: GCA_963082625.1. Classification (NCBI taxonomy): domain Eukaryota; kingdom Metazoa; phylum Arthropoda; class Insecta; order Lepidoptera; family Geometridae; genus Pasiphila; species Pasiphila rectangulata. Next base: position 18,241,966 of record OY720251.1, on the reverse strand, counting down.
TTCCTTCGCATTTATCTAATATTGTGTGATGTATGAGGATCAAACTCTCTTAGAGGTCTTGCGAATGACCCCACACTGCAGTATCACCACGCATCGATGTGGACAGCCTACGTAAGAACAACTCGAAATGGTTCCTGTATAGGTGCCGAGGTACCTATCTCGCAACTCTACATTTCGCGCGTCCTCCACGCCTCCACGAGGGTGTGGTACACGAAGCAGAAGACTGGCCACGAGAGTCGAGCAGTTGGAATCTCGTCGTTATTTGAATTTGAATTTAAATATGGTGAGAGTGCCCACGGAGCGGCTCTCGACATTCATGGACGCTGCATTCCAGCCGAAAGGTGTCTTGTTTAGGAAATTCATCGACCGCCTGACACAAGACACCGCGCATACCTCATCACATCGGACGCGATTAAATTGATGTGCTAATTATAAGTATATTTAGGTGTTTAATGTAATATGTGCATGTAGTTGGAGATACCTTGTCTTGCCGTAACACAGTTTTTAACTAGAAGGGCAGGTAAGTAAGTAAGACCTTTGTATCTAATGTAGATGATTTATACAGCATGAGCAACTGGAAATCATGCTGTACGGGACGCTGCAGTGCCTGGGACATTGTTAGATGGATTAGGCTCGCCCAGCACCTATACCATCCTCTCAGCTTAGTCAGCTATTAGGAAAGGCAGGTAAAAATGTTATATGTTGTTAAAGTTTTAATAAATAAATGATTGATTGATTAACAATATAACAATGTGCAAACACTAGAAGTTTGATAAGCGCCTTAGAAATCGTAATCGAATTTACACTGGAGTTTGTACTATTTATATTTATGTATGTTAAATATAGTGTTAAATATAGTCTTTTCTATATTTATAGTCTTTTCTATATTATAAACTGAAGCTAAAAAAAACACTAAACCCTTTTCCAAGAGCCTAGAATCCATAGAAAGTAGATCAGAATATGCTGGAAAAACATATGCTTCTTACATAACATTTCGTACGAAGCGGAAAATAACTACGCAAGTATCTTGCTTAACCATAAAATTCTAAACTGGTATAAAATATATCGATCTAACTTTACGAGTATTTGCAGTTCGAAACATTCGGTATTAAATTAAAAATGGCGCTCACTAAACACAAAGGCTTTGTTTAAAAAATATCTAAGAAGAAAAGGTCAATTGCTTTAAAAATGTTCAATAAACGAGTCACAATGTATACCTCATTTTAAGTGTGACAAGCTGGGAGCCCTTAAAAATTTGGTCATTAGTGTAGCGTTTTATCTTAGATACTTTTAATATTATTTTACTAAGAGTTCTTCAATTACTTTTTGGAAGGCAAAATACACTTAATTTCTTTAACATTGAAAACGTTTCTACTTTGAACTTGCTCATCACAGTCGATGGCGGTCATTAAAAAAAAATGTTTGACTTTTTCAAGATTTTTTGTTTAGGTGCATTAAATTAGCTACCAAAGCCAAACAACCATTTTAAATTGGATCGTCTTCTCGAGAAGTGTACAATAGCACAATCTAATTTTTTGCGATCTGTATTACATAATACTTACTTAATTTTAAAATACTAGTACTTTATTAAGTAATTTAATATTCTTTCTCAAAGTTTTGTTAGTGTTACAGTTGTCGTGGTCACGGGAGGATAGATGTGTTGAAATTACCGTCAATAATTGAGAGCAGTATCCGCGACTACACTCCTTAACTATTTTACGCCATAGAGTCCCGTTAAATTGTTTCAAAGGAACAACAACCGGAACTTGTAGCCAACTCTATAAGTCATTAGAACACTCTACATCAGACATACACACACCACTATGTGAGGTTTACGTTGTCCACACATGCGTTCATTAAAATCCCAGACACAAAATAACGAGGTGACCGTGCGTTAAAAGCTTCGTTAGATAAAAAGCTCTATAGAACAAGTTGAATTGCTCAGTTCAGATGAATTAATAATTTAGGTAGGCTCAAATATTTGTTTACAAAAGCATTGTTCAAAAGTTTTGCAGATTTCATTGTTAAAACAACTTTAATATTCACTCTTTACTTATTCAGGGTTTACAGTTTTAGCAATCAAACCGTTTTCATGGTTATCATACAAATATTTGTGTAAATAGACTCTCTCTGTTTCTAAAAACACTTACAATAAAAAAATCCGACTTAATGATGAAATCTTAAATAGTATTTTTTTAAATCGGTTCATAAACGGCATAGTTCTGTGGTAACAAAATTTATTCAAAACAATCAGACAACTTGAGAACTTCCTCCTTTTTTTAAGGCGGGTAAAAACTATTTTAGCAACTGATGAACAACTGATGCTTAGGTGACGTATAGGTTGAGAAATACTTAAATAATAATATAAATAATAAGTTGTGCTGGAGACTTCCCACAGCGCCATCTGGCTACAAAGTAAACAGAGCTTCTGCTATAGTACCAGAGGTTTTATTTGATGTGATAGAATACTAAAATACTTTGTTTTCTATACACACACATCGTCACATTGAAAAAGACCTTTCAGACTTTCGTGATCATGACGAGTGAAATTAAGTCAAAATATCAGGAAAACCAATAAGACTCAAATCATGGTAAATATTACGTAAAAAGATATTAGTGTTCTCACCCAAAGCTAGCGCAACAAAATACCATTAAATTTGTTACCGAAGGCTACATTTGGATACTATAGGCCATGGCTTTCCATGATAATTAGAAGGCATTGGCTCGGCTCCATGGCCCTTGTCTTATGTACTTTTTTTTTTAATATTTACTTTTCTTTTAATCTCACACCATTTTACCCCATCTCATTACCACAATCCAATCCATCGAAAGGTTGTCTGGTAGAGATCGCTCTTTAGCGATAAGACCGCCGATTGTCACTTTATATTTAGTGTTTCTCATTTTTTTGTTAATTTGTTTAGTTTAAGGTGTGCAATAAAGCATTTTCTATCTATCTATCTATCTACTATTTTATAATATGTAGCTTTAGATATTCAGTAAACATTAGGTATTCTGCGATGTACCGAGGCCGAGACATCCGCAGTAGCCTCCAAGTATTATGCAACGAACAGTTTAGCTGTGATATGATTCGGTTACCGTTTCACTATACTTATTTAATACGAGATTTTTAAGTTGTCGAGGATATATAAAAGAATCACCGTGGCCGTTAGTACAATTTTGCCCCTCCTTTCTTGCCCGTGGATGCAGTAAGATTCTGCTAAGGGAAGATCCTAAAGATGAGCAGCGTCTTTCCGTGTATTTACAACCTTAACTGCGCTCGACAGCCCGCCTGCCAAGCGTAGCGAGTATGGCGAAACCTTTCATGATCAATACGTAGTGATTCATGATGTCTTTATTTAGAAGTGGGCTTCCTACGGCTGAGATGATGATGATGATGATTCCGCGAGTTTTACACGCCTAGATATTAACCCATTTTACATCATTAAACACGGATGACTTTAAAATTAAGTCGAAAACATTTACAAACCTTTTTTGCATTCAATTAAATGAAGTCCCTTTCAATGATGCTATAATGGCGTAGCCGTGCTACAAGCTACGGCGTAGGCATTATCGTGCTACGGCGTAGCACTCAGCGCTTTCAACGCTATCTGCGTAACGCAAACAAATTTTAGTGAGTGCTTTTTAAATAAATTCATCTGGATTTACTTTCCACGATTATTTTGTATTAAAACAAAGTAAACAAAGTGGATGAGACTTGCACAGGACCGTTTACATTGGCGTGCTGAAGAGGAGGCCTATACCCGGCAGTGGGTGTCAACGGACTGATATGATGATGATGATGAAGAAACCAACTGTAACTGTAAAGTTTAATGTGAACTTAAAACGTCTTTACGCAATTTATGTGATAAAAAAGCTAGTCGCGAGATTTAAGCAGGTACTCGTATTTACATTGTTTAAAAAAAAAATTAAATCAATTAGATCAAGATTGTCGCGAGATTTAAGCAGGTACTAAGTATTATCATTGTTTGAAAATACATTTAAATCAATTAGATCAAGGTACACAGGTTAATCTCGCGACAAGCTTTTTTATCACATAAGTTGTGCAAAGACGTTTTAAGTTGACATTAAACTTTAATGGAAAATGTTTATTTTATTCTTATTAGTACGTTTAAATAAAGGCTTGTTTGTTAAAAAGTTTTTTACTTTTAATTTATTTTATACCTTAAATACTAGCGTAGCTTATACGATCGGGGCTCGGAAATCATGAGGGAGGCCTTTGTCCAGCAGGGACGTCTTACAGAAATATTATGAGATCCCAAATTTTCTCTTATTTCCTTTAAGTAGTATACAAGTACTTGTAAAATCCTTCCAACCGAGCAAGGCTCTTCGTTAATAAAATAACCGCCTGTCCCACTGAATCCATTGAAAACAATCTGTACCCCAAATATTTTCTCCAATAAAGGATTTTCCTAAAAACCTTTTTATTATTTACTAAGATTGGTTTTCGGAGCCAAAGCTAATAGGATGGAGTGAGATGTTTTGAGGGTCACAAACTGACAACAAAAACAATACTAAATGAACTTCAACGTGATTTGGAGTGACTTTTAACTTTGCTTAGTTTGAAACTTGATGGTACTGTGTCTAGCATAATGAATTTATATTTAAGTAATTCACTTTCAAAACTAACGTGAGACAAATTCATTTTAAAAATAAGGGGATTACTAACGTACTAATTTTAGATCGGATGTCATGCCGGCTTTAAACCGTTTCAGTTCATCATTTTAGAAATTTATTCCAATCGTGTACCAGTAGTAAACGTTGAAAAATATTATTTTGTAATTCCCATCCTGTAACAGTGTTACAAAGTTTTAGTGATACAGGAAACCTTCGAGAAATTTCGGCATTCAAGAAAACCGCCCTCAGGGCGAGTTGGCACCGCGTTAGCCTCACAAGAATGAGTGATAACTAATTTTTGTTATGTTTCATGGCGCTCAAGTTAGTTATTACCATAAATTCTTTCACCAAAGGAACGGTGAGCATCGATCGGGTTGCCCATAACAGGTGGAAAGGTCATTGCCGAGCGACACGTTGACTCGCCGACACGGCATGTATATTCAATGATGTTTGCTGCCGCCCTACACATTTAATATGATCAGGTATTTTTGGATGTTTTTTTAGTTTATTGTTTTGTTGTAACGCGACCGTAACCGTCACGGCACGGTAACACGGCGCCACTGAAAACCAGTGCTGTGTCTAACACAGCGTACGCTGAGATGGCGACCGATTTGTCTATAAATATTTTATTGTAACAGTTCCGTTTGTGTATTTGTAAATGAGACATAAATAAATATTATTTTCTTTCTTTCTTGCTAACCGTAAATAAATAAAACTCGTAAGAGTCTATCCGTAATTGGGACTGTGTACAGGATTGTGTGATATTTGCCCATGGATGCAGTAAGAGCCTGCTAAGGGATACCTCCGGAAGATGGGCAGCACAACATCCGTGTATCAACATCCCATACTACGCTCACCAACCCGCCTGCCAAGCGTGTTGAGTATGGCAACTACCCCTCATGGAGATCTATGAGGGAGGCCTGTGTTCATCAGTGTATGTTTTATGGCTGAAATGATAATGATGACAGGATTTCGGTGGTCAGTGCGGTCGGGTTACGGCAGAATGATAGCGTCTACTGTTAAGGCAGTGGACAGAATGCAAGAGGGCAATTCTCGTGAATCGTGATCCATGTGAAAAAACTCAAAATCTATTTTCACAAAGACTGTAAAATCTTTATTGAAATAAACTTTCTGCATTCTCGTGGCCTCACAACAAACCAAACCGATCGTGATGCATCGACTGGTAAAGAGCGGCTATGGAGTTTAATGTAGACTTTTAGAGTTATGTGACAAGTTCCGAGTAGACACTGACAAGTGAGATGGGACGAAATATCACGCAAAATCACGATTCACGAGAATTGGGCCCCAAGTCGGGACCCATTTGTTGCTGTGGCCTTTGCATCTAATGTTACATTGAATATGATCAGATGATTTAGGCTACCATGTGGCCACTATGTTCCCGGGAAGACTGACCTCATCGAGCACATACCCAATAGAGGGGAAATAAAACACTTTAGTGCTTTGCACTTATGCAATGACAACTGTCTCTCGCCTTTGACAGTACAGCGCCAACAGCCGACCTGTGTACTTTTCCGTACAATTATGAAATATTTTTGGCGGAATTGTTGTTTAGACAAAATAAATGACATTTCCTCTCTTTTGGGTATGTCCTCAATGACTGAACTTATTATAATAATGTGTTATGATCGCGAAAGTTTAAAGGACGAGTATCACAATCAATTCAACATTCGCAATGAACACGAGTAACAGTAATGCGATGTACCTAATAGTAGCTAGTAGAGTATTAGTCGGATGATTGTCACGCGCCACGTGATGGGTTCGTGCTGGGATTTAAACGCGCTCTAATGGATTCCTGAGCTGTGTTAAATCGCTGGGCAATGCTCCCTTACCCTGTGATATTGATCTGGCGAGCCGAGCGAATTTACGCAGCAAATCGTTAGATTACTGAGCAAGAATGTATTGTTCTGTATGATTAAATATGTTACTGAATCATCATCATTTCAGCCGTGAACGTTTACAAAACACAGGCCTCCCTCATGGATCTTCATGGGGGGTAGTTGCCATACTCACCACGCTTGGCATGCGGGTTGGCGAGCTCAGTACGGGATGTAGATACACGGAAGGACGCTGCTGCCCATCTTCCGACGGTATCCCTTAGCAGGCTCTTAATGTATCCACGGGCATGTATGAGAGGAGGGGTAACATTCTACTGCCGGCAACCTACGGCATTGAATATTTTGTTTTTATTATATTTATTTCAACTTATAAAAGTCGTTCCATGATCTGTAAAAAGCTCCACACAGGGGTGATACTGAAAAACAGCGTTGGCAAATGCTGCTGAGACCAATTGCCTCTCCTTTCTCGGATGCAGTAACAATCTGCCAAGGGATACTTACAGAAGATTAACAGCAGCATCTTTCCATGTATCACCATCCCGTAGGTACCACGCTCGCCAACCCGCCCGCTAAGCGTGGTGAGTATGGCAACAACCCCGCCATGATCTTGGAGACCCATGAGGGAGGCCTGTGCCCCGCAGTGCACGTGTACAGCTGTCCCGTGGCTGAGATGATGATGATGGTGATCGATTCTCAATCGAAATTGTAACTTTAATACTATTCTGATGTTTATAATTTATCTGTATTCATTATGTTGTGACTGATGTTAGTATTTTTTTTCCTATGCTACTTTTTTTTTTTAAACTTGTGAAGTGACTTATCCATGCATTTTTTTATTTAAAATCCGCAACTTATAATATTTATCTCATATTTTTACAAAACTCTGTTCATACTTATCCTAACGCAGCGTCCACGGGTCCCCGATACCGGTGTTGTTATTTTAGAGGGCAACAAACAGGGGTGGGCAACGCGGGGGCTGCAGACATTACACCCAAGGCAGTTTTATATCCAAGCTCTGCAAGGGGCTGATTCATCATCATTTCAGCCATAAAACGTCCACTAATGAACAAAGGCCTCCCTCATGGATCTCCATGAGGGGTAGTTGTCATACTCACCACGCTTGGCAGGCGGGTTGGCGAGCGCAGTATCGGATGTTGATATATGGAAAGACGCTGCTGCCCATCTTTCGGAGGTATCCCTTAGCAGGCTCTTACTGCATCCACGGGCATGAGAGGAGGGGCAACATTCTACTGCCGACGCCCCACGGCAGGGGCTGATTGGACATATTATAATTCTTGTATCGAGCGCCTAGCAAATATTTGTAAACGTTATTTGAGCAATGCGTGTCACTAAAGTCATTAAAGCCAAATCAACTGTTCGTACTGTACCTCTATAAACATCCATACATACATACATACATACATACTCACAAACTTTCATGTTTATAATATTAGTAGGATTTATACATACACATATATGTACATATGTACATGTACCTTTCACGCAACAACTAGCCTAACGGATTGAGCTGAAATTTATCTATATCATATACATATATTTCATATATTTATCTGTATTATATATGTATATATATACATATATATATATATATATACATGTTGACCAGAATGAACGCATAGGCTACATTTTATCCGGGTACAACACATTCGAAACGGCGGGTATGAGCTGGTAAATAATATGTGTGTCAATATTATTTATTGAACTCACTTGAAAGCTCAGGTTATCATAAATATTTTTCTTCTAATCTGAGCTTGAAAAATATACATAATTCATGAGAGGTAAAGAAAATTTATAACCACACACGATATTGTCACATTTTTCAACGTTCATCGCACTATCTTAGGCCGTTGAGGAATGAAGCACCCTCACTTATCTATGTTTAATAAACTTATGTATTTGTTCTTTTATTCCGAACTGACCAGAAAAAGAGGAGGGAGGCCTGTGCCCTGCAACACGAGTTAAAAATATAATAATAATGTTACGAATTTAAACAGTTTTTTGGGTTCCGTACCTCAAAAGGAAAAACACGAAACCCTTATAGGTTCACTTTGTTGTCCGTCTGTCTGTCGGTCTGTCAAGACCCTTTATCTCGAGAACGTGTAGAGGTATCGAGTTGAAATTAAAACCATATACTTAAATCTACAGCCTCTTCAAGCTGTGAAAAAAACAATATTCTAAATTAACCTGAAAAAAAAGATACGGCCGTTTATGCCGCACATAAAGCAAGTTTCGGCATTCTCAAAGGAATCAAAATTCATAAGGTAAAAGGAAAAACACGGAACCCGTAGGTTCACTTTGTTGTCCGTCTGTCTGTCTGTCTGTCAAGACCCTTTATCTCGAGAACGTGTAGAGGTATTGAGTTGAAATTAAAACCATATAATCCAATCCTCCAGCCTCTTCAAGCTGTGAAAAAAATATTCAATATTCTAAATTAACCTGAAAAAAAGATAAGGCCGTTTATGCTGCAAATAAAGTTTCAACATTCTCAAAGGAATCAAAATTCATAGGGTACTTCCCGTAGATATAGAACTATGAAATTTGGCAAGGTATATCGTCTTATGCTGTAGATACAGGTAAAAATCCAAAAACCTTACATTTGCAATGAAATCATAAAATCTCGTTCTTAAAAAAAGTACGATTAATCATCGAGGTTAAGCAACCCTACGCGCGGTCATACATTGGATAGGTGATCGAATCTTTTTGTGCATTTTTACAACTTTTACTCATATTTATTATGTTCCTATATACCTACGGAACCCTCGGTGGGCGAGTCCAGCTCGCACTTGGCCGGTTTTATTTAATTTCCATTGTTTAATCCTTTCTACCATTCAAGCATATACTCATTCATTTCATTTATGTAGTATTCATATAAGCATACTTTGTAATGAGAAATAAAAATATGAATTTGTTTCACAATCAAACATCATAATATATAACACAAATAAGCTAAAGAAATCCTTTCAAATCGAAAGCAAACTCCTGAACGGAATGCCGGGGGGAAGGCATGTTCAATTACCATCAAAGCAAACTGTTTGAACTCCCCGTCTCGGCCACTTAGATTTATTAATATCCGAGGTGTCTAGTCTAGACTGCAGACGGCTAGCGTTGGCCTGTCCGTTCGTATACCCAACGTAGCTGGACTAGGCTGCCTCGCAGTTCAAGCGGCGTTATATTATGCTAGCAGCGCTCTGCAGTTTCACCTGCGTAGTTCCCATTCCAGTGGGAATACGGGGACAAAATATACATAGTTATGTTACTCAGCAATCTCATGCATTTTAAAGATGAAGAATTTAGCAAATTGGTCCAGTAGTTTTTGAGTTTATTCGTTACAAACATACAAAATACAGATCTTTCTTTTTTATAATATAGGCATACATTAAAGTTCATTTAAAAAAATTAAAGGCACAATGGACTACAAAAAAATGATAAATTTACTTACACACGATTTTTAATGTAATAAATAATTGCACAGCACTATCATTTACTTCTATTGCTATCAGTTATTTGAAAACATCGGAAAAGTTTTAGGTTTCTCTGAAACTCGTCCAACCATATCCCTCACAATTTCTCACCAATTTGCATTTCTATGTAAACTTAACGGAATTAAAATAATTTGTAGCGACATTTTACCAAACATTAATAAGTTTGAGCTCGTTCTTGAACTTGAAATTATATTAATTTATAATATAATAATTTTAAGCAAACAACGACCTTTTAAATAATTGAGATCAAATTGTCTAAACGAGTTTTAACCCTGAAAATGAGGTCGTGAAGAAATGATTTTACAAATAATTGAATACCTTAGTGGTAAGCTAAGAATAAAATCTTTATCAAAATCTGTTTTTGAAAATCTGAGGGGGGCATTCGAAAGTGTAAGATGTAAGACGCATGTATATACGACAGTATGTAAATACGATTCTAATTTAGTCCGTTAAACGTAGCTTGATCCCTGTGACATCTGTCATCGAAATTCCGCCCATCAAGTTCTGAAATTTGTAACTGGTAATAACGATTTGTAGCAACGACGTGTTTTATGGGTATTTATCGCGTAATTACGTTTATTTTTATCCCGGCGTTTCTACCGGATTGCACCTGGTCGTGGTCGCGGGAAGACGACGAGTCTTCCCTCGTACGCGGTGTAGTAATCATATTAAAGTATGAAAAAGTCTAAGGTACGGTACCACTTAAAACCAATAGCAAAGTTTAGCAGGAACATCGCCGGCTAGACGGCAGAAGCACCTGATCCAGACGTGTCCCAAGGGACAAATACACGGATTGCCCGTAACAGAGTCTGTTAACTGCCTCTACGGCAGACAGGGTAATGGAGCTTATTTTAACTTTGTAGTTTGCAGAAAGTGTCACGCTGATAGTAATGTCATGTACGTGACATCACCACACATACCGAGGCCTTCGACTTAATAACCAAAGTCGATGGCCGAGGTATACGTACGAGTATTCCCCTTTCAATTGCATTCTAACAGGCCCGCGACTGGTGTCCGGTATAATTTTCCATATTCTTCTGCAAGACTTTATGGCGTCGCTGCAGTTCGTGCGCTGTCATTTTTTAATCGACTCCAAAAAGAAGGAGGTTTTATGTTCGCCTGTATTTATATTTTCCATGTATGTTGACCGATATCTCCGTCAATTGTGACAGCGTGACACGTGGGCGAGGTCAGGATATTGAACTTCCTTCCTCAGTTGAAGGCCTTTGTCAATAACATATGAAGGTATACGTCTACTTGACTAGGGGAGGTTGGGGAGATTGGCAACTAGAGTTTCGCATGTCCTGCCGCTTAGATACAGAACATTTTTGAGACGGGACAGTAAGGACCGCTACAGTTACATAAAAACGTTCCTAGGACACCATCCATTAATTTTTGAGGTATTCTGAACTGCATTCACAGATTTTGAAAAAAAAATTACACTCAGTACAGCAAGAAAATAATAATTTTTCACAAAAACTTAATTGATGTCAATCGAATATGTTTCTTATTAGGATCAAAAGTCTGTACAGAACCGACTGAGGTTTGAGTAGTAGAAATTTCAAAAATTGCCAAAAACTTCTTCCCTACAATTTTTATGAACCACCTATACCATCCGAGAGGATGGTATAGGGAAAGCCTGGCTGAGCTGAGAAGCTTAGTCAGCTATTAGTCAGAGGAAAGAACAGGTCAATACGTCGTACAATACGTACGTAATAACCATTGGTGCTCGGCCGGTATCGGACCCACGACCCATTGAAAGTCGGGGATACATTTATTTATTATTTATTTTATTTAAGCCTCTTTATTTCCTCATTTTACATTTTTCTATATCTAGGTAGTACATATAAGTATATTATTCCACTTCACTTAATTATAATTACTACTACACTTAATCTATTTGTGAGGTAACCCATTTATGGGTAAAGGCCTCCTCCAATCTATGCCATTTTTCCCTATCTCGAGCCAGCCGTGTCCATGTAGTCCCCGCTACACTCATGATGTCATCATGCCATCTTCGCCTTGGTCTTCCTCTGGGTCGGGTGGCATTGCGGGGATACCAGTGTAGGATTCTCTCGCTCCATCTACCATCCGATGTTCTAGCTACATGCCCGGCCCATCTCCATTTAAGCTTACATGCAAGTTCTGCTGCATCTATTACTTTGGTCTTCTGCCTGATGTCTTTATTTCTTATTCTGTCACTTAATTTCAGGCCTAACATGCTTCTTTCTACCGCTCTTTGGAACACTTGTAATTTGTGTATTATGTCCTTGGTTAGTGCCCAGCTTTGACATCCATATAAGAGTGTTGGAAGTATTATGGTATCCATAGCTTTTTTCTTCAGCCTGATAGGTATATTTGACTTAAATATTTCTTTGAGAGACCAGTATCTACTCCAAGCCTTTTTTATTCGCCGCCTTACTTCTTGTGCTGTCTGTTCTCTGAACGATATGTTTTGCCCTAGATATAGATATTCATCCACGTATTCTATGATCTTCGATTGAACCGAAATAGGTCGTCTCTCGCCATTTGTCATAACAAATGTCTTGCTAGCGTTCATATGTAGTCCACATTTCATGCTCTCTCTATTCAATGTGTTGAGCATGTACTCTAGGTCTTTTTGGCTCTCTGACATCAGAACAATGTCGTCTGCGAATCTTAGGTGGTTTAAATATTCGCCGTTGATGTTTATCCCAATATTAATCCAGTCCAAACTTCTAAAAATGTGTTCTAGTAGAGCCGTAAATAGGTTCGGAGATATTGGATCGCCTTGTCTGACGCCTCTTTTGATTGGAAATGATTTTCCTTTGCTTTCCAATTTTATGACTGCTTTACAATCTTGATACAGTATCTTTAGTATGTCTATATAGTTATTATGAATGCCTTGATCTTTTAATGCTTTCCACAATGGCTCGTGAAATATGGAGTCAAATGCCTTTGTATAGTCCACGAAGCCTATGTATAGTTTCTTGCCGTATTCATTATATTTTTCAATAACTTGTGTCAACGTGAATATATGGTCTGTAGTCGAATAGCAGGTCCTGAAACCAGCTTGTTCCCTAGGCTGATTTGATTCTAGTACCTTTGAAATCCTTTTCAGAAGAACAGTAGTGAAAACTTTGTATGTGGTTTGTTGCAAGCTTATCGGTCTGTAATTATTTATGTTCTTTGGGTCCCCTTTTTTGTACAATAGTTTAATTATTGATGTCTCCCACTCTTTTGGCAAAATTTTTTGTTCAATCATTTCATTGAAAAGATTTGTAAAAATAGGTGTTATCGGTTCAATTATAGCTTTCAAGACTTCATTTGTTATTCCATCGGCACCGGGACTTTTCTGTGATTTGAGATGTCGTATTGCATTATGAATTTCTTCATTGAGGAGCGGTGGCGGAATCTCGGGACTACGTTCATTTAGAACGTTCGCATCCAGGTTCTCATCTTCTTTTTTCTCGTCGCTACTGTAGAGTTTTCTATAAAATTCTGTCGCTACGTCCATAATATCTTGTCTTTTGGTCTTTGTAAGATTTCTACTGTCCAGTGTATTAATCCACAGCGTGCTCGTGTTAAGTCTCTTTTGCGCTCTCTTTACAGATGCTCTTTTTTCTAATTCTTCCTCTATAATTTTGTACCGATTTTCTTTTCTGGTTTTGTCTATTAATGTTTTGGTAAGTTTGTATAGGGCATTCAGTTTGTTTTTTTCAGTTTTAGTTTTGTTAATTTTATTCTTAAGCTTTGTTCTTTCTTCTATTAGGTTGTTAATATTTTCTGTTAAAGTTGGAAGACTTTTTCTACTTTGTCTCGGTAACTTGTTGGTTGACTGTTTAATATTATTGATTATGTTATTGTAAGCTTGTTGTATATCGTTTTCTTTACAAAGTTGTGGTATTAATTCAAAATTATTTTTCAGTGCATTTTGTTCCAAAGGGTCAAGCGGGGAAGATCTTTTTCCAAATGACTTTCGAGACTTATTTTTTATTTTTGTAATCAGTTTAGCTCTAACTATGTTATGATCAGATGGGAAGGTAGTCTTCAGAACTTCGGTATCTAAAATGGTGTTCTTGTTTTTAGCTAGGATAAAGTCAATTTCGTTTCTCGTTTTGCCATCAGGTGAAATCCAGGTCCATTTTCGTTTAAGGTTTTTTTTAAATTGTGTGTTCATAATAAATAGTTGATTTTCGAGACAAAACTCTAGTAACAGATTTCCGCGTTCATTCCTGTTTCCATAGCCACAGGAGCCCATTACTTCTCTGTCTTCAAGGGTTTGTTGCCCAATTTTGGCGTTAAAATCACCCATGACTATGGACTCTTTGCTCGAACTTTCCAGTGCGCATCGTATTTCATTATAGAATATTTCTATATCTTCATAATTTGAACGTTCTGTCGGTGCATAACACTGTATTATAGAAATAATCTGTTCTTTGAATTTCATATCTAATCGAACGACTCTGTCAGATATTATTTTAAAATTATAAATATTTGTTTTTAATGCTTTATTAACAAGAAAGCCTACTCCATTGCTGCCACTTTTTTCTCCATAGTACATAAAGACATATCTATCTGTTTCAATTATTTCTTTTCCTTCCTTTTTTATTTCAGATAATCCAATGACGTCCCACTTAAATTTGTTCAGACAGTGGTCTAATTCAATCAGCCTTGTAGGGTGTACAAGTGATCTCACGTTGTATGTACATATGTATAAAGCATTCAGATTTTCTTGTACTTTTATATTTTGTATATGTTTGTTTTTATTGTAGTTATTAAATAGATTGAAGGGTTTTAGTCTACTCAGGGATACATACCACTTGAAAACTATAATAAAACGTTAATGTTCTATGATTATCAATTCAAATATTTTTTTTTGCCAGAACGTATTTAGATAAGTTCTTATTTTTTAATCTTACGTCCAAATACAATCCACCTTAGATAGGCGGGCAAATTATAATAAATTTTCTTGTCATTGTAATGTTGTTCTCGGTAAAGCAGGCGACAGGCGAGGCGACGTCTAGACGCGGGGCGCCGCGCGAATCAACGACACCGTCTCGTAAGTTTTAGCGACAAAAGTCTTGTACATACTTTATTTCGCAAGTGGATATTGGGAACATCCTATATCTATATACTAGCTGACCCGGTGCCCAGTTCGTTGGGCGGTAATTTATAGCCACATATGACACTCACAAATACTGTGGCTTTCTATTAGTAAAAGTATTTTGAAAATCGGTTCAGTAGATCCAGAGATTACAACCTCACAAACTTTACCTCTTTATAATATTAGTACAGATAAAGAAAAATGAATCGCCAAAATGTATGTACGCGCATAACTTCCGAACTACTGCACAAAATTGGATCATTCTTTTTTTTTTGTGTTTGTTATTTTTAGGACAAGGATTGTATAAATTATATAATATAATAAATTTTTTTTTTTATTAAAATCAGATTTTATAAAACTTCATAAAAAGAAAAGTGAGTGAATGAGACAGAATGACGTTCAGTTGTTCAGCCAACGAATGAGAACTTCAAACAGACCATACGTCATATCATAATGTCATTCACAATTACTGCTTCTCTCGCAACAGAAAAACGGTGTTTCATATTGTTAGGAGAAGGGTCTTATGAAAGAAAAAAAACAGTAGAGTAGAAGTAGAGTAGTAGGGTAGTAGTAGATAAGAATAAGAGTAGTAGTAGAGCAAAAGTAGAGTAGTAGTAGGGTAGTAATCGAATGGTAATTGTAGTGTAGTAGTTGAGTAGTTGTACAGTAGTTGTTGATTAGTTGTAGCGTAGAAGTAGAGTAGTAGTAGTGTATAAGTAGTGTATAAGTAGTAGTAGTAGAGTTATAGTAGTAGTTAGAAGATGTGGTAGTAGGTAGTTGATTCTGGGCGGTACAAAGTTCGCCGGGACAGCTTGTATATTATATAACTCTCCTCGTCGGTTTCGATTACGGCGACTCTAAACAAATATTACCAAATATTCCTAAATGAGCCCTGATATGGCTCGCTAGACCAACCTTTGTTTTAAATACCTCACGACATTATGTGGCACTAGAGTTAGCCCGCAAACATCCTATAGGCGTTTGTAAGTTAGCCTTGTACCTAGTTACTCAATCCTCATCCCAAAATACGTTCAACCACCGCTAGAAAACGTACTGCATTCAAATCGGTCCACTCGTTAAAGAGCTACGGAGCCACAGACATAAAATAACTTTTTTTACACATTCAGCAAAATCAATCGAATTTCTATCATCATCATCATCATCGGCCTTTGTGTCAGACAGATTTTCAGACGATTCAGGTAATGCCTGTGTTTTAGGTTGTGCATTTTTAAAGGACTGAACAGTCCTCATCCTTGCCTTCACTGCGCGACCGCAGTTTTGGCAGACGAGGGTGTCTATTGCAGTTGGCGGATTGGACGTATCTGCCTGCCGATGCCGTCTCGCTCGTTTCTCGGCTAATGAGACAAACCAGGCTTGGTCGAGGTTTGTTTCATCGAATTCCTATAACCAAATATTATTAAGCAACAATAATACGAAATTAATTTATGCCTCTACATTTTCTGTACACATGAGTCTGAAGACTTAGAGCGGCATTCTTAATGTAAGTACTAGATAGAGTGACATGTCCCTTTGAATATGTTGATAGTGTCTGAATGATAGTCCCTTTGTTCGGTGTTGGACAGATTCTAGATTAGACAGATTCGTAATTCGGCAGATTCGCTACACGACAGATCGTGAATTGGGCTATTGAAATATGTATCGAACTTATTGTAATATAAATCCGAATTTTTCTTTCTTGCGAGGTTTCTATGCCTATTCTACCAATCTGCGAGACCTGGTTCTTTCATTCGAAATATATTTAAATCGCTTTAAATAATTTGTTATGGTTCTTTAAAACAGTTTTAATACATACTCGTTTCACTTCAAACCTAGTTCAAACATGTCCGACTTTCTTCAATCCCGGTCATAATTTACGTTTTATGGAATTTGGTTAGGTGTGACGCACATCTGGTCCGGACCCTTTACAACTGGGTTTCCGTTTTATCGACAGTGGGGTCTACCTTGGATTTGTCGCTCTTGATCGGTGCTATTTTTACATCAGCTACGTGTTTATATATTCTTCGGAATAAAGGGGATGGGGATAATTTTTCGGAAAACGCTAAAATACAATTCAATTTTCAATATTTATGCAAACTTTCAAGTACATTAAGTGAAAAACAACGATTTTCAATGCAAACTTTAAATTTTCACTTTAAGATGGTTTATGAGAAACGGTGAAACACGTATTTTAATTATTTTCAATTCTCACTATCTACGAAAACGTTTAAGTACATTAAGTAAAGAACAACGATTTTACATACAAACTTTCATCCCCTAATTTACACCCTTAGGAGTCGAATTCCGTAAAATCCTTTTTCATTGCTTGTCTAGGCTATAAAAGAAACAAAATTTCATTTTTGTATCTTCCTTAGTTTCGGCTTTTGTTAATGAGTCAGTTAGTCGGTCAAGACATCAATCTCTTTAAATCGTTACAGCTGTATAACTTAAGTTACTAAGCTATGTTAAGTCTAGTAACCGTATCAACAGCAGCGATTGCCTTTCCAGCTCAACGTCGAGCCAAGTTACGAACTCGAGCCAAACTCTATCGCTAGCGCCTGCCAAAGACCCTGGTTCGCTAATCAAACCAGTTGTAATTAAACAGCTGTACTTCTCGCTAAACTAATGATATAATAGATAAATAAATAAATCATGCTGGACACACAAAACCATCTAGTCCCAAACTAAGCAAATCTTGTACTATGGATACCATATGATTGATAGAATACTTTTGTAAATACATACTGCACAAACTAAGGGAGGTCTATACCCAGCAGTGGGTGAAATCAGGATGGTGTTGATAAAATACAAATAATAAGTGTTATATATAAGTCTATTCTATCAACCAGGTAACCATAACAACTCAGCTGACTTTAGGGCTAGATGGAGCTGTGTGAAATGTCTAGTATTATTTATTAACCGACTTAAAAAAGGAGGGGGTCATTAAGTTGTCTGTTATTTTATTTTCATCTTTTAACTTAGGACCAGTCGTCGATTCTGATGATGGGATACAACAGTATATACCGTAGTCCTTCAAGGCAGGCTATCATGACCTAAATTTTAAGTTGCGATTGGGTTTTTTGTTTCATTTTATAATGTTCGCTTGTTTTTAACCAGTTCTGATTTATATAAAACTAGCCACACCCCGCAGTTTCACCCGCGTAGTTCCTGTGGGAATTTCGAAAAAGCCCTTCTTGTGCACCTCTAGGATACTCAAGGTATGTGTGACAAATTTCAAGTCAGGTCCAGTGGTTTAGGCTGTGCGTTGTCTGTCAGTCACTCAGTCAGTAACTGAAGAGTTTTATGTATATTGATGATTATTATGGATTATTATTATCATGTATAAATCGAGGATAACACTTAAATATATGAGTGATTGACTAGGAATGACAGTCAAAATTCTATTTAGTCCGTCAGTTAAATACTAAAAAATAATAGACACGTATTTTTCCTTTTTCCAATTAATGAAACAAGACTTAGATGACGCTGTATAAATCATCTTAGTAGACGTAAAGAGACGGGCTATGCCTGGGACAATAGCATGTGGGCCGACAGGGGTACACCAAATATAACCTTTCTGGCATTGAAATAGGCGAGTGTATCAGCTGTTCTAGTTGGTTTACAGTCCGTGCGTGGCTTCACACGAGTGAACTTGCAGACCCGCTAAGTAGTTAGCACCGAATTATGTTCACACAATAAGCAATGTGACGTCGAGCGTGATGACACTGTTTGTAGAACTTTGTAGCCTAGAACGGTGACTTGCTGCTACGATAATTCGTACTGATGTCATTGTTTTGAAATCATAAAATTTAAACGTACAACAAGTTCAAAATTATGTTTGACTTTAAATACTATTAAAATTTACAGTAAACCATCATCAACAGGCTGATTCCACCTGAAATCGATCACTGGAACATAATGAAAATATTTCATTTTTAAGACTGACCTACACTGCAGCGCATGGAATACACACACAGTCTTCTGACTAATCACAATATGTATCCCGTGTCTTAAAAAAAATTGAGTTGTCGTGAGACGACTGAGAGATTTTTTTATTTTGCGATAACCCCTCAGTATTATTTGTAATAGGGTAGAGTAAAAAGCAATTAAACTGTAAGCTTGATTTTTTCTGACTATCAACCAATATTCACAACTCATCAAAAATTAAACATCTCTTAAACCACTGTCTATTTCTATTCGTGTCACTATTGGTGAAAACCGTATGAAAATCCAACAAATTGTTTTTTAAGTTAAGCCGCAGAAGTCGGTAACAAGTAACTCACACGTCTTTATCTCGGGCGATCGGTCAAACACCCTGCATAATATGTTTCGCATCAAAAATGTCAATAATTATGTAAAACTCCCACGGAAGAGTTTGGTAATATTCTATTTTTTGGTATGACCCATAAAGTAGAATATTACCCATTATAATATTGCACAGGTAGAAAGGCATTCAACTATAGGCAAGCGAAAATCCGCAGACCATAAAAAAATAAAAAAGCCTTTATTTCTTGCTTTATCGACACACATTTTCTTAGTACTAGTATTGGATGTTAGTTGACTCTACTTAAAATTGTTTGGTGAACTAGTTTTATCTCTATTCCTTAAACCTTTTACAATAGGTTAATTTAAATAAGATTTGACCGCAGACCATAATGACATCTAATTCCCACAAATTGTCGCGTAGCATCGCACCAGAGGTATTGTTCCCAGGGCGATCGTGACGAGACTCGGATCCGGACGTGACGTCATCGCCACAGAGGTCGATCCGTTCTAAAACTATCAACGCAGCTTGAACTTGGGAACTAAGACGGGAGATGAAAGTGAAATATAAAATAGAATATATAAGAAGTTCAGTACAGTAGTCGACATAGTAGAGATGTAGAAGGTTTTGGGTTTGATTATTGGTGTGTTTGTTTAACACCTTTATTTATTTAGGCAACGCCAGCCATTAGGAGCTGGCATACCTACATAAATAGTAGATGTGTATTTAGCACTAAATTAACCGCGAAATCTGTTGCTTTAAAGCTCTTGGTGACACTTCATGGCTTTAAAAACTAATTAGAAATTAAAATAGAAAATCATTTATTGACATACACACAGATACAGCACAGGTTCGTCCATTACAAAGCCCCGTATTTTCAAAATGAATCAAAAAAATATCTAAAAGCCTTCGAGCAATATCGAGAACCGCCTACTCGATGAGAGATTACCGTGAAGGACGGAGTGAGGACACGCCATTAGCTGGAACAAGCGTCATCAGTCACGCGGTAGCCCCTGGGTACATGTGGGAATGGGGTTCCGTACTCGTGGCGTCACGTGACAACGTACGAGATACTGATGATGTGATCAACGACCGTTGACGGATACACAAAAGCGATGCGTGCAAGAAATACTATGGTGCGATTTCTATGACAAACAACAATTTCTATAACAAATGAAAAACGCGAAAACGTGTCGGTTCTAAAAAACCGTTTGTCAAATACCACTTAAGCATAGGAAAATATAGCAGCACTTGACAGAGGAAAATATAGCAGGGGAAAATAAAAATTATATTTAGTACGTCAGTTAAATAATACAATGATTTTTTTCTCCAAATTTATATAGGACTATACAAAACTTCGTACCCTTTCCAATAACAAATAAAACCTTACAAGTGCGAGCTGGACTCGCCCCCCGAGGGTTCCGTAATTATGTAGGAACATTATCATTATTATAAATTAGCTGATCTGATTTAGTAGTAAAAGTTTTAAAAATGTACAAAAAAATGTGTCGGTATCACAACGACTAGATTTATTTATTTACTTAAGGAAGGCCTACAGCTTTTATAATAACAATATATGAAAGTGAACTTATGTCACCCATTCAATCTATTTTTTAAATGTTTTACTTATAATCTGTATACTGTTTGTATACCGTCCACCTATTCACTCTGTCCCTCTCCTGTCTCCTTCTCTCCTTTGTGGTCGTGACGTGAAGTCACCCGGGGCCCCAAGTGAAAACCAGCGTAGCATCAGAGCCTGCCCAGGTGCGACACAATGCTGAGTAGGGGACCCATTTACCCGCGCCACATCCGCTTCTTCCTGTCCGCAATGTGTTTTATATTATTGTTACTTCTTTTGTTATTATATCTTTTCTACCTGTTTTTGTTTATCTCACTAATATTATAAAGCCGAAAGTTTGTTTGGATGGAGGTTTGTTACATCTTCATGCAAAAACTAGGCTACGGATTGAGCTGAAACTTTGCACGCGTATTGATGTTGATCAGGATTAACACATAGGCTCCTTTTTATTCGGGTACAACGTATGCGAAGCGGCGGGCAGAAGCTAGTTTATCATATTTTTTTATTTTTTTTATGGATGTATATTTAATGATTTGTGCGTGTGGTAAATAAATGTTTTTCTTCTTCTTCTTCAATTTATGACCGCGCGTAGAATTGCTTGACCTCGATGATTTATTTCGTACTTTTTAAGGACATTTTTTTATGATTTTTATCTGTATCTACAGTATAAGACGATATACCTTGCCAAATTTCATAGTTCTAATGTCTATGGGAGTACCCTATGAATTTTGATTCCTTTGAGAATGTTAAAACATGCGTTTTTTGTGGCATAAAAGGTCGTATCTTTTTTCAGGTTAACTTAGTTGATTATATTGATTTTCACAGCTAAAAGAAGCTGTAGACTTAAATTTTATGGTTTTCATTTCAACTTGATACCTTCAGACGTTCTGGGGATAAACAGTCTTGACAGACCGACAGACGGACAGACAGATATACCGACAGACAGACGGACAACAAAGTTATCCTACAAGGGTTCTATTTTCTTTCTTTTGAGGTACGGAACCCTAAAAAGAAAGAAAGACGCGTGTTCAATAGTTTTTCAAAATCATGACGACATGACAAACTAAAGTACCAGTAAAATGTTTGGAATACAGGATTTCTCAAATCAGAGGCACGGCATAACTTAGAACAAAAGACTTATTTGTTCGAACATTGGTAAATAAATGAATAATGCGGGACACCACACAAAGCACCATTTATTGTAGCGTTCTTAGCCATAATAGCTATTTGAATTATTATTTTTTATTTTATTTAAATATCCTTATGTTTTAATTTCATCTAAATTCGATCATCCTTTAAAGAGTTCTCCTCGAACAAAATTGCGGACATACGAGTACATACAAGTACATACAAACATCAAGCCGAAACGCCTAGTAACTAACTAAGAATCTCGTTCGCTTCGCTCACTCGTTCGATAACAATATCTATTCAGTTTATAATATAACATACCTACATTTCCATTCATACAAACGCAAGCCACCGTAAAATGATTATTCTGGTATTGAAGTCTCCCCACAGAGGGCGCTGATAGCTTTCATTACGAACAGACAGGCAGCCCGCACGCGCACATACAAGTGCAATTACACGGAATCACCCGCACGCATTCAGCGCGTAACGATCTACTTGAAGAACCGTGAACGGATGCACAGATTCATGTATCATTAGTGTGCTAACACAACACAGGACTTTATAGTACACTAGCTTCTGCCCGCCGCTTTGCATGCGTTGTACCCGAATAAAAAGTGGCCTATGTTTTAATCCTGGTCAAGGAAATCCTAGAAAATGCCTATGAGGTTGGAAACACAGACGATGGCAGATATGTACATATATATTCTATATATATAGATTTCTGATGATAGGATCCATGAGGCATCAAGTGAAGTGACATTTAATTTAAAGTAGTTGGTTGAACAAAACAATTCTGATTGCTTTCATGATTAAATAATTACATAACTATTTTATTACACTTATAATTCGACTAGTGTAGTAACGCCGTGGGGTGCCGGCAGAAGAATGTTACCTCTTATCTCATGCCCGTGGATGCAGTAAGAGCCTGCTAAGGGATAACTCAAGATGGGCAGCAGCATCTTTCCGAGTAATAACATCCCATACTGCGCTCGCCAACCCGCCTGCCAAGCGTGGTAAGTATGGCAACTACCCTTCATGGAGATCTATGAGGGAGGCCTATGTTCAGTAGTGTTTTACAGCTGAAATTATAAATCATTGACTTATTGGTCGAAGTAAAAAATCGTTACTATACAAATTTGAATAACCTAATCAAAATTCAAAGCCGTTGAGTGCAGACATCTCAAATAGAACGAATAATAAATCTGTAAAAATACTATAAATCAAGATCGCTATCTACAATTCCACATTTTTCAGCGGATAACAGACAGAAAGTGAATTTATTGCCTCTGGTGCAAGAATTGGAATACACCGCGTTCACGAAATGTGCACTCACCATTAATCAAGACTTATTATTTGCTATTACTATAATTGGTAAACCGGTATTTATCGCGTAAGTACCTACCTAATTTTTATGTTTTACTTAAAATTAAAGGTAATTCAGTACGCCAGCCCTTCCGCAACAACGACCAGGTTGCGATATAAAAATAAAGGGAATTACGCGATAAATACTCGTTTAACCAATATAATGTGTTGTGATCGCGAAAGTATAAAAATATTATTATTATTTATTCATAGATATTCTATGAACATATAATAATAATATTTTATCGTTCACAATGGTACATCAAAAAGGTGACGCCTGTTAGAAAGTAGCAACATGTTTAGGTATTTTATCGGGACAGGGCGTAACCGACCAAGCCATCTTTCGCCCTGAAACTTTTACAATGTAGTCTATCTCGATGCTATAGTATAATTTAGTTAAAGAGCTCGTTGAAATACTCGTCAAAAATGTAACCATAGGAAACTGATTTTTCAATAATTCAAATTCAGCAAGCTTTTCTAATGGAAATAATCACAAAGCTTTACTTCGGCTCTGAATTTCATCAGATATACATACATATTTTATCAGTGCCATATATCCCTCTTTAAGCTTCTAACTGCGTGATTCTTGTGATTTATAGAATAGGAGGCTGGGCTAAATTTAAATAATTATAGTTGTTCTGATAAATTTTATATTCGGACGGAAAAAGTTATTAAAATATCTGCTTAGAATGTTAAGAACCATTACTCTTTATCATTTTCTATTTAAGAATGAAATCTCATGAGATTTCATTCTTAAATAGAAAATGATTATATATGCAAATTTTTCCATAAACCCCATGGCCCTATTCTGCCAAGCTTGTCTTCTCGGTCGCGGGCTTCTAAATCCTTTTGGCTAATTCGCCGTTCCGCGGCAAAATGTCCATAGCATTTTATAAGGGACTATTTAATAGTGTCCCTGTTCTCTTCATCAATCAATCGGTTCATATGCAGCTTCTTCTGCTTGACGCGGGTAAGCAGCGCTATTTGAAATGCTAAGCCGACGTGTAATTAAGGACAAGCAATGTAATGCAATTAAAAAAAAGGCCCATGGTGACGTAAGTCATTTATGTCTGTAAGGCATCTATTATATATGATTTATACAGCGTCAGCAACTGGTAATCATGCTGTACGGGACGCTGCAGTGCCTGGGACATTGTTAGATGGATTAGGCTTGCCCAGCACCTATACCATCCTCTCAGCTTAGTCAGATTTTATTCAGAGGAAAGAACAGGTCAATACGTCTGAAGCTAACTAAGCCGCGGGTTTCCTCACGATATGTTGCCGTCACCGTTAAAGCTCGTGTTAAGTGTGCACATACATTTTTCAAGAAAGAAAAATCCATTGGTGCACGGCCGGTATCGAACCCACGACCTTCGAATTGAAATTCGGGGGTACTTACCACTCGGCCAACACGGCTATATATGTATTTATGTCTGATTGTTACACAATATGGAGGTTGCAGGTTTTATACACACTCCGAGACAAATCACGTATTTGCATTATGATCAGTATCGGTTACAATATAACTTTTAAAGCTTCAGTGATAATTACTTCATAAATAAAACCTACGGGGCATTTATACCACAATTTTTGAGGACTTTCGATAAACTAACAGTTTGTCTATGATCGTAGCTGCGTCGAAATATCTGAAAACTCAACAAGACTCAATTCATGAGAAGTATTCCGTAGATTATTCATTTAGCGCAATGATCGTTTATTTTTCAGCATCCGCAGCTCGGATACTCCTGGCTCAGGTAGAGCCTTGGGCGGGCGGTAATGCACTTTAAACGGTTATTCTTGTATCCCCACCCCCTTTCTAATTCCCCCCGCCAGATGGAAATGAAATCTGAAAGTTTCCACCTTGATGCTCTTCATGAAATACGGATTCTGTTTGTAAGTTTGGAATGGAAGATCTACCAATACATTTGCATTTGTATGTAATTACAATTCGTTTTTACTAGCTTTTCTCCCGCGACTTCGTCTGCATGGATATAAAAACAGCCTGTCTGATCTGTACCTGTCTTCAGAAAATTGGCAGATTCCACGGTAACCGAATAAAATATTTATCTTTTTTTACCCAACTAGGCTTACGAACTTTGCCAAATGCTGCACTAGACGAAAAGAGTTGTATTTTTAAATAAAAATGATTAAGAAACTTTGGCAGAAGAGGCTGCGGTAGCAAAACAATTTAATCAGGGGTTTTTCAAATTGCTCAGGATAGAGATGCATGGAGGAATTGGGGAAGGCCTAAGCCCAACAGTGGGATCAGATAGGCTCATTAATCCCTTTTTTGAAGTCGGTAGTTAATCGAAGACCTGTTGTCAGAAGTTAGTGCATGTTTTTTTACGTTATACTTTTCCATAAGGTACATGGTTAAAACTACATTCATGATTTTTTCAGGTTTGCACAGCAGTACACCGTCTTTTATAAAACGTTTCATAAAATTATTTTTGGGTGTGACTACGCGTGGCGTGGCGGACCGAGCGTGCTCGCGCGTGCCTTGCCTTCGCTGACCGCATCTATTAGCAAGACGGGTTTTATTTTTTCTGCGTGTAAAGGCTGAATACCCTTTTAATTTAACATGTTAAAAAACTAGAACGCTCGACAATAGAACTTTGACTTTAAAAAACACCTCATGTGAAATTTCAGCTTTACAGGACTCTTAACTTCAATCATTTCGATCATTCGCCGATGATGATGATAATCACTTATCAGCATATAGTAAATAGAGTAAATAATATACCAACAGGAACAACTTCGATGCAAATCGTCCAATAATACTAGTAGAAGACAACAGATGAACTTAAATAAATCCAGCCTCGTAGCAAACTGCTACGGAATGTTTAGCCGTAGCAGGTGCTACAAACTTCGTAGCTTCACCAGCATTCTATTTTATGATATTGGAGAAACTTTGCGTACTTACGAATGTATTATGGATTGCTTGCTTACCTGAAACAAAAAAGTGAGTTTATTACTATTTGTCTAGAATTGCTAAAGTTTTCATGCAATGCGGTATTCAAACAAAACTGTTCACTCAGTCCCAAATATACTACTTCTGATGTCAGGAACAGTGCACCTATGTTATTTCTTTTTTGAAAAAACTTAATTAGCGAAAACGGCTGGAACGTCTACAACTGTGCCCGTGGACGCAGTAAGAGCCTGCAAAGGGATACCTCCGGAAGATAGGCAGCAGCGTCTTATTGTGTATCAACATCCCGTACTGCGCTCGCCAACCCGCCTGCCTAGCGTAGTGAGAACAACTACCCCTCATGGAGACCCATGAGGAAGGCCTGTGTTCAGTAGTGGATGTTTTACGGCTGAAATGATACTGTAATACGAATTCAAACAACACGATACATTAAAATTTCATCTTAGTGACCTCTGCCCAGCGTTGTAGGCTAACTCATATCACATAATAAATCATATTCATACTGTAACATGTTGCCGTGGGCTGTCGGCAGTAGAATGTGGCCCCTCGTCTCCTGTCCGTGGATGCAGTAAGAACCTGCTTAGGGATACCGGAAGATGGGCAGCAGCGTCTTTCCATGTTTAACATCCTGTACAGCGCTCGCCAACCCGCCTGCCAAGCGTGATGAGTATGGCAACAACCCGTCGTGATCAGTACTTAGTGATCAATGGCCTTTGTCCAGCAGTGGACGTTCTACGGCTGAGATGATGATGATGATGATGATACTGTAACACGAATTCGAACAACGAGTAGAGGATACATTACATTTTCATCCCAGTGACCGGCCCGTGCCCGTCGTCCGATGTAGGCTAACTTTGTAGTGCACTAAGAGCCCGTTAATTTGGTTGCGAAGCCTTGTAATAGACTGTAATAGAGTTTCAGCGCTGCCTCGCGCTCGGGCACATGAAAGGATTTGAAGCCGACCGGTTTACTCTACATTATTTTGTAATTGATAGGCTTGGCGCTGATTGGATATCAAAAGGAATACAATGTTCTATTTATCATATAGATATACACAGAGAGAGATATATTAAGATATTACATTTATAATCAGAGAGAGAAAAAGTATGAATAAATAATGCTGGACAATTCACACGCTAAGCAGAGCTTGTGTTATGGGAACTAAGATGACTGATATACTTAAAACATTATACTACATAGATGGATATTTTTTTATTATATATAGAAAAGCATCTAGAATACCCTGAACAAATATCTGCAGATCGTACAGTCATTTGTCCCGAGGCGGGAATCGAACCCGCAACCTCTTGCGTCGCCAGAGGTTTGCAACGACCCAGTCAAGAATGATCTTGACTGGGTCGTTGCAAACCTCTGTGGCGCAGCGGACGAAGGTCCGCCGGCGACGCAAGCTCTGCTTAGCGTGTGAATTGTCCAGCATTATTTATTCATACTCTTTCTCTCTCTCTCTGATTATAAATGTACTATCTCTCTATATCTCTCTGTGTATAAATATCTAAATGATAAATAGATATCCAATCAGCGCCAAGCCTATTAATTACAAAACAATGTAGAGTAAACCGGTTTTTTGCGCTCGCCAAACCGCCTGTCTCATGAGACAGGCGGGTTGGCGAGCGCAGGATTTTGATACGGGGAAAGAAGCCTATGTCCAGCTCCCAGCAGATTCCTTGGCAGATTCGTACTGCATCCACGGGGAAAAGGAGTAGCAACATTGCCGTCCCCCACGGCAACTCAGAGTGAGTTGCCGTGGGGGACGGCAATGTTCAAATCGTATATTAATTAGTGCAAAGTGCGAGACCCGCGCCAACCCCACATCAAGCACTGCCTTGATTGGCACTTGAAGCTCAGCTAAGTTTAGATAACTATAATCCGCTCACCCCTTCACTCAGAACTATCTCGGCACTCCATCCCAGCAGGGCCCTTATTGTAATGAAATGACAATTAGGCACGTGAAACTGCCGCGTTATGTTACTCGGTGGAATCGCTGCGGAATGTTTTCCTGCTATGTTTTCTGTTGATACTTAGAACGAGATGTGTTAGGGTACGAGTACGTTTTGGTACAGCTACAACATTCGGGCCAGGTAATAACTATCACGTGTTATTTGTAAGGGATCTTAACACAGTGTTTGAATTGGTACACGATGTAACTCAAATACTTAGTATAAGCACTATGTATGGGACATCAAAGAAAAAGAGTTATTTATATTCACGCACACTTTATTAATAATTAATGGGAAGATGTTAATGAGCCGCGATGATATTGTGGACTGACGCGGATGGCCGCATGTCGCGCCCGGGCTCCACGGTATAATTCTGAGAATGCAACTCAGCATTTACTTATTGTTGTACGAACCGTACACACTACTTCCGATGTATGTATCTGAATTTGGGAATGTTAAACGCATTTTGATTTTGGTTTCGCAGTGTAGTAAGTTACTACGATTAATGGGTTAGGTAACTTTAGTTCTAAATGAGAATGAAATACGGTTGTTTTTGCTAAACACGCAGCTGAAAATTCAAGGCAGGATGTCGTAAAACCTCTGAAAAAAATGGATCATACTGCGTTTTAGTTTGGGACAGCCGTAGTGTTTTATTTTTTAGACCGACGCCCGAAAGCTTTCAAAGTAATTTTGGATATACCTTAAGCTGGACTATGCGAAACTTCAACTCGCCAGTGTTCCAAGACCTAACAGATAATTAAATAGGGACACCTCAAGCCGAGGCAAAAGTTTCTCCCTCTTCGACTCTTTGAAGTTGGAAAGGCACTCAGGACCTCGCGAGTGCACTACTGACGACCGCTATTTACTCATTGTTTAATTTAGCAGATGGGCGAAGTTAAATTGTATAGCTAGTTTGCTAGAATTTATTAAAGCTAAAGTCCTGAGGGGAGACAACTGTACTAAAACAGTTTTAAAATTAAGTTGCAATCTTTCCCCTGCTTGGAGGAGACATCGGGTTTTTTTTCCTGATATCTCCCCTAGACATTAGAGGAGCAACATACCTTCTTCACCGAAATTATTCATATCATCATCATCATCTCAAGCGTAGGATCAGACATAGGCCTCCCTAATAGATCTCCAAAATCATGAGGGGCTTGTTGCCATACTCGCCACGCTTGGCAGGCGGGTTGGCTAGCACAGTTGCGGTATGTTGATACGCAGAAAGACGCGGCTGGGCAGCCGCCGGAGGTATCCCTTGGCATATTCTTACTGCATCAGCGGGCAAAAAAGGAGAAGCAACATACTGCCGGCACCCCACGGTTTGTCGATGTATGACTTAGAAACTTATTTACACTTTTAAAACAATTACTCTAGTGGGTTTCGTACAAAAAAGATAATCATTCGTGTTTGTCGTAATCTCAAACCCTCTCTTATCTATTGCTTAATCTGCATGAGCGCCTAAAATTATAATCATCACACGAGAGACCTCAGATAAGGTCACTGAGTAGTTGCAAAGCCAATCTAGAAAGTCAAGCACCTTGACCTTTAGGGAGGCTGTACGGTCACATGTAGAGTACTTTTACGCCTAGTCTCATCAACATCATTTCAGCCGTAAAATGTCCATTAAAATAAGAACACGGGAATTTATCGCGTAATACCTTTGATTACATAGGTCACACTAAAAGTTTCCGGAACTGGCCACTTACATAAACAATATTTAAATAAAACCGGGCAAGAGCGAGTCGGACTCGCAAACCGAGGGTTCCGTGGCATCATACAATATAATATATGATAAAGGCGGTTTATATTTGTTAGAGAACCTTGACAGCGCCATCTCTTGTCTCATAGCGGAACTTATGTAGATTTTTTACACTTTTGATGGTTTTTAAAAAAGTATGCTTACTAGAGAGTTCTTTATAATTTTCCCGTAATCTTTACATACACTTCTAAAGCAATAAAAGTTTTAGAGGTTTATCTCCGCAAACTTCGGAGATAAGGGGGAACGCTATTTTTTTAACGTTTTTGTGAGTAAGTCGAAAACTATACGGCCTAAAGTAAAACTAAAAACTGTTTATTAATGTGCAAATGAATACCTGAAAGGTATTCATTTATATCTTTCCAAACAACCTAGTAACTTGAAAATTTTGAGATCCCCTATCCGCCACCCTGCAATCATAATAAGAATATTTTTTAGCATTTTCATGTATGCTATATTAGTAAAAAAGTGTTATCTTTAACCATTTCAAATTTCAAGTCGTTAGCATCAGTAGTTCTCCAGATATCCACTTGTGACAGACAGACAGAGTGATTCTATAAGGGTTCCTTTTTACCATTTTGGTCCGGAATCCTAAAAGTAATTGCAACATTTGAAAATGGAACTCTGGCTGTAGAATGCATTTACGCAATGGGAGAATATTTTGAGAAACAATAAATTCATTTTTGACCTTTAATATAATTTTTTTCTTGTTCATTCCGTAAACTTTTAGTGCGCCCCACGTGTTCCCGACGTTCCCACTGTTAAAACAATTTAAAACACAACACAACAACACACACAAGGAACACAAGTTTTAACTTTTGTGGTCCCGGTAGACTGATAAATTCCAAAAATGGCGTTTTGTTATAATAATGATTTGTGATCGCGAAAGTTTACGTTAAACGTTCACCCACTACTGAACACGGCTCCCTGATCCATGAGGGAGCCGTGTCCAGCGTGGTGAGTATGGTAGTTGCCATACTCACCACGCTGGGGAGGCGGGAAGGTGAGCTCAGTACGGGATGTTAATACACGGAAAGTCACTGCCCATCTTCCGGAGGTACTGGCTCTTACTGCAACCACGGGTATGAAAGGGGTAACATTCTCACCCTACGTGGCGTAATTAGGCTAAGTCTACCTCTATATTCGAGCAATTGCAATAACTTTAATAATTAATAATATTTCGTTTATAAATTGCATCTCATTCTGAAATACCAAGCTGTCTGTGCTACATTGTATGTTAGTATTTAACGGTGCGAATTTAGTATGTTACTATTTTTAACCCCCGATAAAAAAGAGGGGTGTTTTAAGTTTGACCGCTATCTGTGGTCCGTAGCTCTTAAACGAGTTGACCGTTTTGGATGCAGTTTTTTTTTACTTAAATAAATATTTGCGTTTTTTACTAAGAACAAATTAATGTCTTGTGACGTCGTTAAACAGACGTAAAGAGTGTTGTAAAATATATTGACAGCAAGGTGTGTTGAACAGTTCAAGTCACGAACGGCGCACCTCGCTTGAAAAATGGCTTTTCACTTGCTAAATAGATATTTATGGGCAATCGTAATTACAGCTGATGTTTATGCGCTTTGACGCAGACTTATCCAGTTTCGAACTTAGAATTAATGAGGTTTTAATGAATCGTACTTAAATGTAGTTATATTTATTATATATTTTTTACGGATTAATGCATACGTGCAAAGATTTAAATCATTAGATGTGCCCTGACAGCAAAAACAGTGGCATTGTCTTTACATGTGTGTTATCAATACTGCTGACGCGCGCACACTGGTTTTGTCAGTAAACCAAACTGTTATTGTTATCATTCAATACAAGACAGTGTGTGTGTGTGTATCCAGGCTGAGATGTTGATGATGCGTCAATATCTACATGTTGAATTACAACAGGGCTTTGAGCCCATGAAGACTAGTCGTTTTGGAGGGGACAAAATCAAGAATTCGTATATTTTTTTTTACATTTGTACTAGTTTATGTAGTGTGAACATAATCCTAAGTTCATTGGATTTTTTTATTTCATTTTATTAAAAGATAACTCTGTGGTTTTAGGTATTTTTATTTGTATCTGAAGAGATAGCTACGCGAAGGCGTAGGTCAAGAATCAGTCAATTTATAAATCGATCTATATGACCACCAGTACAATAATATACTACATAGCAAAATAAGATATTCTCCAGTTTCGTGCAATAAGCCGCGAGTTGTGCGGACCAATATACTATCCATGTACATATTACAGTCGTACTTATACACACACAATGCCTAGCACTCGTCTATTCCGAAGGGTTTGCACATCTCAATGTGCGAGTATATTGCTATCTATGTGTATTGTATAGGGCACGAAGAATTACCATATTAATTGAGTTGGTTGTGGCCTTTGTCCAAACGTAATATTAGGGATCTACCTTAGCCTAAGACTCGTGTTTTCACACAGAATATAGGGGCCCTGTTTACTTTGCGGAAAATCTAGAACACAGGGAGCAATAATATTTAATTTAATTGCATTATTTGCCGTGGGGTGCCGGCAGTAGAATGTCACCCCTCCTCTCCTACCCGTGGATGCAGTAAGAATCTGCTAAGGGATATCTCCGGAAGATGGGCAGCAGCGTCTGTCCGTGTAAGAACATCCCGAACTGCGCTCACCAACCCGCCTGCCAAGCGTGGTGAGTATGGCAACAACCCCTCATGCACTTGGATCTCTAAGTCAAAGAGGGAGGCATATGTCCAGCAGTGGATATCTTACGGCTGTAATGATGATGATGATATTGCTTGTCCTTATAAGACGTCGGCTTAGCATTGTAAATAGCGCTGCTTACCCGCGTACAGAAGAAGAAGCTACAGATGATCCGATCGATTAATAAAGAGAACAGGGACACTATGAAATAGTCCCTGATAAAATGCCATAGACATTTTGCCGCGGAACGGCGAATTAGCCAAAAGGATTGAGAAGCCCGCGACTATCAAATTCAGATTATCAAATTCTCTATCATCTCGCTTTTCAATGGTTTTAGTAGCAATAGTTTATATCCCGTGTTCGTTAAATAACTGCAGGCGATATATTACATGTTTTTTTTTTTTGTATTCGTAATAGGGTTCCATTACTATGTATTACTTTCTGATGCTTTGATTTGTTTCACACCTTTTTGTATCTATACGTGAAAACCTTTAATTAGCCTCCTATTTTTAACTATGTTACTTTTCATATATATCGTGCTGTTGGTTTTCCTTTAAAATAAATAAATAAATGTATGAGACAGTAGCCCCACGGCTCCGATTTCGTCATTGACAATATCAGTGAAACTTTCGAGAAGTTTAGTATGTTTTGATGGATTTATTACTCAAAAGCCGTAGTGAATCTGAATAGGAGCCTCCTAATTGCCATATATTCTATAAACATGTATTCATTTTTAAACTAAAACGTGGGACGCCATGGCAAATTTAAATACTTTAACATATTTAACTGCAAAAGTTAAAAGACACATGCAAAGTAAGCGTTTCAGACGGTATTTATCTTTCCTCACTGGAACAAGCACATATTATTATTTAAACAAAAGTAATATTTCCCGTGGGGTGCCGGCAGTAGAATGTTGCCTGAATGAGTTAATATTATCGTAACCCATTTATTTTCAGAAATTTTCATAATTTAAATAATATTGTATTATTTTGTTTAAAATTCTCACTTTAATGAAGAATTTATCCGTGAAAATCTCGCATGAAACTGAATTGAAATAACGAGAAAGCTATTTTCGATATTGTATTGAGAATGTATTTGTACGGCTCTCGGATAAATTGAAATGAATACATACAAACATAGCACGAATAAAGTGATTGAAAATGCAATACCACCAACGGACGCTTTTCAGAACGCCCCGTTTTACATGCTCTACAAATCTATGATTATCATCATCATCATCATCACCTCCGAGCGTCCACTGGCCTCGGATGGAAGGAGTTAGAAGTTGCTGCGCAAAATCTTCCCAAGTGGAAATCCGTTCCAAGAGCCCAATGTCCCTGACGAGGGATAACAGGACGCCATCAAAATCATCACCTACCAGCCCTTATCCTATTAACTAATAGAATGCTATTTGGGGTCGGCACAACATGTTTTCCACTCCCACTCCCACTCTCCCTTTCTTTTACAAATAAATAATTAGATATACAGAATAATGGGCCTAAATGTACTTCATCATTTCAGCCGTAAAACGTCCACCACTGAACACAGGCCTCCCCTCGTGGATATCCATGAGCGGTAGTTGCCATACTCACCACGCTTGGCAGGCGGGTTGGCGAGCGCAGTATAGGATGTTGATACACGGAAAGATGCTGCTGCCCATCTTCCGGAGGTATCCCTTAGCAGGCTCTTACTGCATCCACGGGCATGAGAGGAGGGGTAACATTCTACTGCCGGCACCCCACGGCAAAAATGTAAATGTACTTAATTTGAGGTAATATAATCACTTTCAAAATTAACGTGAGACATACTATGCATTTTGTAAAAAAGGGAATTACTCGCGTAGTATTGTAACGTCGAACATTATTCCAACACGTTTCGATTTTTCAAGAAAATTTTCAAACCCATGATGATTTTCTTGAAAAATCGAAACGTGTCGTAATAATCTTCGACGTTACATACGACGTTGAGCAGGGGTAACATTCCACTGCCGTCACTCCACGGCATTTACATACTTGACTCAAAATAATGATAGTGTTACATAATTTTTTTTTTTACATATTTTGTATTTTTTACTTTAATAACATTTTGATTTCAATGTTTCGTTTAGGTGTTACTGAAACTCGTCACTTATAAACACCCAATTAACAACCAGTCTAATAGTTAGTACTATGCACGTTGTAGCATTCATTTTCGTCGTTTTATTGTTTTAAAATTCTTGACGTTGACAAAGTTAAGAGATGAAAACCTATTTTATCAAGCACAAGCAAATATAAAAAGAATCGGCATTACGTAAACACCAAATACGAATATTGTACACAAAGTTCTAGGGCCCGCATTATCAAGGCTGTACGTAAGTGCTACAACTAATGGTAGTAGTGATGCAGGCTCGCATACGCATTGCGGGTTTCGCTAACATTCGGCAGCGACATGGTATCGAGCTGAGGCCACAACGTGTAATTAATGGGTGTGCGAAGGAACATACTGCACTCTTAATAAAGTATTATATTATACTACATATGCCGTGAAATTAAATACTGCCGTGGGGTGCCGGCAGTAGAATGTCACTTCTCCTCTCCTGCCCGCGGATGCAGTAAGAATCTGCTAAGGGACATCTCCGGAAGATGGGCAGCAGCGTCTTTCCGTGTAAGAACATCCCGAACTGATGAAACGATCCAATGAACGATAAATGACCGAAGCAGATCATACAGACATTTGTCCCGAGGCGGGAATCGAACCCGCAACCCCTGGCGTCGCAGGCGGACCTTCGCCCGCTGCGCCACAGAGCTCGTCAAGTTCAGAGAGAATGTCTTGTCTTTTTATTTTATGGCCTTTTGTGTTTGGTTTAACACAATTCCGCCAGTGTCAAGTTAATTTATAAATTCGTATGTTATTTGGCCAGCCATGTTGGCGACCATTTTTTCTCTCTATCATAATATCATGACTATCATTAGACTACACGCGTGCCAAAACGTATAAATTAACATAATGTCATACTACTATGGTTAAAATGGCAGGTTTCTGAAGTCTCTTTGTCATGACTAAGTGAAGTTTGGGCAGTATCTATGAGACCTTAACCTTATTTTTATTGTCGATCGGAAAAAAAGACGCGCTGGCCGAGTGGCTGTACCATCAATGCAATGTGTGTGTGTGTTCGATAAAATGAATTGAATTTATTTTACACTTAAACACATAACAATTGTGTAAGGAGGACTTAATGCTAAAGCATTCTCTGCCAGTCATCCTGGGCGTGCAGAAATATGGTGTGGCTTGTTTTATGATAGCATCTTTTGCTAAAACTAAAGATAATATATATATATATATATATAAAGATAAAATAAATACAATACCTAAAGCATAAACTAATAGAATATAATTGAAAAACAATATTACTCCTATATAATATATGTACATGTATTACATATAAATGTACAAAAGCATATTTCATGAATTTACCTTTCTCTTAGTACGTACTGCTACTTTTGATGTGTACTTGATTTTTGTTTTGTGTTTACTCTTAGGTTACCGTCGATTTGGTTACAACCATTACAGTTTTTCCTAATTCATTTGTTATTCGTGAGAACCTCTAATTGGCTTAATGTTTGTAACTCCGTTTTTTATTCTTGTATTGTAGGTTGTTGGTTTTCCAATAAATAAAGGAAGTAAATTTTTAAATTCTGGAAAAATGTTTATGCAAATTTAACAGGTGCTTTAACGGTGAAGAAAACCCACGGCTTAGTGAGCTTAGCTAATCCATCTTACAAAGTCCTAGATGCAGCGTTACGTACAGCATGAACACCAGTTACTGACGCTGTATAAATCATCTATAATATGATGTGAAAGGCCTAATTTTTTATTGGCAATATAGACATCATAAAACATCTGCAGACATCGTAGGACGAAACACACAACATAATACCACGGATAGCTCCAAAGAACGTTTATCAAATACTTTTTATTTGATCATTCTGACATCTCTAAAAATCCCACGTATACCAACAATATAACAAAATCATAAGGTAAGTCCATGCAGGTCTATTCTTATCGTATTAATCATGTTTTCTGTAGGCGTGATAAACATCAGGATTTAATGAAGTGGAACTTTTAGTCCTTTTGAGTTCCTATGATCAAAGAAACCCCAAAGAGTTCTTCTCACTCGAGCGCGCAGGCAAAATAAAGTATGTACTTACCTTGTCATGGTAACTACGTAAAGTTTGTGATATTACTACATTCTACATTCCGTAAATGAAAACAGAAATTGACAAATAACACAGAATTACGAAACCGTTTATCATCGTAAATACTAATATTATAATTTATTATTCTAAGCAGACTAAAATACGCGGTGCATATTTTTGTATGGTCATTTAAGCTATTTCTTGTCCCCTTATTGGATAAACGGGTATTTATCGCGAACGTAATTACCCTTATGTAATAATGTGTTGTGATCGCGAAAGCATACAAAATACTATTTATTCGTCGTCCCTTTCTAATCGGCCGTAGAGCAACCTTGAAAAAATCGACTGACCATCTTCTTCTTCTTCTTCGCTTTCTGTGTTTGGTTTTACACGATTCTGCCAGTGTCAAGTAATAATATGTTAGAGTTAATTTTATCGTTTTTCTCATGTGTTTCCCTTTTGATCACCCGCTAAGTAATTTCGTTGCAAGTGTCCGCCCCTCACGTGGCATTGATAGTCAGTACGGACGTGGAGTTTGGCTTTTTCGTCTGACCATCTAGTGAGCCGTGATTATTAGGTGGCGAAGCCCCCTAATATGCATAGCGCTGTGTGTCTGTGTATGGTACGATTACAACCGAATGCGTTGATCGATTTACATGAAACCTTTTTTAATAGCACCGTCTAATTGAGAGAAGGGTACTGATTGATTTTGGTGATCCTAGGGTCACAGGGACCGGAGTTATTGTGACCTCAAAAGGTCACCAAAAAAATAGTCTTCAAATAGCCGAAAACGTCCAAAAATCCAAAAATGCCATTTTTGACCTTTGGTGACCGTTTGAGGCCTTCGCTCCCTTTTCTGGTACCCGCGTACCAATGCTTGTCGTAATAATACGTGTTATTATTCTCGGACAATGTGAAAGTCAAAAAGTGTTTATTCATTTAACCCCAAAGTCCACATAGAAATGTCAATTTATATTAATGATGTCAATACAATTTACATTTATGTTGAATAGAGCAGTCATAATTTTAAGCTTTTTTCCAAGTGAACAAATATGAAAACCCATTCTCTTCAGTCAGAATGGTCATTAGTTAGTTTGGTTTTGAAAGTTCGTGTATGAAAAAACCTCACCTAGCAACGTGACCAAAATTCATCGAAAAACTTTTCGATTCGGGAACTGAAACCACATTCCGAATTGCCACTTTCTGGTGTGAAGCCCGACATCGTCGAGATTCTATTCTCGTGAAACCACTAAGGGTCGGGTCAGAAATGTCAAGTTATAATTACTTACGGCTATGCTCAAACATGTTGTGGAAACTGGAAACTGCTAAAAGTTTCCATAATGACTTATTTTTATGTAAGAGGTGGAGTGAAAAGTTCGCGGCCTAATATGTATACAGGATGAATTTTTAAGACGGGACAGTAAGGGTAGGTACCTTAACCGTTATAGTTACAGGAAAACGTTTTTAGAAGACTATCCATAAATTTTTAAGATATTCTGAACTGCATTTACAGATTTTGGAAAAAATGTTCAGTCAGCAAGAAAATGGTCATTTTACACAAAAACTTTTTTTGATGCCAATCGATCCTCTTTCTTATTAGGATCAAAAGTCTCTACTGGACCGACTGAGGTTTGAGTACTAGAAATGTCAGAAATTATAATATAATAGCAGTAGGGTACTGCTGCATTTAGTGTACATCCTACAGCATCGCGCACGTATTCATTAGAGGGGAAATAAGGTCATAAAATTCCGAAACACATTAGTGCTTTGCACTAATGCAATGACAACTGTCTCTCTCGCCTTTGAAAGTACAGCGCCAACAGCCGACCTGTGTACTTTTCCATACAATTATTATATTCCGTATAATTACATTTCCTCTCTGTTGGGGTATGTCCTCGATGACCTACAGTCTATAATTTTAATTAATTAGTACAACGAGCTAAACAATTTCCTGGGCCACAGCGTTTGCTTCTCCAGGATACAGGGAGTCAATGTAATAGATAAGGTTTTTTGGAAAATATATATATTTTTCATATAAAAAAAAACTTAGTTATCTGCGAATAATATAAAATCCTCGGAGATAGCCGTTATCTCCAAGGAAAAAAAATCTTCACAGTTCACCGGTTATCTAGACACGGTTATCTGTAAGGAACAAGGGTATTTTTAGCTGTGCGGTGCTTTAGGAATAAGTTTAGGAACAATGACTTGGAGCGGCAGAACGTGCATTAAATCTGTATCCAATACTTTTATATAATCTTCATGACGGATTCCAAATTAGGCAACTAAGCTCAAAGCTATAGAATCGTGTGACGATAACTTAATAGAATTTCTTATATTCTTATGATAAACAAAGAAAAATATCTAGTTTTAATTCCGCTAATGCTGAGATGCATATGCACCGCCCTCCCGCCCGCAAATGCATATGCGGTGCATATGCATCTCAGCATTAGCGGAATTAAAACTAGATATTTTTCTTTGTTTATCATAATAATATGAATTTCCGCAAAGTAACGCCTGATTCTATTAATTATTTCTTATATTCGTCATTTGGCAACTATTATCTGAGCAGGTAAGTTGACTGGCAAGAACACAATATGGAACTTTTCAATGGAAGTTTCTACCCATGTGGACTAGTAAAAAAGCTTTTATCCAAATCAGACTATCGAGTTTTTAAATAAAGGGTGTTAGGGGTAGGTTGCCCAGGATGACACGTTAAATGAGGTTAATGGCACAATGCTTAGAGGGTCGCCGCGAGGGCACCGCCCTCTGTTGAGGCCTGATTGATTGACTTTGTTTTTGGACGACCGGGGCACTGTACCATTATAATAGCCATTGGAATTTGGAAAGGAATCTGCTCCAACTCCGTCAAACGTAACATAAGACAAAATAAAATTGTTAAATGATGACTATAACGACCGAGTTAGGTTCTTCTGTTCACTTCTTTTCCTAACTCGCGTGTCATCTGAAGTGAACAGATTCAATTTTGTGCTTTATTATATTTATTTGTGTTGTTTTATTTTGTAATTTGTGACGCGTCAATAAGGTCCATGCGGCCGCACTGAATAAAGTATTTTTTGATTCTTGATTGCAGGTCAAGGCAGTTTGACTTAAGAGCTGGATATACTCCTATGCCGATGACCCTGCTAACGTCTATCTTCTCTCGTCGTTACCACGTCCTTTCGTCCCGCACTGATTGTAGGGCCGGCAGAGGCGTTGCTCGCAAAGAAAAAACACTTAACACTAAACACTTGTTAATGACCAATGTCATTTAAAGCGGGTTTTCTACTCACGTTAATTATACGTTGAAAATAAACGTTATGTTACTTAGTAGAAAGCCCGTATAACATTACAATGTATACTGTAACTCACGAGTGTTATTAAATAATCATCACATCAACCGTAAAACGTCCACTACTGAACACAGGCCTCCCTCATGGATCTCCGTAAGGGGCAGTTGCCATACTCACCACGCTTGGCAGGCGGGTTGGCGAGCGCAGTATGGGATGTTGATACACGAAATGATATAATGAATAGCTCTTAGCAGGCTCTTACTACATCCACGGGCAAGAGAGGAGGGGCAACATTCTACTGCCGGCACCCCACGGCTTATAAATTAATAATTATAAATAATGCTGGACACAATACCATCGAATTTCAAACTAAGCACAGCTTGTACTGATGGAAACCAGATGATTGACATAATACTTAAATATTTTTTTTGTAAATTATCATATTAAGAAAAATACCCAGGCACGGGAGAAATATCTGCAGAACAATTACAAACATTTGTTCCGTGGCGGGAATCGAGTCCGCTAACCTCCTGCGTATCAGTCGTCTATCAGACCAACTAAGCCACGGATGCAGTCAAATTGTATTTAACTAGTTAAAATGTTATGTAAAAGCTTTTCATCTACCGCGCGATATTCCGAGCCGGCAACTTTATAGGAACATAGCGCGATAGTGACGGAAGCCGACAACGAGGCGTCGGGAAACCGGAGGGTCTCCCCTCCGGTCCGTAAACGTTTCCAGGGTCATGTCTCCTCAACGTTACTCTGTGTATAATGTAGGCCTTTTCACAAATTTCTATGAGCATAGTAACCACGGATTGTCTCACTTGATGTCTAAACTTAGATGGTCATTCTAATCTACGATTTGTACAGCGTTACCAATTTAATATTATATTAAGATACGCTAAACGGGCACTGCAGTGGGCCGTGTGAGTGTGTAAATGAATGCATATGTTTTTAATTAGTAATATTACCTCAGTTATAAGAAACAATGAATCCTCAGAAATAATACGTACAATTTTTTTTCTACACTAACGAAGAATTTACTAAAAATGATGTAAGGAAAACTTAAGTAAGTATGACATAAGTTCGTCCTTTCTTAGCATAAATCCGATACCGACACGCGAACAAAGCCGTCAACGCGCCGCTAAAACAGTAACTCCATAAATAGATTTCCCGCAACCCCTAAAATTGCATAACCAACTTTACCCAAACTTATCAACATAACTGCAACAGACGCGTCAAAGCGCCATCTGCCGGCCGGTAAACTCACCGGAAATACAACTGCTATTCACATGCACTGAACTATCACTGGAAAACTTCTTAGAGGTTTGAAAACGCGTCTGCTCGTGGCGGAGTCTACGCGATGACTGCGCGGCGGGGATGCGCAGTGAGCCTTCGCCGGGACGCGGGCTTCGCGGAGCCGCCACTCGAACGTGGTAAGTGACATTGTGTCAGTAATGGATTCGCAAACTCAGGTGGATGCTGTAAGTACGAAACGCGACTTTTGGTTTTTGTAAAGCTTCAACCGTAGCACGATGCTCGTAGCACGTGATCACTCTTGAGGTTACAAATTGAATTAAACTGAATTATTCAAGCAAAATTGAAACGCGACGCGAGCCAGTACGACAACTCGTCGACGGACGTGGTAAAGAACATTCATTTATTATTACACATGCCATAAACAGAAATTAAGAAGAAAAAAATATTTTTTTCTTATTCGGAGTGATTGAATGATGCCGAATAAAATATCCATTATTTGCATTAAGTTTCCCAATTTGGGTCTTTGTACCTAAAATTAAATATTGGGACTTAGTGGGGTTTAACACAAGTGCATTGCGTGCTGACCAATCCGCGATCATGTTAAGGTCTTCATTTAAAAATTTAACCATTTGGGGAATTTTTAGATATAGCTTAAAATTATTTCTCACAAAATAGAATACCTACCTTAGTCTATTTAAATCCACCTGGAAAGCCTATTTACTTGTGCTTATTGAATCTGTGTGAGAATCTGTGGTCAATAATAGAAAACCTAATTTATTTTAATACTTCTATCGTTATCTTAAATATTAATATAAATAAAATTTTGACCAAATGAATTAATTAATTAATTTCTTTTTTATTTATCCAGAATCAGACAACACTAATGGAAAATGACAAATGACGTTACTAATTATAATTTATAACTAGTAAACACAGAAAGGCAAATTATATAAAGCAAATAATTATCAAAATATTATTGAGGCCTTAATACACAAAGATACCAAATTAAATAAAGAAAAAGCTATATTTATTTTTCGCTATTATTAGATAAGAGCAAAAAGGGTTGAGAAAATTAATGTTAAATAAATTGGTATAATAAACTTTATTTAAATAAAAATAAAAAGCTACCGTCCACCAATTGCAGTCTTCATTCCTTTTATTCTTATAAGTACTAGTTAGTTATCAGAACAGTGTTAATCATTTTTTTACT
The DNA here is from genome assembly GCA_963082625.1 of Pasiphila rectangulata. Lineage (NCBI taxonomy): Eukaryota > Metazoa > Arthropoda > Insecta > Lepidoptera > Geometridae > Pasiphila > Pasiphila rectangulata. Next base: position 18,199,296 of record OY720251.1, on the reverse strand, counting down.
AGCCTATACTGTCCCACTGCTAGGCAAAAGCCTTACCCGTTTCCCTCCATTTGTCCCTGTCCAGTGCAATCTCCCGCCAGCTACCACAGAACCCGTCTAGGTGATTGCGCCAACGCTTTTTTGGGCTGCCTCACCGTCGTGCTTCCTCAGGGGTGCAATCTGTGGCAATCTTAGCCCATCGCTGAGGATGCATCCGGGTAACGTGACCCGCTCAGTCCCATTTGAGTTTGGCAGCCTTTGTCCCCACGTCAGCGATGCCAGTTTTTGAGTGCAGATAGGTATTTCGAATCTTGTCGATTGGTTTTACGCCTAAATTGCTGCGCTCCATCGCTCTTTGGCAAACCCTGAGCCTGGACTTTTGTAACTCGGTCAATGACCATAACTGTGCACCGTAGGTTAGGATGGGCAGAATACACATGTCGAGGAGTTGGTGTTTCAGAGAAAGAGGACGTTCGCCTTTCATTAGTTCCATCATGGACCATTAGCTCTTCCAAGCATTTTCGACACGGCGGTCTACTTCTTTGTCCTGCCTGTGCCCGAAGCTCGCTAACTGGCTAGTAGGTGTAGTCCTCGACATATTGTATTCCTCGCCGGTCGGAATCAAAATTCATAATTCCTGTTGACCTAGAACTATGAAATTTGGCAAGGTATATCGTCTTATAATGTAGATACAGAGAAAAATCCAAAAACTATACATTTGGAATGGAATCATAAAAAAAACCGTCTTTAAAATAATACGAAATCAATCATCGAGGTTAAGTAAATTAATTTTCCTAAAAATGTTCGGAACAAATGTGACTATGTTTTTTCAGTAAGTATCCAATTACTATATCCGTTGTAGCCGTTGTATCCATTGTATTTTTAATTTTTCAATCTTTGGGGAATCTAAAACAAGGAACGGTGTCTCAATAATATCGATATAATTATTATTTTTACAGCTTTTTATGATAACCAAAAACGTTTGGAAAAAACGGAAGAAAAGGGAATAAAATGGTTCAAATATATCTAGAACTTCGATTATAGAAGATATACAACAATTTTCCGACCATATTAACACAATTTATGCAAATTTTACAAAAAAACTCACCGATGAAAAGTTACCGACTCGTCCGTATTTTCTTTTCGTGATGTATGCGATTTGCAGTCTTTTACTACACACGCCATACTTAGCACTTATCGCAAGAGTGTTTAAAGATTCTGTTAATTCGTTTTCACGCGCTTTTTTGTATTTTTTTTTACAAATTATGTAGAATTTACCAACGACACACCACAAATTACGAAACAAAAAAAAACGCGACCATGTTATGTTGATCTTACTTGACATAATAATGATCGTGTCAGACACGTCATTTTAATTTAGTAGCTTTATACGTCATATGTACAACCAAATTTAGAACCTTTTGACTGTTCATTTACGGCAACCTTGTAAATTACGAAGATACAACTGTATATGCACCTCTTTCTAGCTCGTTTAAAATGTCATAAGTAAAAAGAGTGCAGAATGATTGATTTTGGTTGCTATTTTAGCCTGGTTTCTATTACGTTATTATTCTGAGATACCGATAACTCCACCATTGATATTATGCTCTGACGTAAGTTATGACTTAAGGCTGACAATTTGTCAAAGTAAAAAGGCTTCATTTCGTTTGCGTCTAATGCAATTATGTGTCTTATACTTTAATGCGGCATCAAGCTTGTCATAACATAGAATCTGGGCCAGTCTGTATAAGACTGTACCTAAGCTAACGGTGAGACATTACCCTTCATATGTTTCTAGCTGGACGGTGCTTAAGCCTCTAAGAATACGTAGATCCTCCCATAACTCCTTTGTGCGCAAATCCGAGTGATCAGCAATTTATATGCCTTACGGCGTCCGGGGGCGACCCACTTTGTCCATGGCAACCGCCTACGTCAAGATATACGAAGGAAAGTTATACTTTTTATTGGAGGCATTCTTTGCCCGTAGTGGGATAATGTGACTTCCGTGGCTCAGTTGGACTTATAGCTTGCTGCACGGCCGGTATTGAAGCCACATCCTCCGGTGTACATACGACTCGGCCAACACGGCTTCATTTATACTTTGGAAAAGGTAAGTATAATCTAAATAATGCTCTCGTTTTAACTCTTTAAGTGCTTGGAGTACACCATGTGTACGTAAGTTTAAACGCCCCGCGAGGAAATTTCACAAGGCTTATGTCATATGTCAAAGGCTTAGGTCGCGTAACGAGTTAAGTTCATACCGAAAGGCTACGTCTCGTATGCGTACACGCGCTCTGCCTACGTCGTAGCACGTCTACGCGTTGTTCTACGAAATAAACAACGCGTAGATGTGCTACGGAGAATGGAACACCAGTAAACGGTAGAAAACCCACAGATAGTATTAACTGTCGTGTTTACTGCTGTTATACAACAAGTATCTCCTTACATAGCAGATATAAACAACAGTGCATGTAAAGACTGTATGTACATGTGCAAGTTGAAAAACCGTAGTTGCGTAGGAAGCCCTGCAAAATCTTCTATTTCTAGTATTTGAATGTGATTATAGCGAACACAACAGCTCTACAAATTATCAGCGCGTATGTATATGTAGCCTTAGATTACGCAATAAATTTAAATTATAGCGCGTAAAGTGTGAAATATATATTAAAAAATAAATAATGCTGGACATTTCACACAGCGCCAGCCCCAAAAAAAGCAACTAAGCCCTAGATAAGACACGGCACCTTCTGCTTCTCAGCCGGCTATTAAACCAACTGCGCCACGGAGATCGTGGTATATTATAATGTGTGTACTAACCACGAATGTATGAAAACGAAGACTCACGAAAGTTTTACCTTCAACAGCTGATTTTTGACAGGGTCATTGACCTCCGCGAAGACTTGCCGTAGAGGTATAAAAAAAATCCTAAAACCAGAGAAATCTATTTTTTTTCTTCAAAATGTTATAAAAATTTAAAATGCAATTATTAACTGAGGATCGTGTTCATACCACAATAAAAAAAATCCGATAATTTTTTTGACCTCCAAAACGGCTTGTTTTCATGGGCTCAAACCCTCCTTTGGGTTAATACTAGATACTAAAAAAAATAAAAGGCCTTTGCATCTATTATAGATGATTTATACAGCGTCAGCAACTGGTAATCATGCTGTACGGGACACTGCAGTGCCTGGGACATTGTTAGATGGATTAGGCTTGCCCAGCACCTATACCATCCTCTCAGCTTAGTGAGCTATTATTCAGAGGAAAGAACAGGTCAATACGTCTGAAGCTAACTAAGCCGCGGGTTTCGTCCCGATGTTTCCTTCACCGTTAAAGCTCGTGTTAAGTGTGCACATACATTTTTCAAGAAAGAAAAATTCATTGATGCACGGCCGGTATCGAACCCACGACCTTCGGATTGAAAGTCGGGGGTCTCTCGGCCACTCGGCCAACACGGCTAAATACTACATACGTTATACAAATCCTGTTTATTTATTTTTATTTATTTATTTTAAATATCTAACAAATTTAAAAGATATAAAAATAATGAAGTCGATTCCAGACTTCTAATATATCTAAAAGCGAACCAAGCCGGTTTCTTAGCAATTTCAAGATAGCAGGACTCCACTGGAGCGTGGAGATATGGACCGGCTACCCTGCCGTTATTTATGGGCCATTGAGCAGGGTCCCTCCCTGGGCCGAGATCAATGCCCAATCCTGTTTGAAGAGCATTTAACTACATTTACAGGAGACCCTCAAAATATACACTAAAGAGAATCTAATTTGGCGAAAAATAATCTAGCTTGTGGTCAGGGGTTATGAAATGTTAGTTTTCCTACCAGAATTCCATGTAGAGTGCCGGGCTGCCAGCAGTAGAATCCTCTCCTCGTCATGCCCGTGGATGCAGTAAGAGCCTGCTAAGGGATACCTCCGGAAGATGGGCAGCAGCGTCTTTCCGTGTATCAACATCCCGTACTGCGCTAGCCAACCCGCCTGTCAAGCGTGGTGAGTATGGAAACTACTCTCATGGAGATCCATGAGGATGGTGGCCTAAGTCCAGCCGTGCACGTGAACAGTAGCTGTCCTGCGGCTGAGATGACATCATTAATACATAACGACTACATGTTTGATCTCATACAATATCTTTATGTTAGCGCTATCTATATTTGACTGCTGTATCATTACGATCACTAAATCGTGTTATGGTTCGTTTAGATGTCGGGGAATGACCAATTTATAAAAATTTCTTAAATCGTGACTCCTCGCGCCATCTATATGTTGAAACAGTAACTAATTTTCGAATTACGTTTTGATGTTAGGGATTGTCAGTCCTGTATTTATTTGGTCCATGGTAATACTGAATAGACAGAACCAACAAGCCCCAATGTGAGCAAATAAACTCAAAGCTCGGAATAATTACATAATTTATTTACTTTACACATAATGTTAACTTAACTGTCACTTAAGGTGCGGGACAAATACAAGAGGAGTCGGGCGGAGATGAGGCGCGAGGGCAGCGCGGGCGCGGCGCCACTTCTTTAATTTCATAAAAAATGTATAGAAGTGGTGGGGCGCGAGACATACTGAGACGGCGGGGCGCGGGCGCCGCTTCCTCGCCCTCGGCGCACCCGCAGGTAAAATCAAACACAATAATGCCCCAAATGCATCACCTGTGTGCGCCCGCGCCTCGCCTTTCCGACACCGTTAGCGCGCCTGTTCTGCGCTGTACCGGCGCCGCGCCCGCTCCTCGCCCACGCTTCGCCCTAGCCCGACGCCTCTTGTATTTGTCCCGCGCCTAAAACTCTTGCTAAGTACCCCTTACAAACTATTTTTCTTTGTAACAATATACTATATTTTCTATATTTCTATATAATTTCCATGTATTTTGTGTTTCTGTATTGTAATAAATAAATTGAAAAAAAAAATTCATGCGTACGAGTACAATAATACACACACATGTCTGTATTTTAGTGTTTCAGACAATAAAGGCTACTTGAACTTTATAGCTTTAAGGCTTTTATGATACCATGTGGAAACTCTTTTCATTATTTATACCTCTTTGGTATTCATATATTTCGCAGATGAAAAATTAATCTTCCAAACAATTGCTTGAGATATCCTTCAAAACTTCTCTTACGTAATTTCTTTGACCGCGTTCTCACCTGATGGTGAGCGAAGATCTAGCTGATAATGGATCACAAAGGTATAGAAGATACCCATTCAATCTTGACTTGAAGGGACCCAGGTTGTAGTTTTCGGAGAAAACAGAAGCCTAAAGCGAATTCCAGTAAAACAAATATAAGTGTTTTACTTATAAAAATAATTCTGTAAGTACATTAAACACAGCTCTTACTGGACCTATACCAAGCAGTTTAGTATTCCGCGTCTGCATTTAAATAGTAAAACAGGGCCTTAAAAGCACGTTAAACCGGTTGATTGTCATGGGATCACAACGATTTGATGTCATTTTAGCGTAACTGCTTGTTCAACGGGTTTTATGGTCGACATGGAAGATGGTTTATGTGCTCGATAGGGCTGTCCAGGAACTCGTATGCGGGACGTCGGTAAATTAAATGTAAAAACATAAATTCAAAGATTCCGTTAAAGTTACATAGATACAGTTGAACCTAATAAAAGCGTGTTAAAGAAATAAACATTCTAACAATCACCTGGTTTCAATAGTAAAAGCTTAGCATAGCTGTTGCTACTTGGTAGCACTATCGTTTTATATAAAAACTTTTCTCTCTATGCTAAATTTTACCAAGATCCATTCAGCCGTTTAGCCATGAAAACGTAACAGACGGACAGAGCTACTTTCTATTTATAATATTTATATATATATATATAGGTATACAGTCGTGATATCCTGTTACACAAATTCGTCTGGGACTACAAATACAATAAAAATAATTGATTTCATCAACTTAATCAACACATAAATAACATAAATGCTAATGAAAACCCCTTTTAAATAAGGAAATACCTGTGTTAGAGGCTCCGCTCTTCCAGAAGCAAAATTATTTTATGTAACACATCATCATTTCAGCCATAAAACGTCCACTGATGAACACAGGCCTCTCTCATGGATCTCCATGAGGGGTAGTTGCCATTCTCACCACGCCTGGCAGGCGGGTTGGTGAGCGCAGTATGGGATGTTGATACACGGATAGACGCTGCTGCCCATCTTCCGGAGGTATCCCTTAGCAGGCTCTTACTGCATCCATGGGCATGAGAGGAGGGGTATCATTCTACTGGCGGCACTCCACGGCGGTATGTAACACATAACGGGATAAAAAGTGGCACTAGTTGTAGAAAAATTGAGAAGTAATAGGGCTAGCGTGGTATGCGCATGTTATGAGGAGGGATGAGAATCATATACCAAGAAAGGTGATGGATATGAAATTGGATGGATATAACGGAAGAGGGAAACCCAAAGTATGGATGGACTGCATAAAAGATGATACTCGTATGGCTAGAAAAGGTGTGACTGAGAATCTGACGAGCAAGGGGGCGGAATGGAAGAAAAACACATGCTGTGCCGACCCCCTAGGTGGGGGATAAGAGCAGGAGAAAGAAGTGACATAGCGAGATGATCAAAGTGTAAGTATAATTTAGTTTTACAAATATATGATTTACTTGGGACTAGTCGTTACACAAGAATGGTTGCTGAAAACCGTCCCAGGGCCTATTTGAGATAAGTACTCGTTCGACGGGTCTCGTTATGTACATGCACTCTGAAAAGGTTTCTATTTCCGCGTCAAAATGGTTTCGTTGCGCAATCTGCTAGGAACATATCTAAAATAGGTATATGCACTCACCCATGAGTCACATGAGTGAGCAAAGCGAACGAAGTTCTTAGTAGCAGCTAGGCGTGTCGGCTGAATGTTTGTTTGTCCGCAATTTTTGTCCCATGATAACTCTTAAACGGATAAATAAATAAATAAATAAATAATGCTCGACAAATCACACAGCATCATCTAGCCCCAAGCTAAGCAGAGCTTGTGTTATGGGTACTAGATGACTGATATACTTAATACATTATACTACATAGATAGATATTTTTATTATATATAGAAAAACACCCAGAACACCCTGGACAAATATCTGCAGATCGTACAGACATTTGTCCCGAGGCGGGAATCGAACCCGCAACCCCTTGCGTCGCAGGCGGACCTTCGCCCGCTGCGCCACAGAGCTCGTCAATGGGATGATCGGATTTTGATGAAATTTAAAACATAAGGAGATTACATCAATACAAATCGATTGTCGTGGGGGTATTTATATTTTATGGGATCGTTTTTGGGATATGGGGGTTTAATCAATTTTTTTTTGTTTGAGGATATATTGAACGGACGATCCTATTTTGATGAAATTTCAATCTTATGGAGGTAACATAAACGCAGTGTCATAGATTTTTGATAAATAGGCATTTTTTTCAGATAAGGGACTTCATTTGTTTACTTTTTGTCCGAGGACATCTCTTTGGAGGATCGCCGAAATTTCTAATTAAACATTTAAATTGAATAAAGCACTTGATTGAATTCGTTCGCTTCAGATAACTTTTTTTCCAAGTGAGGGAATGAAGCAACACAACTAATTGTGTTACGGCTGGCAGTGTTCATTCGAAGTCTAAATACGACCTAAGCTCTAAATCCTGTATAGTCTAACCTCTCGTTGTGTGGGTAGTTTCTCAGTCAGACGAATGCAACAACTTGCTTCCTCAACTGCTTTACAAATCAAGTAAATGTTATTAAAATCTCTTATAAGTCAAAGAATAAAATTAATTTCCATATTACTTAGTCAACATCGCCATGGTTTGGCTACATTATGCGAAAACCTGACAACTAGATACTCGTTATACAAACTAGTCGTGTTACGGATGGCAGCGTTCATTCGAAGTCTAGATATACGACTTAAGCTCTAAATCCTGTATGGAGCGAGCGTGCCTCTGTCCAGACTCCCGGCGTCTGAGCTCTCTTTGCAGCGCTCGTGTCCCGCTAAGGCTGTTTACTACTTTAACTACTTACTACTTTAACTGCTTTAATACACAAGTAAATGTTATAAAACCAGACTGTTGATATATATGATACTAAAATAATAGTAAAATAGTAATATACCCGGTTACATATACAAATAACCTTTATTATTAATTTTTATTAATATACATCATTTGCCGTTCCTTGATCGTGTGGCTGCAGAATGTTACCCCTCCTCTCATGACCGTGGATGCAGTAAGAGCCTGCTAAGGGATACCTCCGGAAGATGGGCAGCAGCGTCTATCCGTGTATCAACATCCCATACTGCGCTCACCAACCCGCCTGCCAAGCGTGGTGACTATGGCAACTACCCATCATGGAGATCCATGGTGGAGGCCTGTGTGCAGTAGTGGACGTTTTGCGGCTGAAATGATGAATACACATTAATAATGATGCTAAATAATCCGTTTCAAGTCTAACTTAGACATACTACTTAGGGCCGCTTCAGCTATAAAAAGCTCGCTCGCTCCATACAGGACATAGACCTTAGTCGTATCTAGACTTCGAATGAACACTGCCAGCCGTAACACAACTAATGTTCTCTAGTTTTCGGTGTAGCGCTTGATTCAGGCGGTCAATGTAGCTGTACTCGGGCGAAGATCATAGCCCTAGCATAGCTAGATCACACTATTTAACCGGATATAGGCCATGGTTAACCTTACTAAGGTTCTGTAATCTGTGACCTTACCTAATGGGCTAGCTAGTTGACAAAATTTTAATGTTTATTCCGTCATGTAGATTAACAAAAACTATGGTTTACATATTTTTCAATGTTTTTGTGGTTCTAAATTTCGAACATTTTCTTTAAGACAATAAGGAAATCCGCATCTCCGAGGAAACCTAGTTTTACGAGTCCTGTACATCCACTAGCCTATATTACGACAAACTAAGATAAGAGCACTAAGCAGTATACTTCCCTGTTGGCCAGTATTCATGTATTTCACGATGTATACAGAACATTTCATTTAGGCTAAACTCTCAAACGAGAGAATGTATAACATCTCTACAGATGTCAATAATTAAATAAATTAGGCCGGTGTCGGTCCACGCGCTGTGAACCGAACACTCAAATTAATTCCTGTTAATATGTTTGGTAAACGTAAAAAAACATACACCAACATCTAACAAACAGGTCTACCGGTTAATTACGGAATCCCCCTAGTTCCGTAGTTAACCGTAATTTTAGTAACCTTCAGACGTATTGACCTGTTAATGCCTCTGACTATAGCTGACTTAGATGAGAGAATGGTACAGGTACCATGTAAGCCTAATAATGTCCCAGGCACTGCAGCGTCCCATACAGCATGAAAACTAGTTGCCGACGCCGTATAAATTTATAGTAATTTATTCATAATTTGTTAAATTAATTAATAATAATTAATCACACGTCAAACATTTCCAAATACAATAAAATAAAAAATAGAATAAATTCATGATTGTCCAATCGATAGAAAAATGAAATTAAATATAATTACACATGTCAAGAATTTCTTAATGATAACATTCTCAGAATTATAAATAAATATTTTAACATTAAAAAAAAACTTAATAATAAACTTAACTTAGGTAATTCATAAAAATCATATAACCATAGATGCATCGGCCGTACTTTTAGCAACTAATCTATTCGCTTCTTTCCTTCGCTTGCAAAAAAAGTTATTTGAAGCGAACAAATTCAATTGCCATAGGCAATTGGGTTCGCTTTGTTCAACTTAAATGTATGTTGTTTTTTTTGTAAATTGACGACTCTATGTAGCTTTTTGCTCTCTTGAATAAACACTTATTGACGTTGACTGCATTATTTTTATCCATGTCAAACATGCAATGGCAGGATTAACTTGTTGTAACATTTAAGCAAGCATACATTTAGGACGAGACAACGTAAGCTCTACGGCGCATATGATTTGTTTAAGAGTGGTCGCGTTACGGACCACTTGCGGTGAACAGACTAAGTCAATTACCTCCGTGGATATAATGCTATCACGCGGTCCAAAAGTTCCAGATCTAAGCGCTGAAGTTAATATAGAAGTTGGTTGTGTTGGTGAGTTAACTGACCAGGAAAAAAAGGGAAAGGTTTTGAAGTAATAAGGCATAAAACACAACTTACAATTATTAAAATTCCTCATGGATACCATCATCGGAATCGAGCTTAAACTCGAGGAAGGAATTTAAAAATCGTTTCGTATATGACGGATTTTGAGGTTATTATTATAATTTGTTTGATTTAATAAATTACAATATTATTATCAATTAATATTATCATAAAAAAAAATCTTTGTTAGATTATAATAATGAGAAGGGGGAACATTCCTTTATTAGTCGATTATTTAAACAGCATTTACCGCCACACCTCTAAACCGTACAGTTGTGAACCCATGACCCAGATTCGACTGGAACCACAATAATATGATAAGTTCAGTTCTCCGTGGGGGTCGGGTAATAAATTGGAGCGGTGCTCGAGGAAATCAGTGGCTCCCGAGAGGCGCATATAGCCTCAAGTGTCTGGCTTCTTCACCTCTACTGGGCGGCTGAGAATAAGTTGGTAGTTTTAAGTACTAATAAGTTAGGATAGGTGGGTGTCGGGTCATGCGCTGTGTAGTGTTCCGTAGTCAAGTCTAAATTTCAAGCATTATCTGAATTAGTCAAACAAAAAAAAATAAAAATAATAAGTAAATAAATCAAAGAAAGACTATTTCAGATACATAACTATATTGGAAAGTTTCTTTTACGTTTCGTTTCGACATAATTATTTATATATTATTTTATAGTTTTATTTATACAAAGAGCTTCTGAAGTTAAAACAAATAACTGCACACTAGAATGTTCTCGATTTAATAGACCTGCGCCATTTCTTTACTGATAAAAAAACACCAAATACGGCAATGGTGCACTACCATTGTCGTATTCGTCAATTCTCTCGACGACGGAAGCTAAAAAGACGAACAAAATGACGTAAACATTATCCTTGTACACCCCCTGCTTTCTCTGGCAAAGTGGTCGAGACATCACGCTCAGGCTTCCAGTTTCATCAGCTCGCTCCATAATCTTCATACGTTTACAAATTGCATACCCGCGCGAAAAATGTCTGCTACGGAAGTATTCTAGACTTCCTGTTAGGTTTATGTTGATGCTACGTTATATTTTAGACTAGCATATTTAAGTAGCGCGGCGGTCTCGGAGCTGCGATCTTTAGCAAATATTTAGGATTTAATGGAATATTCTGCTGTGTGGCTTTTATATATTGTCTACTCATATCGGACGCAAATAAAAAAAAGTATATAGTATCCACGTAAGTATCTAACAGTTTATAATCTTTGAAGCATTTTCTTTTATTTTTTTTATTGCCGTGTAATGCTTTTGCTCTTTGTTTTTGTATTTTTATAATAGTATTGGTATAATTAGAATAATAGTGTAGAAATTACTGCAAATTTATTAAGAAAACAATACTCAGTTCGAATGTATCCTGGTTTATTTGTAAGATTACTTATTCTAAATTGAGGGTCCATATCACAGCTATTTTGTACATTAGCACATTATATATGTATATTAACATAATTATTGTCTAATTACATTACAGTATGACACTAGAATATTATACGTAGAAAGACACATAAGTATATCAATATGGGTAATTTTCAAATAAGTGAATTAAAGTGATTTAATTATTATAGTCCAAGAGGTCGTACACACTTTGGAAGTTGGTGACTGATTTTTGGAGGAGCTCGTGAACTGGCATAGGGATTGGGTGTGAAAGTCGACAACCGTCATCTTTGCGACTTCGATAAATATACGGGCGGTAAATACTTAGATAAAAAATAGATAGATAGAAAACACTTTATTCTACACCACATTACGAGAACATAAACAATTTAGAAATAAGGTAAAAACAACACGGGAGTACAAAGGGCGGCCTTATCGCTATGAGCGATTTCTTCCAGGCAACTATGGGATGGACTGGAAATAAAGGATGCTATATCGTGGCGTAATGTTAGGAGATTAAAGAAATCAAACTAAAATACACAAATAGTCATAGAATAGGTACATACATATTTTCCCGAAAAAATACCAATAGCTGTACAAGTTTTCATACATTTTTTTAACTACAGTCGCTAGCGAGTATAGATTGTGAAAATTCATGGTAGACCTACTGGTTGTTTCGACATGGGACAGGACAGTACGAATAGAGAGAAATACATTATACCGTTGACAATTACGGGGAAGTACAAGTAGAACCTGAACTCCTCAAGACGCTAAAACCTTGCCTAGTTAACGGGTTCACTTATTGATCTCCTGAGACGTATAAGGTGTTGGGGCAAAATAGGGAAAAATTCCAGAGGAAATTGTTCCTTGCTCGTATAACGTTCACAGGAAATTCAGGTTTTGTACAACTAGAGAAATAAACAATGCTGGACATTTCACACAGCACTATCCAGGTCCAAAGTAAGCAGAGCTTGTGTTATTATGAGGACCAGATGATTGTTAGAATTTTAATTTTAATAGAAAACTCATACAGATATTTTTTTCTCAATTACATCATACATGAGAAAATACTCATGCCGGGGATACCTTCAAAACAATTACAAACTTTTGTCTCGTGGCGGGAATCAAACCCACTACTGCGTATCGGTTTATGAGACACTCGGAGCCACGTAAGCAGTCACTGAGCCACTGAGGCAGTCTGTACACTAACGTTGGAATTTAGAAACAGTGCCATGGGCAGCCGGCAGTAAAATGTTGCCTCTCCCCATAGCAGGTCCTTACTGTATCCACGGGCAAGAGGATGGGCAGCTCCAGGAGATGGGCAGCTGCGTCATTCCTTGTATCAACATCCCGCCAACCAGCTTGCCAAGCGTGGTGAGAATGCCAACAACCACGTGGACATCCATAAGGAAGGCCGATATCCAGCAGTGGACGTGGCCAGCATCTTACGGCTGAGATGATAAAGAGTAAAAACCTTATCTTTTCAAGACGCTAAAAACTTACTTAGTTTCCTTACTGATCCCCAGAGATGTTTTATGCTGTGGTCGAGGCAAAACAGGGAGAGATTGCAGAAGAAATCGTTCCTAAGCCGTTATCTTGACAGTAAATTTAGATTTTACGAAGCGAGGTACCAAAACCGCAGTGCGCTGTAATACCGGCCTCGATATCCAATGAAATACGAGGACGTCAAGAGCAGAGGCCCGAAGAACCTCAAGGTCGTTCAAAATGTAATAATCATTACTTCAGCCCCAATACTGCGTCCACGTCCACTGCTGCACAAAGGCCTCCCTCATGGATCTCCAATTACCTACATTCAAACTCAAAATCAAAAAATACTTTATTCAGTGCGACATGGACCTTATTGACACGTCACATATTACAAAATAAAACAACACAAATTAATAGAATAATTTATTCTGTTCACTTCAGATGACACGCGAGTTAGGAAAATAAGCCAACAGAAGAACCTTACTCGGTCGTTATAGTCATTTAACAATTTTCTTTTGTTTTATGTTACGTTTGACTGAGTTGGAGCAGATTCCGTCCCATTCAATTTCAAACAATGGCAGTAATAAAAGCCTGCCTATAAGTTATTTTCTATCCATCTAAGTCAGGCTGTAGGATGCTGGCAGTAGTGCCTCTCCTTTCTTGCCCGGGGATGCAGTAAGAATCTACCAAGGGACACCTCCGGAAGATGGGCCGCAGCGTCGTTCCGTGTATCAACATCCAGTACTGCGCTTTCCAACCCGCCTGCCAAGCGTGGCGAGTTTGGCAGCAACCCCCTCATGATCACAACTTGTAGATCCATGGCTTATGTCCAGCAGTGGAGTTTCTCCGGCTGAGATGATAAGGGTCCAGTGACATTGCTAGTTCCGTTGGAAACCGGTGTACACAAATCACATGGGACCGGAACAAGTTAATCAAATTAAAAATTTCAAGTAAACCCCCGACACTTAGTACCTAGTCTCGGAGGTTACCTAATTTTAATTGTAACGTGTACCCTCATTTTTGCAATCTATACATCATGCCCTTTCGTTTAATACCAAACTCGGGTATACTTAGATATGTACATTCGATCCCCTTTTTCAGCCCCATATCTTGTAAACTTCTAAACCGATTTTGATTCTGTTTAAGAACCGCTAGAAAACTGGATGCAAATCGGTCCACTCGTTTAAGAGCTACGGTGCCATAGCATAGACAGACACACAGACACGCCCACATAGCTGTCAAACTTATAACACTGTTTTGTCGGAGGTTAAAAATGGCGCATTAAAGCGGAGGCTTATACCCAACAGTGGAAGCAACCGCGCTGAAATGGTGTTGATAAGTTATTATCTATGAGAGCTATCAAAGCTGAACATTCGAGCTTTTATGACCGTGAAAAGAGCTTGGTCAGCCCATGTAAGGAATCAATGTTGCCAGAATCCCGGCCACTTTCATCGTAAAGCTCGACTGAAATATTAATCGTGTTTATAACATTAAATACTGTTTAATATGTCAAAAGTGCAATTATTTTACAAATTTTTAGGGGGCGAAGCCCCTAATATGCATAGCGCTGTCTGTCTGTCTGTGTATTTGACGATTACGACCGAACGCGTTGACCGATTTACATGAAACCTTTTTTGTTAGCACCGTCCTAATGAGAGAAGGTGACTGATTGATTTTGGTGACCCCTAGGGTCTCAGGGACCGAAAATAAGTCTTCAAATAGCCGAAAACGTCCAAAAACCCAAAAATGCCATTTTTGACCTTTGGTGACCTTTTGAGGCCTTCGCCCCCATTTTGATACCCCCGTACCAATGCTTGTTAGTTTATATTCGTCGGTTTACTTGTTTATAAAAAAAGCACTCATTCATAATTTATTCATATTTTCAGATGGTCACTAAAAAGTTGTTAGCGTTATAAAACCCCTGTATATCATAATAAGATTCAAGAATAACTTAATTTCATCATACAACCCATGTTTTGACCCACTTATGGGTCGAATTTTATTTTCGACCTCTGTATGGGACCACCCTTGGAATATCTCCTTTCCAACAAAAAAAGAATCATCAAAATCGGATCATAAACGACGAAGTTATCCGCGAATACAAATAAACATCCTCCTTTTTTCGTCGGTTAAAAACTATCATGAAACCTTTATTCGCGTATGAATCAACATCGTATCGAATTTTATAAGGCATTGCCGATAAGTTATCCCGACGTAATCGGCCCGGCGTTGCAATGCCGAATGGGCCCCATGAGAAATTCCATTTCACCTTCAAATGATAAAACATCTTACGAGGGTGGTTTGTTAACCAGGGGTCGCCATACCTACCTATTGTTGTGTACTCACATGCAGAGTTTGTTTCGGCCCTTAGACGTTGAGTATTTCGGTAACCTGGGCGCCTACTCTAGAAAAGTAAGGCCTTTGCATCTATTATAGATGATTTATACAGCGTCAGCAACTGGTAGTCATGCTGTACGGGACGCTGCAGTGCCTAGGACATTGTTAGATGGATTAGGCTTGCCCAGCACCTACGAGTATACCATCCTCTCAGCTTAGTCAGCTATTATTCAGAGGAAAGAACAGGTCAATACGTCTGAAGCTAACTAAGCCGCAGGTTTCCTCACGATGTTTCCTTCACCGTCAAAGCACGTGTTAAGTGTGCACATAAATTTTTAAAGAAAGAAAAATCCATTGGTGCACTGCCGGTATCGAACCCACGACCTTCGGATTGAAAGTCGGGGGTACATACCACTCGGCCAACACGGCTGACACTCTAGAAAACGATTACGATATTACCGTCAGAATGGCAATCTTTACGTAATGGCCATAAGAGTTAGCTTGGCTTGATTACGATATCGGTTCATCGCAATTTGCGTTCGAGAGTAGGCCTACAGAATCAGCCGATATAGATGTGGATTCTGTTTTACGGTTCCTAAAACTAATTATAATTAGAGATGATATTTCTAAATTCTGAGCTGTCAGCGTAAAATTCTCTGGCGCAGCGGGCGAAGGTCCGCCTGCGAAGCAAGAGGTTGCGGGTTCGATTCCCGCCCCCAAAACACCCTTCTGGATGTTTTTCTATACCTCTACAATAATAAAAATATCTATCTATATATCAGTCATCTAGTACCCATCCATAACGCAAGCTTCAGCTTGGGGCTAGATGATGCTGTGTGAATAGTCCAGCATCATTAATTTTTAATGGTCGCTAAGGTCCTGCCGTTATGGCACTTCCAACGCGTTGTTAACATTTTGACTGCAAATAAATCTGCCCACAAATATCGGTTGGAAATGTATTCGCATGCGATATTGTTAAACCAAAGCGAAAACCAAACGGAATCAATCAAATCAGCGTGACCGATCAGGGTGATGAAAATCCAATAATGCCCCAACCATTGGACATTTAAAACTACGCCAATGTTGAGTGGAGTGCAAATATTCACTTAAACAATGTATTAAGCCTCTTTCCCTTAATTTGACTCTACATTAATACTGGAGGAAAGATTTAATTATTTGTTTGTATGCATTGAATAGGCTGCGAAACTAATGGACCGATTTGATAAATTCTTTCACCATTAGAATCCTACATTATTTCTGATGAACATAGGGTGTATTTTATCCCCGTATTCCCACGGGAACGGGAACTACGCAGGTGAAACCGCGGAGTGCGGCTAGTAGCGTTTTAGAAACACTGACGGTTTATGAGAAGGTAACTGGGAAACAAAAAGCTATAAACAGAATTAACCATTAATCATTACAGCTGATGTTCACAGATCAAGCTCAAGTTTGAAGAATTCAAACAATGCAAAATATTTAATTTGGAACAAAAACTTGTGTATAAATATAATATGTTTGCGATTCACTTAGGGAACGCTTTAAGAAAATTAACATTTTAACTGTTAAAACGCAATATATTTATAAAAACTTACTGTATGCACACGAAAATAGAAATAATTTTATCAAGAGATGCATAGCAGAAATACAAGAAATAAAAATAAATTGCACATCCCTAAATTTGGACTCCAAAGAGTAAATAAATCATTTATGGGAAATTGTGTGCGCTTCTATAATAAGCTTCCATCTGAGGCTACAAAACTATCGATTCATAGGTTTAAGCTGTTTATAAAACGAAATCTCACAGAAAAAGCTTCATACTCCATAGATGATTATTTGCATGATATTGTCTCTTGGCCGTCATCTGTCATCTTGCAACATCCAAAGCTTAGAATAATGACATAATAGAAGAGATTTGCGTATAGAAAATGGCCGCAAACATAGTCAGCCAAATACCATAACAATTTATAAATAAACATGACACTGGCGGATTTTTGCAAACACAAACACAAAAAGCCATAAAATAAAAAGACAAGACATAATAGAAGTAAGGCTAAAATACAATTCCGTCTGAGCCTTACTTCAAGTAATCTTTTTATCTAACTTCACGTTTATTATTGCTTTATTAAGCTTTATACGTCATAAGTAGAACCAAATTTGTAACCATTTAACTGTTTATTTATGCCATCCTTGTACCTAAATTCCAAAGAGTATGACTATATATCTCTTTCAAACTCAGTTATAATGCCTTAAGTAAAAAGAGTACAGAATGGATTGATTTTCGTTGCTATTTTAGCCTGGTTTCTGTTACGTTATTGTTCTAAGATCCAAAGTATCCAATATCCTTGCGAACATTAAATTAGGCATAATATTAAGACAGAAATTGTATCAATGAATAGAAGTGAATGAGTGAGGTTTCTTGTTCGCTTCTTTTCCTCATTTGGAATAAAATTAACCTCATTAACTCTGATCTTAAGAGTATAGATTATTGGGCCAAGGCTTTCGGACTTCTGGTTAATCCTTTGAAGTCTCAGGCTTTAATTCTTGGAAGTCCATATATGCTAAATCTCGTAGGTAATTCTTTCCTTCCCCCGGTTATGTATGCTGACACACCGATTGAGTTTACTGCGAACGCCGTTAATCTGGGTGTCATTTTTGACAGTCAGTTATCGTGGGTGAATCACGTTAACGCAATCAGCAAGCGAGTCAACTACTCATTTCAAGCACTCAAGCTTCTCCAGAAGTTTTTGCCTTTTGAAACTAAAATCACTCTTGCCCAAACTCTTCTATTACCTATCCTTGATTACGCTGATGTCTGTTTCCTTGACGCCAAGGAGGAACTTTTAAACAAACTGGAGCGTCTTCAGAACTTGTGCATCCGATTTATTTATGGTTTGCGCAAGTTTGATCACGTCTCCAGTTTCAGATCTCAATTAAAATGGCTCCCCATTCGACGTAGACGTGATCTCCATGTTCTCTCTTTCCTGTACAACATTCTTCACAATCCTCTTTCACCTTCTTACCTCCGTGAGCGTTTTGAGTTCCTTGTCCCACGTGGTGTGTCCTGCAGGACTGCTACGTCCCTCCTACTTAAAACTCCATCTCACTCTTCTAGTAGATACGGTGACTCCTTCACAGTTGGCGCAGTCCGGTTATGGAATAGTCTTCCCCACTCCATTCGAGACAGTCAGTCCATAAAAACTTTTAAAATAAAAGTAAAAGAGCATTATCTCTCTTTGTAATCTTACTTGAAAAGTATATATTATTATGTACCTATATATTTATTTATTTATTATATATTTATGATAGTTGTTTTAGGTATGAAATGTAGTTTATGTTGTATTAATTTGAGTAGGTAATTAGGAAATATGTATTATATTTAAGTATCTTTTTATGTAACATGTATGTATGTATATAGTTCTTTTTGTTTTGAGTACACGTACCCACTACTATTATCAGCTTTCTCTATCCTCAAAGGTTTGCTGGAAGAAAACTCTTTTTAGGGTTAAGCTCGCCTTTGTACATGTCATTTCGTTTAGTTTAATGTATATATTTACTGTGTGTACAATAAAGAATAAAGAATAAAAGTTATCTAAAGCGAACGAATTCATTGATGTGCTTTATTTAATTTAAATGTGTTCTTCTTTTGTAACTTAATTCTATGTAGCGTTTTGCTCTATTAAATAAACACTTATTGACTTTGACTATGAAAACATTGACTGCCGCAAACAGTGCAGTCAGCGCCCACCTCCGTTATATAGGGTTTTTCTTACTGAAGAACTTATAAGACAATTATGACATTACGTTGTCAAATATGACAGTGGCAGGCGAGCAAACTGGCATCCAGGCCTATGACATGCCCCTTGCCCCTCAAAGCCCTACCACACGTCCGTGCTGACCAGCTATGCCACGTTACAGGCGGACACTAGCAATGAAATTACTTAGCCGGAGACCAAAAGGGTAATAGTAAACTCGTGACAAAAACGATAAAATTAACCGTATTATAATGTTACTCCACACTGGCAGAATTGTGTAAAACCAAACACAAAAGCCATAAAAGAAGAAGAAGATTTGCCCCTTGACTAGCTGACGTTAATTCATCCACTTGTTAACCTTCTTAGGACTTGCTTCTGGCCACTGTAGTACTCCGAGCCGTCATAGAACACTCAGTCAGGTATCAGGTGTACAATTAAGGTACAAAAGATATAAAAGAACCCTAGCCATTATATTCATCCTACGATGGGTAAGAATAATGGGCAGAATATTGTATTATTCAAATCCTTCGGGTAGCTTCGTCCATGTTCGTTCATTGTCGGATTTCCGCGTGACGTAGAATGATTTAGGTTGTAGATTCCCGTAATTTGCATGCCCGCGTCCCGGCGGACAACATTTTTATCAAAGTACCCGCTATTTATTACGGTTACGCCGTTACAAGGCAATATCCGGACGAATGGTTGTAATATTCGCGTAAATTAATAAAATTATGGAAGAGAAATCATGATGGGATTTGTCCGTTAGGTTAGGTTAGACTACATTGTGGAAGCCAGCTCGTTCTCAGGCAAGGTGCGAGATCGGGGCTTCGGTGCGTTATATTGATCCCGGAGCCCCTTACCATAAGAACAAGAATGGATGATGAGGTTTTGTTGATAGCAGAATCATTTAATGATCAAGGCTTTTCGGAATTCCGTAAAAATTGTGTCTGTTGTTTTATTGCTGTAAATGTTGAAGCAATGCTCCTTGCAAAATGAATCCTTGGGTTACAATGAAATCAAATAAATTTCAGTCACGAAAGGCGCGTTACTTTAAAAAAAAAAAAAACTTTTATTTCAGACAACACAGATCCATATGGGGTTAGTAATACACAGTAAAAATAAAATGGTATTTCGAAATCTTATCCTCCGGGTTATCTTATTTATAATCTATAAATAAAACATTGACTCACCACTTTGTGTCCTAATGTGGACCTGCAACAAACAAAACTTATTTAACATTGCATTTTATTTTCTTTTTGATTATGATTTTATTTTGTTTTCTATCATATTTGTTTAATAATAATTATTGTGTCTTAATTATATAATTTTATTTTTATGTGTAAGCTATTTAAGTAATTAGTGTAATTGGTGTTGGAACCGTTCTAATAAATATATAAAAAAAACATTTTTAATATTGTTTAAATGGCCAGTAAAGTAATTCACCGTGAGTAAGTCAAATGGAATAGAAACTACGTGATTTGCATAATCCGTAGTTCCGCTGCACTCAACTATTAAGTTTAAAAAAAACTTTTCAATTTGTAATAAATATAATTTTACGTGTCATACAAAAACATAAAACCCATAATCGAAGTATCACGCTATTTCAATCAACACAAAATAGTCGCAGAAGGAACAATTGACCCTATTTATTGGACGACAATGTACAACAAATTGATTTCAATAATACGGTCCAATATTTGCAACATACATCTCGACCGGTACGTTTCAGTCTGAAAGTTTTAGATTATTTGCAGACTGATGTTTGCTGAAAATTAAACTGCTTGCTGAAACTGAACTAGAAGGTTTATTGCCTGTATCATGGAAAGGGATCGTGTCTTATTCAGCCAATTTTCAAATCGTTTTAAGCTTGTTAACATGGAATGTTTTTTAAGTTGGTATTTCAGTTTAAGAGAAGAGTTGCCACACATATTAAAATACCTAAACTACTCAAAGTTTTTTTTTTAATGTTAAAAGAAAAAAAAATCCTATTATGACGAGGAACATCTTCACACCACATCAACTAGTAAGAATGTAAAATAAGAATCGTCCTTTCTGGTAAGTACACATATTGTAATACAATCTATATACCTCCTTTTAAAACATCCTTAAACAAGTAATAAGCCAGTGCGGATTTACTGACTTATATAAGTTAAGATTCCTAGCTACCGAGTGCGCAAAACCGCAAGCAGAAAAACTCTATATGTATGTATTCACTAACCCTTGTAGCTTGTTAAACTTTCGCGATTTGTAAACTTATAGGAATAATATAAAACGGAACCTATCTTTCTGCCGTACGTGAAGGCGGTGACGTATAAGATTGTAAATATAATTGACTTTCAATTAAGTCAGTTCTCACCCCCCCCCCCCCCCCCCCCCCTCAAGTCTCTCAGCAGCTCCGAACACCAAAAAATAGCATACCGCTACAAATGCCAGGCGTATACAAGATTACACTGTAGCTGTGGCCGTTCATTCATAGGGCAAAATAAACGCACAATAGCCGAACGTGTCAAGGAGCATAATAAAGAGAGAAAATCGGCAAGTCAAAAGTCAGCGATTGCCGAACATCTGCGGAGTCAGGACCGGACTGGGTAGTATTACATGACCCAAAAGTTCGATCCAAAGGACGCCACTATTATAGCTCGAGAGGCGATTGAGATCAAAAAACTCCTAATATTTATTCGTGAAGATGGTTTTCGTCTCTCTTCTGCATTGAAATCCTGTGTTTAATAAGTGTGTGCGTTGTGTTCCAACTGTACAGCAGTCCGATACCGTGTCAGTGAGGGTGAGAGTAGTCGTGGATCCTGCCATCAATTCACGGCAGTAGCTCCCAGTACACTAGTCTTCCCGCGACCAAGAACGCTGAAACGTGTTCGAAACGTCGGGGAAAATAATAAAAATGGTACGCGATGAAATCCTGTAACTTTAAGTCAATCAAATCAAAATATATTTATTTCTCTCGCAACGAACCGTAAGAAAAAATGATTATACATAGAAACTAGACTAGGCGCTCACTCCCCTCTCAACCGCTTAATGACTACTTATAATAAGTATTTTAATGTCAACAACAAACTTGATATCTTTGGACTAAGCTTGCCTGGATACAAGGCAGAAGTCCTGAGATCTCTTGCTACTTGACATTCTTACCCTTTTTTTTTAACTCTCTTTCATATTGTTATTTTTTGTATGTTGTACGTACCTGTAAGAGTCGGTTACATATATCACGTTTAGCTTTAAGTTTTTTTTGCAATGTACTATGTAACTGCCGTTGGTACGGCTAAATTAAATAAATAAATAAATAAAAATAAAATTAAAACTATTTATTTTATTTAACTATTTGAGTAGGTTTGCAGGAGACTGGTGCCTGAGATAGGTTTGGATGAAACCAGTATTACAAGTCGCCAGGTCCCTTCACTCCCCGGTGAATAATACATCTAACCCTTGTACTGTGTACTGTGACAATGGCTAGCGATATAAGCGGCGGGAGACAGTCGCGCCGTGATTGAATGGTCGACCGGACAATGTCTTTATTCTAACCGAGCCGTCAGAGTACAATGCGACAGATTGCTGTCTCGCCGCGTGCATTTATATAGGTCCACTGCTAAAAAGTAGCCTCGTTGTTTGTCATCTTAGCACATACTTATTCGGTACCAACCCGTTCTGTCTATTAAAATTACCAATGACATGATCAACAAACAATTAATAAAATAAGTTATTTTACTAATACAATTGTTATATTATTTTAGAAATATTTAGAGGCCTTTGTCCAGCAGTGCGACGCTATCATTTTTTGATTAGTCTCTATAGGCAAATCAAAAAAAATGTAGCCAAATTGTAGGCTTTGTGGTACTTCGAGATACTCCGCATACTGAAGCGTGTTTGCATCTTTTCAACCCTAAAATGAGAATATGGCTAAGGCCACGAAAACATGTACTTTTCGTATAAAATCTACGGACCGAACTTTTTTTAATAATTTTATAAATTTGCAAACATATTTTAGAGAAAACACTTATTTCCTCCATATTTTGAGAACTCGCATGTACTATAAGATTGCTTAAATTATTATTGTAAGTAGTTTTTATCGAAAACAGAAATTTCCAAAATTAGCGACTTTTTGACTTCATACAAAAATCCAATGTCCTCCAATGACTTATCACCGAATTAAACCATTTTCTAAGTTTAAAAAAAGTAATAACATGAATATTTCTATTTTAATATCTATAATGATGTATCAACAATGAGTCGGGTAAGTTAAATTAATTAAATACCATAAACTTCATAGTTTAATCTTTTTCTGAATATATGTCTCACACATCTTTCTCGTGTGTTATATTTTTTAAATATTGTAGTAGTTTTTGTGATTTAAGAAGTGGCAACACTTGAATTAGTTTTTATGAACTGGCAAACTATCATTCTTGGTTCAAAATGTCAAATTCCTGTCAGCCATTTTATTTTCGAGTGAATCACGGTTTCGGTGTACTACAAGATAATTGTTTGTTTAAAACGACGAGACTGCACTCGCAATTTGCGATGTAAGTATCACAATTTAATAACTTTACATTTATGAATGTTGTAGAACGTGCTATTTTGCAAGTAAACTAAGGTTTTCTTATTGATTTACTTTGCATTTGGAGATGGTATTTTGTCTTTAGGTTATTCATTTCCCCGTGTGTTTATTCCCGAGTGTTGCGTGTGTTATGGTTTGTGTTACGTAACACATGGGAAAATATATAAAGCTTGGTTTACATTGCTTAAAATATTTTATTTATTTATTTATTAGGAATAACAAACATTACCTAGTAGGTAGGTATGCTTTTTGCCGTTTCGCCTAGGTCTTATTTTTTACCGATTTTGACGAAAATTACCACACAAGTTCCTTGATTAGGTAACATTTTTTGTTGAGCGTGATTTTTGATTGGGGGGAAAGGGGGGAAGTTTGCTGTAGTGTTATTTATTGACGGATTTCAATCAAATTTGAGAGGCAAACTAAGAACTATATTCTACACAAATTTTGCGAAAACATTTTAAGATAATTTTATTTCTGGGACTTTTTTTTTAGTTTATCATCAATTCTTCTCCGGTTGATTGTTAGGTGTCTTTTAGATGCCAAAAGACACCTAACAATCAACCGGATCGCTGTACTTCTGAAAAATCTCCGACATTAATTTTTCTTTATGACTTGCTCTCCAACCAACCTACCTATAGTTGGTTTCAAAACTCTGAAATTTCTTTACCAGGGGAAAATGTTCTAGATAATGAATGAAGTTACTTTATACTTTGAAGTTGTTTAGGCTAGGTACTTTTTATACGGGTACCACGTGGGCGAAGTTGCGGGCAGAGGCTAGTATGTACTAAATAGGCTTAGATAACATTACAATTGAGGTATTTTTTTTATAGATGCCGCTAACTCCAGCCGAAAGGCAAAAGCTATACAGAGAGAGATTAAAACAAAACAAACCAGAAAAGTTTTTATTACAGCAAAGAAAAAACGCAGAAAGAACTAAAAAAAATAGAAAAAGAATATGTGAGCACGATATGTCTGAGCAAAAAATTATAAGAAAACAATGGAGAGATAAAAAACGAAGAGCGAAAGAAAAACAACCACCAGACGAAGACAAACAGAATTCAAACAAAATAACCCCAGAGGCGACAAGCTGAATGAAAAAAAGAAATAGAGAATTAAATAATGAGAATAATAAACTGAAACAAGAGCAATGTGAATTCCAAAATGCAATAAAAAACATGAAGAAAAGATTAAGGAGACAAATTCAAAGAAATGAAGAACTTTTACAATTACTTAATGAAAAAAATAACTTGATCTGCCAATTACAAGAAGAATCCAACCAAAGACTTGAGAATAAGAATCACGAAGAACATACACCTCGGACCAAAACTAACACCTTCATCGAAAACAATTTACCTAACGTTAGTGTTGAAGAAAAGAAAAGAGTAAAGAAAAAAATACTGCAGCATCATGCCATAGAAGAAGTTTTGAAACAATCCTATCAAAGTATCAGAAGTATCGAAGACAAGCAGCTTTTTAAAAACGTTATATATAATACTGAAGCAGTTCAAAAATATAAAATGAAAACGAAAATGGCTTCAATATTGGGCCTAAAAGGAAAAATTCGTAAAACTAAAAAGAAGAAAAGAAATCCTGAATTATTAAACAACCTAAGAGATTTTTACGAACGAGATGACGTAAGTAGAATGACTGCAGGAAAAAATGAAGTTAAATCACAGAAAAAAGAAAAAAGACAAAGAAGATATCTACTTGGCACTATAAAACAGCTACATTTAAAATACAGACGCGAAGGAGGAAAACTGGCTCTGTCAACATTCAAAAAGTATAGACCTTTCCACGTAATTCCACCTAAAGCTGCAAATAGGAATACATGTGCTTGTAAAAAACATGAAAATTTAGAGATGAAAGCAAAATCACTCAAGTCTGTTGGAGTGATAGATACACAAGATATAAACAAATTGCTGGAAATGATAATGTGTAACATTAAATCCAAAGAATGTGCCTATGGGGAGTGCGAATTGTGTAAAAAAAAATCAATTAAATTCAATAACAATGACTATAATAATGAACAAAATCACAGCGACATTTCATGGTTTGAATGGCAATTAAAGTCACATGAATATCAAGACAAAGCTGATAGTAATAAAACGAAAACTACAAAGAGAATGTTAAAGGAAAAAATGACAGGGACACTAGAAAGTTTGTTCAAATTATTTGCACAAGATCTGCAGAACTGTAAAGAACATAACTATAATATCATCCATCAATATAACGAATACCGGCAATGTATAAAAACTTTAAGTGGAAACTCAGTAGCATTGCATATAGACTTTTCGGAAAATTGCAACTGCAAGCTCAGCACAGAAATACAGTCAATGCACTTTGGTGCCTCACGACAGCAATTTACCCTGCACACCGGTATGCTATATTCCGCAAATGACAAGGCAGCATTTGCATCGATTTCTCCTAATAATGACCATGGACCAGACGCTATCTGGGCCCATTTATTACCGGTCTTGAATTGGATCAAAGAAAAAAATCCAGCTGTAGATGGTGTTCACTTTTGGTCAGATGGTCCGACTGTACAATATAAACAAAAGAAAAATTTCTACTTATTTTCACAGTTGACAAAATGTAATGGATTTGCTTCGTCCACATGGAATTTTTTTGAAGCGTCGCATGGAAAGGGAGCAGCAGACGGAGTAGGTGGAGCAATAAAACGTAGTTTGGATGCATTCGTTGGCTATGGTTTAGATATCACTGATGCTAAAAAAGCCTTTGACCTACTTCAGGCATCAGACACAAAAGTAAAACTGTTCTATATTCCGGATAATGCTATTCAAAAATCAACAATTGATTTAATACCTGTACCAAACACAATGAAGTTACACCAAATAATCAATACAGTCACGGAAAATTCAATTCTATATAGCAGCTTGAGCTGCTTTTGTCCACCGGGTAAACCAGGTTTTTGTGACTGCCTTAACTTAAAAAAAGCAGAATTAATAAAAAAAAGTGGAAGTACGAGCGCAAAATGAATCGAAACGTAACGCAAATAAACATGTAGCTGAAATAAATCACATAAATTTACCTTGTTTTTCATTATTATCTTTACAAGACAGTTTACTAAATCCGATATCACGAGACAAAGATGAGACGTCTCATGTGCTTATAATTTCACGCACAACTATACTACTACACATTAGTGTAAACCAGCCCTTACAATATTTCCAGTGTGTTATACACTTCCATTGTGTTATTGTGTGTTACGGCTTCTCGTGTGTGATGGTACATGTTTTCGTGGCCTTAGCCATATATCGTTTTATTATCAACACCCTAATGTTGTGCCGACCACCAGGATTCTGTGCCAGGCGCATCCATAAAGCCTTGCGCCGTGGAACATGTAATTATTTTGAGAGGGCGAGTGAACCATGTTCTGCTGTAATCACAAGCGCTGCATCGCGCTCGAAACGTCTAGAAATGATGATAATAATGGTATTTACGCGGTAAAGTACCGTTTAATGACTTAAAACAGAACGCAAGAGATTTTACAAGGGAATTTTGTCGTCGACCTCATCTCGCTCGATACTTCTTTGCTCCCAGATTTTCCTATTCGAATATGATACACTCCAATCTCTTCAGTAAGTTTAAAATTCAGTCGGTGTTACTGCATACCAAAATGAGTAAATCAAACTGTGTGATATGCATCATCATTTCAGCCGTAGGACGTCCACTGCTGAACATAGGCCTCCCTCATGGATTTCCAGTTATTGCGGTTGGAAGCGATCTGCATCCACCGTCGACCTGCGGTCTTCACCAGGTCGTTAGCCCATCATCTTGTGGGTGGACGTCCTACGCTGCGTTTGCCGGTCCGTGGCCTCCACTCGAGCATTTTTCGGCCCCATCGGCCATCTGTTCTGCGAGCTACATGGCCTGCCCATTGCCACTTCAACGTGCTAATCCGCTGGGCTATGTCGGTGACCCGAGTTCTACGTATCTCCTCATTTCTGATTCGATTCCGTAAAGAAACCCCGAGCACAGCCTTCTCCATAGCTCGTTGAGCGACTCTGAGCTTATTCATGAGGCCAATCGTGAATGACCACATCTCGGTTCCATATGTCATCACTGGTACACACCATAATGATATGCATAAGGTTAGTAAACTGTTTAGCAAAATTATTAAATTGTCAACATTAGGAAGTGTATAAGTTGGTACAAAGCTAAAGCGAAGGGTAGGTGCCCCACTCACCACGCTTGACAGGCGGAATACGGAAAGACGCTGCTGCCCATCTTTTTCGTATCCCTTAGCAGGCTCTTCTGCATCCGCGGGCATGAAAGGAGGGGTAACATTCTACCCCACGGCAGTGCTATACTAGTTTTCAATTCAAAGTCCGGCTTTACGAATACGTACGACAACGTAGAGCGAAATGAAATTATTCCCGTTACCACATAGATACCAGCACAGACACAGTGAGTTGGAACTAACGCGAAATTCAGAAGAGCAATTAAAACAGTCGTTTGAATAATGCAAAATGTTGCAGTGCTGCTGCTAAAATTAGGGTTGCCAGGTGGACGATAAAACAGCATAATTGGACATACAACGTAACGTGCTTTCGGTAAAATGTCTTGGAAACTTAAACTCAAAAAATACTTTATTCGGTGCTACCTTTTTAATGCTTCAATTTATATAAGATCACTATACATAGGAAATCGTTTACTTGTACCAAAGAAAAATAGCTAGTTAGTATAAGAGTAGAGCAAAGGTTTCTGTGAAATTATATGAGTAGGAAGGGAGTAAAGGTCGATATGACATCTGATATATACATATATAAAGACACCGGAAAACATGTTGTGTCAACCAACATGATGTGGGTAAACGCAGGGAATTATTTATACCTCCCATTAGCCTTAGTTCGTCCTCAGCCAGCCGAGGACACTCCGTGAAGCCAGTGAGGATTTCTGTAAGATTCAGCAATTTTGGTCGGATTTGGTTTGTGTCACTTGATGGGTGAATGGAATATATGGGTGGGGTGCAACGAATCAATAGGTCAATTTAGTATTTACTTTAAAAGTAAAAGTATGGCAACTTCATGGGACCCCTAATGGCAGAGGGCGGAGGGGGAGAAAGCGTTGACGGGACGATATCATCTCCTTTGTCCGAAATTGGTGGGAGTCTGCGAGGGATAGGGTTGGTTGGAGTAGTTTGAAGGACACCTTTTCCCAGCAGTGGCACAAGATAGGTAAAAAAATATATTTATAAAACGTACGGAGAGTTAAAACCTTGATGTGGCGACCCTAGATCTTTTTCGTCGAACGCTCGCGGCTAATTAGTCCTTCAGGTGAGAGCACGTAACTGGCGCAACCGCACAACAAAATATAAAATATTCACGTGGAATAAACTTAACCAGAATGTACATAATGTAGGCAGCTACTTCACGGTTTTTTTTTGCGACTTGGCTACTATTGCAAACGTAGGTTAATCGTAAAACGTAGGTTATGATCGCTTATGAACGTGCAAGCTGAATGGAGTCGTCTTGCCGTATATGAAAAATAGCAGTATATTATTAAATCTACGATTAGCACTGCAAAGCCTACGAAATGCTACGGCGTTCAAAACATGCTACAGCGTCTACGAGATATAAGTAGATTGCCTTGGGACGTTGCTACAGAGTCTACGAAATACGATACTGTCTACGAATGTTACTACAATCTCTACGAATAATGCTTTAACAAATACTGAATTACTGTATTTAAATACTGACGATCTCTGTGGCGCAGCGGGCGAAGGGCCCGCCTTCGACGCAAAAGGTAGCGGGTTCGATTCCCGCCTCGGGACTAATGTCTGTACGATCTACAGATATTTGTCCAGGGTGTTCTAGAAGTTTTTATAAATATAATAAAAATATCTATCTATTTGTTATAATGTTTTAAGTATATCAGTCATCTAGAACTCATACTACAAGCTCTGCTTAGCTTGGAGCTAGATGATGCTGTGGGAATTGTTCAGCATTATTATTATATTATAATGCAACAACGTCTACAGATTATACTACAAAGGCTACAAATTACGGTACAACGTCTACGAAAAGTGTAATGTTTAACTGACTACTAACTAAAACCGGTCAAGTGCGAATCGGACTGGCGCACCGAGGGTGTCGTGCATCTTACAATTAAAATTGTGTTATAATAGTTACGGTTAGGATTAACAGCGCCATCTCATGACAAACAGCGGAACTAATGTAGATATTTTACATTTTCTTAAACTTTCGATGATATCTGAGAGATCGTTTTAATGTCCCTGTAATTAACGTTTACTTGAAGTCGCTGCCTGCGTCGGTCTGGCTGTCTGTGTGAAACTGTGGGGACGAAAATAACGAAAGTTCCCCTGGGAGGAACTGAACACGTTGGAAACCTATTTCCAACGAATAATTAACGTGAGTAGAAAACCCGTTTAACATAACAATAAAAAGTATGCATTATTTGAGATGCCGTTTAAACCAACATGGTGTTAATATATATCTAAATTATAACATATTTCCCCTTTAAACTATATCATTTGAACCAATATCTTAAGAGTTAAAGCGAAATTAAGTCTCGCGCGACAAAGTATTTACGGCGGCCGGTGGTGGTTCACACGTACGACAACTTTTCGCGTTGCAGCAACGTTTTTATATAGGTTTACCAACCTGAACACTTTTTGTTCTATGACTTTGTAAAACCATATTTTTTTTAACTTACAAGAAGTAGAAAATGCCTTCGGCATTATGTCCACCAATTGTACCCTTATTTAGGTTTGTGTGCAATAAAGTATTAAATAATAAATAAATAATAAAGATGACCGATAATTGGTTCATCCGTACACCTGTGCGAAGCAGGGGCGGTTCGCTAGTTTAAATATGTAGTGTGACTTGCAGAACGTGAAAACATCGCAACTGCCTTAAAATTTGGGCGAGAAAGCTGAGAGTCAGCACGATGAGTGATGAGCTACTTGAAGTTAATAAACCGCCTAGCTTTTAATAGTCTGAACTTGAAAGTAAATATTAAACTCGTAGTAAAAAGTGAAAACTTAAAACGATTCAAATTGATCGATTGACGACCTCTGTGGCACAGCGGGCGAAGGTCCGCCTGTGACGCAAGAAGTTGCAGATTCGATTCCCGCCTCGGGACAAATGTCTGTACGATCTGCAGATATTTGTTTAGGGTGTTCTAGATGTTTTTCTATATATAAAAAAAATATCTATCTATGTAGTATTAAGTTTATCAGTTATCTAGTACCCATAACACAAGCTCTGCTTAGCTTGGGGCTAGATAATGCTATGTGTTATCTGCATCATATTTAAAAAAAAAAAAAAAATTTAGTTTTATGTAATAGGACATTTTTAAAAAGAAGTTGAATACACATCGATTGTCGGTTTTGGTTATACTAGTAAGTAAATTACACATTTTTCTCGATATAAATCACCGATCACATTAGGTAAATCGTAAGGCTAAATACATAACCCATCCTTAGGGTGCGCTTCCACTGACACGGATAAGGGCGTAGCGGAGCATGAATTTACCAACACACAGCTCACACAAAGCTCGAGAACGAGCGTTGTGATTGGTCAATTCATGGGCCGCGCACCTTCACGTCAGAGAAAAATCAAAAGACTGGAAGGTCTGAAGGTACTCTGAGATATAATTCCACCACTGTGCGGCCCAATTGTTTGAATGCTAGAAAACACCAAAATGTGCACGCACTCTTCGAACTTTTGCGCATACTGAGCTGTAATTGCAGTATGTCTTTAGTTCTGAGAACTGAAAGAGACGAGTGCCTGCACATTTTGGTGTTTCTAGCATTCAAACATTTGTGCCGCACGCCGGTGGAATTGTACCTTTTATTATAACTTTCAAGCTCTAGTATTCCCGTACATTGGCGGTTCGTGTGAAACTCAATAACTTACTTCGCTAATGGTGTTCCCTAAAGTGCTTACAAACCTGTGAAACACGTTCTAATGAAAAATATCTTTTACATACTTTCCATACTAATATTATTGATGCAAAATGATGATGTTTACGATATACTTAGTTGTATCTGGACTATTATTTTTTTTTGCTTTTCTATTTGTACCTGTATGATATTATTATCCACTGCTGGACAAAGGCCTTCATAATATTATTTTAACCATCAATCGAGGTATTTATTTTTTACTTAAATGTAAGCCTGATGCCATTACAAAAATAGAATAATAATAAAAACATTAAGGATTTTCATTTCTTGTTCTACCTACGTGGTGTACCCCTAATTACAAATTATAGCCTGATGCTATGCCTGACCGCAAGGCATGGGCAAAGGGCTCCCTTTTCTCTTTTTTAATGAAGTACATAATTGCAAGAGCTAGGAAAAAAAATGTTACACAACAGTGTAACGAAGATATAAGTTGCGATAAAATTATTTTATATATGTATGTCAAATCTTATTTGCATGCTCTAAATTTTTATTTTTTTATTTTATGTTTAAACTTTTGTTTATAATTAATGGAATCAGGCGTTACTTTGCAGAAATCCATGACAATAAAATGCGATGAGTTTTATTGTTATTAATTTCGAATATAATGTTACTGTGAACTTTTGTTAATGCGAATGTCCCTACAGAAGAAAGACGCGGGCTGGCCCTGCCATCGAGCAAGGATACTTTTTCAGCGAAAAACCTACATTATTATGTATTAAACCTTTATTTAATGTTTGATTTGTGCTGCGCATAAATTAATATCTATGAAAACAACGAACGACGAAGTCATTTTGTCTTCAATCGCCAGTGGTGACGTGCATGAAACTGGTGCTCGGCCGGACATGACATGCCTACGTGTTATGTTCCAAAAGTATATTAGTGTATCTGGTTTCCAGTCGATTAGGCTTGCCCATCACTATGCTCTCGGAAGTCGGAAGGAATATCTGAAGCTAACGATTTGGTCAAGGCCTTTTTTATTTCGCCGTGTTGCTTTTTAAACTGCAAACAAGAGTTGGGTTTTATCTAATTTCGATAGTTTGGGACTACTGGTGCTGTGTGTAGTGTCCGGCATTATTTATCTCGTCTCAATTATCTCTCTAATATTCATCATTCCAGCCATAAAACGTCCACTGATGAACACAGGCCTCCCTCATGGATCTCCCCACCTCATGGATGAGGGGCAGTTGCCATTCTCACCACGCTTGGCAGGCGGGTTAGTGAGCGCAGTATGGGATGTTGATACACGGATAGACGCTGCTGCCCATCTTCCGGAGGTGTCCCTTAGCAGGCTCTTACTGCATCCTTGGGCATGAGAGGAGGGGTATCATTCTACTGCCAGCACCCCACGGCGGTAATATTATAAAGCCGAAAAACATAGATGTATAGATGTATGTTACCTCTTCACGTAAAAACTACCCTACGGATTGAGCTGAAACTTTGCACACGTACACTTTTTATCCGGGTACAACGCATGCGAAGCGGCGGGGAGAAGCTAGTTTACTATATGATTATATTTCAGTTCCCAGTAAATTCAGCAACGTGTACATCCCATAAAAATCTAAATTAATTTCCGAGACAATATAAAATTCCTACCATTTCTTGTGTAATCACCACGTCCGGCTAACCCTGTGTTTAGAGCGTATCTCTAATCTGATTTCAAATGAGTGAGCCCACTCATTTCGTGTGGAAACAAAACGGTGCGGTCTCATTACGGTAAGGGTGTATCTAACAAATGGCATCTTTGCGTATTTCAATAAATTGGCAGAGGTAAATGGCCAATGCCGTGAAGCTATGCAGCCTTCGTGAGTCCGTGTGACCTGGATCTTGCCGCTCGTGTGCAGGAATCCTGCTCCATTGCTATCAGTCGAACCGCTAAACGACGGCCGGCTCCACCTTACAGAGAACCAGCGAACGGAACATCGATTATTTTGTTCTGCTGTTACGTTACTGCGCAAAACAAGAAGGGATTGCGGCTTCTTCCTTTTTGTCATGTCTGGGCTTTTATATTTCTTTTATATAGCTTGTGTATATTTGTACATATTTATTATATTGATGATATAAACTGGGAATTCGTGGTGAGCAACAAAAACTATTTCAAAGTTATCTAACTGACAGAACTCAAATAGTTAAAATTGGAAATTACTGTAGTAAAGAACTACCCGTTTCTTACGGTATTCCTCAAGGAAGTATTCTCGGCCCGACCTTGTTCTTAACATATGTATATAAATGAAGTATGCGAGCTCTCCCCTCCCCACTGTAGACTACTTTCCTTTGCCGACGATACTGTTTTGCTTTTTTCTGGGAACTCGTGGAAGGAGGTCTATAAATATGCACAAAATGGTTTTAATGAGGTGTCCGTAAGACTCTATCAAAATTTACTAACTCTTAATTCTGAAAAAACCAAATACATAACCTTCTCTCTTCGTAAACCCGGACTTCCTAATACTACCATCAATTTGTTGGAGTCACATTCGGTAGAGTGTCTTGATCTTAACACTAATAATCAAACCTGCGATTGCGTTATATTAGATAAATGTAATGAAATTAAATATTTAGGTGTTCAAATTGATTCACACCTGACGTACGTGCCTCACATAACAAAACTCATTGGCAGGGTTCGCCGACTTGTTGCAGTTTTTAAGAACCTAAGGTATTCAGCAAACCCAACTCAATTAAAAATCACTTACTACGCCCTATGTCAATCGCTCCTCATGTACTGCAGCACGACTTGGGGTGGTGCATCAAAAACATACATGCTGCCACTCGAGAGAGCTCAGAGAGCTGTTCTCAAGGTAGCCAACTCGCTTCCCTTCAGATATCCCACTACACAGCTCTACAAGGATTGTAAGGTTTTGACGGTCAGACAAATTTTTATACAGCAAGTAATTCTTAGGCAGAGACTAAAATATCCCAATGCAACACTAATAAAAACTACTCTCAAAAGACGCAGATCTGATAAACAATTTAAATCTGTAGCTTGTAAAACCAAATTTGCTAAAAAACATTTTAACTTTTTAGGAGCACATCTCTACAATAATGTCAACAAAGCTACGAATTTGCATAAATTGAGTTATTTTGAACTTAAAACTAAAACAAAACATTATTTAATGAACCTAAACTATGATCAAACTGAAAAAATGTTAAAAGTAGCTTCTTGATTTCAAGGTAGGTAACTTAAAATAAAAGGCTTGGTTATGTTCATAATATACATACTTAAATACTTTCAAAATTGGTTATTAATTCTTTATAAGACTGAGTTTACTAAACACCAAATATCTTCCCCAACACACTTTCATTGCACACATATAGAGAAATTTATAATTATACACCTTAAACACTACATAAAACACACACACTTAAGTAATTAGGTATCCATTAAATCAACTCACCTCATTTACTTTACTCTTTCAAACAGGCTGAAAATGTATTTATTGTGTAGATGATTTTATATCTATACATATTATAATTATTTTATTTGTTTTGCTTTTCTTTAAATATAACAATAGTTAAGATTTTCCTTTTGTCAAATGTCATTGTTAGATTCGTCTCTATTGCATTTAAAATTATAATAAATACCGTTTCTGTGTGATGCCGGAGCAGAGCTTACCCTTGTATCTAATCACAAGTTTTCAACTTAGAACGAGAAGACGCATTGTTTACGGGGTTATCATAGGCAAGGTATGAATTATGTCACGAACATCTTGCATTAAACAATCTAATATTAGCGCATAATTTATACTATGTTTTGTAAACCTTACCTTTTAATGAATAAATATATTTTTAATTTTATTTTAATTTTTAATTAAGAAGCCCCAAGGACCTCATCCCT
Organism: Pasiphila rectangulata; assembly: GCA_963082625.1. NCBI lineage: Eukaryota > Metazoa > Arthropoda > Insecta > Lepidoptera > Geometridae > Pasiphila > Pasiphila rectangulata. The sequence goes on along the minus strand of OY720251.1, from coordinate 18,163,886 downwards.
CCTCCACACGCGTTTAATTCCGCGGGCTATATATACTATACTGCCACACGTGTCGTAGGGTATTTAAAACAAAGTTTGGTCTAGAGAGCCACATCAGGGCTCATTTAAGAAATATTCGGTAATAATTTGTTTAGAGTCGCCGTCATCGAAGCCGATGAGGAGGACTGAGGAGGATTTAAACATATTTATCCTAAGTTCCAAAAGTGTGCTGTTTAAAAGTAGTTAAAAATACTATTTTGTCATTTCGGGATATATAGTACACGTTTGCAAAGGTGATTCCGAATCAGTAATGAAATTTCGGCGTATATAAAGCAAACACCCTTTTTCAGATACTCATATAAGTAATTACAAATAATTTGTATCACTCATGGATTCGAATTCAAATTAATAAAGATGTTTATCGTCGCTATTTCACAAAGTTATAATAACTTATATGACCCTTCGCAAGTCTAAAGTTGGCCAAAGTTGACTTACAGTCAACTGAAATCTGGCAAGGAAAATATATGTAACCGGTTAGGTACCCCCTGACAAATAATTGTAACTTTGCTAGAGCCAAAATACATCTGCCTAATTCAACGCTAGGTAAACTCGCTCGCGCTAACTTACGCCTGAATCCAGGATTAGTCTCAAAGCAAATAAGTTAATTAAAAGATAATATTTAACGGCACAACTTGGGCCGTTAGCAGGCGAGATGAATGTTTATGTTCAGCACAGTATGGCCTAAAATGTCAACGTATCTTTATTATTTTGCCTGAAAACCTGCGATTCAGCTATTTGTTCAGTCGTAGCAATACACTAAAACTGGATTCTGTTTTTGGCCACAAACAAACATTTTGTTTCCACTTCAAAAATTCGTGGCTTTTTATAAGCTATTTATATTTTTTAGGTGTGAACACACACTTAAGTATAAATTTTAGAATTATTAACACATATTTAACCGGGTATTTATCGCGCTATTTACCTTTATTATTGCCCGACGTTTCGACAGGATTGCACCTATCGTGGTCCCGGGAAGACTTCCCGGGACAATACAATAAAAAAAAATATTCTCACGGGACCCGATCCCGCACGTCACAAGCGAACACCCTTAACGCGGGCTGCCAATTCCGATTTCGCTACAGAATCACTTGTCGAAATCTTGACTGCTTATCGGCATTCTCGCAAGACTACCAAAAAGATACAAATAATTTTGCACATGGATTAAGAATATGTGCACCCATCGCGATGGGTGCAATAACTCCAATACCGTAGCAAACAAGTTAGACATTTCCATACACGCTTGCTTGATCATTCATTTTACAGCTGCGCTGCGTTCTCAACAGCTGTCATACAGATTCTAAACTTATCTGCAAAGGTGAACGGCAAAGCCCAAATGTTCCGTCCCCTCGGGATATCCAGCTACCTGCTGAGGGTTTCAGGGCCCTAGGGAGCTGAACAGGGCGCGAACTGTCTCGCTATTAACACCAAGTGACTGCTTGTTCAAAGTTTTAACTAATGTGGTATTTTACGGTATGTATTTTAACGATTGCAGGTGGTTGCTAACCCGTTTTTAATAAGCCTTTGTTAAGCCTCGTTAATGGTCACTGCTTGTTAGAATAATAGAAGCCTAGACTATTTTTCCACGCAAACGATAGCATGTTAACAGATTTTAAGTGGAAAACCTGGAGCCCGCACAATCTGGAGAGCTATGTAAGACATACCTATCCTCGGCATCGTAGTAATTGGTTGAAGAAGACAAAGTAGAAGAAGACAATATAAGTGTATGTGGCAGCGAAGCTCTTATACGGCTTAATCGATTTTGATAGTTAATTTTTGTTTGAAATATCAAAGCTTATGTGTATGGCAGCGTAGCTCCTAAAGCGTAGCGGCTGAAACGATTTCGTAGTTTATTTTTATTTTAAATGTCAAAGCTAATGATGCAGATCTTATTATATGCTGGAGGGATTACATTTTGTTTAATAATTATGTTAAACTTATCGAATTGAGTTTTTGCCAACGCCACACTAAAATATCAACCTCGGAATATAGTCTGAAAGTTGGCAGGGGCAGACTAATGTTCGATGTAGCACGTTTTGCACTCAACCTGCGGTCAACCAGCCCAGAGTATAAATCAAATGTTGCCAACAAATATTAAATTCTGCGTAAATCCAAAGCGAAACTCTCGTGTCACAACGAAGCCATAAATCTAAACCGAGCCAGTGAAAACGATCACATTGCGAAACCGACCAAAAGTCAACGCTTTTGCTTGCCTTCTAATTTATTTGTTCACTAGTCTACGTGTCTCAGCTGTATTCACGGAATACTGAAATATTCTTTTAAGCAAGAATGGCTTTTTAAAAAACTTTTATCACAAAAATATATCTGAAAAATTCCTTTGAAAGATTTTAAACATAGCTTATTTTACAAAAATACATTTCATTTTAAGTCGCTGCGAAGAAAGTTTCTGAAGTATTTTTTGCACGATTGGTTTATAGCAAGTTCTCAAAATCTCATTTGGAATTTCTGTAAATGATGATTTGATGTCCGTTAATCTTGAGAAACATCTTTAAATTTGGCTAGTCTTTGCTGTTCGTTGGGTCTTTGGCTCTCCGATGACCCTCAGGTCAGTGACCAGGTTGAAGAGTGATCACGCTGAAATGGGCCATTGACTGGATGTGGAAAGTATGATAAACTAAAATACATTTTCCTCGATACTTTTCCTTAGAGACACAAGAGAAAGAGGTCAATGCTGTTTTTCCGTATATTGTGCTGAATTTCGCTACACGTGCTCTTCATGTAGGCAGGTATTATGCCTTATTTTTATTGATGAGCATCAATTTATTCCTAAAGAAGGGAAGCGTTTGCCCAGCAGTGGGATCCGATGGGCTAATTAGATTAGATCAATTTATTCCAAACAATTTTAGTGTCAAAATCTTTGCAAGAGCGACAGCTACGTACAATAAAAAATAGAAAGGCTATAACAAGAAATAATATTGGCAAACCCTTACACAAGTTATCGATTACATCTACGAGTAGGTTATTCAACGTCAAGCTTTACTAAAACCCGTCTGTTAGAATTACCCGGCCAGGTAAAATGGACAGTCCGAAACCATATATCATTTATCACTAATGGAGAACTTAGGTTCCTAAAACGAATGGAAGAACCTACATGTGGCTAAAAGCTTTGAATGAATAAAACGACTACGTCGTACATGTTACTTAATACTCATGGGAATTCCCAGACAACAACAAAGACAATAAGGGAACTAGGTGTAGTAAAAAAAGGATTTTATCGCGTAGGTACTTACCTTTTTAATTAATTTTTCGACGTTTCGAACACGTTTCTGCGTTCTTGGTAGCGGGAGGGCTGAATAAATGAATCATAAAAAGTGCACGATAAAAGACTAATCATAAATATCTTTTTCACATTTACCGTCATTTTTGACATTCGCTGTCATTTTTGAGATTTGCTGTCATTTTTGGATTTTCCATCATTTTTGACATTTACTATCACTTTCTTTATTAAAGCTTAAGGGTTGGCCATAGTCACGAGCCATATGGGAATACAAAATAGTATCTAATTATTATAGTTAAGGGGATTTGTGGAACTTTTGTCCAATTATCCCCTTTGCGTCCCCTTCGAGAGCCTGAACAACTGGACAAAAAGTCCAATAATCTCCTTCGCAGGGGATCGTCGAAGGGGATTTTTGGAATAAGCCCCCGTGAAGTATTGTATAGTGTTCACAACCATGATAGTTTCAAAATATAGATGTTGACTAGGTTTAATATAATAGGCTTCTTTTTATCCCGGTTCAACGCGTGCGAAGCTGCGGGTTAAAAATAATATATTATTTCACCCACCCGTAACAGACCCGCCGAAAGTTGCCAAGAAAGTTCAGAGCGCAAAAAGCAAACCAAGCATTCAAGATCCGAATAAAAGCCCCTCGCTCACCATCATAAAAAGATCCAATCGAAACGATGCCCGATCCGGTTTTATCGAATTATCGCCAAGCACGAGTGTGATCAGTAATCAACCCCGACCACCCTGCGGGGGAGGCTGAGTATAATTTGTAAATTCCTCGCGTTCTGCCCGTTCGTATTTTACACCCGGGGAAAGCAGCCCTTGCCTACGCCAAACATTATTCGACAGTTTCAGGATCTACACAATTCCACATACATTTTTAACGAGTAACCTGATGTCCATGACGTGACGATCTCTGTGGCGCAGCGGGCGAAGGTCCGCCTGCGACGCAAGAGCCAACCTCATGGGTTCGATTCCCGCCCCGGAACAAATGTCTGTACGATTTGCAGATATTTGTTTAGTGTTCTGAATGTTTTTCTATATATAATAAAAAATATCTATCCCACAAATATTATAAAGCCGAAAGTTTGTTTGGATGGAGGTTTGTTACCTCTTCACGCAAAAACTAGGATACGGATTGAGCTGAAACTTTGCACACGTATTGATGTTGACCAGGATTAACACATTATGCTACTTTTTATTCTGGTACAACGCATGCGAAGCGGCGGGCAGGAGCTAGTGTAGCATAATGTATTAAGTATATCAGTCATCCCATAACACAAGCTCTGCTTTGCTAGATAATGCTGTGAATATTGTCCAGAATTATTTATTATTTATTTATTTTATTATTTACCAATCGACCTCCGTGGCGCAGTTGGTCTAATAGCCGGCTTATTATATTATTAATAGGAGGTTGCAGGTTCGGTCATCGTCAGATGTTGGCTTTATTTGCAGATATTTGTCTCGGGTCTAAGTGTTTTCTGTGATCATATACTAGGTGATACGCGCAACTTCGTCTGCGCAACGGAAGCTCTCAAAAGCAATATTTTTTTCCCGTTTTTGTAACATTTTTCAATGACGCTCCGCTCCTATTGGTCGTAGCGTGATGTTATTACTTCCTTAATAATTATTAAATAATTATCCACCAACACTGAAATAAACACATACCTGGATGCGAAATGCACAGGACAGAGGAGGCTGGCAAAAGCTCAGGGAGGCCTATACCCAGCAGTGGGTGATTCCGGGCTGAGAAGAAGAAGAAACACTGAAATAATTTAACCAGTATGTGATCTCAATTGAAACTAACTCTTCAGCTTTATAATATTAATATACACATGTATTTAATGGGAGCCAGATGATCAAAATCATTTACTTTACTTCCTTTATAATTACAAAACTCGGACCCGTCAATAAAAAAAACACAAAATGGAGATATTAAGCCTTAAGGTAATGGCTGTGTGCTTCCCTGTTTTAAACACTGTAAAGCGATAGCAAAACATAGCTCTTATGAACACTTAATTACATACCTTTTTGCTATTATAATTGTCTGCATATAGCCTGGCATGGAATGGGATGACAAATGACTTGAAATTACAAAGCTGTTTTAAGGTTACTTGGAGAGTTTCAGTCGAAGTTTTTATCACACCGCGAGTGTGGACTGCGGTGGCGCCGTACAGACGTAGCAATTTACATCCCCGAAGTTTAGCAACTGAGAACCAATTACGTTTATGACGATTTTTATGCCTGTGCTGACCTATTGCAGGGCAAAGAGTTTTTATTCCTCCTTGATTATAAATTCCACATCCACTCATGTGTGGAATTTATAATAAAAAAAACTGTAAGGCATAGTAGTGACTTCTGATGCGAAGATACTTTAAAAAATATCGGCCAAGAACGAGTCGGACTCGCGCACAAAGGGTCCCGTGCTATTATTCAATCAAAATCACGTTTGTTGTATGGGAGCCCCAATTAAATATTTATTTTATTTTATTCTGTTTTTAGTATTTGTTGTTATATGTACAGAAATACATCATCTGTGAAAATTACAACTGTTATCAAGAAAGAAAGAAAGAAAATAATATTTATTTATGTCTCATTTACAAATACACAAACGGAACTGTTACAATAAAATATTTATAGACATAAATCGGTCGCCAACTCAGCGTACGCTGTGTTAGACACAGCACTGGTTTTCAGTGGCGCCGTGGGAGAGTTTGCGCGGAACACACCCGACACAGTACAATTTTTATCACGGTTCATGAGTTACAGCCTGGTGACAGACAGACAGATAGACGGACAGACAGACGGACAGCGGAGTCTTAGTAATCAGGGTCCCGTTTTTTGGGTGCGGAACCCTAAACATACTGGAATTAGAAGTACGTTAAAACGCATTTTAAGGCCCGACAGGAGTCAGAAAATCAACAGGTTAGCCTTATTTGCCGATACTTGCAACGTTTTGAATTATTTCCTCCCAATTTTTTTCAACTATGTTTTGAACACCATGAACAAGAACTATCCCATGATTTGAGCGTTGGTGAGGTATGCTGTCAGAAATATCGGGAAGCTTATAAAGACTTAAACCATGGTAACTGCCCCTATACAAATTAAAAATATTGTATGTTTGTAATGACAAAATAACAGCATTTTACTATATACATATGTATGAATGTAATACGATGCATCTAACCATTTATATTGTGCCTGCTAATGCCCGAAGCGACTTTTTGTGGCGGAACTTTCTCTGGTAGATAGCTGCTTTCATAAGGAGTTGGCTACTAACATTCTAAAAATATAATTAGGAACTCTAGAAGCGCAAAAAATATAAATAAATACGCGGGCAAAGCCGCAGACAGCAGCCAGTATATTCATAATGTCAGACAATGTCTTCGGTTCTCTTCGAAGTGCGCTGTAAGTTTTCCAAGCACCGCCGAGGGGGCGGATAGTCGCTACGTCTGCGGAGCGCCTTACCGCAGCCATCTGACGTAATATACGACAGTTCGGAGTTTAAACGCCGCGTCAGCAGAGCGGTTGAAAGATTGTTACAAATGGTTAAACTTTAAACAAGCGTAAAAAATTAAGTCACGCCCTTTGAGAATAACTTTTTTATGCTTTATTGTTATTTATTTTACTTTGGGACTAATGTCAGCAGAGTTTTTGAAGCTCATAATCGCGCGCAAACCTGGAACGGCATAACGATAATGACATGAGAAAAACGTGACATACCTACGAGTAACTGTAACTGTGGCTCAAATTGTTAGCCTCTATCAAGTCAGTCAAGAAGGACTTTATTTTTTTAACCACTTTACAAAACAAATTGTGCAAGAATAACGCTCTAAGCCTTGCAACTGAAAGGGGACCGAGCGGGCACACAGAAAGCCCTTAATACGATACTACTAATATAAAGCGATATTTCATAGCTAACGAGTAAAAACACATAGAAAATGTGGTGAAACCCAACTATTTCCCTCTTTTTAGACAAAATTACATTTAGGTCTAGACAATAAATTCGAAACCGAATGAAAGGTGTGTACTCTCCACGCTCAAATGTCATTTTTATTTTATCTACCATGGACAAAATTGATTTATAGACAAAGAAGAAGAGTGTTCCAATTTATAATTAAATAATATGAACTAACACAAAACAATATCTGTCTGATTAGTGGACCAAAAGGTCTAATATTAGGTTAATATTATTATGGACCAACGCTACTAACTGTAGAGAAGAAATGTCATGGATGGTCGGCAAACGCTGGCCTATTGCCATTTGCAAGTGGCCAAGATGGAGCAGGCTTGTCTAAGAAGAACCTTGCATAGGTTCTTCTTAGAAAAGCGTGCTCTGGCCTATTATGATTCATATACGAGTAACAAACGCTTGTTTAAATTGCACGTGACACAACAACAATTGTAAGTGACACGCACCTTTGCCCATAACAAACAATAGCGCTCGCGCATTCACAATACTCTCATTCCCATAAGTGGTAGGTGTCATGATCAGGCATTTCGCAGCAAAACAGTATACACAACCTCTTTACAAAAGCATTGTATCTACTCGCTTCCATTTCGCATTTCAATGCGTGGAAACTGGCTTGTTCTATGTCGAGACATTATAATGATACTCATATTATAATTTCAAATGTATGTGAGGAGTCTTTTTGTACTTTCGCGATCACTACACATTATTAACGTGTTAATAATTTGTCGTAATATGTATTTCAGGTTTAAGAAATCTTTATTCTCATCTTAAGAATTTACAATTCACTTACAATGAGAACTTATAAACTAGGTAACATAATATCATGCGATACGAGCGCGCTACTACCTACCCGCGACAAAAAATAAATAAAGTTTGTAGTCGCCATCGTCCTAGATGGACTGCAAAGAGAAACAAAGCGGGCTCAAAGCGATGTGCTGCGACGCTAAATGTGGTTACAAAATTAACATTAAGTACCTACTAACTATAAACTGCCTGATATAGATAAAATATTGTTTAAACCTAATTAATATAATAAGACGTAAGTATGTCTAATATATAATTAATTACTAATAATGAGGTACAATTTTACAATAGGTATAATTAAGTAAAATCATAGCTGTATATAATTGTAAAATAAATGTTTAAAGTCCTTGCTAAATATTTCACTAATATTGTGTAAATAAATGTTTGCATGGAGATTTTTACCTCTTCACGCAAAAACTAACGTAGGTACGTATGGAGTTGAAATTTTGCAAACGTATAGATGTTGACCAGGATTTACACATAGGCTACTTTTTATCCGGGTACAACGCATGCGAAGCGGCGGATACAAGCTAGTTAAAGTATAATTTAAGGAAACACAAATAAAAGTAAAAGTATCGCATGGCGTAGCTTGACCGCGTTCTTCACTCATGTAGAACAATGAGTTGACATATTGTGATAACAATGGAGAAGCTCATTACTAATGACAGGGAAGTTAAGACGCAGATCGGCTATGACTGGATGTGGCAAAGTTTATTACGGGCTAAATGAGTAAAAGTGATTGTTTTAGGGCAAAAAATGAACTTTTAGTAATTTCTTAAATTTGTAAATTGTTTTTGTTTCTTTTATTTCTTTTGGTAAATTATCGTATATTTTAGCGCTTTTAAAAGTTATGTTGTTTTGTCCATAATTTGTCCTGGGCGGGCGAAGCATTAGTTTATTTGCACTTCTTAATGATTTTTTGTACTCAGAATGCTCGCTTTTAGTTTTAAATGTAATGTTAGTATGTATTGTTTTGTGAAGTATTTTTCGTATTAACAGACAGGTGTTATATTTGTATGTTGTGTAAATATCCATCAGCCTTGTATCTTTATATAATTTAGAGGTCGACGTTAGGTAATTAAAATTAAATAATCTTTTTAAAAGTTTGTTTTGTGCGACCTGCAATAGATTTAGATTGGTTTTTGCTGCTGAACCCCACACTTCAATCAAGTAGTCAATGTGGGGTTTCACCAGCGAATTATATATTGTGTATTTTATATTATGCGGTAAACAGCGGACAATGCCGCGGAGCATGCCATTCAAAGATATTAGTTTTGATTTGATTTTTAATATGTGGGGTTTCCATGTTAAACGGTTATCAAGGATAAGGCCTAAAAATTGTTCGGTACCTGATTTGTTTATTATTATATTATCGATTTGCAAGGGTTCAAAATCTGAAATTACTTTATTTTTGGCTGAGAAAATTACGTAGTGTGTTTTAGCAGTATTAAGTGTTAATATATTGGATTTGAACCATGTGTTGAGCAAGTTGAGATCGTTTTGGGCATCTTGAGCAATTCGTTTCATATCGGTTCCAAAATAAAATAAGCTAGTGTCGTCAGCATATAAAGTCAGTTCGCCTTTTAGATCAAGCTTGCATATATTATTAATATAAATCAAAAATAACAAAGGCCCAAGGATCGAACCTTGAGGGACACCATATGTAACTGGGGCTGCTAAACTCTGCACTTCGCCAATCTTAACTACCTGAGTACGTCCAGTCAAGTATGATTCAAAAATCTTATGAGCTTTCCCAGTGATACCAATGTCTTTAAGCTTTCTCAAAAGTATATTATGACTAACAGTGTCAAAAGCTTTTTTAAGATCAATAAAGACACCAAGAGCTAGTTTCCTGTCATCAATGCTGTTTTTGAGTTGAGTAACCAGGTCTACCGTTGCTGACAAAGTATTAGACTTTGGTCTGAATCCGTATTGCCTATCGTACAAAAAATGTATGCTACTTAAATAGGTTTCCAAGCGATTGTACAAGACCTTTTCTAATATTTTGGAGACTACTGGAAGAACTGATATAGGGCGATAATTGTTTGGATCTGATCTTGCACCTGACTTATAAATAGGTGTTACCTTTGCAATCTTGAGATTTGCAGGGAACAAGCCATGATCCAGACATTGATTAATACACCTAGTGAGTTCCCCAGTAATTTTAAATTTAATACATTTTATAGTTTTAGCGCTTATACCATCAATGCCTGAACTTGTGTTGGAATTTAAATTATCTATTATTTTAACAATCTCATCTTTAGTTGTTTCGTTAAGAATTGAAAGACCGAAATCAGGTGTGACATTAATAAGCGACGCTGTAGTGTATATGTTATCGCCATGGAACTCGATGGGTATGGATTTTGCTAGTTTTGTTCCAATATTTGAGAAAAAATAATTGAAGTATTGGCAAATTTCGTTTTCGTCAGAAAGAACGGTATGATCTATCTTCAGTTTTACTGGCATAGGGATCTTTTTTGTTTTGTTGTGCGTGAGGCAATCTAGCAGGCTCCACATTTTTTTAGCTTTGTTTTTACAGGCAGCAAATTGTTTATTGTAATAATCACTCTTCATCTTCTGTATTTTATATGTAACATCTTTGTTCACTTTCTTAAAGTCTTTCAATATTTGTACGTCTTCGGGTTTGCTTTTATGGAGTTTATATAATGTATTTTTGTGTCCAATTTTCTCTAGAATACTTGAGTTAATCCAGTCTTGTTTTGGGGGGTATAAAATTTTGGTTTTAGTTTGTTTTGATGATTCGACCATATGGTGTAGCTTGTTCTCAAAAATATTATAGTCGCAATTAGTAGTATTTAACCGGGTATTTATCGAGTTATTTAAGAGTCTTCCCGGGACCACAATGGGTGCAATTCTGTCAAAACGTCGGGCAAAAATAACGCGATAAATAACCGGTTAAATATGTGGTAACAATGTATTAGAGGATGTATTTTTGTTTGTTAAACTACCTTTGCCATACCTTTAGGTATTTGTTTTCTGGTTCCCCTTTTACAAGGCTCTGCTAAGTTTGGAGCTAAACGGCTGAGTGGTTTTGGAATTGAAATAGTGTCAGAACTTTCAAGTAAAATAGTCGGAAATGGTAGAGCACATATTCGACTTTAGGATTTATCATACATAATATAAGAATAAACTGCGGTCAAAGCACGCAAGTACTGGTGGTGTATACAATATAACTGAATCAGTAGTGTAACTTCCGTAGCTATAAACAAGTTTATCAATCCATAGCTCCAGAATGGACGATTATTTGTCGTTTTTATTTTGTCATTTAAAATTTCATTTGAATCGATTTCCCAGTATACTGTGCATCGGCCCATTGTAAAAGTGATGTTATTTACTATTGTTGTAAATAACATCACTTTTACAATTAACTTATTAGCTATTTTAGCTTATATTAGCTAAAATAGATGACTTGTCAATACCACACCTGTGACAAATAAATAGCTTTTCTTTGTGTTTGATTACTTGTACCCATAACCCACCTAAAACCCAAACCATGTAACCAGTGTATATGACGTAGGTACTAACTCATCCTACTGTGCCTGTGTACATTCCAAGCTGTGCCAATGCCAAGTAGGCATTGCAGTGTCGGTGACGTCACGCGATCAATGGATCTGACGTAGGGGCCCGCGCACCCCTCGCCCCGCCGCAGAATAAGCAGCAGTTAGTAACACCGCTAAGTTGGCTTCAGTGGGGTAGCTGTAATCGTGATCGCTTTAGACAGCAGCGGTTTAGACGCGAAAATGTAGGAAACTGAACAGTTTAGTTAGACGGAAACGAAGTTGTGAGCGCAGTCGCAGAAAACCAGCGCACAATAGCGTCATCGCTATGGTGAGCGTTTGCCTTATTTGTTTCACGTCTGTATTTTTTATTTTTCAATTATATCCTACTCTAGGGCGTCATTTATAGAAATAAAAGTAAAAAAAAATAAAATAAAACCAAAACATTTTTCACTTGAAGTAAAAAGTTTACTAAGTTATATAGTTTATATTTATTTATTAACACACCCAACAAGTAAATCACAAAACATGGTTTTATCTGATCAACTGTAAGTTAGATTTGTAAACACATAATTAACCGGTATTTATAGCGTTTTGCGTGATCGCGTTAGTTAAAAAAAACTAGTTTTGTAAGTAAAGGCAAAGTACCTAAATATATATCTACTACAAACGTATATAATAAAATAAGTATTATGTTTAAGTAATTGGGGAAGAAAGGATAGAATGTCTTCGATCGGATCTAAATAAAAGGTGGACTGATGTGACTCTTTATAAAATAATATTACAAAAAATGTAAGCTTTTAAGATAAGATCAAAAGAGAAAATATTGTTAAGCCCCAATAATGCTATGCACAAAAAACACGAGGCATACACAATTACAATAAGCCATAAGTGTCCCACTGCTTGGCAAATGCCTCCCCCTCATCTCTCCATTATTCTAGATTCGCCGAGGTACATATAAAAGAAATCGAAATAACTATATAATCGGCTTAGACTGTACTAACGAAAATACATTAAAAGTCTGGAAAGATTATAGCTTACTAGATTTTTGCTAAAAAAAATGGCAGGGGCAAAAAAATTATAACCTCTACCATTTTTCTAGCAGAGATCAAGTAGGCTATTAACTTCTCGTCAAGGGTATAGGTTCAAAGGGGTATGTATCACTTTTAAAAGTATCTGAACGTTATTAACACTACCACGCTTTTGATATGGTTATAATTAACTAGCTTTTGCCCGCGACTTCGTCCGCGTGGAAGTCATGAGACGTAAAATCCCCTTTTTCACGCAAAGCCACTTTGATTCGAAAATATAAATCCCATTTATTCCCTATCCCGTGGGAATTTCGAAAAATCCCTTCTTAGTGCAACTGTAGGATACTCAAGGTACATATATGTATGCCAAATTTCAAGTCTATAGGTCCAGTGGTTTAGGCTGTGCGTTGATATATTAGCCAGTCAGTGAGTCAGTCAGGACTTTGAATCTTATATACTATATATAGACTATATATTACCATTACCATATTATAACAGACGAAACCCAAGTGCGAATTAAACTCGTCCACTTGCCTCAAGCTCTTCAACAGTGTTTGCTTTTTAAACGCATTTAAACACAGTTCAAAACACACCAAAAATCATAATAACTTAACGGGCTGAATAACCTAAGGGGCCGTCTCCACGAGCAAGGGAATCACGGCGAGGGAATCGCGGCGATGTTATCGTCGTGCCATGTATTTCTATAGCGCGGACTCGTCGCGATTCTCTCGCTCGTGGAGACGGCCCCTAAGTCTTAGGACAAAATTTATATTTACGGTAACTTAATTGTATTCATAGATCTGTTATAAAATACAAAGTATTTAAACTACATACCTACGGTAATTAAATGATAATTTCATACCAACCTAAGTGTCCTAGTTGTAGTTAGTAGTAGAAAGTTTGTAAGGAGAAAAATACGTCATTACATCATTTAAGTCAGCGGTAATGTAATTTTCATCCCATCTATTCGAAAAGGACCACTTGGTTCGCCTTCAAGTGCACACAAAGGTGGTGTTTTCTATAAGAAACTTTTAGCGTGCAGTCATGATTTTAATCCTCTTTATAAGTGCGCCGCAATTATCTTTGCCGCGTACTTTTTGAATTTGGAACATCTTAGTGTTCAGGTGTTCAGCGCCAAAGAAATCGAACGCAAATATTATTTGAATAGACTGGCTGGTACAACGGCCCATATTTCAAACAAGCCTAATATAAAATCTACAACAATCTGTAACAATAAATTTTCATAATTGCTTTTTTTTTAAATAAAGGTAAATAAAACTTTTTAGTTGTTTTATTATTAGATACTATTTAATTTCAATTTAGTTGTTACTCTATGTTTTATTAAATAATAATATTACAATAAAATATGAGGCGCCTTTTATTTTCTCATAGAGGGTGATGAAAAGTAGAGTGTATCACTCGGGCGCAAAATATATTTTTGGCTCGGGCGACGTAGGTACTTTGAATCCCTCGCTACGTTCAGGATTCTACTAAAGAATCCCTCACTTCGCTCTGGATTCAAAAAAGCGCCCTCGACGTAAAAATATTATTTTGCTCCCTTATGATACAGTCTACTATTAACTAGTTCTTAGAAAAAATACTTAGGGTTCCCTAATCAAAGCTAAAAATAAAAGTAAACAATCCCATTTCCCGGAGATCAAAACGGAATCTAATTTAAGTTTCCATAATGAGGAGGCTCTTAATCCCACTCCACCCCCACCTTTCGCCTTAGACGCCTTCATTGCTCAATTCCATTCGTGTGCCATGTTTGTGCGTTTACACTCGTTTAGTTCAGGTGATAACGGCCAGTGACTTGCTTATACTGCTAAGGCATTTCACAACGCTCATAATCATAACTGCACAATGCTCCGTCGCGGGCCTCAAATTTGAATATAAAACGTACGCCTAGGACAACACGCTCATCATCGCTACGCGCACCGCAGCGTTGCGAGTGGGAGATACGCCTAATTATCGAATTCGCCTGTGATATAATAATATAACTATTTATTTATTTATGAGCCTGATTCTTCCCACTAAAGGCCTCCCTTACCTCCGTCTACTTATTCCTGTGTTTTCTGGTGCCAACCGTTGTTGTAGGAGTCTAGCTCGCCTCTCCATCACCCCCCAAGGCCTTCAACGTAGTCGTCGTTGTGAGGGAACCCAATCAGTGGTTGTTTTTGCCCAGAGTTAGATATATAGATAGATATTCATTCTTAAATAATAATAAAAACGAAAATCTCTCGCGGATTCGACCGTTTTAATAACTTTTATATGGAACTTTAAGATATTTGTGACTTCGTGAACACGCTTCAGAAATTTACTGCAGAATAGATGATAATAGAGCAAGCCCAATCCATCTAACATATCAATGTCCCAGGCACTGAAGCGTCCTCAGCATGAATGATTCTATAATTAATGGAATCAGGCGTTACTTTGCGGAAATCCATGACAATAAAATGCAATAAAAAATATCTAGTTTTAATTCCGCTTATGCTGAGATGCAGGAGCACCGCCCTCCCGCCCGCTAATTATGCACATGCAGGGAGAACTAGCTTGTCAGTGCAGCATGCATACCCAAACCTATACGACGACACGTGTTTCGCCTCTCCGCGAGGCATCATCAGGTGACCGCTGAGATGTTGACTGGTCGGCCGCTGGAAAAAAACTTTCGTTCCAGCGGCCGACCGGTGCGGTGCTCCTGCATCTCAGCATAAGCGGAATTAAAACTAGATATTTTTTATTGCATTTTATTATGAATGATTCTGTATAATCTATAATGCCGGCAAGCTTTGGGGAAGCCTATGTCCACAATGGACTAATATAGGCCGGCGATCATGATGTAAAATGCCAATACTACTAGCCTAGTTCAAACGAGGCACAAACGACACCGCCTTCATGTAGGTTAATGGTTTTTTAACAGTATCTGTGCGCTTAGAATGTCATTATCACGCTATAGGTTTTAGGCAACCATTTTTTTAAATGGTGCATTATTTTCAGTCTTTATTACAATCTTGACACACCTAACCCAACATGAGCATGAAGTTTAAAACAATACGTTTTAGACACGCTAGATTCTAGGTATTTAAAAATAAAACTAGCTTAGGACTCTTTTAAAATTACCCAGGTAAACTGGGGTTGAAACACAGTCGAAGCGTCGGGAATAATCAAAGGTATTACGCGAAACATTCCCGTGCTTTTGTCATTATAATGAATTGTGACCGCGAAAGTTCACGTAAAACTAAAGAGCAAAAGGGTAAAAAATAAGCAGTGGGGTGCCGGCAGAAGAATGTAACCTTCCTCCTTTCATGCCCGTGGATGCAGTTAGAGCCTGCTAAGGTATCCCTTAGCAGGCTCTAACTGCATCCACAGGCATGAAAGGAGGAAGGTGAGGCCTCCGGAAGATGGGCAGCGGCGTCTTTCCTTGTATCAACATCCCGTACTGCGCTCGCCAACCCGCCTGCCAAGCGTGGTGAGTATGGCATGTAAGTAGTGGACGTTTTATGGCTGGAATGATGATGAAATGAAAGTGTTCATTCATTCATGCTTGCCAAAAAGATGTTCATTGCATCTCTCCGCGAGGCGGCCCCGCGCGCCGCGGCGACGACAAGTGAGTCAGCACGAGACCGGCATGCGGCCACTTCCGGACATTATCGCAATGTTTCTTTACAAGCTGGCTTTGTGAATAACATCAGTAGTAGTACAACTTTCTGTGAAAATTCATATTAAGGATGAACGAGTCGCCCATCTTTCCATACAAACGTGGAAGGGTAACTACTCCACTGTTTGACGTTAACCATCCAACACTAAGGATTATATCAATTTATCTCGTCATAATCTGTTTGTATACACCCCAAACCGTAAAAAAGTATTTATATCAAAAATACAAGCTTCTAAACTTTCGTATTTCAACACTGATTTTAGCCCAACTTTGGACGAAAATAAATAATATAAGGAGAAAGAAAACTCAAAAATAAACACTGTTCCGACATAGTTTATTTATTCAAAAGTTGAAATAAAGGTTATTTTGAAAAGATTACACTCGGGTTTTTCTATAATTACCCTTGTGCTAAAAGTCTATTCACATATTTTTGCGCGGTCGGTTTAGGAATTAATCATTGTGCATTTCATTCTAGCGCGCGGGTAAACACACTATGTCAGGTGAGATAGCATACATTTAGGCCGAGCCCACTGACGACTTTGCCTCCGCGAGTAGTTGAGCCTTAATTAGCGGTTCACGTACTTGCTGGTGGTGGCAACAACTGTTTCGGCTCTTATCGAGGGCCTTCATCAGGGTGAAGACGGTTCGCGACCCGCCACCTCCGCGTCCCGTAGCGCACGCCACGCTACATTCCCGCTAATTAATGTAAGGCCTTTTCATCTATTATAGATGATTTATACAGCGTCAGCAACTGGTAATCATGCTTTACGGGACGCTGCTGTGCCTGGGACATTGTTAGATGGATTAGGCTTGCCCAGCACCTACCACCATCCTCTCAGCTTAGACAGCTGTTAGTCAGAGGAAAGAACAAGTCAATGCGTCTGAAGCTAACTAAGCCGTGGGTTTCCTCGCGGTGTTTTCCTTCACCGTTAAGCACGTGTTATTCGGATTGAAAGTCAATACCATTCGCCCAACACGGCTCTATCCCGCTAGTTAATATAAATTCAAAAAGGATATAGTAACCACTCTCATTACTGAGAGTGGGCTTAATTTTACATTAAAAAAATTTTTTTTTAACTTCCTGTTTATTATATTTATCTGTATTAACTTTTCTAGTTTCATCTTCTTCTCCTCAATCGTTTACACAGAACTACTAAGTAAATAGTAAATTGCTGTGTACACATATTTTAGGATACAACCTAGATCATTATTGTGATTTATTTATTTGTTTCTCTTTGATTGTGTTCTGTTTTGTGTGCCTTAATAAATAAAACAAAATATTAATATTAATGTAATAAATCACCCTGCCGAACAGAACTCTGTCTAATGAATAGTGAGTAAGCTCGCATTCGTACCTATTCTCATCAACATGATCCCGTAACCAAATTGATAAAACCCGCCAGATCGTTTGATTGTGAACGACTGCGAACTACTTTACTCCTATATCACTATTCTGTAACAAACATAAATGAGCAGTTGAGTATTATTACTAGATCCGACTTCAAAAGGTAGGAAGTTCTGATTGATTAATAAGTCACGAGAGTATAGTAAAATTTCTGTGATGAGTTGATCCGGGGAAGTCCTACCACCTATTTCTGCCGCCAAGCAGTAATGTCTGCATTGCTGTGTTCCGGTTTGAAGGGTAAGGGGGCCGGTGGAATCACAGGTACATGAGTGATGAGACCTTCACAACTCTATACCTCAGGTTAACGGACGAAAGGCAATGCAGTGGTAACACAGATTACAGAAACTAAGTGGTAATCAGTTCACTAAGCACGTGACCACCGCGGTATTACTAGAGGTTGCCGCCTAACATCAGGTGTGCTATCGGTTTGTCTCGTCATTTAGTCGTATTAAAAATATTAATATAATATTAATATATTAATTGCCTAAAACCGAGTTTAGTATATTATAGAGGTATTATATAAATTATATACTTAAATATGCGAATATGGGGGATCAGACAGGCTTATAATAATACAATATAAATATTCTATATTATATATATTAGTATCTACAAAACAAGTTGAGTGTTCTTTAAGTGACATTTACCTCTGCCTTTTTTAAAACAAATTATATTAAACCTTAAATCCTTGCCATACAATATTCAATTCCAAAATCCTTAAGCACATTACCGAAAGCAGTTGAAACGCGACCATCAGCAGGGCAATTACAGCAACATTCCTGCCCATGGAATTACATAACGGGGGGTGGGGGGCGCCCCTACGTATTGAGCGGCGGCGGCACCGCTCGCACATCACCCGTCTCTGTCACTGCGGTGCCGGCGGCGGCGCGGGCCTTGCTCCGGGTAACTTCAGGGGCCCTAGTGTCTAGTATGGTTTTGTCAAACATAAATTAATAAAAAATGCTGGACACCACTACACACAGCCCATCTAGTCTCAAACTAAGCAAAGCTTGGCATTACTGATAGATAATTTATCTTTCCATTGTTGAAAGAATTTGATAATCGTTTCAGTCGTTTCGGCGTGAAATGCTTTTACTTTCTTAACCCAAGGTTACATTATTGAAGTTTTAGTAGGGATCCCTAATTTTTTTCTATTATAAATTTAGCCTATGTTACTCAGGGATAATTTACCATTGTAACGGTGAAAGAATTCTTGAAATCGGTCCAGTAGTTTTAAGTTTATTCGTTACAAAAATACAAAAAACAAATGTTTCCTCTTCTTTATTACATCCCACTAATATTATAAAGCCGAAAGTTTCTTTGGATGGAGGTTTGTTACCTCTTCACGCAAAAACTAGGCTACGGATTAAGCTGAAACTTTGCACACGTATTATTGTTGACAAGGATTAACACATAGGCTACTTTTTATTCGGGTACAACGCATGTAAAGCGGCGGGCAGAAGCTAGTAAGTATATATAAAAAAAACACTTAGACCCGAGACCCGAATGTCTGCAGATAAAGCAAACATTTGTCCCCGGCGGGGATCGGTCACGCAACCTCATGCGTCCCATCCGACTATTGGACCAACTGAGCCACGAAAACCGTAAATAAGAACAAAAAAAAACAATTCATAATGGCCTAATTATTTAATAATGCTGGACACACAAAACCATCCAGTCCCAAACCAAGCAAAGCTTGTACAATGGAAACCAGATGATTAAAAGATGAATAAAGAAGTACATTTTTTCAAGAATTACTTATCATACATAGAAAATACCCAGACCCGGGCCAAATATCTGCAGAACAATTACAAATATTTGTCCCGTGGCGGGAATCGAACCCGCTACTTCATGCGTATCAGTCGGCTATTAGACCAACTGAGCCAAGAAGGCACCGGTGACGGTAACTCCATACAAAAATAAGAGTTCACTTTCGAAACACTCGCACTTGGCCTAATTTATGTTAATGTCAGACGGGTTCTCTACTCACATATTATATGTTGAAAGTAGGATTCCAACGTGTTCAGTTCCTCCCAGGGGAACTTTCATCAGGGAATGGAGTATTACGCGGCGCATTCTCCCTCCCTCTCACGCGCTCTTGTTGTCATCGCGACTCAGGTTGCACTGAGTTGTTCAACGTATAGTTATCGTGAGTAGAGAGCCCGTCTGACATTAAAATAAATTAGGCCAGGTGCGTGTCGGGCCACGAGACATGTCGGGTTCCGTAGTCACCCGTAAACTTGTTGTTAGAATTTGGTGTGTGTTTTTTTACGTTTACCAAAACATTATTTTACTAAAAAAGCTAGCCTAAACGTTTTACTTAAATTACCTACCTAATTTTAGGATATTAACACTACACCCCATCCTGCCATTCAAATCCTCTCCATCCAAAGGTTCTCTGGAAGAAATCGCTCTAAGCGATAAGACCGCCCATTGTGTATTTCTGTTGTTTTTGTAGTTTAAGTTAATTTTAGTTATTTTTGTTTTTATTTTCTGTAGGATTTACACAATAAAGAGTTTATCTATCTATCTATCTAGAAAGTTCATGGTTAAAACTACATTCGTGATTGTTTACAGATTTTACAAAGCTAACAGTTTAGTTGTTAGAGGTAAAAGTTATAACTTTAATATTTCGCAAAAGGGATCATTAAAAAAGGGATGTGAGGACAATTTTTTGAATTAAGGTTCCTCTTAATTCAAAAAATTGTCTTCTTTTTTTTTCCTTAAAATACTTATTCAACAATACCCTACACAATAGGAAAATCAAGAGTAAAAGTTCCTTATGTGTATGAGAGGTAACCCAAATGAATTGTTTATGCAGCATTTTTTGTCTCTTGTCTATGTCTTAGCATCTCTCTTATTTCTGATTAAATACCATAGAGAAACCCCAAGCATAGCCCTCTCTATAGCTGGTAGAGCAATTCTGAGCTTTTTCAGAAAACTGCAAACTATTGAAGTAAAGGGCTATTTTATTACGGTTTATAAATAGCAACACCGATTCTCCTACCTAGTCCCCATTCCCATAGGAATATGGAGATAAAATATAGCCTACTTGTATGTGACTTGCTGATACTGAAGTTTTCCATGAAATAGAAGTTTTTAGATTGGTTTAGTGGTTTAGGTGTGTAAGTGTAACAAACAAACAAACTCACATTCACATCTTCAATACTACTGAGGAGTGTGGTGTGTGCAGTGAGTAATCTCAATGAGTGAAGGCAGATTATGCAAAATGATCTAAATCTGACACATTAAAAATTAAGGCCTATGCATTGATGATTTATACAGCATCAGCAACTGGTAATAATGCTGTACGGGATACTGCAGTGCCTGGGACATTGTTAGATGGATTAGGCTTGCCCAGCACCTATACCATCCTCTCAGCTTAGTCAGCTATTATTCAGAGGAAAGAACAGGTCAATATGTCTGAAAGCTAACTAAACCGCAGGTCCTCACGATGTTTCCTTCACCGTTAAAGCATGTGTTAAGTGTACACATCAATTTGACACATTAACATAACAAGATAATGCTAATCATTGCATTGTTGCCGGTTTTTTTATTTAGCTATTTTATCATTATTTTTATACCTAGAAAGTTTAAAACAGAATTGTTGGTTTTGAAAAAAAAACTGGTTATGTGATATCTTAATTTTATATGCTGAAGTGATAATAATATTGTTTATTTTTATTCAAAATTATAATGTGTCCTAAACAACTGTATATTATATACACCATGTAACCAGACTACTACCGAAAACTGGGGGGTTGCAATCAGACCATGATACAACAAATTGTACAAATACAAATTATTGTATTGTATTGTATTTGTAGACCATGATACTGAAAATAATTAGCGAAAAAAAACGCAAAAAAATATGTCAACATATCTACATCCTTTTAATTTTTTTTCTTGTAACAAACGCATACTACAACATTATAAGAACAATCCTATCTAATTAACTCATTTCAGAAAGCCAGGAAAAATTAGAATAAAAAATACTGCAATGTATTGCACGCACATCCTGCATAATACACTACGGACAGCTGATCCCCCCACCCGGGGTCATCGCACTAGCAAGCTGTGCGTTGCAGGCTGTAAAAAGTAACAAAAACATTCAAACATACTTAACTAAATTATTAACTCTGGCTACAATTTTTTTTTTTGACAACTGTATTTTTTTGTCATTGTTTTGGGGTGTTGCACCACCCCTTTTCGTTTTCGGTAGTCGTCTTTTTACACCCGATATACTTACCTAAATCAAGCTTGTTTAAGACATACCTATATATTATAATGGAAGATGGGTAGTGGTAAGAATAAGAAATAACATTAGATGAGTGTTGGTAATTAAACTGATTCTCTACATCAAGACAAGAGTCTAATTGGAAAAACTTGCCCTTACATAATTTGCCAATTCAAGGAAATGGATGAATAATTGATAATACGTGACAGATTTCCTTCAACTACTATAAGCAATTGCAGTGACGCTACAGCGGGTTACAGGAAAATACCGGCTTGCTTGTACCGACAATCACAATGCGACATTCCTTTCACCAGTTGTAAGGTAACTGTCCCACGTAAATAGCCAATAAATCTTAATAATCACAGTATCCATCATAAACACCGTAGTCAAAACACACCTTGAGTACGACCAGCTGAACGTATAATTAGCAAAAATGCCCATAAATTCCAGTGCCATTTCGTCTATCTAAGCAACGGAGTACTCGGAAAATTTGCTTAGTTATATAGTACTCACCTAGTATTATCTGTGTCGTAGCTTCGTGGAGATTTTAGGTAAAACACACAGACACTTTAACCAAGGTATAAATAAACTTTCTTTCTCGGAAAATAAAAGAACGTCGACAATCAGAAGCAATGAGAGAATGAAACCAATGAAACTATGAAATTATTTGATTGATTGATTTATTTTAATTTTTGACAATGATTTGAGTGACATGACAGTAACATAAACTTGACTGATCAGCATCACTTCGCTTAAATATTGCCAGTAAACAATACGCAAATGATAGTTTCAGTATTTTTTATAATGTTATAGTTTACACTAAGTAAACTCTATCAAAGCTAAATTAGTTCTTATTATAGTACTAATGATTTTAAAAATGCCCAGTGTGATTTTCATATTCCATGTTCTTTGGAAATTCTGATTGCAGGCTGCATGCGTGCAGGATGTATGGTAAATTTCAATTTTCCTTACTTTTAGACATGTCTAATGCCTTCGATTGTGTTATGCATGACATATTACTAGAGAAAATAGATTAACTCTGTATAAGAGGAACATCACTATCACTTAAAGAATTTTATTTAAAAAACAGAAGTCAGGCTACAATAATAGATACTTACAATAAAAAAAACTAAAACAATAGAATCTATCCAATCAGAGTTCAAACAAGTGTTACTAGGTGTGCCGCAAGGCACTGGGCTTGCTGTAATTTTTATTGTACATTAACGACCTTCCAAAAATAACATATAATTTATGTGTAATGTTTGCCGATGATGCAACTATTTACATTCCCCAAGATATAAAAACTATTTTTTTTATGCTTTTTTATAACATAAATTGTGTAAAGACGTTATAACTTATAAGTTAACATTAAACTTGAATGGAAATGTTTATTTTATTATTTATAGTAGGTACGTTGAAATAAAATCTTGTATGTTATTTTTTTTACATTTAATTTAATTATAAAAAACAATAAAAATATTTCTTTGGAAGAATATCATGTCGCTCTTCCTCCTTACGAACTAAACATAACATTTGTATACTCCGGTTGAACAATACGATGTACTATAAAAGCCTTCAAAAATTAAAATTTATAATAGTAGGCTATTATAAATATTGGGTAGGCCCAATGATTTAAAAATATTAGAAGGTAACTTATTCAAAAACAAAATATGGAAATGGTTAATTGCTGGTTCCTTCTATAGTCTCGGGGAGTACTTTGAACGATGACTGTTCATGTGATGTAGGTAGTTCAAAGTATTATTTAAGAATAAGCTCTTTTTATATCTTTGAAATAGGTGCACATCTCTGTAGATAATTTTAGAGTTATGATTAAATAAAATTACTAATATTGTACGTCTTGATAAGGACAAATTGTTAAAAACAGTACAAACTAATTTTAAAATGTTTATGTACAACAATTTTCCATAAATATGACAACACGTAACATTACAGATAGAAGTCTATTGTTACCCCCCAGTGGGAAAGCGGGGCAGTGGGACAATAAAGGTGGATAAAAAAGCTACATTAGCATGGCAGATCCTGCAATATTTATTAAGAGTAGAAAAATTAAATCTAATGTTTTTTACTCTCTATGGTGTACAGTACATACATACATAGGTACATTAAAGAGATAATCGATCTAATAATTTTGGTAGTAAGACGGCGGTTAGACGCTGGCATCACCAATGAATGAATGGACCGTCGACCGTCCGACGTACGTCCGGTCCGGTTCGCGTCCGACTGACGCACGCGCGACAACCGACGCGACGTGGATGAAAAAAAAGAAAGAAGCTTGTGAAATGAAACTGTGTGACGCCATTTTGTTGGAAGAATAGGACGAGCTTTGTTTGTGCGTCGTAAATTTGTACCGTGTGGTAAAATCGTTACGTAAATAGTGTGTTATTTTTGTGCTTTTTACTAGGTGTTAATAAGGTAAGTCTTACATTGGAATATACACGAAACAAGTAGGGAGCCCTCGGTCTTCGAATTTTCTATGTCACTTGAACGCTGCTGACTCACTTCGACAATCTATGTATGCGTTTCAGAAACTAAAATGCCGGGCGCCGGTACGTTCAAAATCTTCGTCGGGAATCTATCCGATAAAACCACGGACGCCGATCTTAGACCGCTTTTCGAAAAGTACGGGACCGTCGTAGAATGCGATATCGTGAGAAATTACGGTTTCGTGCACATGGAAAACGAGCAAGCCGGGCGCGAAGCCATTACTAATCTGAACGGAGAGCTAGTTCACGGGCAAGCGATTAAAATCGAAGCCGCCAAAAGTAGAAAGGCACCGTCGACGCCGACCACGAAAATATTCGTGGGTAACCTCACCGACAAGACTAACGCGCCGGAGGTCCGCGAGCTGTTCCAGAAGTTCGGATCGGTGGTAGAATGCGATATCGTGCGCAACTACGGCTTCGTGCACCTGGACGCCACGGGCGACGTCAACGACGCCATCAAAGAGCTGAACGGTATGATGGTGGACGGCCAGCCGATGAAGGTGCAGGTGTCGACGAGCCGCGTGCGCCAGCGGCCCGGCATGGGCGACCCCGAGCAGTGCTACCGCTGCGGCCGCGGCGGCCACTGGTCCAAGGAGTGCCCCAAGGTGCTCGGGCCCGACCGCAACGGCTTCCGCGACCGCGCCTTCGGCCGCGACCCCTACCCGCCCCCGCCGCCGCCGCCCTTCCTCCGCGACCGCATGATGGGAGGATTCGGGGTAACGCGATCTCCTTACTACCGCTCGCCTGATAACTGACCCCTCGGTCTCGCTAACCTTAGGCCTTGCGCGTCGACCTCTAGTCACTCGCACGCGATGTCACGCGCGAACTTATCGGGCCGAACTAAAAATCTTCTCTATCGGTGATAGTCTTGCCGGGACACCTACACAACTATCACTTTGTTTTCATTTGTTTTATCCACCTGTTATATTTGTTGACATGCTGTTTCTGTGACAGGATCCGTACGATGCGTACTATGAGCGCGCGCGGTTCGACTCTCCTCGGGACCTGTTCGAGCGCCGCTACCCGGTGGGAGGGGCGCGCGGGCTAGAGCTGGGAGGCTCCCGGGGCCGCGAGTTCGGCTCGCCCCCGCTGCGCCGGGAGCCGATGCCCCCGATGCCTGCGATGCCGCCGATGCGCGGCGCCATGGGATCTATGAGGTCGTCGTATGATGCTATGTACAGCCGACGCAGTCCCCCGCCAGGACCCCAATTGTCCCGGGGGTGAGATTTCACCATTTTGTATTGGTGTTTTGGACTGACCTAAATTTTTCTTATACTTAATTTTATTGTTGGGGTCAATGACTGCACTGCCTTATACTACTTTTGAAAAAAGCTTAAACAAAACTTCTTTTGTGGGGTCAATGATCTAATAATAACTATGTAGTAAGTACATTCTACTGTGCCACAAGTGTCAGTTTAGAATAGATCAATTTATACCCAAATTACACACTGCTTATAATAAATGTTGATGTCATTGATCCATTGCACTTTCTATACCTAACTTAAATTAGAGATGTTCAACCAGTGTGGTTAAAAATATAAATAAAAAACTAACTCAAATTAATTTCAAAAATGTGTGCACTATATTATAATTGGCAGCTTGCTTGTTCCTAAGATCTAGGAATGTGGTACTCAAGGTTACTTTATTATTACAGGATGTATGAAGACTTCAGCCGTGACACATTTGATGACAGAAGGTAATAACTTTGCTACTGTCCCAACAAAATATTACTATCTGTAGAACCAACTTTAAATTAAAAGTTCGAAATCATCTTAAATAGCTAAAAATCTTCAAATGGTGTGACCACTTTTCTTATATCATAGCTTAAAACACAAATATTAGGTCAGTTATACAATGCGGCACTGGTTAACATAAATTGCCACATTTTGACATTATATACTTGTTAGCACTGTTTCTTTTGTAGAAAAAAGTATCATTTCAAATTCAGACTTGTTACTAGACTTAAAAAAGCTTTAGTTAACATGTTTCTTTCTTCTTTCAGGCCTGGAATGCGCGGCAGCTCACCGTCTAGAAGATATGCCCCATATTGATTTACATAGATATCTATTTTAACATAGTTGTCTAACGCTCATGTTGAATCAATTCATGGAGATTATGTTTCACTTGATCGTTATTTGAGAAACTAGATAATATTAGAGAGAATTGAGTGTGTGACTGACATAAAATCCACTTTGGTGAGATTTTTGGGACTGCAATTGGTGGTGTGAAGGAGTTAAGATAAATTAATATAATTTTAAGTACATAAAAACTATTGTTTCTTTTAAACACACACACATCCCACTGGAAGTATAACACTGACACTCTTAAAATAATAATAATAATATTCCTGTTCTTGCCATTATATGCTGGAAGAACTATGGGCAAAAGCTAAATACAACAAGAATTGACATGGGGAAAAGGGGGCGAAGGCCTCTAAAGGTCAATGGCATTTTTTGGTTTTTGGACATTTCAAGACTTATTTTTTTGGTGCCCTTTTGAGGTCAATTAAACTCCGGTCCCTGTGACCACCAAAATCAAGTCACCTTCTCTCATTAAGACGATGCCTACAAAAAAAGGTTTCATGTAAATTGTGTCAATGTGTTTGGTTGTAATCGTCAAATACACAGACAGACAGCGCTATGCATATTAATGATGGGCGACGAGGCGACCGCGTGAGAGGCCTAAGCACAGATGGAGACGAACTGGACATGTCATTATATGTATAGTAGTGGCCTCAACTAGCCAGAGTAACTAGAGTATGGATCCTCTAGTCTATGGGACTTATCAGGAAAAAATAATCATCCTAATGGATCATCCATGAAACGTCCACTAATGAACAAAGACCTCCCGGGGTAGTTGCCATACTCACCACGCTTGGCAGGCAGGTTGCCGAGCGCAGTACGGGATGTTAATATACGGAAGGACGCTAAGATCATGGATGGAAGGACAGAATCATAAATGAGGCATGTCTTTGGTACACGCGCGACGACTTGGGAAAACATCGCTATAATGTTGGCCTCCACTACCTCATGTAGTGGACATGTCATGTTCAAAGCTAATATGAGCTTGATAAAAAGATAACCATCAAAATTCTCCTGCTACAATCAATAGCTAGGTCACCGCCATTTTGACGTACCTACTTGCAGGCTTTACTGTATGTAAACACTAGATGGCGCTTTATGGACACTTGGAAGCTTGACATTCTGAGCATCATCATCGTTGTCTTCCAGTCCCCTTTGTCAGGGTCTCCGGGTGGAGCCTCGAGGTTCGACATCCTTACCCCGGCTTACCCGGCTTGTGAATTGTGCCTTGGAGGCTGGTTGTCTTGGGTTTCAGTCTTCATCTCACAGTTGTAACAGGTTCCGTGACTGGTGACGCCACTGACCCTTGTGGACGGACGGGCATGAAGATGCGAGGCCGTTGAGGTGGGTGTGTGTACATTGTCGGCGCGGTCGAACATTTAATAATGGACATTCTGAGCTTGGAAGCTCGTATTATTTATTGTGTTATACTCGATTCCATTTAGCGTGGCAATACAGGTCATTCACCTACCTTCAGTACGTTATCATAAAATGCAATCAGTGTCGCTTACCATACAAACCTATCGAAAACGTGCTATGTGGTTTGTATGGTAAGCGACAGAATTAGCGACACTTTCATTGCATTTTATGATAGCGCAGTGAAGATAGGTGAATGACCTGTATTGCCACGCTAAGTGGCATCGAGTATAGCCTGTGTTATCCCACTACAGGGCACCTTTGCCTGTAGTGGAAAACACAGGCCTCCCTCCCATTTTCCAGCCGTCTCGGTCTCCCGCTGTAGCGATCCGATCCAATCCGGCTGCACATCCAACTCATCCCGCCATCTCCGTCGTGGTCAGCTTTATCTAGGTAATTAAAACTTCATCATCTCAGCCGTAGGCGTAGGACTGGTAGGACGTCCACTGCTGGACAACAGCCTTGGATCACTACGTACTTCATGAGGTGTTGTGGCCATACCGCCACGCTTGGCAGGCGGGTTGGCGAGCGCAGTATGGGATGTTGATACACGGAATGACGCTGCTGCCCATCCTCCTACTGCATCCACGGGCAAGAGAGGAGGGGAAACTTTCTACTGCCGGCACCCCACGGCAATATAGCGCATTAGCGATTAGCATTGTATCCAGTAACAACTAGGAAATAACTGGACAAAGGGCCCTTCTTTATGATTTAAAAAAGATCACCACCTCCTTGGCGCAGTTGGTTTGATAGCCAGCTGGGACGCGGGAGGTTGCTGATTCCCTTTATTTTCTTAGGCACAACCGCTTGGCACTACTAATGGAGGGAAGGGAAATTTTACATTTGTTACCCATGGTCCCTCTCGGAGTCCTCGTAGACCACGGGGAATATAAATCCCCGTGGTCCCTCCGAGCAATATTATGCTGCCGAATCACGAGGTTGGAAAAATGAAAAAAAAATACATAACTACTACCAACTCTTACTTCCCGTGACACTACTGGTAGTGCTACGGGTAAAAGTAGGTACATTTCCAGTGACACTACACTGCTGCCAGTAGTTGCACGGGAAATATTATCTGTAGATATTTATTCCGGGCCGCGAGTGTTTTTCTATGTACCTACCTACCTTTGATAAGTACGAGTAGGTAGATATGAAATATATAAAAATATCTATGTAGTATAATGTATTAAGTATATCAGTCATCTAGTACCCATAACACAAGCTCTGCTTAGCTTGGGGCTAGATAATGCTGTGTGATTGGTCCAGCATTATTTATTTATTTCCCGACGTTTCGCTTGGACTGCACCATGCATGGACGGCAAGACTACTAGGTAGATTTGTATTTAAGTATTCTAACAACCATCTCGTACCATAACACAGCTCTGCTTACTTTGGGGTGATGGTGCTGTGTTAATTGTTCAGTATTATTTATTTATCCTAAGCAATTAGCAAAAATCATTACATATTTGGCTATTCCATTCTGGCTTCTGTAGGTTGTCTAAAATGAGGACATACTATCAGCTTCTCAAGATGGGTAAAATGGAAATTTCAAAACCAAAAGCATCATTATGTCCATTAATATTTATTCGTAACTATCAACATGTATTAGATACCTATACGATATCCCTAAACCTATATTTACACAACACTGTACAGGGCACCTAGGCGCCAGTAAATGCTTTGCTAACTCTTGGCCAAAAGTTCAAATTACCTAGTTTACATTACTAATATGACCTTAATTTATTATTTCCCGACGTGTCGAGTGCCCTCGTGTCTAGTCTCAGTCTACCCGTGACCACGGCTGCCAGGCACTCGAAACGTCGGGGAATAATTTAAATAAGGTAACGCGATAAAGTCCTGTTAATTAGTTTTAAAATGATGTCTACAGTTCGCGAAAGTTTACATAGTACTATGGTACTACACCAGATCTCTCAGTATTATAAGGAGGAAAGATTTTTATTTTGTATGTTTGTAAAGAATAAACTCAAAAACTACTGGACCGAGTTTCAACATTCTTTCACCATTAGAATGCTACATTATCCCTGAGTAATACAGGCTTTATCTCCGTATTCCCACGGGAACGGGAACCACGCGGATGAAACCGCGGAGTGCGGCTAGTATGTTTTATATGTGTGTATGAGCTTACGCATTTTATCAAATAAAATGTGTAAGAATGGTGAAAAATTAAAGTGTAGACACTTTCAATTGCCACATTTTCCTTTTACAACAGACATATAACACACTCAATCAAGAGTACGATTCATAAAATGCTCACATTACATTACTTTCCCAGGCCAAGAGTGTCGCGTACAAATCAAACTATTATAATACTAATCGTGGCGAAGGCATCTCCATAAGACACTGCGCTTGTTACAATCCTTTAATACTCACTCACTATACAATTAGTCTTTTCTATCAACTTTAAGTACGAGAAACATGAATAAAAATGCATGTATAATGGCTATGTAGTGCTAGGTCTATTTTAGTCCGGACTAAAATAGATGATTTAGTTGTCGTCAAATCGTTCAGCCTGTCGCTAGCTTAGTGTAGGACATTCGCTTCGCAGGGCTTCAATTTTGTAGGACAGCGACCGACACAAAACTACATTACGTTTTGATACTGGGGTTGATTCTGTTGTTGCATTTCATTAAGCTAATTATAATTAGAGATTGACGTTTCTACATTTAGAGCTGTTAACGTAAACTTAGGTAAAAATATTAAAGAGGCACTAACAGACTAGCCATAAGTCCGTTTTTCGTCAATTTAGTAAGCTTTGGTTATTGCAACAGCAGAATCGACATCAATGTCCCTGTACCGAGGACTATTTAGACAACAATTTTGAGGTCAAAAGTTTGTACGTTATATAGGGTTCTTATTGTCATAATATCACAAATACGCGACATATGGTCGCACTGACTCGCGTCATGCGATTTTTAAACAGTAGACATGAGTATTCATGCGTTTTCTCATAGCTGCCTCATCACGAACACATCGATTGCTTATAGAAACGGAAGACAATAAATTTCGATATAAAAACCACTCCATTCAACTATACATAACGATAATAAAATAAAACATACTATAGAACAAAACCATAAGGAGAGATTCCAGCGGACGAGCCGCGGTCACTGGGACAACCGAATAAACTTAACAATACTGAGATTTAAACGAAACGGTGGTCAATTTGGGATTTTCACATCGATGGGGGGCGTAATCGAGCTGTCGAATTTCATATACAAAATAAATATCGAGGAACTTAACTCGGAACCTATGTCACCTCACTCGGAGTCCGTTATTTACAGTCAGTGGTCCCGCGCGGTCACACGAGCTTGAGCGTCGTCTCGGTGTTGTACTTGGCGAGCGTCTTCTTGACGCGGAGCGCGGTCAGCCGCACGGGCGGGTTGGCGTGCCAGCACTCCGCCATCAGCGCCGCCAGCGTGGCCAGCGGCTCGGCGGCCCGCCAGCGCGCCGGCACGGGCGGCCGCGCGCCCGCCGCCACCACCAGCGCGTGCATGTCCTCGAACGAGGGGTCCGGCGGCACCAGGTCCTGGTACGGCAGCGCGTAGGGCTCCACGTGCTGCGCCTTGTCGCCCGTGGCGCAGCGCCGGCACATCTCCCACAGCACGAGCCCGAGCGAGTACATGTCGGCCATCTTGAACGCGTCGAAGCTGGCGCCGTCCAGCCGCTCGTCCAGCACCTCGGGCGCCATGTAGCGGCGCGTGCCCACGCGCGTGTTGGGCGCCACGTCCACCTCGTGCCGCTCCGCCACGAAGCGCACGGCGAGGCCGAAGTCGGCGATCGCGCAGGTGCCGTTGCGCTTCACGAGGATGTTCTTGCTCTTGATGTCGCGGTGCGCGATCGCCGGCTTGCCCTTGGTGCCGAATATGTCCATGTGCAGGTGCGCCAGCCCGCTGACGATGGAGTACGCCATGGCCATCAGCGAGCTGGTGTCGAGCGCCACGGTCTGCAGGTAGTCGTGCAGAGAGCCGTTCTCATGGTAGTCGGTGATGAGCAGCATCTGGGTCCAGGAGCCGGTCCCCTTGATATCCGCGGCGATGAATCCGAGCACGTTCTCGTGTCGCATCAGCACGGTCTGGTAGATTTCAGTTTCGCGGAACCAGGAGGCTTCCTCCGTCGTGAAGAACACTTTCACGGCCACGCGCTCGCCCCGCCAGCGCGCGAGCCAGACTTCGCCGTAGCGTCCTTTGCCGATGGATTCGACCATCTGGATCTGCTTGGCGACCGTGCGCTGCACGAGGAGCGGCAGGCCGGAGCCGGAGCCGGAGGAGGCCTCGCCGATGTGCGCGAGCGGGGCGGGGGGGGAGGGCGGTCGCTTGCCCGCGCGGCGCCGGCGCCGGCAGACGAGCAACGCGGCTGCGAGGAAGGCTAGGAGCGCTATGCACACCGCCGCCGCGACGAGCAGCGGGGGCGCCACGGAGCCCGAGGGCGAGAGGACCGCGGGGGGGTCGGTGAAGTCGGGGGGCGGGGGAGGCACGCGCGGGTGCAGCGCGCGGTTGCACAGGTCGCGGTCGTAGCAGCACGCTATGGTTTTCGGATGCGTGTGTGGAACCAGTGAGCTCTTGCACTGAAAAAGAAGAAAGACGCTATTTAGGATCATATATTTAATTTATGCAACAAATAATCTATTAAATATACCAATATAATGCTATTAGCATTTAATTAATTCTAATGGCTAGTTAAAGTCCGACTCATCCGTCCGCTCGATGCCATGCAAGCCATTTTCCTCCAGACGGAAACACAGTAGAAGCTTGTTTTACGCCTAATGCCAATCTACATTCAGTTGATAGTAGTAATCAACTTACATAAACCCTGATTCATTTTCCGACTGACACCCCGTCATCTGCCGATGCCATAGGACCCATTCTCCTACAAATCTTCCTCGACGGCCACGTAGCAGAGTATGGTGAAATCCCCCTCATGACCTTGGTGATCCATGAGGGATGCCTATATCCAGCAGTGGACGTGGACAACAGTCCCAAGGCTAAAATGATGATCGCTAGAAAAGGTAATGCAGCTGATATTCACCTGCATAAAGCCTGATTCATCCGGCGGTAGGCAGCCCGCCGTCCGTTCGATGCCGTATGAGCCATTCTCCTCCAGGACCTCTTCGACGGCCACGAAGCAGTAGCCGCCGGGCTGCGTCACGCACGTGCCGTTGGACGCGCCGTCGGGGCACGCGAGCGGACCCCCGCACTCGCACACCAGCCCCCTACCTGGAAAGAGGAAAGGATAACAATATAAGTAAACGTCATCTATATATACATACATATAAATAGATAGTATAAATGCGTTTAGGTTTTCCAATGAATTAAGCACAAAAATTCTAATGAATTCAGCAAAAAATTATAGTGATACTCGTATAAGAAGGAAAACTTCTTAATGTATGATAGTGATGACGCCATCACTATTTTAGCAATGAACTAATCCCACAATAGTTGTTTTAACCACACAAATATTTTGTTTTATTTTCTAAACTTCTACGAATTACGTTATACAAATTTGAGCCTAATTAAAAATAACTAATTTATAAAAAAACAACCATGTTCGACCATCTCGTCTCGCTGTTACTCTCGAATTTAAAGCGAGAGAATGTTGTCCCTTCTCTCTTGCCCCTGGATGCAGTAAGAATCTGCCAAGGGATACATCCGGAATCAGCAGCGTCTTTCCGTGTATCAACATTCCTTATTGCGCTCGCCAACCCGCCTGCCAAACGTTGTGAGTATGGCAACAGTCCCCATGGTCATATTCAGTGCTTGGAGATCCAATGTCCAGCAGTGGACGTCCTATGGCTGAGACTTAAACGAGGAAGGAAACTCAAGTTAACTAGACCGATAAGCAAGATCGTTAAAAACCAATGATACAATGTATCTTGGAACGAATTACAAAAACCAACGCTACAGAAATGGAAAATCTTCGCGCACCATTAGCTATTCTCAACGAAGTTTTTTGCAACGGAATTTACACTGTTACGATTCAGTAGGTATGGAATAGAAAAAAAAACCATAGAGCTAATTAGTCTTTGCGTTTAGATCAAGTTACACAAACAAACTAAGGAAATCTGGTATGAATTTCCTGTTTCTCGGTTCAGATGTCAAAATTCAACTATAAATCGTTTGCAAGCGAAACTTAATGGCGCTCTTTCCGAATGCCGGGGTAGGACCTAAATAATGGATCGTATTGTGAATAGCTATGTTTTGATATTCCTCTATAGAAAATATATCTTAAGTCTAAATACAACTGCCTGTAGGTAGATTGATCGTTTACACATATCCATAAGAATTCATCACTAAGAAACACTAACAAAGATGATGTAAATTCAATCTTCCGATGAATTCATATGAAGTATAAAAAGTCGTCCTGTTGGTTTGGCGTCTACCTAATAGCAAACTGCTCTGGAACAGAGACATAAAGATATTGATAGTTCATTAATACGGAAAACTAACGAACATAATGAAATTGAATTTTCAGATTGGAACCCATCAAGTGTAAAATAACGATCTTTTGTGAAAACACAGAAGCCCTAGACCGGGATATACATAAACGAAGGTCCTTTGCTCAGCGGAAATCCAACGGGCTGTTCATATTTATAGGGAAAAGATCGTTTCAGTTGGCATGTCCGAGCAAAGAGTTTAGCTCCATAAAAGCTAGCCTTTAACAATTGCGGTCTATGTAAAAGAGGACGTAATCGTCACGGCTGTTGAAGCGAAGCCCCGTGCCATTGACACTAACTGTTACTTCCCATGGGATTTACCAGATAAGCTTTACGACTCTACATAACAATTTTATGATTCTACATAATAATTTAAGATTTCTTTGGCGGAACGTAATTATTCGCTGTATAACAAGACATAAAAAGTTTGACTAGAAACTACTAGATGAGAAGGTATTTTGTCGCCAAGATGATCCGCCTACTCCAATCCTTATTGGCATTTGGCATAAAACTTCGCTTTATAATAATCAATTTAATAACCATTTTCATAACTATATGTATCCAATGACCCAAAACTATTTGACCCCTGGATCATCTGAATCATCATATGCATGCTAGAGACAAAATCCATTTAAAATTACGATGCACAAGGAAAACTCGTTTAATTAACATTAATATTGACCTGGCGTAGTGCATTAACAATATCTTCAACCCATTCCAAAGAACATATGACAAAATATTCAGACAGTCTAACGGCGACAGATATAATAAAATCATATATATAACAGAATACCAATTAGGGATGGAACGACATAAAATTCATATGCCGTTAAAGACATGAAAAATATGTTTCAGGGGTAACTAATAAATAATAATGTAGGAGAGTAAACGTGCCGGGGCTACGATCAATATGCATCCCATGCCGGCGCACGGACGAGAGAAATGTATTTTTTTTGCCAAGAACAGGTACCTTGGCGCCCTGAGTTCATACGTCCAAATGTTCGAGCAGCACAAAAGATTCTAACGCAACAATAGAAATCAACCAGGTAAAACTTAAAAGGCTTCGACATATGGATTTTAAGAATACAAAAAGCAGAATGATATTAATGAGCAATAAATGCTAATTTAATCGTCGGAAAATGAGGCCGTTCAGGTTGTAGAGTTTTCCGACAGAGATAATTCAAGTGTCATTATTAGGTTTATCAGCTGCAATAACAATGCCAGGTTATCAAGACGTAAACAAGCATTTAATAAGCTTGATAGTACTCGTGGAGATGGTAGATTTGTGGCCTCTGTCATATTTGGACAATGTATGAACATAATATGATTGACACCTAATGTCTTCAAATGAATGATGATAAGACCTGACACTGCAGCTCTGATTTTACTTTATAAGAAGTTAGGAATTATACTTTATGTAGCATTTTAAAAAAGGATAGCAGAAGCAGAACATGTCAACATATTGCGGTGTTGATAAACATAGTTGCTAACGTATCCAATAATATGGAGCTAATTAGTATTCACGGCTGAATGAAGAAACTATCCACATTTGTAGCTGCGCATACCAGATGTACATCCATGTTTAATCAGGAAACAGATGTAAAGACACAGCAACATGACACTCGTTTAGATATCGAAATGTACAGCACTTGTAAAAGTGAAACGAACGAGCGTGGTTCCACTTACAGATGATACAAATAACAAAACTAAAACTGGAAACACTTCATCTTGAACTTCTCTCAAAACAAATCCTCAGAATAATAAAACAGTGTGGAGGCCAAAAATTTCACGACAACAACACCAAAACAATCAAATCACTCGATAGCTCCGGGACTTCCTGCCCAGCCTTGCTTGCAGGCAGCTCTAGGTAATACGATAGGGAGGCTCGTGAAGCCTAGCATAAATGTATGATCTAGTTCGCAGCACGTACTTAGTCTCATGTTGGAGAGCGTCCGAGGTGAGCCCGGCCCCGAGTCTGCGCTATCATTTAAATATAACTTGGGAAGCGTCTGTCGCCGGCTTTATTTTTACACTGGATTTAAATGTAGAGTGTGACAACGCCGTGCGTTCCACGAGAGACGGCACACGGTCGGCGCGCACGAGACCGCGAGTGGATGCGTCGCGTTCGGATGACGCGGTGGACGCGAGTGACGGGCCGCGGGCCGGGCGGCCGCCTCGCCTCCCGCCCCTCGCCGGCTCACGCGTCCGCCTCCGTGCACTATGCACCGCTGCAGAGTGCAGCCTCCACATGGCGAAGCGAGAGAGCGCGCGCACCACTCCGTACACAACACTCGCTCCGAGCGCAACACGCAATGCGATGCGATTCATTGACGCCACGCAGATATTGCCAACTATTACGAGCCAATGAAACATCAGACTGTCGCCGGCCTAATAATCGAGACAACAATGATGTGGTTTGTTTTGACAAAGAATATGAATAGAAACAGAATAGTTTTTGTTTTATCAAAAGAAACATTGATTACAATTCCGCCATATTAACGCAGATGTTGTACATATGTACATATATAATAATAAAAACAGTAAAATATTACGAGCAGTGTAATTTTAGCGAAACGCATAAATTTCACAGCGGTTCTTGAAATTTAACATCTGTCGGAAGCTGCAGCTTTTAATAGTTTACGAGTTGCCTTTATACCTTTGCCTACTTCCTCATAACATTAGAGAAATTCAGTAATAAAAGCTTAGCATGAGTTACTCTATGTTAAGGTGCCTAGTAAAATATTACAAATGGGACTTCTAGGTTTACTATCTAGTAATGGGTATACATTTTCCCACTAAGGTAGCAGCAGATGAGCATAATAGCACCACCGCAAATAAATGTAAACCCGTCATTTGACTCTTTCTATTGCTAAGGACGCTTGCGACACCAGAGGGGGAACACACGCGCTGCTGAAACTTTGAAAAATTTTAAAACGCTTTGAAATACTGTTTCTGGGGTAAACCCAAATTTCCTTGGTCTTTCCATGGAAGACAGTGAGCTAGTATTGCAGCAGATAAGGGCAGACAGCGCTGGGGTGGTCGTGCTGCGAGTTCAACAGATTTGGGCATGCATCGGTCTTATCTCGAGTATCTGCGCGATCGCCCATATGCGGATCACGTGCAGCGCCAGATACATGAATAACTGATGCATGCACGTTTGAATGTACATTATGAAAGCTAGACGTGGCATCTGGTATAATACAAATGTACTGTCGAAAAGAAGTCGGTCTTTTGCGGAACTTCGCAAGTGTCCGCGCCAGATACATAACAAACTGTTGAATCCGAATGTACAAGTTCTGTATTCTGAGGTACAAACATAACTGGATAGCTGGAAGTTAAAAGGACCAGGGGCGGTATCTGGCCATATGGCGCAACACAGATGTACTTACTTTCGAAAATAAGTCTTTTGCCGTGCCACATCTATCTCATTAATATTATAAAGACGATAGTTTGTTTATTACAAATGGGACTATATGGGAAATATACAGGGTGAATTTTTGAGACGGGATAGTAAGGGCAGGTACCTTAACCGTTATAATTACAGGAAAACGTTTTTAGGAGACTATCCATAATTTTTTAAGATATTCTGAACTGCATTTACAGATTTTGAAAAAAATGTACAGTCAGCAAAAAAATGGTAATTTTACACAAAAACTTTTTTTGATGCCAATCGATCCTCTTTCTTATTAGAATCATAAGTCTCTACCGGACCGACTGAGGTTTGAGTACTAGAAATGTCAGAAAATGCGAAAAACTTTTTCCATACATTTCGGTAAAAGAGTCAAACTTCTAAATTAGCCAAACTTTTTGTTATGGGTAGATCCGCTATAATCCGCTATTAAGAAGACTGGCTGAAGAAAGTAGGTACTTAAGTAAAAAAAAGTTTTAAATTTCAAACTTCGAATTCGATTTGAATTCTTGGGTTATTTCAGATCATTCTTATGTTTGTGCTGAGAAAATTCTAGATTAGACTTCTTGTTAAAAAATGTCTTTAAATCGCAAACGTTTGGACTTAATTGAAGCGTGTTTTGTAAATAATAGGAACACGGAATCTGCATTGGTGTGGTACACGAATTAGTACCCATTGCGACAAGTACCATCAAGAAAGGTAATTAAAAATCTTTTGAGTGAACTTATGTATTCGTGAAAACGGCGGTCATTTTGAGCCATTTATTTCGTAGATCATATTAATGTAAGTTATTTTTGCCTGTGTCTAAAATACACATTAAAATTATTTACTTTGTTATTATTTATGTTAGTTTTAATACAGAGGATTATCGATGCACGTATGATGATTTTCTACTTAGGTAGGCGCTTTTGCTTCTAGGTACAGTACACGCGAGTAGCCACGAGGCCAGCTTGACAAAAACTGTAATTATCTTATACCCCCTGTATTTCCGTACAAATGTAAGTATTGGAAAAGTTTTTCGCAATTTCTGACATTTCTAGTACTCAAACCTCAGTCGGTCCAGTAGAGACTTTTGATCCTAGTAAGAAAGAGGATCGATTGGCATCAAAAAAAGTTTTTGTGTAAAATGACCATTTTCTTGCTTCTATACATTATGCAGTTCAGAATATCTTAAAAATTCATGGATAGTCTTCTAAAAACGTTTTCCTGTAACTATAACGGTTAAGGTACCTGCCCTTACTGTCCCGTCTCAAAAATTCACCCTGTATAGTAAATTATATAGTTTGATGTATGGATGTTTGTTACTTCTTCACGCATAAACTAGGCTATGGATTGAGTTGAAATTTTGCAAATTTATAGATGTTGCCCAGGATTAAAACATAGACTACCTTTTATCTGGGTACAACGCATGCGAAACGGCGGGTAGATGCTAGTTTATTATAAAAGCTAGAGGTGTGGACCGGCTTTTCATTCTGACTATTTGGTACAATACAATAGTACCTACTGTCGAAAACAAAACTTTTGACGAACTGCGCAAGTGCTGTGAATTCAAATGACACGTGCGAATACACTATTGTTCTAGTCGAGCTTGTCCGGAACATTAATTTGCAAATAATCGATGGTATTAGCTTAATGTTGCTCGCGACGGGGGTTCTGATAGCGTGATTGTATCTCATTTCGGAATACTTCAGTTTATATCATTGCGGCGCTGAGCAATTTATGGATGTGACGTGATGAGCTTGTTTTCTCATGGGAAACCTCACGAGCGGTTATCAGAAGCTCATCATGCTCACGATCATTCACATTGTAGAAAATAATAGTGCAAGAAATATTGCTATGTATTAAATTGCATAAGGATAAGGCATGCACACACAACGCACAAAATATTGAGGCGT
Organism: Pasiphila rectangulata; assembly: GCA_963082625.1. Lineage (NCBI taxonomy): Eukaryota > Metazoa > Arthropoda > Insecta > Lepidoptera > Geometridae > Pasiphila > Pasiphila rectangulata. The sequence continues at coordinate 18,124,224 of OY720251.1, read as the reverse complement.
TCGGCACAGCAGATACTTGCGATATCGATAAACACGGACGAAAATTAATCGGACATTGAAAGTGGTGCAATTCAAACCGATCAAATAAATCGATTTGTTTAAGATACCGGTAAAAGGGCAGTCGATCATCCATCTGATGTAGAACACTGCATCCAGAGCTATATTTCGACTAAGATACGATTGAATAGCATAGCAAAAGAAATCGTCAGAATCAGATTTAATTTCGGCTGATAGTGATCAACAAAAATCATTCCGCTTCCGTGAAAGTATGATGATGAGATAAAAACTTAAAGTGTTGCTCGTGGCTTGGATGTCGATAATTAAAACAGCGTTCAGCTGAGCAGCCGCAGCCGCCCCCTCGGTTATCGCGTAATTTGGTCGTGACTCTTGCAAATGGTATGCCGATGCCGTTCGGATCACGGCTGGGTCGGGCTCGGGGGGAAAGGTCATCATCGCTAGAGTCCCGGCGCCGATCAAGCGACCTCTAGGATTAAGCCAGGCGATCGATAAGGACCCTTCCTTCCTGCGGGGCGCGGGCGGGTGACGCTAGCGCGATACGATAGGGTCTAAGAACATAATTTATTCGGCGGCAGAGTGGCGCGCCGGGTAGGTGCCGGTCCCCCGCGTCCCGCCACCCCCGCTCATCTCACTGCTCCTTTCCAAACAGGATCCCGTCACTGTTTTTTGTGGTCCCAGGGATTAAAGAGAATCAGGTTAAACGCAGGTTACGTAATAGTTTTTACACACCCTTAATCTTGCGCAGTTTGTGGCCGGCAAGAAATTAATCCCAAGAGCTTGTGGGCTGGAGATAACTTATGTAATGAACGACTCTAGTGTATACATGAAGAAATATACAAGCGTTATGGCCGGATGGCTGTTATAGCACTTGAAGAAGTTGACAACAAACATCATGATAGAGGCGAACAAGCACTTGTCCCTCGAGTTCGTCGAATCCTTGATAAACACGACCGACGGTAAGCCAATATTTACGAAATTTCAAAGCAAAGTGTATTATCATTCATCATATTATATGACATGAGAATCACTACGAGGACCGTTATCTGGATTGGCAACTGGATATCTAAGTTTAATGACCCGGAAAATTTAAGGGAACCTTTAAAGAAAAATATTTCTTGCTCGCTTGCGCAAGTATGTTAGAGAAAAGATGCATTGTTGTTATTTTCAACGCCCGAACTGCCTCGAATGTGATACGGTAATATTCTGCAAAGCAAGTAAGAACATATCGGATTATAATAAGTGCAAAGTGCATTTACAGCTTTTCGACCATTAGAGATTATTTAAATTCTATGGCTGACAATAAAACAAAACACACTTGAAAACCTAGTCAGTTATTTAAAGGCTAGCTTGTGCCCGCCGGTTCGCATGCGTTGTACTCGGATAAAAAGTAGCCTATGTGTTAATCCTAGTCAACATACGTTAGCAAAATTTCAGCTCGATACGTACGCTAGTTTTTGCGTGAAGAGGTAACAAACCTCCATACAGTGTATAGTGATTGATGATATTAGTGAGATAATTACATATACATACGTTATTACTGATTGGTTTGTTCAGTTTCAATTTCGCTAAATACATACTTAGATTTTGATGTCACAAAATCACTAGAAACAGGTGTTTACTACGTGCCAACCGCACGTTGAGTATCTTATCATTTAAATCCTTTCACCGATTTCATTCCGAGAATTATTTATATTCTATATGGCCTTTTGTTAAATAATAAATAATAATAATAAACTTTATTGAGTAATTTACAAAAAATTAAACAATGTTTTTTACAAACTTATAAAAAATAAAATAATAATAGATAAATACCTTTAATTTTACGACAAAGTTAAATTTGTTATCGAGTTCACTAGTTCCCACCCTAGGAGAACCTGTGTTCATCATCACAGTAAAGTTGTGGGTTCATCAATTCCTTTCAAATAATAATATTACATAATACTGGACTTTTTATATGAGCCACCTCAAAAAAAGCAGAGCATGTGTCAGTTATTTTAGGTAACTGAAGTAAGTGTATCAATAATTTTTTTTTGTGACAACAAATGTTATTGAAATACAGAAACATAAATACTTCTTTCCCTCACTTGGAAAAAAAGGTAACTGAAGCGACCGAATTCAATTATGAGCTTTATTCAATTCAAATATGTCTTGTTCTTTATTTGTAAATTGACTTTTCTATGTAGCTTTTTGCTCTATTAAATAAAAACTTATTAACTATGACCCAGACCCAGGACAGATGCATATTTGCAGTTCATACAAACAATTTTCGCAGCGGTAAACGAAATCGCATACATTGGACAACGCAAGGTGAGCTTTCTATTTCTACACTATGATTATTCTACGTAGATTTACAATCATAATGAGATGGTAGTAGAAGTAACCGAGCAAATGATTGTGTACTCAATGTTTTTTACTTGTGATTAGCTACCTCACAAGCGTCGTCGGACTAACATTAGCATCTTGATAGATGTATCTTGCATATTCATGTTTCCAGTAGGTCTACCATGAGTTTTCACAATATATATTCGCTAGCGACTGTAGTTAACAAAATGTACGAAAACTTGTACAGCGCCTCTAGCGGATAGTTTGGTACTAACATACGCAGCAAACTATACTACAGCGACTGTAGTTTGGGCTTCATTTTGCTTAGAATTTGGTACCATGAGTTACAAATCTGACAGATGTCAAAGTAACGTACTATTACTACTGTAGTAACGTCAGGCGATCTAACAGTGACAACTCATGGTAGACACACAGATTGCTGTAAGTTCCTGAGACGGTGCGCACCAATACCGTTGTTAGTAAAATAATTTGTATGGAGACATAGAACGCAAACTTCATTAAAATAATTGAGATTTGTCGCCTCGACAGTGATTAGTGAGTGACCTGTTTAGACCAAAACAACAAGATAAGACCTGTATCTAGAATAGGAATTAATGAACGCCATGTGTAAGTTGTTAGCAAGGATAATAGAGAACTACATTATGGCACCGGATAACGAGCCAGCTATATAATCATTGAAATTTGTCGTCTTGTTAGTGGATATTGAGTGACCTATTTAAACCAAAACAACATTATCTAGAATATATCTGAATGAACGCATTGTGATCAACCAGCAAATGATTGCCAATTTAGCTTTTAGTGCCGATAAACATCATTCATACGCGCATCGTTATACTTTAATTTCCAACAAACGTATTGACTGACCCAAATCCTTAATCCGGTTTAATATACAGAAGCCCAAATATTCCACGATGAATCATAAAATGTACTAAATGCAAACACTACGGTTTTGAGGCCACGTAATCTGTAATCGCGACTAGATAATCTTAATTGCAGGGGCGCGGCCGAGAGAGAAAACTATAGTACAACTGATAACGTTATTTTTGTCAATCGAGTCTGAAGTGCTTCGCTAGTGCCAGCCAAAAACTGAATCGTATGAAACAAGTAGTTGTTAAACATTCAACCTTAGCAACGTGAAAATAAAACTGCATAACAGTTGAAGTGGACTCTTGTTTCCAATGGTGAGTGGATACTACGCAGTTTAAATTCGGATATAATGCAGCATTCATATCTACTGATATGAAATACAAGACGTAATTTACTTAGATACAATGAATTTATAAGGATATCTTATGATCATTCTATACAGGAGAATTAAGAACTCTTCCTATGAGTATATGCATAGTTTCCCTTTCAATCCAAATCTTAAGTAAAGTCCATTAAGAATTTGGACTGACTTGACAGTCGAAATCCTTAATGTACTTTCCTTAAATAAATTTCAAGAATTCTTATGTCGCACCAACTGTTTCGACCCTAATCCTTGATGTATTTACGGACTAAGGTTGATGGGCAAAAATATTAGAAAATTCTCATGGAACTAACTGACGGGAACTTCTGCAATCAATCTCATAAAAAAATTAAAACAGACAGGTCAATTATGTATTTCCATAGTTGAACCAATAAACAAGAGACTGATTGAAGCGGGCTTTACAAACGAATCCTGCATCTAGTGGGCGATTGTGATTCCATAAAGCAAAATACAGCATGTCAGTCAATGTTGCAATTGTTAATAGTCTTTCGGATGACTGACAACGAACAATCGTGTTTTAATAACGAGGCAAAAACAAACGTAGGCGCATAAGAATGACAATCGAACAAATCAGGCATTGCAAACGAATCGAATATACATCAATCCGTTGAGTGTTACGGTTTAAATGGTATTTTCATAATCAATAGATAAAATATCTTGGTACGCCGCATAGCAAGCTATGAATGCAATAGTATTCATAAAAAAAAATATCCCGAAAATATCAATACGATGTATGATACGGCTTGATAGTGAAATCCAGTAATGCTACCGTTAATTACGAAACCAGATAATAAATATCTACATTACTATAAATGATAATCAGGTAAGTACTTGAAAATGTAATAAATTTGCCTTGCCTTGTCCAGAAACCGAATTGAACAGAACATAGATGATTAATAGTTATAGATAAAGTTTGGACAATTTGCGTCTCAACTTGACATCGTAATACATTATTTCCTTTACTAACTTAAGGGAAATAATGTATTTGTCTATCTATGTAGTAGATAAATTAGCGAAATGGCCGGTGAGGCACGACAGGTGACGCCCACAGTCTCGAGAAAGTAATATCTGATCTGTATGCGCATGACATAGCCCCAGGTGGATCGAGATAGGCAATCGCATCCCAGCATGATGCTTTTGAAGCCAGGTCAGATGTTAACGAACTTTAACGTGAACTTAATAAGCCTGAAGTTGAAGAAATTGATGATGGAACAATTACACGAAAGACAAAGCAATAAGTATTAAAGTTTCATCGATTATTCACACCTACGAAGCTGCACGAAAATTGTCTTGGAAGATTACACGTAATTATATTAACAGAAACCAATTTGCCACAACAAGCGCCGTAGCTGAAAGGTGTGTAATTGTGAATGTTTGTGCCTGTGCGGCTGTTTGAAGCCAGCCTTCGATTCACGCGAGTTTCCATATTTATTTATGTATTTGGCACAAGAAGCTGTTTATTTAGGAATAATGACACCATGACGGCTGGTAATGGCAGTTGTAGCCGGTAACTACTCGAGCTTCGAGCCCACACGTCATGAGTGGGTGTATGTTGGAACTAAACGACGACTTTTGACCGTAATATGGAACTTTGTGGGCAGCTGAACCGATACCTTGCGCAAGATCTTTGTTGTAATATCGAAATTGGTTTTATATTCAATTATCTACGGTATAAGCTTAACGTGCCAGTGGTAGCGTTATAATAATTTGCATTTAAGATTAGAGCGAACCTCACCTCTCGGTCAGGAGTTAATTGAGAATTAGATATGCTGAATGTGGTCCCAAGCAACGGTAGCACCGGACTATAACTTCTATTTTATACAACGAAAAATGAATACCTTTCAGAGTTTCATTTGAAACGGTAATTTTAATATAATCGATAATTAATAACGTGAAACATGATAAACGCGGGGTAACAAGGTGGTTCAGAGTCGGCTGGAGTTGAACTTTTGAATCACATCGCGTAGGCGACTTCCGCGACATTAACCGCTGGAGACGACATTAATGTCGAACGTACGATTGACACACCACACGTTACCCATTAATACTATAATTTCGTTTAGAGGCTTATAGGTATCATAATCATGTAAGTTGACGAAATTTTAATCGTAAAAATGTATTTAAATGAGTGTAATGGAGTGACAAACTGGAATAGATACTGCTGGTCTAACGTCCCCTTGATAATGGACACGAACATCAGCCATTATATATGTATGTACATATTTCCCCATATAATTTTAAGTGTTATCTGTAAAGCCAATCATTGTTTTTGAAACTAGATATGAAAGAATAGCTTATTTTACTATGAACTTTTATATTTGCTTATAAATTAATATTTGTAATATGAGAAGACTGTCCACAAAATTCAAAACCTGATATGGCTCATAGGACCAGACACATTTCGGTCGTGGTCTTGTCACCGGCGGCGCAGTAATTTTCTGAAAATTAATACTTAGCGTTTTTATGGTGTAATTTAATACGTCCTATTGACAGCTGGGGTTTAATCAACCGTGCTTTGCCTTAATATGTCATCGTATCAATAAGTTGGGTATTGAGAATGTGTCTTTTTGTGGGGCTATAAAAACGCCTTTAATTATAAAATGTTCGATTTATTGTTGAAATAACCAAACCACTATATGTATGCTGATTACATTCGTGTTCTGAGGTAACCTCCTCCTTTTTTGAAGTCGGTTGTCTTCATGGTGTGTATTAGTTCAGGATAATTTTTTTTTATATCTACACAATTCCTTCCGAAAAAGGCATATTATGGTAATTTTGGACATACTGGCGTACTGGCGATTTTTATGTGGGATTATTTTTACGAAAAAGGCAAATCATAACATACATAATTACTTATAACTAGCAGTTAGTGAATATGCTTTTTTCAAAAAGAAAGTTCGCCCAATTACCCTAAATGTATTTTTGATGAACTATAAGGTGGGGATAGCGGTCGCTTACAACATTAAAATATTCCGCCATTATAGGATTTGTTGATCAAACTAGGAAACGCCTCGTCGTATAAATATTAATTTCCGATAAACTAGATGGGACAGGCCTATCGGTGGATCTGTAGAAAGTTGTGCCCACGCGTGGCGAGAGGTCACCGCCGCCCACGCACCCCGAGCTATTAGACGATTGGGAAACGAGAGGTTGCATTGCATGCAAGCCTCACCATAACCCAGGCTGTGATGAAACAGTAAGTCAACTAATTTATATGTATAGATCGAAGTTACCGAGAAGAACACAAGCGTTAGAAGAATGAAATAGCTATAGCTGCTTAGTATGGCGGAAGAACCGCAGCACACGCACCCCGAACTATTAGACGTTGGGAAACGGAAGGGTGCATTGCTAGCAACAGTAAGTCAACCTACAATATAGATCGAAGTAACTTTGTTATAGGAGCGACACAGATGACGAACCGTCCACGCATCACGAGCTACACGATTAGAAAACGAGAGACGTTGTGTCAAAATTCTACACCTCTTCTACTGTGCCTCATATATTCTTACCTCGCAAGCTTATATCGTTGTTCTTTCACGCTCCACCGTGCGTTACTTAGCTCTCATTCTGCGATAACGCAAACCTGTCGCAGCAGAGATGCAGAGGTGTTTGCAATTACCTCTGTAATTGATGATCATTGCGAAACGCGGGGGCTGGTCCATTAGCGATGCAGGGCGGGGGCGGGGCAGCGTCACGTGATGGAGCACCGATTAGAACAAGACAGCTGTGAATCTTCCATACGGCTAATGGGTAAGATACAGACATTTCTCTTTGAAGTTATGCAATTGATAGACAACCCTAATAATATAATTATTATCACTTGACTATGGTACAATAAAAAGAAGACCATGAGACATTGTAACTCTGAAAATGATCAACCTCAACGTGCCCGGATCCAGATGTAGGAGGAAGACCACAAAAGGAAGTCGTCACGTAATCAAAGAAAACTTTATAGAATGCAATGATCATCGGGTTGAATCCTCGCAAACCTTACGTACACTATAACAATACCATATTGCATCAAATTATCCATATGTTCCATCTATCCCAAGGTTGTCTGGTACAATGAATTAAGTAACAATTTATTGTACACTAGCCTCTCCGCGGTTTAACCCGCGTAGTTCCTGTTCCCGTGGGAGTACGGCAATAAAATATCACATACAATGCATGCATACAAACAAACAATCAAATCTTTCCTCCCTTATTAGTATTGTACACAACAGAAAATACTAGAGCTAAAGTTCGCTCTGAATCCCCCACTTGTCACTTTTTATGTTCTTTATTATGTATAGATAGAAAATGCTTTTTTGCAAAACTATTTCGCAAAAGTTCTATCTACCTAGGTAGGAAATATCATATCAAACAAAACAAAATCTAATTTGCGTACAAAGCCGCGAGCAGAAACTATGATTAATTGTATTAATTGCTGAATTCGGTTTCGATCCTCAAGAAGTTGGGTATCCAGCACCTTAGTTGTTCTTAATCTAAAAAAAATCCCCAAAAAGAAAGTTGGATTGAAAAAAAAAACATCTATCATATAGACGATTTGTACAGCGTCAGCAACTGGAATTCGTGCTGTACGGGAAGCTGCAGTGCCTGATACACTGTTAGACATTGCGACGGTAGGAGACAAAATGGTTGAAAAAAATAATTTGATTATTTTGTCTCAGAGACACAGGAGCCGAGATAAAGGTAGCATCGGTCCGGCAAGTCGCGTGCCGAGTGGGGTCAAGACGGTCCGCGGGTGGCCGGCAGTTATCATTATCAGCCGAAACACACCACGCAAATTGATACTTTTGATCACGTTCCTCACTCACGGTGAGTATCATTTCATTTTAAATTAAGGGTCATTATAGATTTCAAATGTAAAGAATTGATTTGGGTTCGTTTGTTTAGAATTACTAATGTCGTATAATTTTGAATATTAAACACGGGAATTTATCGCGTAATACCTTTACCTACCCGCGACCACGGCTGTTGTAACAGTTAAAACGTCGCGTCGTGATTACTCAAACTTTAAAAAAATTATAAGAAACATCCCCGGTAGGTATGTTATATTAATTCCCGTCGGTTTTTTGTATTATAATCGCTAAAGTTAAAAAAAACTAATGTTGATCATTTGTACAAAACAATCAAGCTCTAATGACCGAAGAAACTATTATTGAATGAAATCGAATACACCTACCTACGCATTACTTAGCGAATCGTAAATCATTTAGTTAAACAGGTATAATGACAAAACATTAGGACCACCTGTCTGCGGCCATGTCAGTTAATTGCGAAACATAAATAAAAACATATTTGTCTCGATCGACCAGTTCATAGGTGACATTAAAATACTCCTATTCAGATATTAACTGAATTTAATCAAAGTATACAAAGTAGTCGATAAAGACCAACATGCAGACGCCATTAATCAAAATGTAATTAAAATACACGAACACGTAATATTGCAAAATGGAATAAATATACATGCAGATTCGCAATGTCCGAACGACATACATATGTGGGATGTATTTGACAGTGACACAATGCTCGCTCTGACTTTTATTCACAGGCACACTCAGAAATCCGGAACGCAGCCTAACATGACGTCACAAGCTTGCGGGGCGACCTCTGCCGTCAGCACCAGGCGGCAAGCAGCGCGGCGTCGTCTCGGCCATTTTCTCCGGGCTTCGCTCCAACACGCACGCTCGCGCTCTCGCTGATCTGTCTCTGCACGCACCCACGCCATATCATTATAGCTGCATGTGCATTAATGTTTGATAAGTTCGAAATTAAAGAATGTGAACAAGATCTATACTGGATTTGTATTACACGCCACGCGGCGAGGAGCCACGCTTTGATAGTTCAAGATCCCCATAAATTGGTGACCCTACGACTCCGAATACGCACGTGGCACGTGGTGTGGTTTCTTCAACGGACAATTGGGGAAAGTATCCGAAGAACTGGAGTACAAGTAAGCTCAACAACATCGGAATAACGGCATATTGGAAGATTTGAAGACGTTTCGAAGAGTTCGAAGTCCACGCGTCATTACGCGTCAGCCTAGTATTGGATATCACGCAAGTTTTTTTGAATATTATTTTGTTGTCATGTCAAAAGACCCTAAGCCTAGCCCTTCTACACCCAAATCATCGTCAGATTTGACAGACGCCCTTATGGATATGCTTGGGAAAAATGTAGACCAAATCAGAGTAAAAGTACCACCATTTTGGAGCGAAAAACCCGCAGTCTGGTTCGCTCAAATAGAAGCACAGTTTGAGTTAGCTAGGATTACGACAGATGCCACTAAATATTACACTGTAGTCGGAAACCTTGATGCCCAAGTTATTGCAGAATTAGAGGATATTATTGCAAACCCGCCCGCCACAGATAAATACGGAAAATTAAAAGCCGAGCTAATTAAGCGTTTGTCAGCTTCACAGGAAAAAAAAGTGCGCCAGCTCCTGGTACACGAAGAGCTGGGTGACCGCAAGCCGTCAGCTTTCCTGCGTCACCTGCAGAGCCTAGCCGGTCCAGGGGTTCCAGAGGACTTCCTGCGCACGATCTGGACAAGCCGTCTGCCAACCAACCTGCAGACGATTGTGGCTTCGCAGGCGGATACAGCTATGGAGGCGGTGGCATCTCTGGCAGACCGGGTAATGGAGATCGTCCCGGGGAATCCGGTAGCCCAGGTAGCCAGCACATCAACGGCATCGCCGGACTGTTTTGAGGTAATGCGCAGAGAAATAGCTACTCTAACTCAGAAACTAGGCGAGTTGTCTAATAGAATGGATAGTAGTTCCCGTAACAGAGGCTACAGAAGGAGAGGTAGCAATAGGAGATATAACAAGTCTCGTTCCCGTAGCCGATCCAGATCTCATCCTTTCAAGAAGGAAAATGATAACCCCATTTGCTGGTATCACGCCAAGTATAGGGACGATGCTCACCACTGCGAAAAACCGTGCAACTACACTTTGCAATCGGAAAACGCCAAAGCGAATCGCTAATGACGGCGAGCGATTGCTGCAGTATTTCCAGCCGTCTATTTGTTACTGATCTCCACTCTAAAAACAATTTTCTTGTAGATACTGGATCGGATCTATGCGTCTATCCTCGCAGCTACCTCCGCGAGCACCGAGCCAGAGTAAACTACGACCTGTCCGCAGCAAACAATACGACCATAGCTACGTATGGCTATTTGCCACTGCTACTCAATCTTGGACTCAGGAGAGACTTCAGCTGGAAATTCATTATTGCGGACGTGTCAAAGCCAATCATAGGGTATGACTTTCTTTCTTTTTACAACCTGATGGTCGACTGCCGCAACAACAAGCTGGTTGATGGGGTCACGAACCTCTCTGTTCTTGCAGCAACTGCAACATCAAAAATACCAAGCGTCAAGGCTCTTTCAGGAACAGCAGAGTTCCACGAGCTACTGAAAGAGTTTCCTGATATCACTCGCCCGGCTGGCATGCAACGTCAAGTTAAGCATTCTACAGTTCATTTTATAAATACTACGCCTGGACCACCTGTATTCTGCCGACCAAGAAGACTAGCACCAGACCGTCTAAAAATAGCAAAGGCTGAGTTTGAACATATGTTAAAGGAAGGTGCTGTGCGCTGCTCCAGTGGCCCGTGGGCCTCACCACTTCATCTCGTACCCAAAAAGGATCAGACCTGGAGACCTTGTGGAGACTACCGTGCCTTAAATGCCCGAACAGTTCCGGACAGGTACCCAGTACGCCACATTCAAGATGTGTCTCAGTTATTAAATGGAAGCTCTATCTTCTCTGTCATTGACTTGGTAAAAGCATACCAGCAGATTCCAGTCAACCCAGACGACGTGGAGAAGACTGCAATTTCAACACCGTTTGGTCTGTTTGAATGTCCTTTCATGTCTTTTGGTCTACGCAATGCGGCCCAAACCTTCCAAAGGTTCATCGATGGAATTGTAAGAGGTTTAGACTTTTGCTTTCCATATATAGATGACATACTCATCGCTTCCAAGAATAAAACCGAACATGAAGAACACCTGCGAATCCTGTTTTCCCGCCTGAACGAGCATGGTGTAGTCATCAACATCCAGAAATGCACCTTCAGTCAACCCCAGGTAACATTCATTGGATATTCAGTCTCAGGAGATGGTTTACAACCCCTGGATGACAAGGTGCACGCAATACAGGAGTTCCCACCACCTCATACTGTCAAAGGCCTAAGAAGGTTTTTGGGAATGTTGAATTTCTATAGAAGATTTCTCAAGAATGCAGCAGAGTCACAAGCTCCACTTAACAACCTCTTGGTAGGAAGCAACAACAAAGGTTCTAAACCTATAACTTGGACACCTCAATTATTGGAAACATTTAAACTCTGCAAGGAAAGTCTTTCGGACGCAGTCATGCTGGTACACCCAGTTCCAGGAGCCAAATTAGCACTAGTCACGGACGCATCCAATGTTTCTTTAGGAGCCGTTCTTCAGCAGCGTGTTGAAAATGCTTGGCAGCCCTTAGCGTTCTACTCAAAGAAGATGAGCCCTACACAGCAACGCTACAGCGCTTATGATCGTGAACTCCTGGCGGTGTACGAGTCTGTCAGACATTTCAGACATATGCTAGAAGGACGTCATTTTACAATATTTACTGACCACAAACCACTGATATTTGCTTTTAAGCAGAAGGACCAGAAAGGTTCACCTCGTCAAATTAATCAATTATATTTTATCTCTCAGTTCACTACAGAAGTCGAGCACATCTCAGGTCAAGAAAACTTGGTGGCTGATACACTATCCCGGATAGAAGCTGTCACCATGCCTGTGGACATCAAAGACCTAGCCTCTTCGCAAACAGATGATCCTGAGCTACTTCATCTTCTCAATGGTAACTCTTCATTGAAACTAGAGAAGGTAACATTTTCTGACATACCTATTTACTGTGATGTGTCCATGCCTAAGCCTCGACCCTTTGTGACAGCTGCCCACAGACGACGCATATTCGAGACGCTACATAGCCTGAGCCACCCAGGGGCCAAAGCTTCGATGAGGTTGGTTAGTGAACGTTTTATATGGCCAGGTCTCAAGAAAGATATTCGCGTCTGGGTAAGAGAGTGTGTTCCATGTCAAAAATCCAAGGTGACGAGACACACCAAAGCTCCCATCGGAAACTACGGACTTCCAGATGAACGATTTTCTGAAATCCATATGGATTTGGTTGGACCTCTTCCTGTTTCCTCAGGATACAAATATTGCCTGACAGCGGTTGATAGATATACCAGATGGCCAGAAGTAATTCCTCTTTCTGATATTACAGCCGAGAATGTCACACGAGCGTTCCTGACGAACTGGATATCCCGCTTCGGTTGCCCAAAGAAGATCGTCACGGACCAAGGCAGGCAGTTTCAGTCCCGTCTCTTCCATAGCTTAGCCAAGCTGTGTGGCATCAAACTGGCAAGGACAACAGCCTACCATCCCTCGTGCAACGGCATGATCGAGCGCATGCATCGCACCTTGAAAGCAGCTATCATGTGCCATGGCGGTAAGGATTGGATTGCTTCTTTACCCATAGTCCTTCTCGGACTTCGGACCGCCTGGAAAGAAGACCTGCAGTGTTCGTCGGCAGAGCTTGTATTCGGAGAACAGTTAAGAGTTCCCGGGGAATTTTTCACACCATCATCAATAGAGGAGGTTGAGTATCCCGATTTTATTGCACAGCTGCGCAAGAAGATTTCCCAGCTGCGTCCTACTCCAGCTGCTCATCACGGACAGCATAAGGTGTTCGTGCACAAGGATTTAAGCAGTTCGTCGCATGTATTTCTAAGGCAAGATCTACTACGTGGATCCCTAGAACCACACTATACGGGCCCATTTAAAGTAATTAATAGAAGCCCAAAGACTATTGATGTACAGATTGGTGAAAAAGTCCTTAAAGTCTCTATTGATCGACTAAAACCTGCTTTCACCAGTCAACATGACGTTGAAAGTCCAGTAACAGTTACACCAGCACTACCTCCTAAACAGGTTGCAGATGCAATCCCGAATACGAAACCTTTACGTACAACAAGGTCGGGTCGGGAAATAAGATTACCCGTACGTTTCAATACTCCGTATTATTCGTAAGGGGGTCCTGTGGGATGTATTTGACAGTGACACAATGCTCGCTCTGACTTTTATTCACAGGCACACTCAGAAATCCGGAACGCAGCCTAACATGACGTCACAAGCTTGCGGGGCGACCTCTGCCGTCAGCACCAGGCGGCAAGCAGCGCGGCGTCGTCTCGGCCATTTTCTCCGGGCTTCGCTCCAACACGCACGCTCGCGCTCTCGCTGATCTGTCTCTGCACGCACCCACGCCATATCATTATAGCTGCATGTGCATTAATGTTTGATAAGTTCGAAATTAAAGAATGTGAACAAGATCTATACTGGATTTGTATTACACGCCACGCGGCGAGGAGCCACGCTTTGATAGTTCAAGATCCCCATACATACAAACAATAGTGTTCCTAAACATTGTACTTAATAATCAATTCCGTCGATCGCTTGCAATTCCTACTTTCGAGTGTTGTGAATGAAGTAGCTTTGCGCAAGTTACGACGGCATGTTTATGCAAATAGATACGTGGTCCATTGATGGAAGCCCCACCACCGGCCACATAACGGCGCGCCAGACCACTCCGCAATAACCTCTCGTATCGATGTCGAAGCACGATGGAACTCAATCAACTGCCGATTAAACTTTTATACAGCCCTAGTTGGGTATTTCAAATCGATCTCATGTTTGTCGCAACGGGTGTTCGTTAGTTACCCATTTATAGTTTGGCAGCAATAAATATATAAAAAATCATAGTTACTAAATTTATTGGCATTACGGTTTCACCAGCAATTTTCGTTGGAATGACGATAATTATATCTGCAATTAAACCGAGCCTACCTATTGCAGCAATCTAAATGTTCATTAATTAAGCTATAATAATAATAATAATTTATTTATTTATTAAGACAACATAGTCCAATTTTTGTTAGTAGAACTTATACCTAGGTGTTAGTACTTATAATTTAATACAGATTTGGTCCTCTGAATAAGTTTGAATATCAGAGGACAATCAAATTTATTGGCTATTGCAGCTAGGATGGTGTTGCCGCTGGCACGGGTTCTGCTAAGCAGTGAGGCTGTCTTTTTCCGCCAGATAGCATCGAAAGTTGCGACTCGTGCATGTGTTGACATGCCCGAGGCACTGCAATATCTGGGCAGCCGCAACAGCAACCTAAATGCGTTATTATACTGGACCCGCAGAGCATTGTAGGCCTTTTGCGTGTAGTTAACCCACAGACTCGCTGAGTAGAATGAAGTACAGTATGCTTTGAATAAGGTAACCTTCACCGCATCTGTACATCGTGCGAATCTGCGAGCCAACATATTGGCCCTGACTGACAATGCTCTGCGTTCCCTCTCCATATCAACGTCGTCCTTCAGGCATTCAGTCAACAGATGTCCTAGATATTTAAAGATATACACTCTTTTGAGAGGCGGAGGAGGCTATAAAACAGCATCATAACTTATTTCCAATTGCAAATATTTTCGGTGAATGCATCGAATCCTTGAGACTCGCCGTCCTTATTAATGCGTTAATTAACGCAACATTCACTCGAGACGGGATCGTGATTTTAGAGAATTTGACTATTATTAGCCGTCTTGGGTGTGCCGGTTTTAAACTGCGATAGCCAAAACTAGTTTATGTTATAAGTCGTGACCTCTTACTTTATAGTTATGGACACGACGGGTCCAGACTTTCTTTTTAATGTCCGTTGCAGAATCTTTATTATATCTACATCGGATCGGCTGATATGTATTATTCATAAGGAGTATTGGATTAATGAACCCGCACTACCATTCATGTATAATCAAGAACAATCAGATGATCTTTCATTATTAAAAGCATTACGCAACGGCATGTGTAGTCTCGATAACAATGTTTCACGGTGCATGTTGGGCTTCGTGTCCAAGCGGTGCAACTGTCTTCGAACAATATCTGTACGTCGTGTGTGTAGGAATGACTTAATAATTTCCCTGGGCACACATAGAGCGGTGTGACGTTTCAGTGTGTTGTTACACGCTCACACAGAGCCAGCTTCCGGCCGTGTCTGTGAATGACGCTTACGCGTGTTTACTACCGCGCCTGCGCTCGCCTGTCGATCATTTCGATTTCGGTGCTGGGGTTATGTCATCGTATATTACAGTTACAATTTTGACAGCGGCTTGCGCCAGCTATTTGCGGTTTAGCTCACCTTTCTGATTTACCTTTGGCACTTGTCCATCTGTTGCCTCAAAGCATTCGTTACCAAGAATACTATCAACTACATTTTCAACTCTAGCAGTTCTAGTGAAACTTCAATGGTTCTTAAGTTCTCGTAAACAGTTAAATGTCTTGTATGAGTACTGGAGTAGGTATGCCTTATCTCCCTATTCTCAATTCTGTTATCTAGTACGTTACATCCTCAAGCCTGTGCCCCGAAGATAAGGTCTTCTCTTTATTGTTTCTGCTCCAGCAATGTGCTCAAAGTTGCATTAATCATTTCTATAATTAGAATGAATCTGTCACACATCGCTTAACGTTTTAGTTGTATTGTAAGCAATTCTGCAAAGATGAATGAATAATCCCACTAATATTATAAAGCCGAAAGTTTGTTTGGATGGAGGTTTGTTAGAGTTCGCGCAAAACTTCTTGAGCTCTGTGAACGTTGCGGCAAATGAAAAGTTGCGCATGTTGACATGTTCATTCAATATTGCCAACTAGGTTATAAATAATCTTGCCACATAGTCGACATTTTGTATTAAAAAATTGGCTTCTTGCGATAATAAAGGTGAATTCGTTCTAGCATTTAAGTTTTTATTAATCCTTAATTTAATATAATAATTGATTTTTAAATATGTTTGTTTTAATAATTGAAAAATAAATAAATGCATAGTAAAATGTGTGCTAAATAAAACGAAAATACACCAAAACTCGCGCTGGCAACCCTAATTTCACAGACTGAGCCCCTCTCGAACCCCTTTTATCATTCCTTCCCCTCAATGCCCTAAAAACTGTGTACTGCGCAGTCACTGAATCTAACTTCACAGAGCTCCAGAAGTTTTGCGCGAACTATACCTCTTCACGCAAAAACTAGGCTACGGATTGAGCTGAAACTTTGCACACGTATTGATGTTGAGCAGGATTAACACATAGGTACAACGTATGCGAAGCGGCGGGCAGAAGCTAGTAATCTATATACAGTAAGTATGTATTTGTCAACTAACAATAACAAGCGTTGCTGTATAATATTGTAAATTTTCCTCAATGTAATATTGTCTTCTAACGCCATCAACATCATACAATAAATTAAAAAGCTAATTTTCTTGACGTACCTAATTATTCAAAATACAAAGTCGCAGTGGGGCTCAACACATTTGAATAAAGACAAACATTTATTACCGCTGTATATCTCGGACAAATTACTATAAGATCATAACTTTAACAGCTTCCGAAATAAATAATATAGTTTGCGATTCTCAGACGTCGTAAATCTTGCAACATCCTGCGCCATGCTAAAATAGTTCCAACGACTGCTACAAATCTAGATTTCGAAGAGTTACGACATGCTTCTACCCATAATCACACCGATTTAAGCAGATACTCGATAATGGTCTTGGTAATCGATATTACGGTACCGACGATGTCAATATCCTCCGAGTAATATTTATCAGATACTAATTAAAGTAACGAGTCGGTATCCGCCGATCCCTGGGCGGTCGATCGAGATGACGTCATCGATATAGGAACGTACCACTTCCTCGTATAGAGGCAGCTTCCTGAGAAGCTAGATTGCTTTGTTAGTTCATTAGACCCCCGGGGGGGGGGGTGATTATTGAGTCTTGGGAAATGGTTTCTTATGTTAAAATTGCAGACGGAACGCAAGGCACTATGCAACTCTATGCTACTTGCGACTCTGTCAGAGTCATTTTGTATTTAATTAGGGGGCAGAGCCCCCTATTATACTAGCGCTGTCTGTATGTCTGTGCATGACACGATTACAACCGAACGCGTTGACCGATTTACATGAAACTTTTTTTTTAACACTGACTTAATGAGAGAAGGGTACTGATTGATTTTGGTGACCCTAGGGTCACAGGGACCGGAGTTATTGTGACCTTAAAGGGTCACCAAAGATCAAAAATGGCATTTTTCGGAAACCTTCGCCCCCTTTTCTGGTACCCCCGTACCAATGCTGGTTAATAATCAGTAAAGTGACATTATTAGTTCTGTTGTATTGGGAGTCTGCGGACAAGGACCGTAAACTAATGTACTAACCATAATAATTACTAACCTAACCCAACCGTGGTCGCAAACGGACTGAAATTATCATGATGATGAAAGTGACTAATCTACCATCTGGGTACCTATTAGTAGCCATTCAGAAGAAGATTTCACAAATACATCCTGTCTTACGCAATCCCTAAATCCTCGGGTTTGAGCGGTTGCGACAGCGTAGTCAACTTTAACGACTGTGGCATTTGGGCGTGCAGGTGTGCAGTTGGGAATAGTTCAGCAGTTAGACACAACAGCAGGCGACAGGCGACATCCGTGACGCGTTGCCAAGCCAAACTGGTAGCATACCTATTTCTGTTCATACGCCGCCGCCGGGCCGTCTGGCCCGAATGCACTAATACCTACTCTTGACATGAAATAATCAAATGGTCGCCAAGTGCTCTGGAGCTATAAAATGGTATGATTCAGCACCTGTTTAGAATCAGATCTACAAAGACATGTCTATGAAAGTATAGGCGAGCAAGGGGGCATTAAGCAACATTTTCGATCATAACGATGTACTTTACTATTTCCCTTTGAACGTTGAATTTAAAGTATGTTCCTTAAGTGCGGTAGAACAATAACACTTTTTAAAGTGAAATATTTAATAGCAATCTTCATCATCAACAATATAAAAACTCCGTAAAAGTCCACTGTTGGTACGTGAGCTTCTTATTTTTCTCTCTTCTTCTCTTCCAGCTGTAAGACGTCCACAGCTTGACAAAGGTCATATATATTTATTATTTCTGTATAAGAAACACATACTGTGCGTTCTTTTAAAAACCTACTGCCATTTTAATATTGGCGCCATTTCCCTAGAAAACTGCTGGAGGGGCTGCCTAACTATAGATCGTTATTATGTTTTTTTTTTATTTATTTATTTTGCAATATCATGACTCATGGTCTCATGACAGAGACTAAATTGCGCTTAGCATTCTACCAAACCATAAACATAAGGCTTTTCCCTAATATTATTGCAAGTAGACTTTCGACCGAGTGATCATAATCATTGACAAGATATGGAATTTGATAATGCTTAATGCAGAAACTCCTGGAGCTTATTTACATCAAAATCTACCGTGAACTCTTCGACTTGAACTAAGCATTTAGCTTCTAGCCATTTTTAAACCTACCGAGAACATTTCGACTTAAACTAAGCATTGAGTTTATAATCATTATATTCAACTGGAAAATTTCCAACTGCCCATCCAGTGCATCGAATTGCATTTTAATTTCTCGTAACTTAAAACGGCACGTAGTCATTTGAATAACAAACGAGTAAACACGCTGAGCTTAACTGTACGCTATTTGCTAAAGCTCAGTTGAAACTAGACATTTGTATACGTGTTTCCTGTGATTTAAACCATCGAATCGGAAACATCTATTTAAACAGGTCAAGACACTACATAATGCAATGCACCGATGCGTTTCATGCCAATGTAACTATAGTAGAAACAGCTTGCGTTAAGAGGTTACCATACCATTCAAATATTACAAAGAAGCTAGACAGTAGACACTGCTTAAAACTGTGATCTGAGAGTATTTTTTTATCTGAGAGAAATCTGATTTCTAACTATTAGGTTCGCTTTACATACCAAAACTCAGGCTTAAGTAACACAACATTTTTTGACATACCTAAAGTTTTTAATGCAAATAGCATTAAAAACTTTAGAATTTGGTCTTAATAGGATGCAAGTTTAAGGTTGTAGATTTTTTTATGTTATTTATGTTATTATTAATATAATTTAGAATTTTACAAGGGAAATCAGGAACTGTGTAGTGGCACCTGCATGTGCATTTTAGATTAGACCGTACAATAAAACATTACCATACAACAAAACCTCATTCGATATTGCCTCTGCAGGCCCGGATGTCCAGCAAAAGGCTCCTTTTACGGCAACGCTCCAACAGGTATAAAACTACACATGTGCACCGAATCGGGTAAATTCTCGGAAACTTTTTCTCAGGTTGCAGGACACAATGGACCGTCGCGTCGTAGCATCTGGCAGACACAGTGTCGTCTACTAAAGGCACGGACAATAGAAACCCTGCTTTTATAGTTATGGGATTCTTAAGAACATTGTGTGTATTACACAAAGATCGTATACTACCTGGGCTGTACCTGCCGCTTGTGTAGGGATCCATACTAAACATTGATTCTTTACAATCAAGTTCTATTCAAAAGCGAGGAGAATCAGCCATTTATTATCCCTCTAAGATCACGATTCTGAAAATATACACTGCCGGCCAAAAGTTTGAGACCACTTGTAAAAATCTTTGTAACCACCAAAATATTTCAAAAGTACACATGATAAAGAGCTAATTTGAACACCTGCGTATTCTATTGTTATCAAAGAATTTCTGAGAGTCATTTTTATTGTATATTTTTAAGTTATCATCCTTTAAAGGTCTATTATTTCAAAACATAAATGAGTACCGCGCGCTTACCAGGTGATAGAGTCATTGTTATATTTTTTATGGCCTGCTCATTTCTAATTATTTTGGTTTTGTTTTGCGGTAACCGTACTTCCGGATTATTTTAGCTTCCTTAAACATATTTTTTACCTGAGTTTTGATGGAGTAAATTTTTCATTATCTTAACTAGTCTGAGCTCGTCGTTGTTACAGTGAAGACATCTTAAAATGGGAAAAGTGCGCGAAATTAGCACTGAAACTCGTTCTGCCATAGTTGTTTTACACGGCGACGCCTCTCAACTTAAGTTGTCGAAGACTTGTGTTCATAACGCAATAACCCGATACAAGGAGACTGGCAGTAATCAAGATCGTTCGCGATCGGGGAGACCGAGAGCTACCACTTCTAGCGAGGATAATTTCATCGTCGTTACCAGCAAGCGGAATAGACGCCTAACCGCACCAGAAATCCGCGCAGAAGTGAACAAATCCCGATCAGAACCTGTGTCATTGACTACAGTAAAAAGACGATTGAGAGATGCTAAGTTATTTGGTCGCGTCGCCGTTCGAAAACCACTACTAAGGCCACAAAACAAAAAGAAACGGATGCAGTGGGCCCTTACCCATCGAGACTGGACTGAAGAAGACTTTAAAGAAGTTCTTTGGACAGATGAATCCAAGTTTGAAATATTTGGTTCAAAACGACGAATTTTTGTTCGACGTACCGCCGAGGAAAAGATGATGCCAGATTGTGTGGTGCCAACAGTTAAGCATGGTGGTGGTTCCATTATGGTCTGGGGATGCTTCTCGGGCCATGGAACCGGAGATTTGGTACGAGTCGAAGGAATCATGAAAAAGGAGCATTATAAACGAATACTACAGCAAAATGCCGTTCCGTCTGGTTTAAGATTAATTGGAAATGGATTTTTTTTCCAACAAGATAATGATCCTAAACATAGTTCAAAATTATGCAGGGGTTATTTAGAACATAAAGAAACAGAAAGGGTGTTAAAAAACATGGTGTGGCCCCTCAGAGTCCGGATCTCAACCCCATTGAGCTATTGTGGGAAGAGCTTGACAGAAATGTGCGCAGTTGTTGTCCCTCCTCACAAGAAGACATGTGGAAGGCTTTACAAGAAAGCTGGAACAATATATCACAAGATACAATTGATAAATTGATTGCTCGTATGCCGAGACTAGTGAAAAAAGTTATAAAATGCAAGGGAGGCTTTTTTGACGAAAAATCCGTTTAATGATTTTATTAAATATGAACGTCATTTTTAACGTAAATGGTTGATATTTCTTGATTTTTTTTTCTTCTTGATGAATGTGTATTAGTAAATAAGCATTTTAATTAATATCTAAACCTCTTGATTTATATTTTGAGTTTTATTTCATTTTGCTACTTAGATGTAGGTGGTCTCAAACTTTTGGCCGGCAGTGTATATTCAAACTAAAAGTTATTGATGCATACAAACTTTAATATATTAACGCATATATGCGTTTCATAAAGTCACATGAGAATTTGTGTATAAGGTGGATTATGTAGATTTCACACTTTTTAGGGTTCCGGACCGAAATGGTAAAAAGGAACCCTTATAGAATCACTCTGTCTGTCTGTCTGTCTGTCACACATGGATATCTCGAGAACTACTGATGCTATCGTCTTGAAATTTAAAACGGTAAAAGACAGCACTTTTTAACTAATATAATAATAATAATAATAATAATATTCATTTATTTCAGATAATCATCCATAGGTACTTAAAATATTACACACACAAAAATTAATAGAAACTTATTTAAATTAAATTAATTATATATAAGATGGACCGCTAGCATGCAGCCACGTCCACCTTTTTAGCAACGGCGAGTCCCACCGCTCGGATAACACCCCCAGGATACCGTTAGGGCTGCCACGCACGCATATATAGCATATATGAAAATGTTGAAAAACATTCTTATTTTGACTGCAGGGGGGCGGATAGGGGATCTCAAAATTTTTAAGTCAAGTTACTAGGCCGTATGGGGTATCATATGAAAGGTATTCATTTGCACATTAATAAACAGTTTTTAGTTTTCCTTTAAGCTGTATTGTTTTTGAGTTATTTACAAAAATGTCGGAAAATCGACCGTTCCCCCCCCCTTATCTCCGAAGTTTGCAGAGATAAACCCGTGATACCTTTATAGCTAATAGAAGTGTATGTAAACTTTATAGGAAAATTATAGCGAACTCTCTAATTTGCATAGTTTTTTAGACAAGGGGGGTGGAAGGGGGGTTTTCAAAAATTTTGTGAAGTTAATAGGTGATGTGGGGTATCATATGAAAGGTATTCAGTTGCACATTAATAAACAGTTTTTAGTTTTCCTTTAAGCCGTATTGTTTTTGAGTTATTTACAAAAATGTCGAAAAATCGACCGTTCCCCCCCCCCTTATCTCCGAAGTTTGCAGAGATAAACTCATGATACTTTTATAGCTTATAGATGTGTATGTAAACTTTATAGGAAAATTGTAGCGAACTCTCTAATTTGCATAGTTTTTTAGACAAGGGGGGGGTCGAAGGGGGGTTTTCAAAAATTTTGTAAAGTTACTAGGTGATGTGGGGTATCATATGAAAGGTATTCTTTTGCACATTAATAAACCGTTTTTAGTTTTCCTTTAGGCCGTATTGTTTTTGAGTTATTTACAAAAATGTTGAAAAAACGACCGTTCCCCCCCCTTATCTCCGAAGTTTGCAAAGATAAACCCGTGATATTTTTATAGCTAATAGAAGTATATGTAAACTTTATAGGAAAATTATAGCGAACTCTCTAATTTGCATAGTTTTTTAGACAATGGGGGTGGAAGGGGCGTTTTTAAAATTTTTGGAAAGTTACTAGGTGATGTAGGGTATCATATGAAAGGTATTCTTTTGCACATTAATAAACAGTTTTTAGTTTTCCTTTAAGTCGTATAGTTTTTGCGTTATTTACAAAAATGTTGAAAAAAATAGCGTTCCCCCCCCCTTATCTCCGAAGTTTGCAGAGATAAACCTCTGAAACTTTTATTGCTATTAGAGGTGTATGTAAAGATTAGAGGAAATTTATTACAATCTCTCTACATAGCATACTTTTTTAGAAATCATCGAAAGTGTAAAACATCTACATAAGTTCCGCTATCAGACAAGAGATGGCGCTGTCAAGGTTCTCCAACAAATATAAAACCGCCTTTGTCATATATTATATTGTATGATGGCACGGAACCCTCGGTGCGCGAGTCCGGCTCGCTCTTGCCCGGTTTTATTATTATTATAATTATTACTAGCCGTTTTCGTCCCACTGCAGGGCAAAGGCCTACCTATCCCCCTTCCATTTTTCCCGATCCTGTGCTATGGAGAACCAACCTTGTAAAAACGAGTCAAGTTCGTCTCGCCATCTCAATCTACGTTGGGGGCCCACTCGGTTATTATTAAAGCCCAAAGGTCTCTCGGCATACGGCAGACGTGCTGATCCCAGTCCCACTTTAGCCTGGCAGCCTTCTGAGTGACATCTATTATTTGAGTTTTGGAGCACAGTATGGTGTTACGTATTCGATCAGTAAGTTTAACGCCGAGAATATTGCGCTCCATGGCTCGTTGGCAAACCTCTAGTGTCGATCTTTGTTGAACAATCAAAGACCAAGTTTGAGCCCCTTAAGTGAGCATGGGGAGAATGCATACGTCCATGAGCTTACGTTTGAGTGACAGTGGTAAATCTCCCTTCATTTGTTCTTTCATGGCCCAATAGCTCCTCCAGGCTCCTCGAGCGACTTCTTTTTCTTGTCTCGCCTGGAAGGAGACTATTTGACCAAGGTATGTATATATAGTCGTTTACGTATGAGATCTCCTCACCTCCCACAGACATTTTGTGTTTTGAGCTGTTAGTCATTATTTTGGTCTTTGATATGTTTATACTCAGGCCGACTTCGAGGCTCGCCTTGCTCAGGTCGTCGAGCATTTTGATAGTCAGTAGCTGAATTTGCGAAGCGCAAATTAGTGAGTCTTCTTTCTCCGACGACCATTCACACTTTTAAGACAAAAATAATAAATCAAAACGAATCCCTATTAAAAGAGGAAGTTACATTACAAATTAGCTATTAAATAGTATCATTTAACAGTCCTATTACAGTTAGACAATATATACTCATAATTCACATAAAAATAACGGAGTCGAGCATTCCTGGTATATCGTGCCATCAAGGTTATCATTACCCAAATCGTAATGGCGATCATAATTGCAGTGCAGGTTTTAATGATAATAACGTAAATTGTGAGTAGATAGTACCATACTACATTTTACTCAGGTGACCATACCCTATACAATTATAACTCGCCTATATTTCACATCAGAAAAGTTGTTTCCAAATCAAAACAAAAGCAGGGCAGGTGAAAATTAAAGGAACAGACTACAAAACTAAATGGAACAGGTGTGGTAGGATATTCCTTACAAAACGTTTTCCAGAAAATGGCTGTGGTATGTCTATGATATTCAACCCGAAAAGCGTGGAGGGAATCTTCCTTCATGACTTTCAGGTTTAGGGTAGAGCAAAAGCACATGTCTCACAGTACAGGCTGTTGTTTTAGCCTTCTGTCCTCCAAAAGAGCAGGACAAATTTTTGACCGCGTTTACTGGCATTATTTTTACCAGATTTCTCGGCTTGTGCAATCTAGCCAGTATCTCAAGACTTCACTTCCCTTTAGATCGAGCATACAGATGTGCAATAGTGTCGGCTTCTGGAGAACCCGACACCGGCGGCACAATGCCTCATTGAGTTGTCATCGTTAGTGCTGTACCGGCCGACGGATACACTATACAATATTCCGCGAAACAATACGCAATGCTTATTTACATTTCCTCAATCCATTTGCAGAACGAGCTAATTGTTTCATAAACTGGAGAACAGGACAGTTAAACTGCCGGAGTTTCTTAAATTGCTATTTTAACTTTATGTTCCTGTTAAAGAGCTCCCATTATTGCATACAATTATGAGGGGTATTTTACAGGCTTTTTGCACTTGTAATGTTTGCTTGAAATTTTGCATAAGCCTTTAGTTTTTGTGTTTAATTTATAATACTATTTTCTTTTAATTGTATATTATTTGTGCCCTTTATACCGCTGCGAAATGACGGATGATGTATTTTATAGGAAAATACTAAAGGCAAAGGCTTGTTTTTTCACCTTTTATTGCGTTTTTGTTTGGTAATTTACATTTCAAAAACGAAGTTGTACGAGCGGAAGTATTGTAGCATTGTAGCTTAGCTAAGCTGAGGTTCGCTTAATTGACATTTATTTGATACAGTAATGCGTATGAGGTACCAACATAGGATAAGTTATTCCTAAGCGAAGGCATTCGGTTACACCCAGTTCGCTACTTAAGATAAGTGATACAACAAGTAACTAAATTAGAATACCAGAAACCCGATACCACAAAGGTAATAAAGATAGAGAAATAACCGTTTAATCTCAGGACAGCGATAACCACCGATCGCGCGACAGTTATGAAATTACGATGGCGATCGAGGTGTAGACTAATGAATGACTCTGTCTAAGCCGTAAGGATTGGACTCGTCCTCATAACTCACACTTTATGATTTTTCCAATTAAATTTTGAGAGACCGCACCGTGATTGATGATACAGAATCTGGTTGTAAAAAGAGATCTTGAGCATCAACGTTATCAGTCGCTAAATGAGCTCATGTTCGAATAGCTTGGTGGGTAACAAGCGGCAGGAGGCGGACCCTTTGATAACCATTAATTACATTCACACCTTTGTCGACCGCGAGTCGAGTCTTTGCTAGTTTTTTTTTCAAAAGCGACAGTTCTCGGAAAGATGGCGGCGGAGACGAGAACAAAAAGTTTGAGCGCGAGCACGAGCGAGTCGGATCTCCACGAATGTTTAAACTTAAAGGGCGAGACGTGACAAATACACAAAACACGACATGCACCTATGTAAAAACCAACTTGGCTGACATGGGAATATATTTTCCTTACCTTTTTTTTTTGTGTATGTAATGTGACTTTGCTTTTTTTAAAGCCTTGTCTTATGTTTATCTCTACACATGTATCACCAGTTAACATAATATTAAGTATGTTTGTTTTTTATATTGTAAATGTAAGTATCTATGTTTTGTAATTACAAAGTATGAAAATAAATGAATTTCTGAATTTCAGTATATTTGTACTAACAGAAAAGAATTCACCCGAATTTGAGAAAAATAACATTAGATATACGACTTGCCAGGTTTCTTCATATTAAAAAAAACTATGACACTTTTTACTTGATCAGCCCATTACAATATGGCAACAAACCGAAGTTTGAAAAAGTCAGTCAAGTTTCTAAGACTTAGCACATAACTTGCCATGTGCATGTCACAAAGACAATAATTGGTTCTGCCAAGTTGAGTCCATCGCATTCTAAGAAGGCGGAGGGAACAGGTTTCGTTTATTTACGAAGTCCGCTTAACAAGAAATATTAAGACGACCCTGAAGATCTAACACCTCGATACAGCTTCAGGAATTTCGTTCGGACAAACCAAGACTTGGATTCCCTGAACGCGTCGCGGCGAGCAGTTAATTCTAACCCTGCCAAGTTGCTTTTTTGTGTCCCGTGTTTCTGTTTCTGTGTAAAACGCGGCAAATTCACTTCACACCAGTTTAGGATGCCTGAGCATGTCGCAGACTGCATAGCTGAAATTCGATATCGACGAAATCAGTTTCACGAGTATTGGAGAATCTACAATAGCATTTTATAGATTAAAACTATTTTGATACAGATTTTTTAAGCGAACGTCGGTCGGTACGATTATCGTCCTATATTTTACGATTAATGCTAATAATTTTCATCATAAGGAAGTAGCAACAATTTAAGTTGATGTAACTTTAATTATCTTTGTCGACAGCTCCGCTTTTCAATTTCTTACGTCTTATTCGAGATCTAGGCGAGTTCAGACCTCGTAAACGGGATGATATGCTGTGACGACCGGTCCATGAAAGGCCTACATTCGACGAAGTACAGCACCACAACGCTTTGTGTTGTCTAGTTCCAGAACTTTCTATTCGGATAACAAGAGCGCAATTAGCGTTAGTTTGCTCTACAGTATCCAGCCTGTTCCGAATGTGCAAATAGAGTTCAACGGCCGACTAGAGCAGGGTAGACGTCGCGGTGGGCCTGCGGTCTACATAGGCTCAGCGGATCCATGACACGCTCTATCGCCCGCATCTAAGCTTGCAAGCCGCACCTAGGTTAGGTCACTGGTTAGTCACAGGAGCAGCGTGCAAGATCTTTAACCTGTAGCGTAGACTGCTCCTTTTTCTAATGGTATCTTACTTCCCTCAAGGCGCGCGGTTTCCTAACAATGTTTAGAACATCGTGTGCCTCTTCTGGTAAGCACAGTAATGCAAAGTATTTCTAACACATTCTGGGTGGTCCATTGCAACATTCCATCAGCAACTAACACGAATATTTAACAAGACCGTTAAGATAATTCCGTAAAGAACGACAAATTTCACTTCTACGACGCCAATTAGCCGCAGCCGTTGTAAAATATTATCTCAAATCGATGGCGACGAGAAAAAAATATCGACTATAAAAGCTGGACCGAAATACAAGCGTAGAAGATTTTTCAATATTATCGTATTTAATTTGAAAAGTTATGCAATCGCCCTCGTATACACTACGCGCACGGCTCCCCGGGCCAGTGCTCAAATGTTGCGTTGAGTCTATTAAATAGTTAACAGTTCAGTGATTAGAGGCTAGGTATTGATTTCAATTTGGGTCCGAGGCGCTCATGCGAGTTGATCCGTTGATTTATTACCTTTCTATGATTCGGAATTGAAAGCCGCGCCTCCGAGTAAGAGATTGCCAGCACCTGTCTTCTTGTTTATTTATTGCTGTCGTTGTAAACGCTACTGGGCAATCTGGTGTTTGAGTATGAACCTCAAAGATTATTAATCGACGCGACTATTGAAAACCGATTTAAAATAACGTGTGCCATTTGCCAAACCACTTGGCAATAGTATATCTGCCTTAATCTAGATAGCGAGAGCGCAACAATGTTGCTTCTGGATAAGTATCTTGTCGTGGTTATTTTAATTACATGAATTCTGTTAAGACGGATTCTGCTTCATGCATAGTTCGTAAGGCAAGTTATCTCGTTGGTCCAATTCATTTTATCTACGTACAGATTTGATATTCTGCATTGTTGCTTTATAATGTAAACTAAAACCGAAATCGTGACTTATGTCTACGAAACATGATACCAAACCGTCTATCACGAGGTATCTCGCTAGCGAAGCGAATAATTGTGCAAGCAACAATAGCTAAATATTTGAATAATCGGAAAGCCGCTAGGCACGACTAAGGCTAGGCCATAGAAAGCCATGGTGATTTGCGAGCAATACTGCCACACCTTGCGAAAGATAAATGTGGAAGCATCAAGTTTCTTTTAACGATCAATAACGTTGCCAGAATTAATGGAGCTGGATGTCGAATACGCATTAGCACGTGCTCTATCGAGACGTTTAAGAATAATTATGAGGAAACCAACCTGTCTTGGTATAAAAAATCAAGCAGAATCTTAAATTGCGCAATAGGTAACAACATTTTCCAGCATGAATTTTGCACCAAGACTCAAGTTCCTACATATAGCTATAACTGGACTTCAAGCCAGCCCTTTCAAATGCCACCATTGTAAGGTAATAGCGATAATGCTGCGCTTTACGAGTTTACCTAAATCAACTCCGCTAAACTACTCAAGGACAAATGGGTCTACAAAGTGTGACAATTTACACCTTGCTATTTGTCGGGGTCTCGTATCGATAATACGCGTAGGAGTTGCAGATTAGACCGCGTTTAGAATGTTGAATGATTGGATTAAGTATTATCCATAGGGCTGAAGTATGCAGCATAAATCTCAAGCATAAAATTATCGATCATGTCGCTGAAGCGAAATTATTAGTTGGACAAGTTCCGTCACTTAGGTAGTAATAGTAGTAATAGTATTAGGGGTATAAATGTAAGAAATTTAAAGGAAAGACACATCCTTTAACTAAACCAGTAGACGGACAAAGCTTACGAGTATAACCAGTATGTGATGTAACGAAAGCATAATCAATAGTTGCCCTACCCCATAAAATGCAAATACAGCTAGAACTAGGCGCTAACTTCACCATGTAAACACGAGTAAGTACCCTTAATTAAATTTACGAGCAAACCAACAACGGTACCAAACCGGACGCGAGCGGCATGTGACTAGCAGCCCTAACGAGAACGTCGTGAGGTTAAAAATGCAGGAGCACAACAAAATGCAAGAAACAGTTCCACATTTGCAAGTTTTGCAACTCAGTAATTCAGGTTAAATGAGCGGGGTCTCAATCACGCGTCACTGAAAACGCGGACTGTATGTAATGTCTAGAGAATCGGGACTTGGAGTAGCAATACCGATGCCGAATATGGAGAAAGGTGAATATCGAGATGGATGCGCATTCGATTCGGAATATGTTTACGGGGTCACATCTTATGACCATCGATATAGGTTTAGCGTTGTTGTCATCACTCATCATACCATTGTCTTCGAAGTTTACAAAGTTACTGAATAAAAACCGGATTCCAATTTGGACTTTTAAGTCAGTGAAGTTAGGCGAAGGCGCAATATAAAATTGTACAACAGTAGCGAGTTCTGATAGAGTTATTGACACAAGACATGTTTGTTTACATACATTTGTGGAATATAGTTAACTAGAGAGCGACACATCTCGCCTGTCTAAAGGCGTGTTGTGAGCACAATTACTCATACAACTAAACCGACGCCATGATTCGCACCGTACCAAGGTGATAATTGGAATTAGACTCGTTTTGTTTCTCACATTCAACAAAAGATATGTTACTATGTAAGGCTAGCAGTTGGTATATCGTTCACATGGGCAGCGGCATGCCTGGGCGCCAATTAACGAGAATTAGCGCATGCGTATGGAATACCCCGCATCTACTTCAAATGCCAGCCGAGCAATGCTCTACGAATCGAAGAATCTTCAGTTTCCTTTTAATTAATGGGACATCGCTTGCGAATAATTGTCCAGTTCCCATAATTATTGTTTGAGATCAAAAGATTACCCTGAATGGTATTTATACTTCGAGCGGTCCATTAAAATGCTACACTAGACAATTAATTCACTGAAATGTTGTTATTTGGGGACATACATATAAATAGGAGGATGTTTTCTATAAACGCAATTAAAACGAATGGATCCGCATTACATCACCTCATTATTTAAGGTGACAATTTATTAACTTGAACATCAGTTTCGTCGAGTATTTTTTTAATACTATAATAGAAGGATTTGGCGGCCGTTCCATGACTAGGATAGAAATAATAAATATAATATCTGGGTTACTTACCTTGACTATTGATGGTGAGAGCCCAATGCTCCATTGGTCGTGCGATGGATTTAAAATTCAATGGTAAGTGCAGTACATACCTGAAACAAAAAAGTAAACAAATTAATCTCCGAGTAAACACAGCAAAGAGCAGGTTTCCTTATTCGACAGAGCAAAAACATACAAACGCTCTTTAAAAATTCAAATAAAAAGCATTGCAGGTAATGACGAGCATTTAATGCCAAATACGTGTGCACGGTCTCAAGTAACGACTGTTTACTTAAACAGCGAACAAAAGAAAAGTCACGAGATGAAGCAAACTAAGAGAGAGGTCACGTACAGATAACAGAAGGCAAACAAAACCAGGCTCATCGGGCTGGTCAAACAGACGGACGGACGTGTTTACTATGTGCTTTACGCGTCCGTACAGCAAACATTTAAACACAATTTGAAGGCACAACGCCCTCAGTCAATTAGCCAGCTTAAGAGCGTAGACAGAATGATCCCGCTAACTAAAAAGGCATACGTGAAGTTTACGACCGTATGTTGATCCATAAACTGAAGGAATATAAATTTCAAAAGCACCGCTCGAGTATAATGCTCAGAATAAAAACGTTGGACGCAGTACGTATGTTAATGCGAGCAATCGCGGGCATCTCTACGGCACGGCAGCGCGCACGCGGCAATCGGCATCTAGATCCAGCCAGTCGCCGCACAGCGAGAAGGATTTGCTATTCCGCCGGGGCCGAGGCCGCACGCCCTGGATGGCGCCGGCCTCCTTGTTAATCCTCTGTCCATCGCACGGCCCTTGCTTCGCCAAAAACAAAACAAACGGAGACCGCCGCCAGTGCATGTATGAAATAAAAAAACTCCCATATTCTTATGATTCCGATTCAATACAATGGGTAGAGAGTATCTCGGACATGAATAATATCTTACGAACAGCTGCATTTTACATTCCACTCAGCTACCAGAAATTATAAAATAGAAAAAAAAGGAATTCTATAGAACTTTAACACCGAAACTGTGCGAAGGTTGTTAACACTAACAATACATTTCGAATAATAATGTTAATACAAACCACTTAAAATTGGTCGTAGATGTAAGCATGTATGGACATTGTCGTTAAAGAAACGCGGACTTTTAGAATGCTAAAACTTTTCTTGCATGAAACACAAAAAAAATTGTGACCGCGTGTGAGAAGGGCGAGATTTTGATCGCTGCGAGCTCGTTTAAATTCCTGACGACAAACAGAGGTGGGAAATGGTCGAAATGGTCAAGAAGAAAAACGAGAAGCATAGGTAGGTACACATAAAAATGAAGAGAGCAAAGCCTTGTAAGAATTTAAGTGACACAACAGACGGAAATCGAGGACATGAAATTGAAAGCACGCTTTGAAAGGCCGCCGCCGCCGAACCCTATAAAATTAATGAAATAGTTTCTGGATTACGATAACTATCTCAGCGATACTGGTTCTGAATAATGAAACAACAAGCATTACTAATAAGTCGCAAAACCAAAACGGATTAGGAAATCGACGACATTCGCAGCTGATATCACGACCCGCGAAAGGAAACGCTATATCATTTCATTGTCTGTTAGAGATAAAGCAGTTACAAAATCCCTTCGTTGTCCATAACAGTGGTGTATGTTAAACTAGACTTAAAAGGAGCTGTCCGAATCAGAACGAAAGTAAACAGGGCATTTCCGCGCACATGTCGACGCTCTGGTCCGTTCCCGGAACGGATAAACTCTCTTTGAGTAACCCAACACGCTTTCAGCTTCCTTTCACGCTTTCATCCGTCGCTTCAAACACTAATTCTACAGACGTGTTCAAAAGACATCTCAGTATAAATTATATTGTTGTGTCATGGAGCCCTAGGCGTGGCTAGGGTTATAATAACCGGGCATACCATGATATATCGACAAAAGAACTCTATGGTGTGATATATACCTCGCACCTCGCCATACCCAATCCCAACATTTATGGCCCGAGATTTATCGATGCTGATCAATAAAAATATTGAGAAAGATTCTTTAAAACTCGGCTGATACGCCATGACGGCGTTACTTATATCAGAAGTGTTTTACGATCGAAAAATATTATTAAAATCGGATTATTGGATTCTGTTTGAGTTTTATTGTCGGCGCATTATTAATGTGAGACCTACCGACAATTTTGTAAGCCCTGTTCGTCTGTGTTTTATTTCGAGACCTATTTGGAAGTCGGTTGTTTTATCGTGGTCAGCGGCGGCGCGAATTTCGCACTTCCCGCGGCGAAAAGGAGCAAAAACACCGAGTGTGGAGGATTGTAAAACATGCGCCTTTAATGCGGCCTCGGCGCGCCCCGGACGGAACACGAAAGCGAGGAGCTTTCAACAAGTGGAGAGGTGGCGTGAGCCCGCCTCATTACCCACCGGAAATGTTGCAACTAGCCATCATAATTGCGGACACATTGCAATTTTACACAAAATTACGAGAGTATCACTGGAAGCTAATTATTTCAGCTTGCTTAGTTACTTTAATCGTTCTCCTGGAAAGGTTTTATTTTTTTTAAGTCGTGGTGTAGTCATTTGCTTAGCAAAAAATATAGATAAATCTCGCGTCACGATCCGAGAAGGATGAGTCAGTTTCGTTACCTTACTACTTATAGTGATATCGATTTCATCATACCCGAATATAGAAGACAGTCTAGTCAACTTTTTATTTGCCCCTTTTCATCATAAATATCCAATCTTATCAGCCAACCCTTTTCCTTACTACGTAGCTAAGTATGCTCTCTAAAATGTTCATCACATTACGTCGTCTCCACAGGGCGCTGTTCCGACGAGTGGTTAACAAAAGTGCACTTTTGCGCGGCGCGACAGGACAATGGCTGGAATGGATTTATACGCATCCCGCGGCGCCCCATGTTCACATACATACGCTTTAGTACGACGACACTGCCAAAGCTCCAAACTCGTAAACGTGCGAATTGTATTTTCAAGCACAACTTTTTTACTGACCGAATGGAAATAACACACTTCGCGCAAGACACGTGAAACACGTAGCAGTTTGGGAAATTGTAGCCTCTAATCACTGCTCGACTGGAGATATAGGTGTCTATAATGACGGTGTAATGATAAGTATTAGCATCGAACACGGCTATGTATCAAGCTCACGAAATCGGCCCACGCCAGCAAATTGCAATAATTTAGCATTGCTTGTCACTGTTTCTGCATAAAATCACGGTGCCGCAACGCAATACGAGTTCGAGAACCCGGGATCCTGTTACAAATGGACCAGATACTGACAGTAGCTAAACTAGGGATGGGCTGATAAGATTACAAACAAGTGATAACAAACAAAGA
Organism: Pasiphila rectangulata; assembly: GCA_963082625.1. Classification (NCBI taxonomy): domain Eukaryota; kingdom Metazoa; phylum Arthropoda; class Insecta; order Lepidoptera; family Geometridae; genus Pasiphila; species Pasiphila rectangulata. The sequence goes on along the minus strand of OY720251.1, from coordinate 18,090,139 downwards.
TATATACTATAAGGGACGGAATCTGCTCCAACTCCGTCAAACGTAACACAAGACAAAATAAAATTGTTAAATGATGACTATAACGACCGAGTTAGGTTCTTCTGTGCGCTTCTTTTCCTAACTCGCGTGTCATCTGAAGTGAACTGATTCAATTATGTGCTTTATTCTATTTATTTGTGTTGTTTTATTTTGTAATTTGTGACGCGTCAATAAGGCCGCACTTAATAAAGTATTTTTTGATTCTTGATTCTTTGATTAATATTTTAAGCAGCATACAAATAAACATCGCGGTGTGGTTTTAAAAAACGTCTATAAAGTCTAAATTATAGTTTTTCTCTTTCAATATAGTGTTTTCTGGCTTTTGCAACCGAAATATGAGTAAACAAAATTAAAAAAGGTGCTCTGATCACGAAAATTTTCAAAATAACTCCCAGATCCTTGTTTATGCTCAAACTGCTGTGTGTGAGTACAAACAAGGAACCAATATGTAAATAAGCAAACAACGTTATTTATTCATGTAAAAATCTTATATAGTCATCGTAAGCCAGAAGATCTCAATATAACTAGGAAATAACTAGCAGTATTGAGAAAACCGGTAACAAACTCGATGAAAACCCCATCACTATAAAGCAATCGTGCAACATACGCCGGGCACCACTTCATTAAAGACAGTGTAATGACAAAACGCCCGAGGCTGCCCACAAGTCAGGAAAGAGAGAATTAAATTGAACGGTACACTTAATATTCTCATTGATATTTTATCGATTCCTATTCGCAGTAATTGCACAGCTGAAATAGTGCTAAGACGAAAATGACGTTTTCCCGCTACTCGACTGGTACAATTCAGTCAAAATTGTGGGCAGTAATAAAGGTAATTTACGTGAGGCATACCCGGTTACATGTGAATCTATAATGATTGACAAGACTTAAGTAATCATCATCATCCTTATCATTTCAGCCGTAAAACGTCCACAACTGAACACAGGCTTCCCTCATGGATCTCCATGAGAAGTAGTTGCCATACTTACCACGCTTAGCAGGCGAGTTGGCGAGCGCAGTACGGGATGTTGATACACAGAAAGACGCTGCTCCCCATCTTCTGGAACCACGTAACAGTTCACTTTTCATGTGCCTCTTTTTCTCGTATTTCTGAAGCGTATCCAAAATCACTATACATTGCAGGAAAGTTCGAGACCATGACAGATAACGCTGATGCTCATATTCTAGAGGTAGTATACAGAAAACTAGACAGAAAGCAGTCTTCAAATAAAATTTTGTACCCAGGCTTAACTTACTTGTACCTACGACATATGTAGGTTACGTGTTTTTTTACTTGCTTTGCTATATTTTATACCGCAAGACTCTCATCTTGTCCTTATCCCACTCTATACGGGGTCGGTACATGTTTTCCCTTTCCGCTCTCCTCTCTGTCGTCATCTCATCACTCACTCCTTAGTAAAATAAAAGGATTGTATACTGCTGTTTATACTCTTATACTTAAAATGTAAAACCACAACAATAGATTTGGTCGCTTGAACGAATACTCCACAAAATGTTTGAAATACAATCATTCTGCACACCCTACAAAGCATTGGAGTTGCAAATGAGAATCGCCTCGAAGAATTCGATCTACATTATCATATTGAGAGAGCAATATAACGTACAGACAGCAACTATGTTATTCATGCATTAAATGACATTCAGGACTCGTTTAACAAGCAGTAATATCAATTTAGAGTAATCTCGGCCCCAGGCCAATTGTGTATTTACAATCGAGGGCCCGCATTTGCACTCATAACTTCAATAGCGCAAGAGAGTTGAAAGAATGTATAGAAGGAAGTCGCAACAGAAAGGATGCGTGGAATAGACGAACTAAATAAAGAAGTGGAAATATCACACGGCACTATCTGACCCCAAGTGAGAAATGAGAGAATAGTGCTCCTACTTTGAGGTAAATCCAGGGCTTTTCCTCAAAAGTCAGTCGTGTGTGACCTACACGGCTTTTTAGTAATATTAATAACAGTCTGTACTAACCAACATCGCCCTAAAGGCCTTATCATAACCATGATCATCATCCGCAGCCCGACTTCACCGACTGCTAGGTATAGGCCTCCATATTTTTGTGCTAGGCCTGGTTTCGAGCAATTTATCTTTTCCACCAAAACTCCGATATAACTAGATTTAGTTCATGGTTCTTAAGATATTGTGGGTGTTTATGATTGCTTCTATTCCATTCAATTCTGCGACGGGAGACGTAATTGAATGATCGCAGGAAACCGATCGAGCACGGTGGGTGCATCCATCATCATCATAGGAGACAAACTCAATTGAACAATTTAAATTGGTAATGATTGGTTCTCGGGAAGCCAGAAGGAGTCTCCTTTGTGCTCGTAAATCCAAACTACTTAACCCTTATTCTATTTAGCTTTTGAATTATATTTTGAAAGTGGGAATGAAGTGCGCTGTACTTCATATTTGAGGGATTGGTTCTGGCTAAGAATTGGTTACAATTTTTATTGCAGTCAATACCAAACCAATTAGGTATGTTGATCAGTCAATCGCTTATTAACCTTGGTAAGAGCGACCATTCACAATATCTATTTTCCACAGTAATTGAAAAGCAAGCCAGTATAATGTTTATAGGAGTATAGTAGTTAGTATGAAAGTACACTCAATCATAATCAAAACAATAAATAAATAATATAATGCTGAATAATTCACACAGCATCATCTAGCCCCAAGCTAAGCAGGGCCTTGTGTTATGGGTACTAGATGACTGATATACTTAATACACTACATAGATATATATTATATAATAGAAAAACATTCAGAACACCAACAAATAACTGAAGATCGTACAGACATTCGTCCATTTGTTTTGTTTGTTGTGTCTTGTGTTGGAAATTGAATTGAATTGCCCGCTGCGCCACAGAGGTCGTCATGTCTTCATGTCATGAAGAAAGTCTTGCTGTATTGGTTATAAAAGTCAGAAATGGGTAAACCCTGCAGTCACACAGACAAACATACCATTATTTATTACAATGCACAACAATTTGACGGCAACGCATGAATAGCAAGCATTCATAAGTTTAACGACAAATGCAAATAGAAATAATAATGTCTTGCCAGAATCGTTTCGCCGAGATTAATGTGTCGTTACATCTGCCAAATATTCCATAACGGGCTCTCTCTTGCCTTCAGTTTCTCCTATTGCTTTTATGGAAACTGTTAATTACAGCGTTTAACGGCGGATATTATTACTTGGAAACTGAAAGTGGACGATCACGAACATAAAATTAAATATAATTTAAGTCTTGCTTGCGACCATTTTGTATCACTAATACTGGAACAGCGTATTAAATTTAGAAGCAAAAAAATCTACAAATATAACCGTTTTATGTTGTATATCACACAGCTAATCTTACCCGTAATGTATTAAGATTATAAAATCCTACCAGTTTTGGAAAAGGCTTTATATCCAACCTTGATAAGGTCGAGTCATTGATAAAATAAACATAATTCACCATCTACCAGTTCTTCCCACTACGCTAAAACAATTCGACTCTTGTTTTATCGTGGTGTCTACATTGTGATTTGATTCAAAATCACAGTTTTCATAAAGCTACATCATCAGAACAACAGTGCGGATAATTAAACTATTCATCATTTTTCATCATAATTTCAGCCGTAAAACGTCCACTACTGAACGAAGGCCTCCCTCATGGATCTCCATGAGGGGTAGTTGCCATACTCACCACGCTTGGCAGGCGGGTTGGTGAGCGCAGTACGAGATGTTGATATACGGAAAGACGCTGCTGCACATCTTCCTGAGGTATCCCTTAGCAGGCTCTTACTACATCCACGGATAGGAGAGGAGGGGTAACATTCTACTGCCGGTACCCCACGGCAAACTATTAGCCAACATAAAAAGACAATCAATTACCAAAATCGGTAAATAGCTGCAGAAAACAATTTGGTTTAAACGCCGGCAACTTCATTACAAACCGTAAACAAATTGGGGTAATTGTGGTGTGCTTGCACCGATGGTGAACGTTATCGTCCAAGAATTTAGAGCAGCAGCAGTCAGGCGATAAGGAAAGAAACCCTATTACTGCAACCGAGGAACCATAAAATATGGGTTTTATAGAATAATGGCACATAAGCTGGTGTAGTTTCTATCAAGAAAATGAATAGCAAAGAAGGTTCCGCCTGCAGCTTTGCACGCGTTAACTTGTAAACTTATTGTTATATTTCACATAAATGTATAGAGGTATAATAGTTTACTCAGACGGTTACCTGATTATTTTAGTAGTCTAGAGAAGCTACTATAAAGCTAACAGAAAGTGTGTAATGATCATTTAGGAAGTCATATCGATTGGTCATTCCTTGGCGAACCTAACAACGACACTGTGCCATGTAGGGAATGTTCAATTTGTTTACAACGTTGACAAGCCATTTTATATCTAAACAAAGATTTAAAATGGCTTTAACTCGTTTACACCTTATGCGATTCTGTGCCTTATACTCTAAGAACATAAGTTTTTTGTTTACTTTTTCAAAAGTCTCTGTATCTTTTGAAAGATTTTTTATATTTTATATTCGCTAGTGAGTCATCAATTCACCGAGAAGCAACTCATTATTCACAGATCAGCCACCGCCGTGATCTCACCATCTGTCACTCGTCATCGTCAACCATCACCGGAGACATTGACACGAAGCCGGCAGTACGCCCGACGCCTCTCATTTGATTGATATACAAATCCGAGAAATGTGAGCGGAGATCATTTTCATAGGCACGCAACTACATCGTTTAAACATCTGTCAGGAGATGGCAAAATTGATTTTATTTGTCATTGTGTGAGATGTGGGTCAGGTCGATAAGATCAAAGTCAGATCAATGTTGATTTAATAACTTTCTAATCTGGAAGAATCGAAGAATGTTTGAAAGCAACCAGTTTGCATACTTACTCTATTAAGGATTAGTTATCTTGATTAAACAAAGGCGGTAGAGAGTGAAGATTCGGTTCGACAAGAAGAAATTAGTGCTATATTTATTAAGCGTCTTATCCGGCGGAGCGGGTTCGAGGTTCGACCATCTGTAATCTGTGGTTCGACGGTCGATGGTTACAAACCAAGACAAGTCTCTTATTTAAATATCATATTTTTTAGCTTAGACTAGACTATCATTCATAATCAGGAAATAGAAAAAGGCGTTTCCGAAAACTATTTATAATGCCGTACTCAATATTAAGGTCTCGTATTCAATCAAACCCAAACCCAGATGGCTTGACAATACGGGACATTCAAAACACCGCGAGTCCGAATGGGTCACGATATAGAATTACACGATTCGATATGTCATTCAGCCGGTGTATCGATTGTATCTAGCATTGTACAGATCTAGTTTCCCACGCTGACTCATTACGTGACCGCACTGCGATTAGCTCGGTCCACATACGCAGCAAAAATACACATCCTAAATTGCTCCAGTTCACACATGAAAAGGAAGCTCGCAATTAATAAATCAGATAAGACGATTCAGCGATTGAGCGCATGTAATCATTTCGAGAATTAACATAAGACATGAACGCTGAGATGAAAAGAAAGTAACCGTGACATTAAGTAAGCAATTATCTTCAAAGGAGTCGTTAAGGCGTTTGTAAACAATGCAGTGCACAAAGAGTAAATCATAAAGGCCTAATAACAGTCGGCGACTGAATCGTGCAGTCATCTGATACGTATCATGTGCGTGTGATCCAGACGCGATCCAACACCTTGTAAGTTGTAATGCAACGCTATCTTGCGCAAGACATCTATGTTGTTCAGCGTTTTAGTTGACCGATAGATTCGCTGAATCCATGATATTATGTTTGAATGCGGTCAGAACGATAGTATGTGCTACAGCATATTTGGTTCTGTCAAAAATTCAGGTTCTCTATCCCTGAAAACTTTAAATTGATAGGAAACGTAAATATATTAATAAAAATAATTTATCAATATTTTAATAAAAGTAATTTAGTCCATAGTTTCCGAACTAGGCTGTGTTTAAGGCTTCTCTTATTTAATAATTAAAATTTTACGTACATTATGTATGTCTTATTCTCATTAATATTAATTAACACTCCACTCTCGCACCATCACGACTACCACTCACTCAAAAGAAACTGCAATCGCCTCTGCAATCAAACGCTTTTATTTAGCTTGCCCTGTATGTATATGTTTGTTCGCGGAATCTTGCAACTCAATTTTGAAGCAGATATCTTCAACGATTTGAGCTGAAATTTTGTATACATGTTTTTTTGGATGACAATGCAAGGTCAGCTATGTGACGTCACTCTGAATCCAACATGGCGGAGCACCCAAGATGGCGGCCTACTTATTTTTAATGTACTCCTATAATATGGGTATCAAATGAAAGGGCTTGCTGAGAATAATAAAAAAAATGAAATGACGATACTATGAAACTTCGGAGATAAGGGGGGGAACGCTATTTTTTTCAACATTTTTGTAAATTACTCAAAAACGATACGACTTAAAGAAAAACTATAAACTATTTTTACGATATTAAAGCAGGTACACGTTCACATTGTTTGCAAAAAAAAAATCTATTAGCTAAAGTTACAGTTACAAGTGTGTGTACAGGTACGCAGGTTAATCTGGCGACAAGCTTTTTTATCACATAAATTGTGTAATGACGTTTTAAGTTGACATATGGAAAATGTTTATTTTATTATTTTTAGTAGGTACGTTTAAATAAAAGCTTGTTTAGGTTTTTTTTACTTTTAATTTATTACGTTTAGCTCTCTATAGACGATAAATTATAGACCCTATAGGGATTTCCATAAAATGGAGGTAACGTTTTGTATAAGGCCCCCCTGGTTTGTAAAAAAGAGGTCCGGTACGAAGAAAATTTATTGAAATGGAGTTCTAAGGAGCCATATCTAGTAACCACGCAGTCGCGCTCGAACCATAAATTCCTGGGCACAATGTTTTGCTATAAAGAAGGGTATATGAATATAAAATATTGCTCTCGTAACTTTTTGTCGCATTTCATTCGTAGCGTGAGCTAAACTAGAAAATAAACGTGTTTTCTTTATTTTGTTCGTATGGGTTTGTGTGAAATTACTGGCTCGGCAAAGCTATGCGTAGGTAATAAATCTTTATCATAAAAACGGTTTCACGCATTTCATACGCTTAATCCTAGACTCGACTTTAAAGGAATTTATAGTACGCAAAGGATTTGAATCAATCTTGCAGCAAGATCTTTCAAAATAAGAAAACCAGTGCAACATCACGCCCACAGACGCGGCTGTGGCGGGAACAACGCGTGTTATCGTGCCGTCCCGTGGCCAATCGCTAATCCCACACCAGGGTACTGGCACGAACCACATCTTGTTATTCCGTCCCTTGCAATTTTCACTAAATATCTGATAAATTCACTGATTCAAGGGGTCTACTCTTTAATGCAAATCGCAATAAATCGAAATCAAGCCAAACTAACTCTAAGGGTGATTACGCAAAGATTACCATTCTGACGATAATATCGTAATCGTTCTCTAGAGTAGAGCAATGATCGTTGACGCGTGACTTAGGAGGAGACAAGATTTTTTTTCTAGAGATCCGAGATCATAAAATGAATATACAAAGAAATTTACTTTTATAAACATTTTTTTATGCATTCCTTTTCTGCGTCCAAACTTTAATAGATGGTGTTCGGCCATTGAATCAGACGAGAGAGTTGACTCTTTTTTTGAGCTCGATAGGATAAGAGGAAGCCGAGATAAAAGAGGAAGAGTGATGAAGCGCCGGGGATTGCGGGAGATGAACTGTTACTCGCCATAAAACAGCACTATCACTGCATAACAAGATTTAAATAGAACAAGTAGAATAGAACAAATATAATAGTCATTGTGCATCAAGACTTAAAACAAACGGCTGGTAATAATTAAAAAGAGGTATCAGATATTCTAACTGAATAACAAGGTACCTATCAGCCGTAAATTTTAAAGGCCGCCGTATCGTGTAACGGTCAATCAGATTGATTGATGTAGTCGCCAATAATGGCCACCGAAAAAGCATCCTCAGCTATAAATCACATTACGCTGCTCCTGAAGCACAGAGCGCATATTAATGAATTCTGGGACCTAAATCGTAATAAGGTCTGCCTTACACATAAAACTATGAAATTTTTATACCTACTCTTCTTATTCTTTTATGGCTTTTTTGTGTTTCGTTTTACGCAATTCCGCCAGTGTCAAGTATCTTAAGTAGGGTTAATTTAATCGGTTTTGTCCATTGTCATGGGTTTGCCATTTCTCTTTTGATCACATGTTATGTCATTCCGTTGCAGGTGTCCGCCCCTCACGTGACAACGTGGGGGGTGATAGATGGACAGCACGGACGTGGGGTTGAGCTTTGTGGGGCTGATACCTACTCTTAATATAATATAATAAACCTGTCATGATTGTCAACATTATGAACATTAATTTGAAGATTTTTAGCTTATTTTGACCTGTGGTTAAAGACGCCATCACCATGGATAAACCTAAGGCATAAGCGATAGCGGCTTAGTCAGCTTCAGGCGTGCTCTTTCAAATGAATATGGCCCGACTAAGCCGAATGGAGTTCTTAATCCATCAAGCAAGGCAGGTGCAGCGTCCAGCACAGCATGGGTTGTGGCGGACGTTGTATAAATCACCTATAGTATAGAAGAACTTTTTGTTAATTACTCTCATGTTCACCCGGGGAAGTACAACCACCATACCTATTTCTGACGCCAAGCAGTGATGTCTGCATTGCTGTGTTCCGGTTTGAAGGGTAAGGAAGCCGGGGAAATTACGGAACGTTGGGACCTTACAACTGTCTCTGTGTGACAGGCGCAATGCAATGCTGCGTTGGTCACGTGCTTGGTGGACGTGATCGCCGCGGTACCGCAGTTGTTATAGGCAGAGGTTACCTCTAAACATCAGATGGGCCTTCGGCTTGTCCGTTTTTCCAAGTATACGATTGAATTTTTGTGGAATAAATGATTTGTATTGTATTGTATGTTATTGTTTTTAATTATTAGCGAAATCAAGTAGGTAGGTCATTGGCAGAAAAAACAGTATAATAACCTCTGTCTTAGTCTTTGGTTGCCTACTCGGCAAGTCATTCGTGAGCTGTAGATTACAATTAATTGTGTATATCTAAGAGGCTAGTGACGCGTCCCGATTGCAACCGTAATACGCATTCCTACATTCTAATTGGTGACAACGGGTAACGATTCTGGGTAACTGTACCCGGCAGTCACATTCAGACCTTAATAAACCATGATAGACCTTAATAGGTCAATCTGGGGAACATGCATATGAGTTGAGTTAATAATGAATCTAATCAAATGAGTGGAACTGCTGTGCATAATATGAGCGAGATTAATGGGAGGAAACCCGCGGCTTAGTTAGTTTCAGACGTATTGACCTGTTCTTTCCTCTGACTGGCTGAATAGCTGACTTTGCTGAGAGGATGATATAGATGCTGGGCAAGCCTAATCCATCTAACAATGTCCCAGGCACTGCAGCGTTCCAAACAGCATTACTATACCAGTTGCTGACGCTGTATACATAATTTACTAATGAAGAAGTTGCGCTCGTAGAACTAATTAATATGAGATCTCCCAATAAAAATCTATATGCAAATATGAAAGGCTTCCGTCTATCAAAAAAACCAATAATTATAGTATAATAACTCAGCGTGTAAATTAGTTGCACTAAAATAACTAAACGTGATAATAAACAAATTGCCAAACTCAAGAGCGAAGTTTAATTTAGAAAACAGGTCAATGTATTTCCAAATGACACAGACTCCGATGGATAGAAATAAGAAATCTATACAAATAAATGAAATGGAAATGTCTGCTTGTAATGTCAAAATAACAGGTATTTACTACACATGAGTATGAAAGTATCATTACGATACCTATAATAGCCATATTACATTTTTAGGGTTCCGGAATAAAATTGTAAAAAGGAACCCTTATGGTATCACTTTGTCTGTCTGTCACATATGGATATCTTGAGAACTACTGATGCTATCGACTTGAAATTTGAAATGGTATAAGATAACGCTTTTGCACTAATATGGTATAAAAAATGTTGAAAAATATTATTATTATGCGGAAAAGGGGGTCTCAAAATGTTTAAGTGAAGTTACTAGGTCATGTTGGGTATCATATGAAATGTATTTATTTGCACATTAATAAACAGTTTTTCTTTTGTTTTAAGCCGTATAGTTTTCGACTTATTATTTATGACAAAAACGTTGGGAAAAATAGCGTTTCCCTCATGTTTGCAAAAATACACCCGTAAAACTTTTATTGCTAATAGGAGTGTATGTAAAGATTACAGGAAAATTATAGCGAACTCTCGATTTTGCATAGTTTTTTGGAAATCATCGCAAGTGTAGAAAACCTACATAAGTTCCGCTATCAGACAAGAGATGGCGCTGTCTTGTCTGTTGTCCAACAAATATAAACCGCCTTTATCATACATTATATTGTATGATGGCACGGAACCCTCGGTGTGCGAGTCCGATTCGCTCTTGGCCTGTTTTATTTTTCCGTATGTCGCGTCTGTTTGTTTGTTCGCGCTAATCTCCGAAACGGGGTTTGACCGGCTTAAACCGATTTTGACTGACAGATAGCTGTTTTTCTAAGGAGTAACTAAGACTACTAACATTAGCAAAATAATCAGGGTGCCACGCAACAATAAAAACACAAGCTTAGCCGCGCGCAGCAGCTAGTTTAAGTGGTAAATCCGTTTCTTCTGATTATTATTTATAGTGTAAACAAAAATAACGTCTAGCCATGATGTTCCATAAACATTCGACGCGCAAATAGGGGCTTATGTTTATTTTGATGGCGACGGAGCGTGTAGTAAAAACAGTTTTATTATTGGTACTAATGATAAATCCACCTTGCCGGTAAATAAAATACATTTGCTGGCCGCATCCGCGACGAGCAATTGCAGCTACTAAACGAGTGAAACATATAAACCTCTTCACTTTCAAGTGCGGTAAATGAGATGTCGTACATTCGTCCTACGACAAAGAAAATGTTCCGATGAAATTTTGCAGTACTTCTTTGCCAATAAATAAAGGCCTACATATTTTGTTACTTGGTTTATGCAGCGTCAGCAACTGACATTTGTGAGATGGATTAGGCTTGCCCAGCACTTATACCATCATTCCAGCTTAGTCGGCTATTTGTCAGAAGAAAAAACAGGTCAATACGTCTGAAGCTCACTAAGCTGCGGGTTTCCTCATGGTATATTCCTTTCCTGCCAAGGGATACTTCCAGGAGATGGCAGCAGCGTCTTTCCGCAAACGTCCGTAAAACGCCTGCCTTACGCTTGGCAGGCGGGTTGGCGAGCGCAGTACGGGATGTTGATGACGGAAAGACACTGCTGCCCATCTTCCGGAGGCATCCCTTAGCAGGCTCTTACTGAATCCACAAGCATGAGAGGAGGGTAATGGCTTGGATGATGATGATGGATAAAATAATTCAGTTCGACTAGCAGATGTGGGATTCGCTGTTCATTTAGGGATGAGGACGAAACAGCACGTGTCATCCAGCAATAAATAGGTACGGAACAGTTGTAACTTTATGATCGACAGATACACAAAGGAATGAAACGCGTTCGTTTATTATCTCTGCCGTTGTTTACTGCTTTGGATAGTACCACTGGCTTGCCTGTGCCACTCTGAATATTTTTTTTTTTAGTTTTAAAATTAGAGGATTTTATCGCGTACCTTTTTTTATTATATAGAAGTCCTCCCGCGACCAAGAACGCTGAAATGTGTTCGAAACGTCGGGAAAATAATAAAAAAAAAAGGTACGCGATAAAATCCTGTAATTTTAAAACTAAAAAATATGTTAACAAATCGCGAAAGCTTAACAAGTTATACTGAATATTTTTATCAGATAACTAGTTTTAATATTACCTACTATTATTTAACTTTATACTCTCCTTACTCTTACTAGAAACTAAAAGGGCACTTGGTTATGTCAGTCTTTAAGAACATTGTAGAAACATTTTAATCATCATCATTGTCAGCACTGCTGGGCCTAAGCTTCCTTTCATAGCCGCCAATCAACTCTAGGCCTTTTGAAAACATATTAGTAATTAGAAAACTTGTAATAAATGTTAAACAGTTATCTATAATACCAATACTTAATTAGCGTTATTCTGACCGTCGAAAACAGTTCAAATACTAAATTAGTCTACTAACACGATCCGCATTGTTACTTACAAACTCCGATGATTTTTAACGGATTAATGTATTAGTATTTCATTATAGGATAACTGTTTAATATTGAATATCTAACGTATTTCAGGCTTTTCTGATTACTGAAACGTTTTCCCTGACTTCAGCAAAGTTCTCTTATCCTTACTACTAGAGGTTTATTTACCTCGTGTAGGCTACTTAGAGTACTTTTCCTCGTCGTGTTATCTAGTCGCAGGTTTCAAAGGCAACGTGGTCCGGGTGACGGGTGCCACCTTTATTTAACCGACCGAATAAGTAAGTAAAAAGAATTAGATTCTTACAAATCGAATGCTTCCCTTTAGTGAAACTTAGCACAATAGTGTTATTACGTCAACTGCGAGGCGTGCGCAGGCGCCACCGAGACGCAGGCGCGAGGCGTTTGGATAATTCATAAGGGCACGGGTCTCCATCTCAAGACCTGATCCGAAGGCATCATGCTTCCGTCATACCATTATTAGCAATTGAATAAGCTCGATACGCCTTTGATAAAGCCGACTTCGTATTTTAATGGAGAAGTTTAAGCAACTTAGGCTTTAAATCATAAAATAGACAAGCCAGTTACGCAATTCCTTTTATTAATCGACTTCAAAAAACAGAGGAGGTACTCTAGTCGTCTGCTATATTTTTTTTAAATCTTGTTACCTCAGAACTCCGTCGTTTATGAACCGATTTGGAAAATTATTTTTGAGTTTGTACACTTTGAATCAGGTTCACGTTTAAAAGTCAGTTCTGATGACGAGATCCATGAGGAATCGAGGGAACTTCTTAAATTTTGTAGGTGAACATAGTGATTTCGGCATATCAAGCATTTGCATTCGCAATTTCAATAAGTATCATTTGGTAAAGTGGAACTGATGAAGAAGACCACACATGGCTATCAAAACTCTTCAATATTACAAAATTTACGGGGGACGACATCCCTAATAGCTAAGATAACCCTCCCTATCCACTAATCATCAGACTGACCTACACATCATCATCGTTAGGGTTATTTGAATTAAATTTAATGGAATTAAATAATGTTCGCAATTTCAATAAGTATCATTTGGTAAAGTGGAACTGATGAAGAAGACCACACATGGCTATCAAAACTCTTCAATATTACAAAATTTACGGGGGACGACATCCCTAATAGCTAAGATAACCCTCCCTATCCACTGATCATCAGACTGACCTACACATCATCATCGTTAGGGTTATTTGAATTAAATTTAATGGAATTAAATAATGTAATAGTGTAGACTGGAGTCTCTCATAAAGTGTTATGCCCTAAATTTAAACTTGCGGTTGGGTTTTTTGTTTCACTTAATGATATTTGCTTGCACTTAATTATATTTGAAACCCCAGTTCTGATGATGGGATCCATGATAAATCAAGGGCAATATTGAAATGTAATAAGACTACATATAGCGGTTTTGCGTATTTCCAGCACAAAATGTTGCTAGGATTTTATCATTAAAGTCGTTTTTTTTTGCTAAAGAATTAAAGAATTATTTAGTTTTTTATTAAGTATGGCACACAAAAGATAATACATTCAGGCTAAGTAACTTATGGTAACATTAAAAAAGGTTTTATGCTAAAAGGTATTTTAAACTATATTTTAATAAACGGTATTTTAATCTATACGCTAAAGTAGAATTTAGAAAAAGCAAAATAACATACTCGTGTATTTTTTCTAAATTCAACTTTATCCTTTTGTTTTGTTTTGGAAGCATTAACCAGTATTCTGTAGTTTAGCTTTGCAAGAAGACGGAGCATAGTACGTAGCCATATTCAAAGCGAGAACTCAAAAAATCGCAGTTTATAGCCAGAGGTCCTTAAGCGAAACGAAATAAAAACTGGTCTTTCAAATGATGGCGGAGTCAGGACCGCTGGCGCCACCCGCCCGTTTTGTTCTCAACGAACAAGTAAAGAATATTAACATATTTCACTATAACACCTTTGGCTGACATTAACGGCATATGGAATGAGGGTTTTATACTCTCAACAAAAACCATTTAAAACGGCGAAAGGACGGTACAAACTTCACAAATAGTGAACCAAACGTCGACAGATATAAAACCATAGAATATTTACGATGAAACGATCCCGGTAATGATAAAAAGAGAACTTTTAATGCCCGGCGCGAGATAGGAGACATCAAATGTATATAAAATTAAAAGACTGTACTGAAAAGGATGTGGCCGCTATTAACGTGGAAGATATCGGATCGTCGGTAGGACAGGTACATAAACTAGCTCCTTGAATATACATTTATTTTGACATGCCAATCATTGTAAGAGCACTTGTAATGCGTATGTTGGGACTAGTCCCGAGGCGACAAAAACATGAATAGGCTTAAATCGTCAGTAGCGAGGTAGCAAAAGGCAGTAAACTCTGTGCAGTATGTAATGCATGTGCTCAATCCCATGGTTCGCCTGAGGCAGTCAGCGGGAGAAAAAATATCGTTTGCCTAATAAGGGACCTAGTACGTGCCCGGACACTACCGTTTGCGATTATCTCACGGTCCGCACAAGCGGGTCATGAGAAAAGCAAATTGCTGCTTCTGTATTTTCTGACTCCACACTTCCACATGAAAATGGGTGTTGAAATTGTTTATAAATATGAAACTAAACTATTGCAATGGGTGTCCTTCTGTAGTTCCTGACAGGTGAGGTCGGTCGGATTAAAAAAGACTGAATCTGTACATCATTATTGGCAGACTGACATAACCGTAATTTTTGTAATGTTTCGCACCTGCTAACGAACTAGGCTTGTTTAAAACACGATAAAATACTGCACCAAAATAGGCGAATCTCATTATTAGTTTTTAAAATACAGGATTTTATCGCGTACCTTTATTAATTATTTTTTTGAAAGTTTAACAAGTTCTATAGGCAAATCTTGTTCTGCAGGTATAAAATAAACATGCGAGAACCGAATAGACCACCACAAGAATCCCAGCTATATGCCACATAGGTAGTTAAGGTAATACATGCGATAAACTCTTTCCTTTCCATGCAAACAGTTAGAGGATAATACTTAGGTTACGTGCGAGCAAATGTGAAACCAGTTCACATTTACTCCTCACAGGCACTTCTTAAAGAGAATGTTTCGCGTCGCTTAGCGGTTGTAATTACGCAGAGTTCATACAAATTAAATTCTCGGTAAGGACAGTAAACGGTGTAATTTGCGCATAGAATAGCCAGCTCGCAACGACTCCGATTATGGGCATTAATTAAAATAAATCACAAAGGTTGCTAAAAACTATTATACCTTTATTGTTAGTATTCTGTTGCAGTATCATTCCGATCATATATGGTAGCTTCTGTTAAACATATGTGAGTAAGAAGTCTTGTATGAACGTGGAAAACCCATGTTGAATGAAAATAATGAATGCCAAGAACAATTATGTGTATGGCATTGGCAGTGATGTGAAAATAGTATTCGAGTGCAAGAAATATAATACTTTCAACAAGCATAAAGAAGAAAAACAAACTGGCACGTTTATCAAATCAAATGACTAATTAATGCTGCCGTCGCACCAGCTAATTACATCAAGAAAAAAACTGACATAGCTGAACGATGAAAAATGTATTCTATAATATGAAAATTTGTAAGGGGAAATAAAAAGTATCGAGGTAACTAGATTATAAATATTCTGTATGAGTTCCAAAGTGGAATATCAAGTTCATCCGACCCATAAACGAAAAGCGAACCGGTTAGTGTAATCGATGGCGAGCCGCGATAGGGGGCGCGGCGCCTGCCCGCCGACCACCGCCAGCAGAATAATTGGGCACCGCGGGACTTAACACCACACAACAATGACCATCTCGATACCGGACACAATTTATACAAGCGAGATGCCCTTAAGAAACGTATTCCACAAATAAATTGTCTCACTCGACATCATAAAGAAGCGGACGATTCAAATGGACCTTACAAATGATACTGGATCTGGGACCGGTGACATTGGACTTAATCCTAATATTTCCTTGGACTCGGTTAGCGCAGGATTTTGTAAATGCAAGGGACGTAAATAAAGGTGATGCGATCACGATTATGCCGGCGGTAGATCATCCGAGAGGAACGGTAATTGGTACGACAAACGAGTAGCTACTCCGAATGTAGTAAACACACGTGACGAGAATACGCGAACAATTGCTACACGAAACTTGAGATTTTCCAAATCTCAGCGGCATCTTTGTTTTATTCGAATGGTAGTCGCACAATTAGAATTGTGTAACTTGATATTTCAAATGCAAAGATTAACATAGTTTCCGTAGATCATCAGGTATTGCACACTGGATATTCTACCATATCCAGTGTGCAATAATACCGATCCAGTGTGCTGTAATAGGCTGGAAAATTCAAAATACACTCTAACAGGAAATCTCAGAGGTTAATCTAGAGACTGTCTGAATTTGCACCTCGCTTTGCCACACGTGATCTTTACAATAAATAGTTACTAGCAACTAAGCATCGTGCAATATTGCACACTGGTTATGGCAGAAGCTCTAATGGCTGAAAAAATCAAAATAGACTTAGAACAGGAAATCTCAGAGACTGCCTGAATTTGCACCTCGCTTTGCCACACCTGACCTTTACAATAAATACATAGTTACTCGCAACTAAGCATCGTGCAATATGTCACAGAGTCGCGGCTAATGTTATCATTAAGCAGTATTTCATGGGTTCGTTCACCCACGTAGACGTCGCGGAATTCAGCTGCGACGGATATTTCTGTCCCGAGACGAATTGACAAATACTAGTAGGATCATTCTGTAAATAAATATACAAGCGGTGAGCACCCGAAAACATACCCATTGCGAACACCACAAAGGCCTTTTGGATCTATTGTAGATGATTGATACAGCGTCAGCAACTTGTATGCATGCTGTATGGGACGCTGTAGTGGATGGGATCTTGTTAGATAGATTTGGCTGGCCCAGCACCTATACCATCCTCCCAGCATAGTTGGCTATTAGGCAGATGAAATACAGGTCAATACGTCTGAATCTAACTAAGCCGCGGGTTTCCTCATGATGTTTTCCTTCACAGTTAAAGCACGTGTTAAATGTTCACATCAATTTTTCATGAAAGAAATATCCATTGGTGCACGGCCGGTATCGACCTCACGATCTTCGGATTAAAGTCGAGGGAACATACTACTCGGCCAACACGGCTTTTTACGTTAAAATAGAGGAATAAAGTTATAAAAATCTAAACAGCAGTCTATGTCATTGCACGCGTTGTAAGCGGATAAAATTGTCTTGATTTCCCGCATATTCGCTCAATCCGTTCGTTCAGAGGTTCCAACGATCAATAAAGTAAAAATCAATAAATACGTTGCCGACCTCCGTAGTGGAGTTGGTGTATGAATGTTAAAAAAATGTATTCCATCAACCATAACACTGCTTACTCTGGGGCTAGATAAATATCCAGCATTATTTATAAATTTTATGATTTTCGGTATTACGTCGACCACCATCAAGATGGAACTGCTAAAGTAATCCGAATATTTATGATTTTTGCATAAAGCTGACATTTACAACCAGATCCTTTCTCAACCAAATCATTATTTAGGTACCTTTGGAAATTGGTACCTACTAAAAGTGGATATGAACCGACTAAAGCTCTTGTGATCTACGAGTATATCGGGATCTGACGCTATCCTAAATTACCTTATAGCCGCAACAGAAGAAAATTACCAACCGAAGAAGAAACCGGAAGGTCTGGTTGGATAAGCCAAATGTGAGTACTTCTATACTCCGTATCATTGCTACAATGTAACGAGACCTATTTATTTATTAACGTTTTCGAGGAATCATACAGACATAATTGTAAGATCATATTGATGTTATGGTATTGGTGTTCATAGAAATGTTCAAATGAATATGCATGAGATTGCTGCCACGAGTACTCGGAAATATTTAACGACTGGTAAGGATAACAATGTAGCGAGAACCATTTTCTGTACTTAAACTACACTACAATACAAAATTATTTCTAGTTAGTTCTAATTAGGTCTAGATTCTTGACTTTAACTAGACTAGAAACTCCTCCACATCTCTCTTCTATTTTACTTTTATGGACGATTATAATTATGACTTATGTTATGTATGACAGACACTTTGATTAAAATATTTATAAAGCTTACATATTCTAAGCCGATATGTCTACCTTCCTCTCTACTTTTGTAACAATAGAATGACTTGAACTCTTCAGTTTTGTCGTGTGTTCAGTCGCGGTTTTACTCTTTCATCTTGACATCGGAAGTGAACAGATTCAATTGTGTGCTTTGTTCTAATAATTTGTGTTGTTCTATCTTGTAAATTGACGCATCGAAAAGGTCCCTGCACTGAACAAAGTATTTTTTTGTGTTTTTTGAGTTTTTTTATTTATCATTGATTACAATCAACATACTACAAGGTAAAAAACTATAATCTTCAATGCAACGATATTATCGAATTAAATTCGAAGGCTGTGACTGCTGAGCGTTGATATAAACTGCAATTGAAATCTCAATATGGAGGTGCGAGCGAGGAGCGCGTGGGAGTGAGTCGGCAACACTTCGGAGCAGGTCCCATTCAATCTAATTAAAAGGATTTTGTTAGCTGTCAACTAAAGATAAGACCCCTTTCAAGCCGCCGCCGCCACACCGGTCCTTCAAATGAATCTTATTACGTGGATCGTTATTTTAAGTAAAAATATAGGTAGCTTAAATTAATTGGATACGAACATAATTCGATCAGAATGGAATGCAAGTGGAAGTGACTTAAGGGTTATAAAGCGGACTAACTAATTTGAATTATTGTAACCGTGGATCGTAAAAGCGTAATTAGATACGTTTATTATCGAGCCGGTAGGAGCCATGCTGTAAATTTTGTACTAAAGACCTCCATCAATTAGTTTACTAATAAAACATTGCAACACTGTCGTGAACATAAGAGGTTTAGGAAAAAATAAACGAAAATTAAAAAACCCAAAATGTTTTATTTAACAAAAGAACATAATCCATTTATTTAGTGTCCTACTTCCGTATTCTATAGTTATATAGTTCAGTAGTTGAAAGAAGAGCCAAAACGATTTCCATTTTACCTCATCAACAATACGAAATATTCCCGACATACAAGACTAGAAGATATTGCCATGATTTACAATTGTCGAAATCGTACTACGAAGGAAGGAGAAAAAGAGACAACAAAAGTACCTTAGGAACTTTTACCTACCTTTTACGTTAGTATACCTTCTACCTCTTAACAAAACAAAAGAAGCCTTGGACTACCAGAAACGCTGGTACGACGATATAGCCTTCCAGCTCCAGGGAGAATGGACGAAAGCGGCCGTTGACTTGGTTGAGGTGGAAGGAGGTCGATGGAGGAGACCTTTGCACATCAGTTGCACAGAATAAATATATTAGCAAAACATAACAGCCTTTTAAGAAACTCGGTTGTAGGACAAGGGTTGGTTCTATACAACTGCGCCTGTTAAAAGCGCGACTCGGACACAACAATGGTATTATAGAGGTAGTATTCAGCGCTATAATTTTGATTAGCGATTGCATCGCCCCAATTGCCTGTTTACTGTCAGGCAAGCTGCACGATTTGCGACTGTAGGCTTGTAATTGGATTTCATTCTAAATAGCAATGAAATTCGCAACTGTTACAGTTTGCATGAAATAGGGCGCTATTGTAGCAATGAGATAGGACGATAAGAGTCAACTTCATGCACGTCAGCGCATCATTTTGCGCAACAAATTGTATATTAGATTTCAAAATCACAGGCTTACGTAATATCAAAGTAAAAAACTCGATACCTACGCCGGGTCCTGACCACAATAGAGGTCTAACGAAAGGATTAGAGTCGCTGTTGGATTTTGTTAATGAGAACCTTTGTCGACGCCTCCGCGGCTCTAAGAGCGGAAACCATTTATTTCACCGTGGCCAATTGACATGTTTTTAAGCCGTCGCCTACGCCAGCACAACAGCTACAGCATTTAATATAAACCAACACAAAACCCTGATTTGTTGACGCTAAATTCTGGCAAAATAGATACATCTTTATCGTTTTACAATACATAGATTATCCCGGCTTTGCTAACGCGAAGAGGGAACAGATTCATCCATATTCATTGAACAAACAGAGTGGATAATTATGAAAAGTATGCGAGACATGTTACATGCTAATTCTATGAAAACAGTCTCGTCTGTATTTAGGGTTTGATACGCGAGGCGAGTGCGTGGCTTATATTCGGCTTGGATTTACCACGGAACTGAATACACGACACATCATGTAAAAATTCAATTCAGGATGGAGTCCAAAATCGTGTTATTTTTCTAGGTTAGAATTCGGCTGTCCACATTCACTTTCTTAATATAAAAGACGGTTCATTTTATCTTGTTCATTAGTTGCAGTATGCTTGAAAGTCTATGTATTGAGTCTTATTATCAATATTGTACCCCGGGCAATAGAGTCCAATTGAACCCCCAAGATGGTTCGTGGATTCATGTTTAATTACTTCAACTTATTGACAAGAAGCCGTCTCGGGCTTGGTGCTTAAAAGTTATTTTTTGAGCAGAATTTTGTAAGAGCCTACAAAGTACTTGTGAGTGTGATCCACACAAAGGCGAGTACTTAAAGTCAAAGTCAGTGGCCGGTTTCTGGCGCCGCGTCCAACAGCCTTTGTGAGCTGAGCTGGCGCCTGCCGTCAATCAAACTTTAAACACATTATATCACTGCTCTTGATGCTTGAAAACAACAAACTTCAAATTCCTCCGCAATATTACAGCTTGGAAAAACACGGCCTAGACGCGATGAAGATTATATCGCAATAAGTTAATCTTGAGTGCTTTTGTAAAAAAAGAAAGCAGCTTTATTAGCGAAGAAAAAACGACATTTAATAATTAAAAAGGGTCTGACAGTGACACGTTATAAAACGTTAAAAGGATCGGGAATCAACGGATAATATCAAATCAAGACGGAAAAAAGCCAGCTGTATATCGCTTTCATGCCAGTACAATCTCACGAGTTCTAAAGAGCCATAGAAAATCATTTTAGTCCCACCGCAAGAAATATCACACGTCGTAAAATGAGATGAGATGGTATTATTTACGAGAAGGTACGGGCTAGCAACCCACGTCCTTTTGAAGAGAGGTTTAACGAAGCAATCGATACGTCAATCATACGGACAATGCCACTCGAGCTCGAGATGAATGCCAGTGCTGGATGAACGAAATTAAATCGGACAAATACATATGATTTCACTATTCAGAAAGAAGCATCATCTAAACTAAAATCTATAAGCTTCCATAAGTAGATACAGGTACATAATCTGAATTACATGCAGCATCACAACGGTGCATGGAAACCTAAATTGAACAATTTTTTTTAAATGTTTTACTCCTTGTTTCCTAAGGATTTGATTAATTTTATTTCAATGATTACTATTTATATGCTTACTTATATAATTTACTAGCCGCACTCCGCGGTTTCACCCGCATAGTTCCTATTCCCGTAGGAATACGGGGATAAAATATAGCCTATGTCACTCAGGGATAATGCACCATACTAATGCTGAAATAATTTTGAAAATCGGTCCAGTAGTTCTTGAGTTTATTCGTTACAAACATACAAAATAGAACACACAAAATAGAAATCTAATACAAAGATAACAAGTTTAAAAAATTCAGTGTTTCATAAAATTATACCCCGCGTTTTTAAATGTTTTTTGTTTAATTCAGTTAGTAAATACAAAAAACTTGAGCATAATCAAATATATTAACCGGTGGCATTTCACATAATTTAAAACAAATAATGCGAATATGTCACTAGAAACTATGATAATTAAGTTAAGTCAACCATTAAATAACCGTTTTAGGCCCACTTTTATTTCCGGTGGAGATAATGGAAACCCGCTCCTACTGATACGCATTATGGTAAATATTAGAATTTGGCTAAGACAACTATTTTAGAATGGTATCCATTAAGATTCGTTCCAAACGTGAAGGGCAATCAGTGGCGCTTTGAATTCCGATTAACACCGGGATTTCCGGTCATATCACATTGAATAAATTTATCTAATTTTCGTTTTAATTGGGTGTTTCATAAAGAACCAAAAAGATTATAACAATAGCCAAATTAATTATTCTTCGATATGGAACAGTTTTAGCATGTATTCAAATTTACCTACCTGCCACTTTTCCGAATCTACCGTCCTTCAACGAGAAAAGTTTAATGTAATCAAACAAACCTCAATTTAATTGAATAATTGAATTTGTTCGCTTCAGATGACACGCGAGTACGCAGTAGTTGTGGATAAGTCTTGTAAACCATACTATTTTTTCAAATCTGATTTTCAAAGTATACCTGAATGTTTTTATGAAATGAAATTATATTTTGTTGTCCCATTTATTCACAAATCTACACATCCACAGCCTTAATTCACTCACTCACGCACCTGGCCTACGTTATTTTTTGTATAGTTTAACAGAATTCTGATAGTGTTTCTACACGTATTAACGTACGCGACTTGACAATGTCCGCCCATCTCGCATCTTTTAAATGACTTGCCAATTATAAAAAATCAATTTATTATCCAACGAATACACTGAGTCGTCGAAAAGCAATTCATTCGTCCATTAAACGTATAACAGCAATAAAACTGTCGTTACGGCGAGCCCACTCAGGCAGTTCTAATATTTGAAACGTAATTATTAGTAGTATCAATATATTAAATACCGGCTGTGTTTAGTACACAAATATGGAGAAACCTATGTGCCTTATGTGTGGGACAAAAACGGATGATTGACATAACACAGGCGTATACGACGCATTTCAGAACCTTTTATAGAATACAAGGATCTATAAATCTATCGTTGGCCACGCAGTTTTTTGTGGTATTCTGCAGTGCAAAATAGGTGCGTAGATTCTTGAAACGGTAGTTTTAGTTACCACAACATCAGTGCCAGAATTACCAATAGGCTGAGCCTACGAACCGGAGCCTAGGGCGGCAGATTTTAGGGGGCGGTATGTCATTTACACCATTTTTTTTGTCATAAACAAAACAAATTAAATACACAAAGGAAAACCAGTCTCGGATATTTAACAATAATTTCATAATCTTACCTATTAATAACGGAAAAAGGACTGTGTATTGTGGACGTCTGTCGTCCTCGGGTACAAATCATAGTGTTGCAATTTCATTGGTTCCAAATCTTAGGTCAGCAGCAGCAGGGGCAGGAAAAATGTAAATAGCCTACGGGCGGCAATTTGTAAATCCGCCACTGCACAACATGCATCTGAATTGATACACTTACTCTTCCTACCTGATGATAAACCAAATCATTATCATTTATTTTATTCTAACTTCTGATGTAGATTTCATGCAAACAATGTTTAATGATCACACAAACTCACAGAGAGAAGTTTTTTTTAATTCAAAAATATTAATGCACATTATAGGAAGGAAGGGAGGCCTTTGCCCTGCAGTGGGACAGTACAGGCTCTTAATAATAATAATTATAGGAATAATATAAATTTGATAAACCATGGTGACTGCAATAGTTATATATAACAGTTCGAGCAATATTACCTATATGAGCTTTATATTAAGAAATACTAGCTGTCCCGCGCAACTTCGTCTGCGTTACATAAGAGAGGGGTCGTAGGTAGGAGGCACCCCCATTATCATCATCATTTCAGCCGTAAAACGTCCACTACTGAACACAGCCCTCCTGCATAGATCTCCATGAGGGTAGTTGCCATACTCACCACGCTTGGCAGGTGGGTTGGCGAGCGCAGTACGGGATGTTGATACACGGAAAGACGCTGCAGCTCATCTTCCGGATTATCGCTTAGCAGGCTCTTACTGCATCCTCGGGCATGAGAAGAGGGGTAACATTCTACTGCCGGCGCTCCACGGCCAGGTACGGCCTATAAATTATAATTAAAATGCGCGCGCGGTTAAACTGCCTTTACATTTTCACCGATTATGCAAGATGTATCAATGACGCTACGCTCCTATTGGTCATAGCGTGATATCACATAGAAGGCCTTCCTCGATAATTGGGCTATCCAACACCGAAATAATTGTTCAATTTGAACCAGTACTTCCTGAGATTACGATCTACCAAACAATCAAAGTCTTTAGCGTTATATATAATATTATCGAAGATAAACACAAGAATATAGTTGGTGCATGCTACTACATTAAGCTATGTTTCTATAATACTAATTAATTATACAGAAATATTATATTTCCTAAACTCCGAAACGACAACCTTGGGGCCAGATATAAAAACTAACGATCAAATCCGCGATTATAATTAGTTGGAACCGTCAGCCATTTCTCATACGAAGAAACACTGTATTTATTCCATTTGTCCATGTATATTTCCAAGTGTAAAAACACACGTTCCCGGCCACAATGGAGGCGAATATGATTTATTGGTAACCAAGATCTTGGGTAAGGGAAACTAAGTCTTGTCTCGCTATAAATAAGAGTTATGATGAATTTTAATAGGTTATTTTAGAGGTCTGTAGAGGCGCCACAAAGCCGCTTTTTTTGGTTTGGGGTTTTATTTTATAATCTGAAATGGGTTCGAGGTCGGGCAGGGTGAACACACCGATAAGCGACGCTTTAATATTCTGTGGCAATAGGTGAATTTGAAAACAAGTGTGAAGATTTCGTCTGGACGTTTTACTACAAGTATTTATATGAACTTTGCAGTAACAAAAATATCAACCGTTCGATTGTCTGGTTTTGTTTGGGATCTGAAGCCTCGGGGTAAAGTGTCTAGCATTTTTTTTTATATTTTAGATCCGTCTCTCAAATAGCAATTCAGTAAAGTTGTTTGTACTTAATACCCTAATTGATTGCTTAGAAATTTTATTTAAAACGACTTACAGCTTCTTGATAAGGTTTATGGAGTAGGCGTATTAATATAAGATACCATAACTTTATGTTGGACTATGAACAGGATTATTTAATTGGCGAGACGAACATTAATTACTGGAGACAATCTATAGATGGAAACATTATAGTTAATTTATACCATCTCACAATACAATATCGTTATTTAAAATAAATTTAATTAATGAGACAAGTTTGCGATAAAAAATGGCGCCAGTACTTTTCAATTAGTTCATAACGAACAAGCCTTATCGTTTTCTAAGAAGTACAAACGTTCAAGTCATTTCAATTTAGTAGGTACTTTTGATAAGAGATATCATCCCAGTGTCGCTGAAGCAAACTTAGAATTATAGAGCAGAGAACCTGCAGGTACACTCCGGTGCATTTAGATAATGATGGGGTAGGACGGCGCCGGAGCAGCCTCCAGTCCGCATGCCAGTAGCCATTAGCGTTTAGTACTCTACAATTATATTACAAATCAACGGCACCCAAATAAAACCTTTACTATACGCATTTATCTAGGGATTTGAAACTTGTCTTTTTATGAGAGGCTTTCATAAATAGAGCGGAGGGTCAAGGAATGCAATCAAGGGCAAATAAGTATCACCCCGAAGTGCTACATGAAAATTAAACGACACTTTTCGGAGGTACAAAACACGTAAGTTATAAATCGGTCCAACTCGACACAATACACGCCCAAAAAGAACCCAAAAAGAGTTAAGCGTTTGGGAGATCGTTGAATATAGATTACGGGGCGCAGGTGTTAAATAAAAATAATAAAATTCGACGCGCACCACGTTAAAAAGAGGAGACGACGCGGCCGCGCGGCGCCGAACGACCAGTAATTTCGTTCGCAACACACGAATAAAAAACGACGTGTACCATCGAGTTAACCACATCGGCGTGCAATGCAGTGTACCTCAACATTCGCTATTGAGAGTCAATCGGACGGAGCGCGGCACCTATTCTGTGCCCATATACGAACGACCGTAACTCCCTCGCGACAAACACAGCGGCACCCTACTAGGCAAGGGTTATCAAGATTGAAAACTGCACGAACATGGAAAAACTTTAAGGAAATCGCTTCATACATGGCGATGATTAAGCGAAGCCTAGAGAAAAAGTTTCAGATCCGAGTCGATAACGCGATGGGAAAGTACAAAATAGCTGAACTATAAGGAAATCGCTTCATACATGGCGATGATCAAGCGAAGGCTCGAGAAAAAGTTTTTAGATCCGAGTCGATAACGCAATGGGAAAATACAAAATAGCTGGGTAATCAAGGCGCATTTAGCATGCCCAGGCTCGCCTGACAAATTGACCATTTCCGAGAAGCAAATTCGATGTGAGAGCGATGCCCGGATTGCCGAGTAAACAAAACGGTGGACTGGACGGAGCGCACACAGCAATTAAGGATGCAACTCCTCTTCGCACGTACGAACAAATTGCTAGCAATAATGTAGAAGTGTAGTAGATTGTTGACCGCAAAAACACAGACACATATCGAGGCTTCGAATCCAATTTACTTTGCTATAGAAAAATAAAGAATCATCATTTCATAATTTCCTTGCCCTTATCCCACTTTTATGTGGGGTCAGCACAACAGGTTTTCCTCTTCCACTCCGCTCTATCAGCCGTCATCTCAACACTCACTCCTTTCTTACCCATATCATCCTTCACACAGTCCATCCATCTTTTCTTTGGTCTGCCTCTTTCGCTACATCCCTCCACATTCAATTTTATTTGTTTGACAAAATCCAACAGCCTTTAGTAACAATTAAAAAATACTTAATCTTAACACTTAAGGCCAATACAGGACTAACATTTTATACATTAATAAAAAAATCTCATAACATTGGGCATGTTATGAGGAGGGAAGAGGGTCATGTGACGAGTAGAATGTTAGGTTTGAATGTGGAGGGATACCACGACAATAATAAATAAATTAACAATAATCTGAGTGTTGGGCAACCTAAGAGACGGATGAAAGAAGAGTGCATGTTGCGGAAATGCGTATGCTGAGATGGATGTGTGGAGTTACAAGAATGGACAAAATCAGGAATGAGTATATTAGAGGAAGTTTGAAAGTTGCGCCAGTGACGGATAAGTTGAGGAGTTAGGTTGTCGTGGTATGGGCATGTTATGGGGTTGTTATGTTATGTTAGAAAAATAAAGAATGCGATGTGAAAATGTTGTACAAAGTTTGGTTGCAATAAAAAATTGCAGATAGACCTTTGTTTGACCACAATCTCACCTGATGGTAAGCGACGATGTGGCCGATGAAAGGTCTAGAAGACACCTATTCACTCTTGCTCTCCTTTAAAAGCAAAAACTATTCGGTGAACGCGAGCAATAAAAAGGTTTGGGTGTCAATCAATGCGCAACTTACTCAATGCACCAGATGCAGTAGCTAGAAATGGCAGCAGGTCCGTGACTAGAACTATTCCTAATATTCAAATGCTTTTACCGTATCGGTTGTACGCTCAAATTAACAGGTTCCTACGGCCTTTCCGGGCTTACTTGCCGTGCAACCCTTATCGGTAGCCTCTCTTGGGTAACTTAGATCTTTCTCATCTTTATTCGATGTTTAGTATAATTATTATTATTATTAAGCCTATAATGACCCTTCCTTACATTCTTTACGATTTTCTACAATAAGGGCCCATTTTTTATGAAAAGAGTTGAGCTCGTCTCGCCTCCGTCTAGTCTAGGGCCTAATGGAGGGAGGCCTTTGCGTCGTTGTCAATCCGGGGCGTAGTCATGAAGCTGAACTGTTTTTTCCTTCACCCATTACCTCTCATGTTTGGTATAACTACGATTAAATTGTTTATTATTAAAATTTTCCTGTGGAAAATTACGTAAAACTTGTTATTCTTCAGTTCGTAGTTATAAATACGATGCTAAGACGGAAAGGAGTCGTTAAAGCGGCTCAACATTCTGAACATGGAGCTCTTGAATAAAGTTGAATAAATAGTACCAAATATGTCAGTATTAGTGGAGATTTTTGGAGTTAAGCCCGAGTTTAATTAGGGGCATAGCCGTACAAGCAGGATGAATAAATAAGGGGATTATCATACCATCTCCGTGATCCGACCGTCCTGCGCGAGATTTACGATTTGTTATGTAAGGTTTTGGGTTGTAACACTGTTTTGGTGCCGAAGCGTTAAAGTCAAATAAATAAAATAATAAAAAAAATCTTTAACCTTTACTATGGATCCTTTAACTGCAGTGACACATCTTAGACTAGCTATTAGTAAACTAAACTAAATATTTATTATTATTACTAGCCGTTTTCGTCCCACTGCAGGGCAAAGGCTTCCCTATCCCCCTTCCATTTTTTCCGATTCTGTGCTATGGAGGACCAACCTTTTAAAAAAAACGAGTCAAGTTCGTCTCGCCATATCAATCTAGATCTGCCGCGGTGCCGTCTTCCGGCGTTAAACTAAATAACAACATAATAATTTTAAAACACTAAATCACTCTCCGCACAAAGCACGGCCTCATCATCATCATTCCTTTTTTTTTAACCTTGAGTCTTTTGATTATTATATATTATTTGTGCACTAAACATATCTATGTCTATATATAAATATATACTATATTATCATATTATATGTATATAATACTCGTATTTATTAATTTATGCAAATATTTAATACTCATATGGAATAATATGTTAAATGTGTGCTCGTACATGTCCCATTACTATAATAAGTTAGGGTTAAACATTTTATAAAGATACACTAGTAAAACAAAATAAAAAAAAATTAAAAAATATGAGATAAATATTTACAAGTTGTATGTTTTAGTTTAAGTTATCGTATACCTACTAGAAACTACATGCTACTGCAATATATTTGTATAGTGCTAAAGATACCCGTTATTACCTAGTTTGTACCTACACGAGGCGAAAATCCTTACCTTGCTGTAACACAGTTCTAAACTAGCACGGGAGATAAGGATTTTCTAGACGGTAAAGTATACTTACCTACTGCCCTTTTTGTTTGTTTATTTTATACACCTATGCTGAATCAAAATTATATTGTGAATTCCCAACTGTTTCTAATAGTCTATAAGTATTTTTATTTTTTTAAAATAATCTGTCACCTTAGTTTATGTGTTAGTTAAGTATACAACTCTGTGTTTTTTGAAAAGATTAATAAAGTTATTCTTATTATTCTTATTATTCTTATTCCAGCCGTAAAAAGTCCACTACTGAACAGGCCTTCCTCATGGATCTCCATGAGGGGTAGTTGCCATACTCACCGTGCTCACCACGCTTGGCAGGCGGGTTGGCCAGCGCAGTAGGTACGGGATGTTGATACACGGAAAGACGCTGCTGCCCATCTTCCGGAGGTATCCCTTAGCAGGCTCTTACTGCATCCACGGGCATGAGAGGAGGGGTAACATTCTACTGCCGGCACCCCACGGCACTGCCTATGTAGAAATAACTATATTTGCTATCGTTTGTATTGGATGCTTTTGGGGCTGCTGCGCACCAGGGAGTCCGTCTTCTTAGGGAGTATAAAACCATCCGTTTCATACTCTGCAAACATTACTGACGCACTTCAGAACTCTTTCAATGTCAGCATTGTCGTTAAGGTCGTCAGTAATAATATGGCCTAGATATTTAAAAGAAGTTACTTTTTTGATGTTTGTTCCGTAAACGTTAGCTCTGCATTTTTTTTAGGTTATTACCGGCGGTAAGTTTCCATGTTGAATGGTTGTGGTCTTTGAATCAAGATTGACGTTCTCCATGGCTCAGTTGGTCTAATAGCCGACTGAAACGCAAGAGGTTCGATTCCCGCCGAGGGACCAAATTGCGTATTCTGCAGATATTTGTATCCCGCGTTGTAATTTTCTATGTATGTTTTTACAATGTATTTAGGTATTCTATCAATCATCTAGTCACTACCCATATCACAAACTCTGCTTACTGTCAGTAAACGGACATATTTAGTATGTCGCTGATTTCCACTGATACCATCTGATTAATGATTGTAGTGCAGTTATTCGTTTTCAGATTCAGAGAACACCCACAATCCAGTGATAAGTAATAGCAGAATAATTCGTTATAAATGAAGGGACACTATTCTATAATAGTGAGTGATATATCTCACTGGCAGTTACAAATGCTGCGGCACGTGCCGTGAGAGTAGAGACAGCATCGGAGTCTATCTCGAGATCTTCGCAATTCATTGCGAAGGTCTCTGATACGCCTACGTTGCATAAATTATTTCACTTCATTTTAATGCAGCTATACGATTTTCAATTCACGTTCCCTATCAAGATGGAATGGTAATTATATTGTCACTATACTAGTTCAAGCAGAACATAGATATGACATCTCATTATAGGTTGAATATGATTTAGCTTAGCTTAGCGATAGCCCCAAAGCGTACGATTATAGTAACGTTCATAGGTTTTGTACACTCGATATAATAATAATAAAGAGGAAAGATTTGATTGTTTGTTTGTTTGTATGCATTGAATAGGCTCCGAAACTAATGGACAGATTTGAAAAATTGTTTTACCATTAGGATCCTTCATTATTTCTGATGAACATGGCTACATTTTTCCCCGTTTTCCCACGGAGACGGGAACTGCGCGGGTGAAACCGCAAAGTGCGGCTAGTTCGATATAAAAGGATTACTTTTGTGATGTTATTGTTTGATGAAACGCACCTACTATAAGTCGTGGGGTTCTCGTCGCGGTTTGCATCCTTGCGGCACTGAGGGAAAGCACATTGACATCGGATCATAATAACATCTATTAGTGTTTTAAAATTATTACGAAGGTTATTTTAATTAGGTAATGTCTTACGCAAATGGTTGGAAAAATTTGTACTAAACATTACACTAACTACTAAACATTAGTACGGAAAAATTAGGCCTCCTAATACAGGTATTAATACTTAAAAGGAGGCTTCGATTACTGCTATGATCAATGTATTTTTGTGAATAATAATAAAATATTTTGAATTTGAAAATAATTTGAATTTGATTTGTTTCTAGCGGTACAGAGGACCTACTTCGGTAGGACACCACACCCGCCCAAGATTTGTTTAGTCTATAAGTACTTGTTTTCTTATAATTTTATTAAACTTTTTATTATCATGTAATTAGAGGTATAAATTTACTCGTAATTTAGACCATAAGGAAGAGGCCTGCCCTGTCCTGGCCACAGCGTTTGCTTCTCCAGGGTACAGGGAGTCAAGGCACATAGATAAGGTTTTTTTGGAAAATAAATACAATTTTCATTTCAGAAGGCAGTGGGACACATTATAGGTTATTAAATATATATATATATGTTGTTATGTAGTTTAGTTAACATCTAGTGTTATTAACAGGTCATGGATTTATAACTGCGTTAAATATGTTTTGTTATGGTTTTATTCAACAAATGAAATTATTTTTCTTACCAAAATGAAAAATTGTTAGTATTTTATTTCTTATAACTCAGATTTCCACGTTTATATTAAAATCTATAGTATTGTTTACCATGTATATCTTAAATTCCATAAAAATAAAATACGCTGTGGGAAACGTAGACATGTTTCCATTAACTGCAACGTAGTTAAGATTGCTCACGTAATGTGACACCGCAATAATGCAAGCCTAGGAATTTATTATATAGAAACTTAATAGTGCATTTGCGTCAACAGATATTTTATTATAATGAGTCATGGCAATACGAGTAATGGCAAAGTGGATGATTCAAAGAAAATCATGCGAATGCAACGGAATTCAAAACGCAAGTTCTGTTTGGACTGGTTTAAGTGTTCTGACCACCGATGCGTTGAAGTTCAAATTTATTTGATTTCAATAGCGGATTTGCTAGCTTCAGATGTATTGGCCTGTTCGTTCACTCTGACTAATAGCTGACTTTGCTGAGAGGATGGTAAAGATGCTGGGCAAGCCTAATCCATCAAACAATGTCCCAGGCACTGCAGCGTCCCGTACAGCATGAGTACCAGTTGCTGACGCTGTATAAATCATCTATAGTTAGAAATCCGGATTTATTTTAGATCAGTTTGTTTTTATTTATCCTGTATTTGTGTTATTTTTAAGTTGGTGTGCAATAAAGTAATTATCATTCATTAATAATTTCGTATCTTATAATTACATCAGCGGGGTATTAACATGTCCAAAGTGCGCTCGTGCCTTCACCAACAAACTTGGGTATGCAAGCCACCAGAGAGCGCACCAAAGGGTGGAACAATTACACCCCCATTCACCCTCATAACCCTCAAATAAGTCCTTATATGTCCAGTAAAATGCAGTCGCTGTGGTCGAAATCGGCCAGGACAGATATATATATGTATATATCATTAATTCATCAGTTTGCACTACAATTACTAAAAATATATTTAAACAACAATCACGAAATGCATGTAACGATTAATCGAACATTCCACAAGCCGTGAGCCGTGGGGTGCCGGCAGGAAAATGTTTCGTCTTCTCTCTTGCCCGTGGACGCAGTAAGAGTATGCCAAGGGATACTTCCGGAAGTTGAGTAGCAACGTCTTTCCGTGTATCAACATATACTGCGCTCGGCAACTTGCCTGCGAAGCGAGGCGAGCATGGACACAACCCCCTCAAGATCCCCCACGGATTTCCAAGATCGAAGAAGGGAGGCCTATGTCCAGTAGTGGACGTGGTCAGCAGTCCTACGGCTGAGATGATTATTTCTTTTTATTACAAAACTAACAAGCCAAGCCTTACAAAAATGCGTCAAAGGAGAGTCATACATAGAGGTAAGTAACATAATAAGTACATATATGAAGTTTACATTATTATGTTTTACATCGTCTACATGAACAGTTATTTTAAGACTAACAGTATGTCTACCATGAGTTTTCACAATCAATACTCGCTAGCGACAGTAATTGAAAAAAACGTTAAAACTTGTACAGCGCCTCTAGCGGATAGTTTGGTACTAAAATACCCAGTAAACAGCGACTGTAGTTTGGGCTTCATTTGCTTAGAATTTGGTAGCATGAGTTATAAATCTGACAGATGTAATAATAACGTACTATTATTACAACTGTAGTAACGGCAGGCGAGTTTCAGTGACAACTCATGGTAGACACACAGCGCCGGGTTTGCAAGGGGTTGCCTTCCGTTTTAGTAAATACCACGTTAGAATCGAACCAGGTGAACTGGTCATCGTGGTTCGACTATGGAGTCGAACTACGCGGTCCTATGGTTTAGTAGTTCGCCTAGTAAGATTTGAAAATCGAACTATCTGGAAAAAAAAGTTCACGTACTACGATTGATCGAACCACGCAGTCGAACCACGTGGCCAGAAGCGTTACGTTAAGTACGTTAATAAAGGCCGAGTAGTCCCTGTAAAATTGACTAATGTTGATTTTCCGGTTCAGCTGACATTGCACCTAACGATATACAAAGTTGTAATATAAACTAAGGCACTGTTGAACAGACGTCTCATTTCAGAGGGGTAACGCCCTAGATTGTAAACTTACACATTACAGCACGTTAGTATTGTGTTCAGGTCGACGACGTGTAAACAAATGTTGCGTATTCGAGTTCCTACAAGAATGACTTATACAGGGTGTATTATAATATGTGTACTCAGCCGAAAAGGGGTGATTCTGACCATCCCCAGGGAACAACTTCAACGAAATATTATAAAGTAATTCCGACGAGTTTTCAAGAAACGCATCTTCATTTTCATTAAGAAATTTTTGAAATGTTCAGTAGAGCGAATTGAATGCCATGACGCTTT
Source organism: Pasiphila rectangulata (assembly GCA_963082625.1). Taxonomy (NCBI): domain Eukaryota; kingdom Metazoa; phylum Arthropoda; class Insecta; order Lepidoptera; family Geometridae; genus Pasiphila; species Pasiphila rectangulata. Next base: position 18,056,199 of record OY720251.1, on the reverse strand, counting down.
TGCAGGTTTGGAAGTTCTTATGAGTCACGATCAAGAAAATGTATGAAAATGTTTGTCGAAAGGGTTATTTTCGTTCTTGAGGAGGTAGAGGATAACAGCTTGTTGATCTAATTTTATTTCTTGATTTTATCGTGTGTAAGAATAAAAATAACTTCGATAAGTTATCTATCACGCTTCTTGTGATAATTTAATCTTACCTCATTGTCGTTAATAGGCAGGTAGGTGCCGGGGGGTGCCAGCAGTAGAATGTTACCCCTCCTTTCATGGCTGCGGATGCAGCAAGAGCCGCTGGAGGACGGGCAGCAGCGTCTTTCCGTGTATCAACATCCCGTACGCTTGCCAACGCTTGGCAGGCAAGCGTGGTGAGTATGGCAACTACCCCTCATGAAGAAGGCCTGTGTTCAGTAGTGGACGTTTTACGGCTGAAGTGATGAGGCAGATAAATGATTACTATGATCTAAGAACGTCAAGGCTCTTTACAAAACATTTTCGCGGTTACTCTACGTCCCACATCAATGCTCTTGTCATTATATTAAAAAGTTTTCCTTTAGCTTGCTTCAAACCAGGTTAAAGGAAAAACCGGGTTTTATAACGTACTAGCTTCTGCCCGCAGCTTCACACGCGATGTATCCAGATACAAAGTAGCCTATGTGTTAATCCTGATATACATCTGTGTGTGCAAAGTTTCACCATGTTCTGTCTGGTACTTTTTGCGTAACGAAGTAACAAACATCCACACATCTATACAACCAAACTTTCGACTTTATAATGTTATTGTGAAGCAGTGTGAATGTATAATTTATGTAAGCTTGTTCCCAAACATCTATAATAACTTTTTAAACGCATTAAGATACCTATCGCTCACAAAACCATTTCAATGCGATATGTTTGGAAGAAAGGATTTTCCAATCACAAAGACCATCCATCGAGGCTTAAACCCCAGCTTTTATGACTACAAAAGAACTGATATGATCGATATTTTAAAATAGAATTATTGACTACACAGCTGCGGTCGCCGTAAAGTTGAATATTAAAAAAAACACTTCCCTATGTAGTTTGGTGCAACATAGTGTTTAGTGTTCCATACCCAAAGGGTAAAAACGGGACCCTATTACTCCGCTGTCCGTCTGTCTGTCACCAGGCTGTATCTCATGAACCGTGATAGCTAGACAGTTGAAATTTTCACAGATGATATATTTCTGTTGCCGCTATAAATATTTAACGGCAACTGGCAAACGCTTCAAATATTCACAGAATATTTAGTTTTATATTAGTTTTAAAATATTTAAATTGAAATAATGATACGGAACCCGTCGTGCGACTCACGCTTGGCCGATCTATTCCAGTTCGATTGTAGAGTCCACAAAATATTTCAGTTACATTAAGCGTTGCGTTTACTATTAGTCGGTGTACCGGCAGTAGAATGTTACCCCTCTTCTCATACCCGTGGATGCAGTAAGAGCATGCTAAGGGATACCTCCCGAAGATGGGCAGCAGCGTCATTCCGTGTATCAACATACCGTACTCCGCTCGCCAACCCGCCTGCCAAGCGTGGTGACTATGGCAACTACCCCTCATGGAGGTCCAAGAGGGAGGCCTGTGTTCAGTGGTGGACGTATTACGGCTGAAATTATTTGGGCAGAATGGGATATCCTTTATCCAACAGCGTCGATTCGTAGCACGATTTTACTTAACACCTCGAAGACGATACCAAATCGTTGTTTGCGCTATATGGTTTGTACAGCTGGTCACTAAGGAAATCCAGCGCTGTGGTATCCGTTCTCCCATAACACATGCTGAGTATAGAGGTAGACTATTTTTGACACTAGTTTTTAGAACATAATTAATGTATTTTGATTACACGTAAACTTGTAGATGCCAAAGCGCGACGGCTTTAGAATGTTGCCCCTCTTCTCTTGCCCGTGTATGCAGTAATAATCTGCGAAGGGATACCTCCGGAAGATGGGCAGCAGCTTCTTTCCGTGTATCAACACCCCGTACTACGCTCGCTAAACCACCTGCCAAGCGTGCTGAGTATAGCAAAAGTACTTGGGAGATCAATGAGGGAGGCTTATGTCCAGCGGTGAGATGATGATGATGATTGCTTGTAATATGTGTGACAAAATAACCTTTTCAATGCACAAATTCGGTCCTGAAACTTAAACCGCATAAACTGACATGGATAAACACAACTCACAAATGGAAATTTCGTCAGGCTTTCGATCCTTCGATACCACCAACCACGAGGTGGTCAAACCAATATCTTCATTTTAACTTCAGTTCCAGTGGAATAACATCTCGCCTGGCATCGCAATCGATTTAAAACGTGATCGCATTACGGAAAGTTACCGATTCGTCACGGACGCAGGACATTAAAGATTGTAGATAGGGTATTACGATATTACTGCAATGCCTTTCAGCTTTCTAGCGATAACTTGAACTGGTTTCAGTTCCTCTGGGGGAAATAGGTTGGATATTGTCAAACGGTGGATCATTCTCACTAGATTCAAAGTCTAGATCCATAAGATGCATCTAGCTAGTGTACATTTCTCATTGGATCTATATTCTGAAACATTTTGAATCTACTGAGAATTAAAAATCCATTTTGTAAATCAACTATTGGAAACATTTTGTGAATTCCAATTGTTGTGTTTACATTCATGTTCTATTTCCTAGTGACTGTTTATTAGTAAATATCTACCATTATGTCATTTAAATTAAGTTCTTATTGCAATTGCATTCTTTTATAAGTTTTTATACATATAGCTGAAATGTTGTAATACATATTTCATGTGTTTTTATGGTACTAGGATTTAATGTACTCTGGAACTGTAATTATTTTTATGTATTAATAAAGAACTTTTTAATTGAATATTGATTGTGAATTGCAGTCAGTCTACGTGTATGTATACAGAACATTACGTGACGTCGAAAAGTACTTACGTCTCAAATTGAGACTCTCAATGGACGTGAGCTGAAAATGAATTACTCTCTACGCCCTCAATAGACATAGCACTTAGTTCATTCACATTGAATCATTTCATAATGAGCAGGATATATCCCATAACAAGGGCACATAACCCTCTTTAAACCAGATTCGAATGGACGACCATAAAATATGAATAACAGACGTTTTATGCCTCCCCAAGATTCATAGATGTCATTTCAATGCTGTTGAATGCAACAATGACGTTTGCTGTGGGCGGAAGGGCTATTGTGAAGCAAACTCATGTATTGTATCATGATGTGGAATCGTTATTTTAGAGGTATGACTGGTTATTTCCTTGATCACCTTGCGTTATTTTTATGATAAGCTTGAAAGCTGGTGAACTTACATCAATATTATATACAAAACTCTTCCGTCACTGACTGAGTGACTGACAGACAACGCACAGCCTAAACCACTGGACCTAGGGACATGAAATTTGGCACACATAATACCTTGAGTATCCTAGAGCACTAAGGAGGGATTTTTCGAAATTCCCACAGGAACGGGAACTACGCGGGTGAAACTGCGGGGTGCGGCTAGTCAATATATATAAAATTCTTCCGTTACTGACTGAATGACTGACAGACAACGCACAGCCTAAACCACTGGACCTAGAGACTTGAAATTTGGCACACAACATAAGTAGTAAGGATTCGCCGGTTCTAGATAAATCTAGAACCGGCGAATCCTTACTCGTTCTCCGGTTCTAGATGAAGCGGTTCTGCGGTCGTCCAGTGGCAGGATCGCCGCCTAAAAAAAAAAAAAAAAAAAAAAAAGTTTGGTATCAAATTGGGGGTTTTGGCATACGCCCGATCGATTGCACTTGTCCATTTTAACGTATCTTAACTCATTCCAAAGTTACAGAAAACGATTAATAAAACTGATTATCACCTTCAAAACTAATTACTAATAGCACTTCGCGACTTTCATTGTGACTAATTAGTTTACTCGCTTAAACATTACCTTAATTACCTCGGTGATTAGGATGTTACTCATAAACAGTAAACATTTTTGATTTTATTCCATATTTTTATTTACCTTAAAACATGTATTAAATAACTTAGACAGAAATATATCGTTTTTCAGCTTACTGCTACCAAATAATTTTACAAAATCCATCATACTATTCCCGTTATACTTGTAATATAAATATGTTAGACAATACTCTCCACAAACTGAAGTCAAATCATGCTGTAGCCTGTACCTATTGAAATCCCACTGTCTTGTGGTTCGATTCAAGAAACTTCTATGATTCCCCGTAGGTGGTCGTCCATAAGAATCAAAATACTGGCCAACTCCATTTCTCTCTATGTGAATGGCTATCCAATGAGAGCCTGGTTCACTATCGGGGTCCAAATTACTTATTATGCATGTTGGAGTGTTAATTTGTAAAGGTAACCTGTTTGCTGCATAAACATGTTTTTGTAACGTAGGATGTATGAAATGCAAATATTTTTGAATTTCAATTGTGTTCATCATACAGTTGTGACACATTCAATTTTCAAACCAAGAATGTAAATCTTGGTAGGCTGAACTTCTTTATAAAGTATGGAAGGAAATAAAAGGATTGGAATATGTTTTGATGTTTTTTATTTCGTATTTATAACTAGGTTTATACAATGTGAACTTAACTACTATAATCTACGGTTACATTACGGTTCATATCTATTTCAATAACATTATCAAATTCTGCATAAACAATACAGTTAATTGTCTGAGTAAGTGCAGATTCAAATCGAACTTCCAACCTAACACTACCATGTTTTATAAGGTTCCAATGGGCATTTGAATTGGAACTGAGATCTGCTGTTAGATCAAAGGCTAACAAACAGTATCCTTTCGCATATTGTTCCCTAGATATCCCATTACCTTCATTGAGAAAATGTATTCCTGTCCCCGAAAAAAGTGTGTGATAGGCTGCAGTAAAAATATTACTCTCAAACGATGTTTGCAAAGCTTTTGAAGGTATTTGATGACCATCAATGTATAAACAAAATGTATTCAAATCAAAGTTTTCAAAATTAAATGGGTTTTTAGTCAAACTCCCATTAAATGCTGCATTGTTTACAAATCCAATAATATGTAAATCTTGGTAGGCTGAACTTCTTTATAAAGTATGGAAGGAAATAAAAGGATTGGAATATGTTTTGATGTTTTTTATTTCGTATTTATAACTAGGTTTATACAATATGGTCTTGATAGTGGTGAAAGACTGGTTATAAAGATATGCAAGGAATGTGTACTCAAGCAATCACATTTGAACTTTGTTTTGTAATCACATTAGGAGTAATTAGGTACTAATGATCTTGATATCGTTGAAATACTTGGTATATAAGTCACGCATTTCTTCAAATGTTCATATTATTGCTAGTGCATTGTGAATCATCAGATTATATTTAGTGAATTGTGTTGTGTGTTAAAAGTGATCTACAGAAAACAATGGAGGTAAGTTATTCTCTATGTATTTAAACTGTATGTTAAAAAAATAAATCATAGTTATGGTTTCAAAAGCTTTAATTTTTATAACTTTGATTTTGCAGAACTCATTCAATCTGACTGAAGAAAACACATTCAAACAGTACTATTACACTTGTTCAGATGATGATGATGATGCTACACAGGAGTTGAAAATTGCAAAAGATTGGCCATTACAGAATTTAATAAAAAGAAAATCATCAGAAAGCTTGGACACACTCTTTGATATCACAAAATCAAAGAAGAAAAAGTTATCATCAACAGTTTCTCATGCCCACCGGGATGGCGGGAATGTGTTTATATCTACCAATGAGGACGATGGTCCCAACTCTAATTTTATGATTAAAATTGAGGTTTACGACATGCAAAAGATTAGGAAAGTGGCTTCAAATGAACAATGGAAGCATGCAAATTATAGACTTAAATATTTTACTACTGAAACCAATCAAAATTATGAAAGTGTAAAAAAATTAATGTTTAATGTCACTAAAGAAATCGCTGCAGCTCCAACATGTAAAAAATATCATTTTAAAAATTAATAGGTAGATAATAATTTAAATCTTTTTCATTTTTATGATATAATTTTATTTAAAACTTACTTTATGTTATATTTGCTTCCAAGTAATCAACAAATTTTTAGTTGTAGATAAGGTACTCATTACTTATTTACTTGAAACAATGATCCCTCATAAAGTAATCACTTGGGGTACTTATTAAAGTTTACATGTTTGTCATATAAATAGTACACACAGACATATTGGTAGCATCAGTTGAATTTAAAATCTATAACTGTGAAGTATCTCTGATTATTATATCTTGAAGAAAATGGCGAATGTGAACTGTGTTAGTGTCTTTTTCAATACTGATTCTAAAATTGAAGAAGGGTTATGTGAAAAACTAGATACTTGTATGGCGTTTGAAGATGAATACGATGAGGAACTATACAATATTTGCGCCGTTGTTGAGGAAAATATAATGTAAGTAATATCCATAACTATACCAGCGCTTTTATAATTTTTTTGATTTAAAACCAGGATTGTGTCTTATAACGTTTTTTCATTGTTGTAGACAACAAGATGGAGGAGCTCTAAAGAGAGTGCATAACACTGAAAATGATGACATCATTGTAAAACGAGCACGATATGAAGTTGGATCATCTACTAATGCAGCAGGATCTAGCAGTGTAAACGGTGAATCAACAACTGAATCTATCAACGACAATGGAGGTGATGCTGTTATGGTGACATGTAGCACATGTCATGTTTTAGTTAAAAAAAGGTATTTAGCAAATCATTTGAAAAGTAATCTCCATAAAAATAAACTTAAAAAAGTTCACAACTCTTTAAAAAATGTATCTGTCATTGAATCAGCTTTTGGTCAAAGAATAATTTCTTATAAGATTCATAGTAAAAATGAAATAACTACAAAAAACGTTGTAACACCAGAATTATTTTTGAATTCCATAAAAGAAGAGATTTTGTTATTAATTGAAGAATCGATTCAACAGCATACTATATTTAAAGTTAACTTTGTTTTGCACGCAGATTTCATTCAACAAACTAAAGAAGATTCATTTCAAACATTTGATTTTCAAACGTATAATTACATAGTTTTTCGGGGGGATGATCTGGATATATTGTTTTCATCTTTGTGTGACACTATGGCATGTAAAATCAGTTCTTTTGAAAAAAAAGACAGTGGTTGGAGTCTTAAAGAAATAAGAGCAATTGATATGAATGTAAATAAATTTAATCCGCTACGTGGTACTTCATACATTGAGTTGCCAAAGGACATTAGAATAAAAAAAGCTGTAGTTAACGTTAAAAATGCTGATAACTTATGTTTTAAGTGGGCATTGCTTTCTGCTTTGTACCCGGTAAACGAAAATGTGAATCAAGTATCATCGTACACTAAGAATTCTAATAAATTAAAATTTGACGGAGTACCTTTTCCTGTAAAGTTATCTGATATACCAAAAGTTGAAAAACTAAACAGTATTAGCATCAACGTGTTTGGTTTAGAGTTTAAAAAAGAAAAAAAGTGTAATAATGTAGTCGGACCATTATTTTTAACAAAATCTCGCAAAGACGTTCACGTTAATTTATTACTCATTTCAAACGGGTCAAACAATCATTATTGTTACATTAAAAACATGTCGCGCCTTGTAAGTAAACAAATTTCTAATCATGACCACGCAGTTCATATTTGTGATGGATGTTTACTACACTTTCCTACAAAACAAGGGTTAATTGATCATCAACAGCATGACTGTGCTCACATTGCAACAGAATTACCAAATAGTTGCAAAACGTCAAAGGATTGGTATGGTCGACCAACATCTAATGATAAATTGAAGTTTGATAAATACAATAAGAAGTTAAAAATACCGTTTGTTATATATGGTGATTTTGAAGCTTTTCTAAAACCGATTAAATCATGTTGTAACAATCCATCAAAACCGTATACAAGCAATACTCACGAACACGAGCCATATAGCTTTGGTTACTATATCAAATGTTCATATGATGATACCTTATCAAAATATGAGACTTATAGTGGAAAAAATTGCGCGCAAGAATTTATGAATCGTTTACATGAAGATTTAAAAAAAATATGTAGGAAAATCAGTTTTCAAGTTTCTCCTAAGCCACTGACGGTTAAAGAGGAGAATGATATTTTAAATGCGACAGTATGTCATATTTGTGAAAGTCATTTAGATGGTGAGAATACTATCGATTATGATTGGCAAACTGGTCGCTTTAGAGGAATTGCACATCAAGTATGCGCAACAAAGTTTCGGTCACCACGTCATATTCCAGTTTTCTTTCATAACCTAAGCAATTATGACGCTCATTTCATTGTTCACGCCTTAAATTTTGTTGAAGGTAAAATTGATGTTATCCCTCAAACCAAAGAAAAATATATTTCATTTTCAAAAACTATCAATGTAAATAATCAAAAAATTAGCTTGAGATTTGTAGATTCTTTAAAATTTTTACCATGTAGTCTCGATCAACTAGCAAAAAACTTATGCAATGAGCAATTTAAGACTTTAAAACAGAACTTTCCGAACAATGAAGATTTTAAACGTCTTCGAAAGAAAGGTATATACCCATATGAATTTATGTCATCTGAAGACAGCTTGAGAAAAACAACACTCCCTACCCAAGATCAGTTTTATAGCTCACTATCCGATTCTCATGTATCAGATGATGATTACAATCATGCCAAAGATATTTGGCAGCACTTTTGCTGTTGCACTATGCTAGATTATTCTAATCTATATCTCAAAACTGATGTTTTATTGTTAACAGATGTTTTTGAGAGCTTTAGAACTTTATGTTTAAAAACATATGGTTTGGATCCAGCTCATTACTATACAGCACCTGGGCTAAGTTGGGATGCTATGTTAAAGTACACTAAAATAGAGTTAGAGCTAATAACTGATTATGAAATGGTTGCTTTTATTAAGGCTGGTATACGGGGAGGTGTATCTCAGTGCAGTAATCGCCATGCAAAAGCTAATAATGAGTTCATGGAAGATTATGATAAAGGTAAGTTGAAATCATACTTAACCTATTTTGATGCGAATAATCTTTACGGTTGGGCTATGTCTCAATATCTCCCAGTTGGTGGTTTTGAATGGGTAAATGTTGACACAAACTTCGATGTATCTGAAAATGCAGAATACGGTTTCATTTTAGAAGTAGATTTAGAGTACCCTGACGAGCTTCATGATTTGCATTCAGATTTGCCTTTGTGCCCTGAAAACATTAAAATTGGAAATTCCAAAGATACAAAATTAGTTCCAAACCTGAATAATAAAACAAAATATAAAATCCACTATAGAAATTTGAAACAGTGCATTGAAATGGGTATGAAATTAACAAAAGTTCATAGGATTTTGAAATTCAAACAACATCCTTGGTTAAAACGTTACATAGATTTAAACACAATTTTACGAACATCTGCTAAATCTGATTTTGAAAAAGATTTTTACAAATTAATGAATAATTCTGTATTTGGAAAGACGATGGAAAATATTGAAAAGAGGGTAAACGTTAAACTGTTAACACACTGGGAAAATAGAGGTAAAGTTCTTGGTGTGCAGGATCTAGTAGCGAAACCTGAATTTCATAGTTTAGCCATATTTGGAGAGAATTTAGTTGCAATTCAGTTAAGAAAAATTAAATTGCTTCACAACAAACCCATTTACTTAGGTTTTTGCATCTTGGATATTTCAAAGACTTTGATGTATGACTTTCACTATAACTTTATGCTTAAGAAGTTTAACAATAGCATTAAATTACTTTACACTGATACTGACAGTTTAATATATCATGTATTCACAAATAATTTGTATGAAGATCTTAAACCAGATCTCTCTTTAAAGTTTGACACATCTGATTACCCAGATGACAACATATTTGGCTATCCAAAAATAAACAAAAAGAAGTTAGGTTTTTTTAAAGATGAAAACAATGGTAAAATATTTCGGGAATTTGTTGGATTAAGATCTAAAATGTATGCGTTAGATGTTGAAAGTAAATTGATTTCAAAAGCAAAAGGTGTGAAAAAATGTGTTACAAAAAATATGAAAATAGAGAATTATAAAACATGTCTATTTGATAAAAATATTCAATATGATACCATGTCTCTGTTCAAATCACTTAAACATAAGATATTTACTCAGCAAGTAAACAAAATATGTTTATCTTATAATGATAGCAAGAGATTTATTTTACCAAATAATGTTGGCACATTAGCTTGGGGCCATTATAAATTACGATAAGATATCTAATGTATTTTAGACATTAAGTTTAAACTAATAATTTAAGGAATAAATTTGAATATAGTATAATTTGTAATATTGTTTAGTAAGTATTAATAAGTAAGAAGATATTACTGTAAATAGTACCTATAATCTTTGTGATGTTATCATGTAAACTTAAGAACTAGATTAGTTATTTTTGTATACCGCTTATTAATGAAATATAAATGTGTAAAATCGTAAGTATAAGTAACTAATAAGATATTACTGTAAAAAGTACCTACCTATATTTTTTGTGATGTTGTCATGTAAACTTAAGAACTAGATTAGTTAGTTTTGTATACCTTATTAATGAAATATAAATAATTGATATTTGCATATTTGTCTCATTATTTTCATAAACCTCACACAGTTAACATATAATATTAAAAATGTTTCATTTTATTCATCCATTCACAGCAATAGTGGCAGGTCCAAGTGGGTGTGGAAAATCTAAATTCGTAACAAATTTTGTAAAGTATGCAAAAGAAATTTGTAGCACTGAATTTATTCAAATTACTTGGTGTTTTGATGAAATGCAACCGCTGTATAACCTCAAAAATATAAACTATTGCCAAGGAATACCAGATCTCAGTATGTTTGATGGAAAGGATGCTCAACTAGTAATCATTGATGATCTCATGAGAGAATCCGATGGACGCATTGTTGATATATTTACAAAAGGTAGTCATCATAGAAACTTAAGTGTCTTTTATATAACACAAAACTTATTTCATCAAGGTAAAGGTCAGAGGGATATATCTTTGAACTCTGGTTATATCATCTATTTTAAAAATCCTCGTGATAAAACTCAAATTAGATATTTAGCACGACAAGTATCACCAGAAAATACAAAGTTTATGGAAGATTCATACAAGGATGCAACTAAGGACGCTCACGGATATTTGATGATAGATTTAAAACAAGACACAAGTGATATTTGTCGTTTTAAAACTAAAATATTTCCTTCAGATAGATATTGCACTGTTTATGTTCCAACGAAACTTTATAAATATGCGAAGAATCATCAAATTTCTGTCATTCATAAATAATGTATCAAAGCCTAAAGACGCATAAAGATTTACTTAGTGCTTTGCATACACTTAAACCAAAATATCAGAAAGCGCTTCTAAAATCATGTAATGAAAAAGAAATTAATTGCATTTGTGAATGCATTCATAACATTTTACAGGGTAAAGTACCTCTTGAAGAAAAGGTAAAGAAAAAGTTAAAGAAATATAAAGGTTTACTTCGAAAACTAGTGCGAAAAAGTACTAATCAAGTTCGCAAACGTTTGATAGTTCAAACCGGAGGATCTTTTTTACCTCTTATATTGGGGCCAATTTTGAGTGGATTAGTTGGCTCTATTGTTTAAAAATATGGAACACGCTAAAAAAATGTTATTAATTGATCCAAGTGTTATTGAAAAAATGAACCAACATGATTCTGTTGATAACCCTATATCAAGGTTGGACACTGAAATGAAAAACATTTTAAAAAGTGATATGGAAGATAGACAAAAATGGATATCATATTTACAAATTTTGCAAAGATACTTACATTTTTCGGAAGAAAGACGCCAACCTCTGGAAATTCCCATAGTTTCAAATATTCCACGAGTAGAAAGAGGGGGTCAAGTATCAGATGATGGTATGATGGATAGTAAAAACAAAAATTTTGATGTCAAAGAAGTAGTTGCCGATCAGACATCAAACGAAGAAGAGGAACAGGGGGAAAGTTCTGGCTTAAGTAGAAAATCGATTTACTCTCCTAAACATATACTCAGCTTGATACCTAAAACATATTTAAGGAAGGGTGAGAGATTATTGTATTTGCTATCTTCAAATAAAAACAAAATTCATTGGGGTGATGACGGTACAATCACTGTAGACAATGAAACAATTCCTGGAAGTAATATTGTTGACTTAGTAAATGATTCTTTGAGACCACTCAAAAGAAATGATCCAATAGGATGGGAAAAATTCATGCAAGCATTGAAAGATATTAAAATACCACTTATATACATTGGAAATCCAAAAAGACTCCATTATATGAATCAGCTTCAGGTAAACGAATTTAAAGAATTCACCCCACACAAGGAAGAGGAGAAGGAAGTGTTTTCAACACCAGTTGCTAGAAGAGTCAAACAGAAGATAGATTGGGAAAAATGGAGTCCTTATTAGAAATAAACAATATCTACTATAACCCGTCACACCCTGCTGGGTATGCTAGTATTGATAAACTAGCTAGAGCTATGAAAGGTAAAATGAATAGAGAAGATGTTAAAAGATGGTTACAATCACAAGAAACCTATACACTACATAAAACGGTTCACAGAAACTTTCCACGAAACAAGTATGTCTTATCTAATCTTAATGAACTTTGGCAGGCTGACTTAAGTGATATGAGAACTTATTCAAAATATAATAATGGTTATAATTACATTCTTTGTGTTATTGATGTGTTTACCAAATATGCATATGCTCGACCTATGAAAAGTAAAAATTCAGAAACTATTAAAGCATGTTTTGAAAGCATTTTTAATGAGAGTAAAACAACACCAACTCATATACAATCAGACAAAGGAACTGAGTTTGTATCAAAAGATGTTCAAAGATTCTTCAAATTAAAAAATGTTAATTACTATACAACAAATAACCCCGATATCAAAGCTAGCATTGTTGAAAGATTTCAAAGAACACTCAAGATGAGAATGTGGCGTTATTTCACTCATAAAAATACGTTTAAATACATTGATATTTTACAAGACTTATTATATGCATATAACCATAGCTATCATTCAAGTATTAAGATGTGTCCATGTGATGTAAATACAAATAATATAATGACTGTATGGAATAACTTATATGATAGAAAAAAAGTTCAAAGTTTTACAAGTACAGCTTTACCAAAACTTCGCATTGGAGACTATGTAAGAATAACGAAGTATAAGCATATATTTCAGAAAGGTTATGAATCCAACTGGAGCGATGAAATATTTATGATAACTTCAATAACAGAACGATCTCCATTTGTTGTGTACACCTTAGAAGATTTAAAACAAGAAGCTATAGTTGGAACGTTTTATGAAAAGGAATTACAAAAAGTAATATATGACCCCACCACGCAGTATAAAATAGATAAAATAATTAGTTCACGCTATTCTGGTAGCAGAAAGCAGGTGTTAGTGAAGTGGAAAGGTTATCCAGATAAATTTAACAGTTGGATTTACGTTTCTGAGTTGAAAACAATATGATGACAAAAAGTTTTTATTTAACATTACTTAGTAATAGTTCCATGGAATATTTTCCAGATAATATGACCACACGATTTTCAACAAAATTACCAAAATCTATAAAACTTGAGGGAGAATGGTCAGTTGGAGTTGTTGAATTTCAATATCCTTGTACGATGTATACTGTACAAGACCATGAAAATGTAATTTATATATCAAAAGTAAAGTCGATGCCAAACGAAGAAAAACCTTCATTGGTGTATTATAAAACACATATTCCAGCAACAAATTATGATAATATTAATCATATATTAACAGCGATAAATAATATAAAGGAGAAAATTAAATTTCGATATGATGAAATATCAAAGTTTGTGTCTGCCTCTGTTATGGATGAATCTATTAAATCGTTGACACTATCACAGAAGTTAGGTTTACAACTAGGCTTTGAACCGAACAGAAATCTTGTGGGTAATGGTTTAGGTAAATGTCCTGCAAATTTACATTTAGGGTTACCATATCAATTATTTGTTTACTGTGATATTATTGAATCTCAGATAGTAGGAGATGTTATGACACCTTTATTGAGAATTATACCGTTGGATCCTGCAAAGTATATTTATGGAGCAAATAAAATGCATGTTTTCTCACCTCCTCACTACTTACCTGTTATGCGTAGAGAGTTTGATACCATTGATGTAGATATAAGATCGAGCACAGGTCAAAAAATCCCATTCCAGTTTGGGACAGTATGTGTTAAGCTACATTTCAGAAAAATATAATGTATCCTCGCGATAATATAACTTGTCCCTATGAACATTATTACTCACATCAAGCTGGTTCTGGGATTGGGGTGATTTATAAAGGAGCACCCTACCAGCGTGGTCATGGCATCGGTAGTTTTTTAGGTGGGCTGTTTAGATCTGTTCTACCATTACTTTCTAGTGGAGCTAGAGTTATAGGCAAAGAGGCTTTAAACGCTGGTGTTGGTCTACTATCAGATATGGTAAGCGCTCGTCCCATGGAGGATTCAATAAGATCTCGACTTAAAGAAGCAAGTTCAAACCTGAAAAGAAAAGCAGATAATAAAATAGATAGATTAAATATGTCTGGCTCTGGATATAAAAGAAAAAGGAAACAGTTATCTTCACGCAGTCTACTACCAGATGTCAAAGTGAAAGCTACTAAAAAATCAAGAGCTGACAATTTGAAAGATATATTTACATAAAATTAAATAAAAATGTCGTTTTTACATAGTCATTCTTGTGAGTGTATAAAATCAGAGTTGGATTTATTCGCTTTACCATCTACGCAAACCAGCATAGAAAGTGGATTATGGATACACTACAAACCCATTTCATCTCTTGCTGACGATGGTCCCATAGAGTTTCAAGTATCGGGGACAGGGGATGACTATATGGATTTATCCCACACATTGTTACACATAAAAGCCAAAATATCCAATCAAGACTCAACAAATATATCAGCATCAACCACTGTAGCCCCTGTTAATAATTGGCTTCATTCACTCTTCAGTCAACTAGATGTTTATTTAAATCAAAAGCTTGTATCACCTCCAAACAATACATATGCCTATCGTGCTTACATAGAAACTTTGTTAAACTATGCCCCTGCAGCAAAAGATTCTCACTTGACTTGTGCACTTTGGTATCAAGATACAGCTGGAAAAATGAACTCAACCGATGAAAAAAATGAGGGGTTTATTCAAAGACAACAGCTAACATGTGATAGTAAAGAAATAGAAATGATTGGTCATCTTCATGGTGATATATTTAACCAAGAAAAGTTTTTAATTAACGGTGTTGAAATGATGGTTAAATTAGTTCGCTCTAGAGATACATTTAATCTTATGGCTTCTTCAGCAGATTTAAAATTTAAGGTATGCATTACAGATGCGACTCTTATTGTTCGTAGAGCACGAATCAATCCAACTGTATTACTAGCTCATCAAAAAGTGTTAGCCTCAACAACTGCTAAATATCCTATTACTCGAGCAGAAGTCAAAGTGTTAACCATTCCTTCAGGTATTCAGGGCAAAACTCTCGATAATATTTTTCTAGGACAAGTCCCTAAAAGATGTATTATTGGATTTGTAAACAATGCAGCATTTAATGGGAGTTTGACTAAAAACCCATTTAATTTTGAAAACTTTGATTTGAATACATTTTGTTTATACATTGATGGTCATCAAATACCTTCAAAAGCTTTGCAAACATCGTTTGAGAGTAATATTTTTACTGCAGCCTATCACACACTTTTTTCGGGGACAGGAATACATTTTCTCAATGAAGGTAATGGGATATCTAGGGAACAATATGCGAAAGGATACTGTTTGTTAGCCTTTGATCTAACAGCAGATCTCAGTTCCAATTCAAATGCCCATTGGAACCTTATAAAACATGGTAGTGTTAGGTTGGAAGTTCGATTTGAATCTGCACTTACTCAGACAATTAACTGTATTGTTTATGCAGAATTTGATAATGTTATTGAAATAGATATGAACCGTAATGTAACCGTAGATTATAGTAGTTAAGTTCACATTGTATAAACCTAGTTATAAATACGAAATAAAAAACATCAAAACATATTCCAATCCTTTTATTTCCTTCCATACTTTATAAAGAAGTTCAGCCTACCAAGATTTACATTCTTGGTTTGAAAATTGAATGTGTCACAACTGTATGATGAACACAATTGAAATTCAAAAATATTTGCATTTCATACATCCTACAACAAAGTTGCAGCACCAAAGCAGCAACAAAGGGCAGCAAAGTTCTCGAATGGAGGCCACGGATCGGCAAGCGCAGCGTAGGACGTCCACCTACAAGATGGGCAGACGACTTGGTGAGAACTGCTGGTCGGCGGTGGATGCAGACGGCTTCCAACCGCAGTACTTGGAGATCAATGAGGGAGGCCTTTGTCCAGCAGTGGACGTCCTACGGCTGAAATGATGATGATGATGATGATGATACATCCTACGTTACAAAAACATGTTTATGCAGCAAACAGGTTACCTTTACAAATTAACACTCCAACATGCATAATAAGTAATTTGGACCCCGATAGTGAACCAGGCTCTCATTGGATAGCCATTCACATAGAGAGAAATGGAGTTGGCCAGTATTTTGATTCTTATGGACGACCACCTACGGGGAATCATAGAAGTTTCTTGAATCGAACCACAAGACAGTGGGATTTCAATAGGTACAGGCTACAGCATGATTTGACTTCAGTTTGTGGAGAGTATTGTCTAACATATTTATATTACAAGTATAACGGGAATAGTATGATGGATTTTGTAAAATTATTTGGTAGCAGTAAGCTGAAAAACGATATATTTCTGTCTAAGTTATTTAATACATGTTTTAAGGTAAATAAAAATATGGAATAAAATCAAAAATGTTTACTGTTTATGAGTAACATCCTAATCACCGAGGTAATTAAGGTAATGTTTAAGCGAGTAAACTAATTAGTCACAATGAAAGTCGCGAAGTGCTATTAGTAATTAGTTTTGAAGGTGATAATCAGTTTTATTAATCGTTTTCTGTAACTTTGGAATGAGTTAAGATACGTTAAAATGGACAAGTGCAATCGATCGGGCGTATGCCAAAACCCCCAATTTGATACCAAACTTTTTTTTTTTTTTTTTTTTTTTTTTTTTTTTTTTTTTAGGCGGCGATCCTGCCACTGGACGACCGCAGAACCGCTTCATCTAGAACCGGAGAACGAGTAAGGATTCGCCGGTTCTAGATTTATCTAGAACCGGCGAATCCTTACTACTAACATATACCTTGAGTATCCTAGAGGTGCACAAGGAGGGATTTTTCAAAATTCCCACGGGAACGGGAACTACGCGGGTGAAACTGCGAGGTGCGGCTAGTAAATAAATAAAGCTTGATATAGGGAAACCGTTCATGGAATACTTAAATACTTTTTTTTTTTTTTAAATTATAACAAATGGAAAACACTCAGACCCCCGACAAACATCTACCTCTACAAATAAAGCCTACAATACCTACATATGTTAAAAACATCGTCCGTAAGGTATACAGTGTATCCCTGGATAAAGTGCAACCCCGAAAGGGGGTGAAACTAGATCAAAAATTATCGACAAAAAAATAGAAAAAAAAAATAAAAAAAAATTCGTATATACTTTATTGATGAATTAAAATTTTTATTACTCACTAATGACTCTATTTAATAAAAAAATTATTTCTTCCAAAGTAGTGGGTCTATTTTGTTAAAATAAAAACCATAATCATGTCAGATATGTGACGATGACGATAAAATAACAAATAACTCACAAACGAGTAGCTATCGTGACTTAAAGTTTAATTTTTGTATTAAAATTACATTTTTTATGCTGTTTTTTTCAAATAATTTCCAAAAATCTTAAAATTAAGCCTATAATACTAGATATTTTTATGACTTTTTATTATTGTCTATCATAATAGCTTTTAAATAAAAAAAAAACCTACGGTCTAACATAAAAAATGCGCTGGCTAGGAGCTTTTAAAGTTGACCACTGATTACGTCACCACTCAGGTAGAGACACTTTTTTTTACTGCTCAGGTAGTATTAAAAATCAAATTTTAGTTACAACATTTTTATTTAACTTATTACATGTAAGTATGAAATAAGGGTTTTGTTTAATGCATTAAATGCTCAAAATGGCTTCCCTGTTGCTGTAGGCACATTGCCACACGAAGAGCGATTTGTTGTGTGGCTCTAAGCACCATCTCTGGGTCACTTCTTATCTCATCGGCACATCGCATGATTTGATCTTGTAACTCTGCCTCGGTGTTTACGGTCGTTCTGTAGACTCTTTGTTTCATAACACCCCACAGAAAATAGTCTAGGGGTGTCAGGTCAGGTGAACGTGCCGGCCACCCGACTGGTCCATCCCGGCCGATCCACCTATTAGCGTAGTTTTCGTTTAAAAAACTTCGCACATTGCGCCCGTAGTGCGCAGGGCATCCGTCCATCTGCAAATACATCTGTTGCCTTGTAGCCAGCGGAACATCTTCCAGCAGTAGTGGCAGGTCGTCTCGTATTAAGTTTAAAAAACTTTCGGCATTTAATGTTGCGGGTAAAATAACTGGCCCAATCAGCGTGTCGTCTATTAGAGCTGCCCATACATTAACTGAAAATTGCACTTGAAAAGTAGACGCCCTCTTTAGGTGTGGATTTTCCTCGGACCATAAATGTAAGTTTCTGCAATTTGTGATTCCATTCCGGGTGAATTTCGCTTCATCCATCCATAAAATTTTTTTTAGGAATTGTGGATTATTTATAATTTTTTGTTGAATCCACGTAGACATTACGCATCTTGCACGATTGTCTACATTTTCATGCAAATGCTGTACTCGCTGATAATGGTATGGATGCAATCCCTTCTTTTTCAAAATTCGCCATACGGATATTTTTGATATACCGTGACGCAAAGCTAAGCGTCTAATGCTGGTTGTGGGATCAGCAAACAAATCGTTTAAAACGGCCTCTTCTATGGAATGGTCAATAATGGTAGCTTGTTGCTCACGGCGATCTCTTGCTAATCCAAGTCCGATGTTGGATAACTTTCGGTGAACTTCTTGGAAATTTCGTGCTGACGGTACAAGTCTGCTCGGAAACGCATTTATGTATGCAGAACGAGCGACTGTTGTGTGTCCACGTGACATACCATAATAATAATGGATGTCAGCGATTTCTCGCGGAGAGAACTCAGTCAATCGCGGCATCTCCACAACACAACAAAGTACAGTCAAAAACGTAACAAAAAAGTCAAAAACGTAACAAAAAGTCAATAACAAAACAAAAGCAAAACAACGTAACAAAAACTTGAAGGCGCAGTAAGGTACGGTAGGCGGTAGCAGCGGCGAGAATATCGGAGCGACTGGCGAGTGGCGTGCAGCCTTGTTGTGAGTCCTGTTTCGATCCCCACCCTTCATCTTTCATAGAACAGGCCCAGCGACCATAATCTACAACAATAGAAGTTAAAAAAGTGTCTCTACCTGAGTGGTGACGTAATCAGTGGTCAACTTTAAAAGCTCCTAGCCAGCGCATTTTTTATGTTAGACCGTAGGTTTTTTTTTTATTTAAAAGCTATTATGATAGACAATAATAAAAAGTCATAAAAATATCTAGTATTATAGGCTTAATTTTAAGATTTTTGGAAATTATTTGAAAAAAACAGCATAAAAAATGTAATTTTAATACAAAAATTAAACTTTAAGTCACGATAGCCACTCGTTTGTGAGTTACTTGTTATTTTATCGTCATCGTCACATATCTGACATGATTATGGTTTTTATTTTAACAAAATAGACCCACTACTTTGGAAGAAATAATTTTTTTATTAAATAGAGTCATTAGTGAGTAATAAAAATTTTAATTCATCAATAAAGTATATACGAATTTTTTTTTATTTTTTTTTTCTATTTTTTTGTCGATAATTTTTGATCTAGTTTCACCCCCTTTCGGGGTTGCACTTTATCCAGGGATACACTGTATAACAATATAATGCTCTTCACGAGGTAACAAATTCAGGTATTCACTTCTCTCCAGGTTCCTCTAATAAAGCATTTTGTTTTACGACTTTATACAATAGCCACAGTTTATTCCTTTTGGCTCATTTAAAGATTTTTATATCTTTAACTGAGCCCCTCTTTTTCCTTATCTTAACCCTGTATCTATGCTTATATATTTTATATAATTATCATCTCATTAAAAGTTAATCAGTAGATGCGAGTCAAACTCGTGCAATATGGCTTCCGTGCAATCATAGCATCATGGAGGTCTTATATTCGTCGAAGAATCTTAACAGCGCCAACTCTGGTCAAATAGCGGAACTTACCCTTTATGTTATATAATAAAGTATTTGATCATTTATAAATAAACCGAGCTGCTAATTTTGCATTTACTTAAACATAGAGTCAGCATGCGTCATGCGTTATCTAAAACTATTCCAAATATCAATTCGATAGGATTAGCTTTTTCCGAGATAAGCAGCTGTAACAGACAGACATACAGAGTGGTGGTGACATCGTCGGGGTTCCTTTTTACCATTTTGGTTCGAACCCCTTAAAAAATATCTCAGTTTTTCAGTCCTGTTAGAACTATTAAACATCTAATATATTTTAATTGATTTATTTCATTATGATTCATTCGGCCGTGTAGCCGAAAGATTGTAGCCGTGAAAACTTAATAGCCAGACAGACAAAGTTACTTTCGCATTTATAATATTAGCAAGGGTAACTATGCCTTAGGTCAGCCAAACGATATCCAAGTCAATATCATCATCATCATTTCAGCCATAAAACGTCCACTGATGAACACAGGCCTCCCTCATGGATCTCCATGAGGTGTAGTTGCCATTCTCACCACGCTTGACAGGCGGGTTGGTGAGCGCAGTATGGGATGTTGATACACGGATAGACGCTGCTGCCCATCTTCCGGAGGTATCCCTTAGCAGGCTCTTACTGCATCCATGGGCATGAGAGGAGGGGTATCATTCTACTGCCGGCACCCCACGGCGGCAACTCAATAATGTTTTCCTCCAAATATCCCCTACCGGTGTTCACCACCTATCTTAATAGCTGTTCCATATTACATACTGGTCTGGAGAACGGGATTCCTCGCGGAACAATGGAGCGGGCGAGACTCGCGCGGCCGAGGTGTCGGCCCCCGAATCCTGCCACGCCAAAACGAAAACGAAAACTGGCGCGAGCGCAGGGCTGTCCCAAACTATGAATAGACGATTTAAATCTTTAGAATATACCTCTACGCTTACTTTTCATAAATTCCCCCGCCTGTAATCGTATAGTTACATATTTAATGTAGACATTATTATACCTTCATGAGTACCTTTTACCTGTTAACCATTTTTTTTTAATTTAATCGAATATTTTTTTTTTCTTGGGCGACGTAAAACTTATTTGTTATTGTCAACTTCACTCAGAAGGCACCAAAACAAACAAAAAGTCGATAAACACTATAGTTTACCAATAATAATTGTTTTAGTGGAACGCTAAATCACTGGTCAGTTTACTTACCAAAACCGAACAACGACGGCTAAAAAATCTTGGTAAGTAAGCTGACCAAAACCAAACAAACGGCTATACATATGTAAATAAATGTTTGTTTAAAGCCTACCAATTTCTAAATATGCCGTGGGGTGCCGGCAGTAGAATGTTACCCCTCCTTTCTTACCCGTGGATGCAGTAAGAGCCTGCTAAGGGATACCTACGGAAGATGGGCAGCAGCGTCTATCCGTGCATCAACATCCCATACTGCGCTCACCAACCCGCCTGCCAAGCGTGGTGAGAATGGCAACTATCCCTCATGGAGATCCACGAGGGAAGGCCTGTGTTCATCAGTGGACGTTTTATGGCTGAAATGATGATTTTCTATAAGTGATTGTATTAAATAAGTATTTTTTATTTAATTTCATTGGAT
This sequence comes from Pasiphila rectangulata, assembly GCA_963082625.1. NCBI lineage: Eukaryota > Metazoa > Arthropoda > Insecta > Lepidoptera > Geometridae > Pasiphila > Pasiphila rectangulata. The sequence goes on along the minus strand of OY720251.1, from coordinate 18,034,215 downwards.
ATAGATTTTTTCATTTTTGGCCTTGCCTAGACATATATATAACTATAACCCAGCAGTGGGCGAAATCGGGCAGTGGATTATGATGATGATGCTCTTCAATTGGATTATTTAACACTGTTTATTTTCTTGCTTTTTAGACGCAGTCGTTTGCACCATAATCAGTTGGTATACAGTATTCATTTATTCAGTACAACTTACGTTTACCGTTAAAATTAATTAAATCGAATAAAACTATAGGCTGTGACGGAAAATAAATCACAAATCAACACACATGCAATTGCGTTTTATGAAGATTCGTTTTATTACTACCTGCTGCCCACAGCTTTGCCGGTGTTATTTTTTTTTTGCGGTAACCTAATTATTTACTACTGCGTTTTTTTTCTAACATATTAGATAAGGTAGTAGCATAAATTACTCCTTAAAATATCAGCTACGAGCAGGTACCGTAAATATAATATCCAACTTATGCTGAGACAGAGACCTTTTTGTGACTCAAGCATGTCACCATTTTTCTATAAAATGTTTATTTGTTTGGGAATGCTTGTTGTTACAAAATAAATGAAAAATATCTATCTTATCTTATCTGAATATCTTCGTAACATGCTGTTATTTTGACATTAAAAACAATACGTCAGCCTTCCCAGAACCATGCCTGGTGCAATTTACACGATAAATACTTAAATTACTTAGATTTAATTATGAATATTAATAATGTTTTGTGATTGCGTAAGTTTAAAAAAACGGCCAAGTGCAAGACGGGCTCGCGCACGAAGGGTTCCGTACCATTATTCAATCAAAATCACGTTTGTTGTATGGGAGCCCCCTGATATATTTATTTTATTCTGTTTTGAGTATTTGTTGTTATAGCGGCGAGAGAAATACATCATCTGTGAAAACTTCAACTGTCTAGCTATCACGGTTCATGAGATACGGCCTGGTGACAGACAGACAGACGGATAGCGGAGTCTTAGTAACAGGGTCCCGTTTTTACCCTTTGGGTACGGAACCCTAAAAAGACATTGTATAAACTGCCGACGCAAAATGAGGGGTGTTATAAGTTTGTCGTGTCTGTGTTTTGTGTCTGTCTGTGGCATCGTGTGGCTTTTAATAACATAAATATAAATAAATATTTCAAAAAAAACTTAAACAGGTGAATCGATTAAGATGTGTTTTCGACATGTTGTATCAAAATCAGTTTAAACGTTTGGAAATCATTGAAATTGGGTGGTTCAATTTTAAATTGAATGTAATTTTTTATTTGATTACATATTTAGATGAGGTATATAATTATTTTGCCAACTGTAGAATGAGTATATCCTGTAATCTTATTTTGAAAGGCAAAATAGACAGTGTTACAGGGAACGAAGCGCCGCCAGTGACCGATTAAGTATTCACGGGACAGAACAGGTAATGGTGAACTCTGACACAAGTCTCAATAATTAAACGTGAATCACAGCGCGACATGTCGTTTAGCTTTCCATTAGTGAATGTAACGTCTTTAATACTACTTAAGGGAACCGGTTCTTTTATTAGTGGCTTCTGCACGCAGCTTCGCACGCGTTGTCATCATCGGCAGCCCGACTGCTCCGAGGCCTCCGTATCTTTGTGCCACTCCTCACGGCCCTGTGCTAGCCTCAACCAAGCTCGTTGTAATTTATATAATCTGAAGCCGGACGGCCGACACTTCTGTACCCAGTTCTTGGATTTATTATTTATTTATTTGTCTCGGATCTACGGGTATTTTGTTATGTATAAATATTATATATACCTGGTACCCATAACATAAGTTCTGTTTACATTGAGACTGAAGGGAGGGTGCTGTGTGAAATATCCAGCATTATTTATTAATACAAACAAACTTTCGGATTTATTATATTAGTAGGCTATCCAAGTTTTAGGAAATTACATTTTCTGTCACCTAAATAATAGATTTAGCTATAATGGCGCTTGTCCCAATAATTATGCATAGATTAATGGTCAACTTAATATGAAACAGGTCTCAGTTACTAAATCCTCAAGTAGTTTGGTCACCAAAATTGTAAATTTTCACCTAAACAGATCCTTATTAATGGCAGAGCCGCCAAGTGGGTTTATTAATTTTAATATTAATGAGACCAGATTGAGCCACAATTCTTAATAAACGTAAATCTAGTATATTGTTATTAATTGTAACCTAAAATAAGCAATAATTTGATATAAATTTCGAAGGTTAAGTTTAGCTTAATGTAGGACGAGACCGTCTGCGGTCTAATGTCTGCATTAGTCAATTACATTTTAATTTAGACATGGTGTGAATATCAAAATTATACTTATTCTGTTAGTTGAAAAATAAAAATAATAGGTGTTTTTTTTTGCTTTTTCAAATGAATGAAACAATACTAAAAATAATGAATGAAACAATAAAATAATAAACATGACGGACTAAATCTTAAAACATCTAGCCAGTTGTAGCATCAATGGATGCGTCTACCATCTTAGGGATACCTATATCCAGTGGTAGTTGAAATCGGGCTGTGAATGATGGGACGGTGTTGTGTGTAAATGTTTATTTATTCATCGTCTATTTATGCAAGTAATATTCCCGTGTGGTTACACGGGAATATTACTTGCATAAACCACTTTAACTGAATATTGAATAAAATTTAGTAGTCTCTTTTGTGACACCCCTAGCAGTATCCCAGCTATTGTTATTACAAAATGACCCATCTCAATGTCGATGGTTTCTCGGAACGTTGCTTAGCGGTTAACATTATGGACGTAGGTATATAGTAAGCGCCGTAAAGCATTTATAAAGGGCTTATTTCTGACACCCCAGATGAAACATGGCATATAACGAATGTAAGTATCAACAGGGTCGTAATTCAGGACGCCCCGGTAGCAGCTACGAGGCGAGACTTACTTATTGATCCAAATGCAATTTATGTTATTTATCGAGGAGTTAGTTAGAGACTAGATAGAGAGATAGAATCACAAAATACCTAGGCACGCGAAAAGCGAACTGGCGACGTGGCAGCCGTGTGTAGGTTACACGAACCATTTGGAGGTACTTTAGACCCCTTCTTTTACTTTATACACACAAGCCCCTTTCTAATCTACTACTACTACTATTAGCTCGTATCATCCCATTGTTGGGCAAAGGCCTCCTTCTACTTCTTCCAGTCGCTTCGATTCCCTGAGCAACCTCCAGAACAGGCCGGCTTCCGCTCTGGACTTTCTACAACCGATCATTTTCAAGCAATAAACCAGATATTCGAAAAGCAAACCGAAAACAACATTCCCCTCTATTTAGCCTTCGTAGGTTATTCAAAAGCCTTTGATAGTATTTCACATGTAGCCATCTTTAAAGCTCTTAAAAATCAAAATATAAACTCCACCTACATTAATCTTATCAAGCAAGTTTATTCAGAAAGCACCGCGTCAGTCAATTATTATCTGGATTATAAGGATGGACATCCTTTCCCATTGACAGGCGTCAAAAAAGGCGACCCACTCTCCCCAAAACTCTTCACTAGCACCCTTTCTAAACTATAACTTATAATGTCACTTAACTTTAAATAGCACATATTTCGCACTTTTTGATAGGTACCTAGTTGTAAATAAAAACAATCGGCAATTGAGTTTTTGGAGAGGCAATTTTCGACTTTGTCTGAAAAAGTGAACAATGCAACAAAATTCAGTGACCCACATTATGTCACATGTCCGACTGACTACATAGATGTGACAGAAGCCCCTATAAATTTACCCTTACTCCGTCCCTGCTCAAAATGCGTACTTGACGAAGATGCACCCACAAAATGAGGCTTTTAAATTGGATTTCGACGATTTATACGTGACAGGATATTAAGTTTACCGCCGCAGTTTAATCCTTCGAAAAATATGATCTTCTAGACGAGCGTAACAATTCCAGATTAGCTTTACGAGAATCGCATTAGTTATGGGTATGTGGTTGAATCCAATAAGGTTTTTTGTGCTGTAAAGATTAAAAAAAAAAGCCATGTTGGCCGAGTAATATGTACCACCGACTTTCGAACCGAAGGTCGTAGGTTCGATACCGGTCGTGCACCAATGGATTTTGCATCGTCCTATACAGCTTGCATACCATTTGCTGATGCAGTTTAAATCATTTAATATAGAAAGGCCTTATTAAGATGTTTTATTATTTTAAATTGTGTTTTTACACAACGCCATCTATCCACAAAATATAAATTAGGTGCTTCTTGTCTTATGTGCATAAGCTCAGTAGCAATAAGAGTTAAACTGCTTTAACAATAAATTATTTAGTTTTCTTTGTTAATAAAGTGCTGAGTTAGCTCAGTTTGTTTTATAACAAACTATGAATGGACAGATAAAATAAGACCTTCCAGTGCCTAACCAATATGAATTTTTCAAGAATTATTTTTATGCCTAATACTATCAGGGTTTGTAGCTTAGTCAGTTAAAGCATTACCGGCTTTAGGAAGGGTCAAGTATAGATTTGACTAATGTTTGTTCAAACCACACCAAACTTTAACTTGAAAGATAAAATCAGTTGTTGTCTAGCAAAATTGAGTCATCCTACAAAACAAAAAACTTAAACATGTGATTATGAATTAAACATGTAATTATGAAGTGATTTTTCTTGCAAAGGCATTCAAATAAATCTTTACTTGAAAGACAAACAGATTTTTATGCAAGATATATCTGAGAATAATGAAAGTTTTGTTCTGGACATCCAATACCATCTCTTAAGCTTTTTCATTTTCATTTTGTAGATAAAGGTTTAATAGTAGAACATTGGATTAGTGTCGCTTATTGCCATTCCAGGCTCCAGGCCGATATACACAACACATTTTCCATATTATGGAAGCAAGAAGGGGAAAAAATTTGGGGGGCTACTGACATCCGTAGGTGTCAACCCTTAGAGGCCCTACACGTGTTCCCCGGGTGGTGCTAATAGTAGCTCTGGCGGTAGGCTTCGGCCGTGGCTTGTTACCACCCTCCCGGCTGTGCCATGCCGTGAAGCGACCTCGTCGTGTTTCGAGATGTGGTCCTGTGGACCTGTCTAATCCACGATGGCTACTCCGCCATCGTGGATTAGACAGGTCTGAGCAGTTTTGCACTAGAGCGTGCGAGCGTAGCTGGGCTGCAACAGTGCAAATGCACGGGACAACTGAACTTGGAGGGTAGCGGGATCCGAAGCACGGTTCTCCGCTGGCCGACCGCAGGTTGTAGGGGGCCCAAGTAGCGTACCAGCCACACGTGAAAGGCTGCCCCGCCGCCTCGCGAAAAATCCCGGAGTGCACTATCGTGCCGGTTGGCGACCGGATGAGAGGACCCGATAGCCACTCCCGGGGGGTTCGGGCGTCCCCGCAGTCTCCATTTTCAGCGTTCCATATGTGCACAAACCTGATGTGTGCCCTGGTGCTTGCTGCTCAATGCCAAGCTCAACTGCTGTCTACCCACACACCCACCCACTCAATAATATGTACAAAAGGAAAAATAATAAGTTGTGCTGACAGCGGAAGCATGTACTCTCCTTAAATGTGCACCTCTGCAACATTCGAGAATTGCACTCCAATCTCGACTCAGTCCTTCACCACCTTAAGACGTATTATTACTCCTCATTATTCCTCACAGATTCGCAGATACAGCGACCTTCCGACATCGCATACATCACCTACCCAGGGTTTACCCTGGAGCACAATTTTAAACCCAAGGCTGGAACATGTGTGTATGTTGATATATTATTAACACATATTTAAACGGGTATTTATCGCGCTATTTACCTTTATTATTGCCCGACGTTTTCAGTAAGTCTTCCCGGGACCACGATGGGTGCAATCCTGTCGAAACGTCGGGCAATAATAAAGGTAAATAGCGCGATAAATACCCGTTTAAATATGTGTTAATAATATGTTGATATATGATGTATGTGTTACCTCTTGTCATAATAACAAGTTTCTCTTGTTATTATGTTTAGTTTTAAGGTGTGCAATAAAGTATTTTCTATCTATTTATCTATCTATGTTTAGGAGCTAAGCTAACCTCGCACCCTGCAGGTAGCAAAGCATTCTTTCAAAGGTCTCTGGCAAAGTCCGTCGAAACTAACTTTAGCCGACCTTCTCTCTTTAAATGATAATAAAAAGCATTCAATATTTGTAATGAAATATTGGTACTGAAATTGTATTTTTCATTGTAATTCAGTCCTCTGACATGAGTAATAGTCCCCTATATACATTTTTTCAGAAAATGCTCAATATTTTCCTGATTAATAGGTATGTATTTGGTTCATCTGCCATATATTAATAAATTGACAGATAGGTAACTATTCCTCAAATAAAATTTTAAATATATAACGAAAAATGTTGCCTAGGCAGCTTTCTTAGTTCAAGTTGCCCAGTTTACAGAGGAAACACCACATATCAGCACAAATTAATTCAGTCTAGTTGTATTATGTTCTAAAATAAAGTCTGTAATGCCAAATGCTTTTTTTAAGTTGTTGTCATGACAAGAAGGTTAAGAGGGCTGCCCTGGGCAGAATCAAATGGACAAGGATGCATCAGATGGACCAACCAGTGTGAAAATCTGAGATAAAAAGAGTCTTAACAACAACATCTATGACTAATTAGTAATTATGTCATGATTGAAAAACAGGCCTCAAAATTATGTTGTAACTATTTGCCAAAGTTTATACAAAGATGGTATGATATGTAGTAAGACTTTCGTATAACGAAGGTTCAATATGATAGGCATTCTTTATCAATTAAACGAGGAAAAGCACTAAGGAGCTTTTAACTAGGCAGAGTTCAGGTCACTAGCTGGATTCAATTTGGTTATAAACACAATTTTTACTTGCCATAGTTGGCGTTGAGGACAATCAAACAGTTATTATGTACATTAGTCATATTTTATTAAACGTTTAGGCTTGTAGTAGACTGTGTGAGATGTAACGTACAACAAATTGTAATCTTCAAAAACATCTGAGGTGGGTATAGATGCAGTACTGCACATTTATGAGTTTCAAGATATTAAAGTATTACGTGAAATTATAATATTGAAAATATAATATAATATTCACATGAACTTAAATATAATGTCACTTACCCATTTCCACGAGAAAAAACACGAAAACTTGCACTTTTCAAATAAAATTCACAGAAAAACAATCCAGTACAAACATCACACAACAGCGGCCATTTTACTTTTTCATGACAGACAGACAGACATGACAATTGACTGATATACTGATAATGACAACAGCTCGTTGCCATTGTTAAAAAATTGCCATATTTCGTTCTATCTAAAATCTCATAATCGATATAACTGATAAACAAGGTTATACATTGTGAAACACGTAATTTTTTTAGATCCCATTGAATTCTAACTATGTTTAATGACATATTGTAGATGTCCAAACAGCCTTTTTGATGTGAAAAGAACATTGTTAAGCATAAATAAACAATTTAAAAATTCAGATTCACTTCGTGACATCTTTAGAACAGAGAATATTCTTACGCTTATAAACATTTTAGCATTCTTTATAAGACAATAAGAAATAATTTCTTTGGAAAAATATCATGTCGCTCTTCCTCTTTATAAATCCAATCCAATTAATAATATTCTATTCAGTGATTTAAAAATATTAGAAGGTAACATACTACAGTGTGTTAGTGTGAACACACTTATCACTTAAACCACGAATGTATAACCAACCCTAAAATGAATTGATACAAGCTACATTTTGATAATTCATTTCTCATCTAAGGAACGTGATTTTTTGGACACCCTAATTACTGTCGTACGTCGCCCGCAAATGTCGCTGGGCTCGGGCTGGTGTAGGTAAGGTAATACGTATCAAAACGAATGGTTGCTTGCATATAACTTTCCCTTCATACTTTTCCTGCCTTAGGACAGGCCAAAATCTCTCTAGACTTTAGCACGTTACATTATTAAGTTATTTCAAGACAAGTAAACTTATTAAATTGAATCAAAAAAGCTATAAGGCTAAAGTAGGTAGTTATTTTAGACGTATTTAAAAAGTTCATTAACAAACAAGTCTTATTTACATACGTAGCCTTTGTGTAGCCGCTAAGATAGTTTCCCGGTTTGGCACACGATGTCCTGGAAACCGCTCTGTGTACATCCTACGTGCCAAGGTCACCAGCTATGGCATAAAGCCGCACCATTTCAGTCCACTGTTCGCTTGTGTACGACATTGTCACAGCACAGATTAGTTACACAGTTAGTTTACATTTTACCGCGAATTGGCACACATAAGGGTCGCGATGTGTCGAACTCACGAGATTGCACGGGACTGGCGAAAGCGGCGGCACGGGCGCGCGCGCGGGGCTAGCCGCGGGACGATGGTGGGCGTTTGTGTTGGCGCTTCAAAGAAACGGCCAGTTGCCGAAAGGCGGCGGCGCGTTTGAGAGAAAGAGAAGCCGCATTGCACCTACGCACGTGTATCGTAGCGTGTGTAGGGTGAAACGCATTCATGATCTATGAGGATTTTCTTTGCAAAAATTATGTAAAAATAAATAATTTTTTTTTCATCGGTTTTGGACTATGTTCCTGATACCTAGTCTATGGTTTCAAGGATAAGACTGTTTACACTAACACAATATTTTTTTATTGAGTATGGCAACTACCCCTCATGGAGATCCATGAGGGAGGCCTGTGTGGACTTTTTACTGCTGGAATGATGATGATGATGAAGCTATTTTTATTAGGTACTTAGAAATATTTAGGTGCACATCTGTGTATTTTTAGTTAAGTATGATCGAATAAAATTAATAATATTGTACGTCTTGTTATGGACAAATTGTTAAAGACAGTACCTACAAACTAATTTTAAAATCTTTAAAAATAATAAAATAAAATTTTCTTTATTTCAGACTTCGCACATAATAAGTCCATATATAGTAGTAGAATAGGTACACAAAATTGGAATATAATAATCAAATAGTCACCATAATTTACAGAAAGCATTAGTCAAATTGAAACAACAACACAATAATCAAAACAAGAAAAAATAAAAATAAGGAATATTTACAATAATTATTTGGCAATGTTGCACTTACTATTATTATTATTTGTTAAACGTGCATCCTCGATGAGCGATACACAAATAGATACAGTCAAACCTGTTAGCAAACACGCTTAGAATGCTGTTGGAGCTGGCCCGCACCCTGCGTACCAGAGATGCTCCCCGCTTGCGCATGATGGTGTAGAAACAGTCCACACGCGCCTCGGCGAACATCCCTGACGCGCTGCAGAACCGGGGCAGCCCCATCAGCACCCTGAACGCGTTATTATACACGTAGGGTGCTGTACTGTTTTTGAGTATGGTTCACCCACAGGCTGCATGTGTAAAAACTAAAACAATATGCTTTAAAAGCGTTGTTTTTACCTCTCTAGAGCAGCGAGCGAACCTGCGGGCTATCATGTTCGCTCTTACAGACAGCGCCCTCCGTTCTCTCGATGTCTGCATCGTCGTTCAGGACAGAGGTTAGATGTATCTTTTATAACTTTGTGTACATCAATGGCTGTGAACCTAGTTTGTAATTCCTGACCATGGGATATCGATTACCAACTTTGATGGTCCCAAGGGCGAGTGCACGGTAATGTGATTCCTTAACATTTCTGCTATGGCATTATTGTCTGTGAGACCAGAAACGCTCACAGGGAGACCCGGTTTACTGTTGAGTTTATTTGTGGACTTCCTAACTAAGAAAATCTTGTTTTAAGTGTTGTGCCGTAATATGATCCATTTTAATTTGTTCCTATTAGTTTGACGCCAAATTAATTTCGCTTTAAAGATTTTTCTGCTTTCTTTCATATCGATATGCACTCGGCCTGAATTAGGTTTTCCAGAGTTCAGCCAGATCTGAAACTTCAACCTGGCCTCCTTATTGTGCATCACTCACATATCTATTCCACCCCGTAATAGGTTATTTTTTCACTAGTTACACAGTTTACTTTACTACAGGTCGCCGCTTGACATAAAACAATAACAATTTTATCATACAATATGTCAATAATACATTTATATTCCAAATTATTACATTTCAAATTATTACTTATTGTCAACTCTCTAGGGAAATTAATTAAACTTAAATTATTATTACACATTTTATAATATTGCTCTATTTGGTCAAATTATAATATTATTTTTTGTGTATGTACAACAACTTTCAATAAATATTTTCTATTTCTATTCTATTTCTCATAATTCAAATTCAAATCATTTATTGCGTTCATGTGTACATTAGGTCTTATAATTTAGCTTTTAGTTCAAACATGAGCCCAGTAAGGGCACTACAATTCATAATCTGTGTATAATCCTTTTTCTTTTTTGGACGAAATAACAATATATGAACACATTGTCATAAGTTAAATTAGTTATAAGTTTATATTTTGTTGTGATTCTTTTGTTGGGTGTCCATAAATAAATAAATAAATGACAGCAGAAACCTGTTTTGTGTATTAATTTGTGTATCATAAAGTAGTCTGTGATATATATATATATATCTATTTAAATAGATTAACTATTATCAACTTGTGTTGTTACAGATAAAATTAACCCTACTAAACCATTGGTCTGATTTAAAAGTTCTAATTTCTAAATTTATTCCTCATTTTGTTTTCTGTAACCTCTAATTTAACTTTCTAGAGTTTATGTACTATTAAGAAAGTGTCATAATATAACGCAATAGAGTAAGCTCTGTAATGTTATAATTATGTATGTAAGAGTAATAAATAAATAAAAAATAAAAAATGATACTTGACACTGGTAAAATTGTATAAAACCAAACACAAAAGCCACAAAAGGAGAAGAATAAGACAGAGTTGACAGTTCCACACAACCTATTTTTCGATGTTGCCATTCTTGTGATTGTTTTTCTTTTCCTGTCTAAGAGCTGTCAAAAAGGTTGGGATTTGTGTGTTGTGCTAAAAAATAAAGTTAAATCCGTGAAAATCCTATGAATTAAATGAGATATTCAGTCAAACAATAGTGATATTGCTGGTGTGTATCCAGGTGGTTTAAATTCCTTTCATATTTCAGCTCCAAAATGGTGCAGCGGCTAACGTTCAGACGACGACTGTCGTACAATACGAAGTCAAACCAAAGGAGAATGTAAGTAATTTACTCTAATTACAACTAGCATTATTGATAGAAGGCCCCTACATCGTCACCTTCTATTCCGTAACACGTATAGTCTTCCGATTAACGAGTTTACTAACATAACCTCACATATCATGTACCGATTCAATGTTGTTCACTGTTAGTGGGTAAATACTCCTTAGATTCTAATGGCTTTTGGTCATGGACCAATAATATCTTACATTAGGTTCTGCGTACTCGGTGTGTCTCATAAACTGGTGTTGAAATAATCCTGATATAAGATTTTTACATTGGATGTTTGAACTGTTTTCCATCTACACCACACTGAAACTTCAATTTAATCAATTTTATCTATCTGCTGTCATAGTAACATCCTGTATTGATTCTCTATAAACTTGCAATATTAATTGCAAACAGTGAGTTGTTTCAAGAACTTCAGATAATAATTATTAATTTCTTAGTTTAGTGAGTTCTTATATGTAACTAGGTATCTCAAGTTTGTTCATTGTTAGGTAAAAACCATTCATTTTGTAATGTTCATTATTCAAAAAATGCAATGAATGTTTCAGAGTAAGAACTCCTGGTGGCCGTCTGGTCTATCAGTATGTGAAGAAGCCCAAGAAGATCCCGAGGTGTGGTCAGTGCAAGAGCAAGCTCCGTGGTATCCAGCCTGCCAGGCCTGCTGAGCGTTCACGCCTGTGCTACCGCAAGAAGACAGTCAAGCGTGTATATGGTGGTGTCCTCTGCCACAAGTGCGTCAAGCAGCGCATTGTCAGAGCTTTCCTTATTGAGGAACAGAAGATTGTCAAGGTCCTAAAAGCACAGCAAGCCAATGTTGGCAAGGTCAGTGGCAAGAAGTCCGCCAAGTGAAGTTAGGGTTAAATAAAATTTCAAAAATCTGTGATTGTTTTAGTTTTTCCATACCAACCTTCAGAATAGCGCTAGTAAGGACTAGCAAACTCTATAGTCAATTTCCGTTTTGACAAATCAATACACTAGTTATTTAATTGGCCAAGCCATTCAAATGCAAAACATACTTTATTCAGTACGGCATGGATCTTACTGATTCTTCACAGATTACAAAACAAACAACACAAGTTAATAGAATCACAATGTACTTGAATCTGTTTCATCATTGATTTTTATTCTCAGGTGTTCATCTTCTATAGCCAAAGTAGTTTAGATAGACCACTTATGAATAAATTATTCTGGACACAACAACACCTAGCCCCAAACTAGCTTGTACTTTGAAACCGGATGATTGTTTGAAATTATTTGTATTCAAATTTCTTGTGTTTTGTACATATCTTTAACAGAGAAAAAACTTTACTAGTCTTCAATCTGAAAAAACCTGGCAATTTAATAAACAGTTTTTAGTTTTCGTTCAAGCTGTATAGTTTTAAAAATATATAAATATAGGGGGGTGGTCATGTGGGGTATCATATGAAAGGTATTTATTTGCACATTAGTAAACAGTTTTTAGTTTTCCTTTAAGCTGTATCATTTTTGAGTTATATACAAAAATGTCCAAAAAACGAAACCCCCCCCCCTTTATGTCCAAAGTTTGCAGAGATAAACCTGTGAAACTTTTATAGCTTATAGGAAAATTATAGTGAACTCACTAATTTGCATAGTTTTTTATACAAGAGGTGGAAGGGGTTTTTTTTTTTTAAATTGTGTTATTAAATAGTTTTGCTTTAAGCCGTATATTTCGACTTATTTACAATGTCCAAATCACAGAACACTATTATGTCCAAATGAATACCTTTCTTAAGACACCCCACAAGACCTAGTAACTTCACTTAAAATTTTGAGATCCCTATGTTGAATTGCCTAGTATCTACATAGTATTGCCAACTAAATATTAAAACAGCCATTTTGTATTTTCGATCCGAAGATCGTGGGTTCGATTACGGCCGACCAATGCATTTTTTTTTCAAAGCATATTGGAGCATCCCTGGATTTTAAGAAAGCTGAAATTTTGCATGGACATATAAAAAACAACGCCAAGATAACGCTACAAAAAAATGGTGTGTGTTACTGTGGCAGCGGCTTCTATAGAAAAATTAGAGCCCTATACGCTGTTAATGTGCCCCAAAAATAAAATAAGTGTCAATGCTGAAAAAATAATTAATTTGGGGTACCTCATACACGTAAGGTGGGGATGAACTTTTATTTTTCCATAAAAAAGGGTCTGGAGAAATAGTCACTTCAATACGTGATGTGGTTTCTCAAACATACCGGAATACTTTAAACCGAAAATTAAATTAATTCCTCTTACTATGTATTGGTAAACGTAAAAAACACACACTATCTTTTAACAACAGGTCTAAGGTTAACTACGAAATCCTATATAGCGCGTGGCCCGACACGCTATGTATAAATAAATAAGGCCAGGTGGCCTTATTTATATATACTACCCTTATAGTTATTATTTATTTTCTAAGTTTTTAATGTTGGTTATTACAATTATTTTATCAAGAATTTTGAAGTGACATCTTACAAAATTTAATTATGTTCAATCAAACGTTCTAGTTTATCATCATCATCTCAGCTATAGGAGGCTACAGCTTGACATATACAAATACAAAATTATTTATTGCTTTAAAGATAAAAAAACAATACAATAATATTATAAGCACACAGTAATATACACGTTTAAATAAATTCTTATAAATCTAAAAAGCAAATGGTGTAAATTCAGCTTGTGCTGCATGAGGATACAGCGCTGGTTTTCAATTTACCCCCTCGGATTGTTGTCCACCGAGAAGTTAAGAGAAGGCGGATATCCATGAACTACATTGTAATATATTATCATATAACCGGTGATCAAATCAAGTTACTAAATAAAAATAATAAAACAAAATAAATAAAAAAGGGAAAGGTACAGATTTGTGTGTTGTGTGTGTGTGAGTATGAGCAGGACCTTAAAAACTTCAGTCTCTTAAGAGTCTGGGTGATGAAGGTGCCCAACTATAGGTGTGTCATGTGGGTCGTGTGATGTCGTTAATTTTGCTATTTAGATTTGTCAACTCTTATTCTAAAGGCTGTTTCAACCGTGTGTTTATGGCGTATCAACAGATGTATTTTATATTTTTTTTAAAGGTTACAAGACTAATTTTTTTCCTTAGTGGTGGTGGTAAATTATTCCATATCTTTGACGCACGGTATTTGAAACAGCCCTTGAACCCTTGGGTTATGTGCTTAGGGATAGCTAAAGAGTTATTTATTATCGATCGAGTGTTGAAATTATGCATATCCTTAAACCAAGTGAATTTTTCAAAGAGATATTCAGGTTTGTTACTCCATATAATTTTTTGATTAGTACACGCTAGGTGCAGTTCTCTTCTGTTCTTCATATTTAGAATGCCTTTCTTTGCCAGGTGAGGACTAATGTGTTCTCTCCTAGGAATATTAAAACAGAACCTTGTACATGCATTTTGTACCCGACATACATAGGTGTTGTTGCCATACTCACCACGTTTGTACACCACCAATCACGTTGTAACACTAATAACATGTGTACCTACTAACCCGAAAAAAATCGGGAATTCGTATTTATTTTTTTTAATATTTTTAATTTTACTAGATGGTGTGATGTAAAAATGATCCTGAGGTCATAATCGTTTTTTTTTACTTTTTAATAATGCAAAGTGCATAAAAATACCTATAACCACAAATAGGTTTTTCCGAAAACCTATTTGTGGTTATAGGTATTTTTATGTACCTGTACGGCAACACTTCGCGGAGGTCAATGACCCTGTCAAGAAAAGTTAATTTATTTAAGCACTTCCAACTTAAGGTACACATAATAAATCGAATTACATGTTTATAAGTAAATCTAGTGCTCTTATAATTAATTATAGGGTGTCACAGCATGTTTAATATCGACTAAGCAAGGTGCTTAAAATTATTATATGCTAACGACATTTAAGAAATAAGAATAGAGTTGCAATGTCGTAACAGAATAACAAAATATTAAGTAAAAATTAAACATTCAGAATAGAATATAAAAAGAAAAAAAACGTAGGTAGAAAATCTACATTATATTTACGTACCTAATAAGAGAAATTAGGAAGTAAACCAACACAGTTTAGATTACAAATCAACTAAATAAAAAAAAACAGGTAGAAAATCACTTAGGATACATTAATGATTCAAACATCTCAACGTGTAATAGATACCTACCTACTTATAATTGAAATATTGTGGTCAACAAATTAGAACTTTGGAGTTTTTAATATTAATTTTAGGTAAAATAATCTTACTCAAACAATTTTTAAATTTAGGAAGCTTCTCTGATAAATCGAGATCATCACTCTTAGACAGGGTGTTACAGATTACAGAAACTAACAGATACATCACTCCAATACAAAAGCGAAAATACCTACGCTATAATAGCCTACAAAATCGTTGAGATTGCTTTGCTCACCCGCCTCACCTACTTGAAAGTAATCTGTGACGCGGCATCGAATGAGTGGCTAGGGTTGCTTCTACGATGATTTTTATAATAAAACGAATGTGGTGAAAAGAAACAGTTATTTTTATTGGTTGCTCAAATATGATTTAGTTTTTTAAAATGATGGATACCTTTCTATGGTCGAAACGTCAGGATAATAATAAAGTTAATTACGCGATAAATACCCGTTAATCCAATATAGTAATAATCAGTTCATAAACGACAGAGTTCTCAAACAAATAAAAAAATCAGATGGCCTGAGAACCTCCTCTTTTTTTTAAATCGGTTAAGAAAAGCAGCGACCTTTGTACAAGGAGGTAAGTACCTACCTACTCTCCGTACGCAGTAGTAATAGGTATACCTACTATAGTAGTAGTTATAATCTTTGACATAACGAACTAAGTAGGTACAAAGTTTTTATTATCTTATATCCTGTCCATCCAAAGGTTGTCGGGAAGAAATCGCTTTTAGCGATAAGACCGCCCATCGTATGTTATATTTGTCTGTGTTTCTCTTTGTGAAATTTATGTTATATGGTGAATGTACAATAAAGAGTGTATCTATCTACACACCACACTTTACACACCTATACTATTATTGCTCTTTTACCTAGGCATTTAGATACTACGCCAGCAGATTTGAATCTTTGTTCGCCGGTGGGTACCTAATACTTGATTTTAGGACTGTGTTGTTTTCAAAGCCATAATCGATTTGATTGAAGGAACGCTGATCTGGAAAGCGATGACCTATGTTGTGTGTACAAAATACTAAAATACCTTATCTATCTGTCTAATATCAGAACTTCTTTATTTACGAATATTTACATAGTACTTTCCTACGTTAATTTTTAGAGGAAAGGGAAAAATAATTCTAAAGACTTAAGATTTAAAATATCTTATACCTTACCTTTTTTTGTCTCTAGGCAAAGAAAAAAATTGTCAATTATTCATTAGATCTTTGGTTTCGGCATCCATCCACTGCACAATAGTTAGTACGACGCGCTTTCGACATCTACATAAATGAACGCATTTAACGTGCGTGTGCTCAAGCGGGCTTGTGGCAGCCTACTGCCTTGCAGCTCCGGCGATGTACAGAGCGGTAGGCATTTAACGCGTGGCCTTGAGCGAGTAACGGAAGCCTGATAATACTATGAAAATAGCTAAACTAAACAAGCCTAGATGTAGCTATGTCTGTGAGGTAACGAACTTTTTTAACTGCCTAAGCAGCAGAACCGAGCCTGTTCGATAGCTTACCATTGTGGGGGACCCCAATGAAGCTTATTATCTAAGGTGATGCTTAAAAAAGACAGTCTTAGCTACGAGTTCTAGTTTTTCACCTCTTATTTGAATAATAAGAATCTTTTTGAGCATTTTCATTTGCTGTAGGTATTAGAAGAAAATGTTATCTTTAACCATATCCAATTTCAAGTCGTGGTATACAGTTGTGGATACAAAAAATGCTATGCTGGGCACTTATTAGCTAGGTAAGGTTATTGTCGGCTTCCTCACTATGCTCAGCCTGTACTGAGAAAGCCATATCCACTTGTGACAGACAGACAGACAAAGTGATTCCATACCATAAGGGTTCCTTTTTACCACTTTGGTCCGGAACCCTAAAAATACATAAGTATCTAGTCTTTTTTCGATATTTTTACGATTACGGGAAAAAAAAGGTTTAAGAGAAATACCGAATAAAAGCAAGAAAACAATTTAATACCTAAGTTATCATATTTTTTTAAATAAATAAGGACAAGATCTTATACATTAGGTACAAATTACAATAGAGCAAAAATTAAAATCATTCATATTTTCCACAGGTTTTTAGTTAGACATTTTTGCATATCGATTGTTTTTGAGCTTTCTTACAATATTTTGTAACGCCTCATTTTTTTTCATAAGCCTTTTATTTTTTTGTTTTAATGCACCTATCTTTTTAGCATATTTCTGTAAAAGCTCCTGCTTCCGGCCTAGTTGGGTTTTTAGTTTGATTTCTTTTGGAGAATCAAACACGTAGTCTAAATCAGATACATTCACATCATCCAGAGACTCTGATTTACTAGGGGATTGCACCTGAAACATAAAACACAAGAAAAATATTTGAAGCTGCGAAAATGAACTGATTGTTATTAAGGAAGTCAAGAAAACAAGATGAAATATACCTAAGATACCAAAAATACATAAAGTATATTTTTAACCCCCGACAAAAAAGAATATAGGGGTGTTAAGTTTGACCGCTATGTGTGTGTGTGTGTGTGTGTCTGTCTGTGGCAAGTGTGGACCGATTTGCATGCAGTTTTTTTTTTATTTAAAAGCAGATTTCTCGGAGGTGGTTCCTAAACATGTTTTATCAAAACCGGTTACAATACTACGTGAGTAATTCCCGTTTTTACAAAATGATCAGTTTATTTTTGTATACAGCCCACCATCAGCTTTGTATACAGCCCACCATCAGCTTCGTTTGAGACATTTGAAAAAGTCATGGATGAAATCTTATTCAAAGCATCAAAGTCAAATAAAAACATAATTACATGTGGAGATTTCAATGTTAATCTCTTAGAAAATTACTCTTTTAGTACTAGATTAACATGCCTTTTTAATTCATATAACCTAAAACCATTGTTTATGGAGCCTACTAGAATAACTGAAACATCCGCTAAATGTATTGACAATATCTTTGTAAATTCTAATACAAAAATTCTCCATAAGGGCTTGATTAGTAATATAAAGTCAGACCATTTAGGCCAGCACATTCAAATTAAACAGCAACAAAAACAAAATGTAAAAAGAAAAATTACTTTTATACCTGTGACCATGCATCGATCTGAACAACTGAGATGTAAATTGAATACAAAACTTCCACCTCACTACCCAAATAACAACCCTAATGAGTCATATTGCAATTTTTTTCAATGCATTTAGCAATATGTTTAATTCAATATTTACATCAAAGTCGATAATGGTCACAGACAAACCTAACTTTAATGAGTGGGCAACAGTGGGTATACATAGAAGTAGACAAAAATTATATGATCTTTATAGTGAAAAACATTATAATTTCAGTGAAAAGTTCAAAGAAAAGGTTAAAAATTACTCTAAAATTTTTAGAAAAGTCTGCCATGTAGCTAAGTCTAATTATTTAAGTTCCAAAATTAAAAATAGTGATAATAAAATTAAAGCTACTTGGAAAATAATAAACAAAGAAACTGGAAATGTGAGTAACTTTAACAACCAATTCAAATTAAATTATAATAATACCACCTACAAAAGTGATGAAGATGTAGCCCAAGCATTTGAAACATTTTTTACTGACATTCCAGTTTCTACCACAAAGTCTTTAAACTCTTCTCACCTGATCGCCGAGTCCTTACTTAACAAAAATGTACCTAAATGTGATAGTAATTTTAAATTCCAATATGTGGACAGCGGCGATATAGTTAAAGCCTTTAAAATGTTAAATGTCAAGAAAACTGCAGATCTCTGGGGTATTTCTGTAAACATTGTAAAACCATTGGTAGACACAATCGCATCTGAACTGGCTTTTATATTTAATGAATGCATTGACTGTGGCGTATTTCCTGATCTAATGAAACACAGTAAAATAATACCTTTATTCAAATCAGGTTCTAGGTCGGATCCCACTAACTTTAGGCCGATATCAGTACTGCCGACATTTAGTAAAATTTTTGAAAAGCTTATTTTAAATCAGCTATCTAAGCACTTTACAGACAACAAATTGCTTCACTGCAAGCAGTTTGGCTTTACTCGCGGCCGTTCCACTACTGATGCTGGTATAGAGTTAGTCTCGCATATCTATGATGCTTGGGAGAAGTCGCAAGACGCTATAGGTGTTTTTTGCGACCTTTCAAAAGCATTTGACTGTGTACACCATGAAACATTGATCGGGAAATTGCGCCACTATGGTGTTAGAGGTATCTCTTTGGATCTACTTAATTCATATCTCAGTAACAGGATACAAAGAGTTGATGTTAATGGAAAACGTTCTTCGGGATCTGTAGTTACAATGGGTGTACCGCAGGGATCGATTCTTGGGCCTTTTCTATTTTTAATTTACATTAATGATCTACCTCATCTTGTCAAAAACAATCATGAGATTGTATTGTTTGCTGATGACACTTCACTTTTATTCAAAATGAAACGACGTACCACCGATTATGACGAGGTGAATAATGCAATCTCAAAAGTTGTTAATTGGTTTAATGTCAATAACCTATTACTTAATGGAAATAAAACGAAATGCATTAGATTTACTCTCCCGAATGTAAAACAGGCTGATGCCAAGATTAAATTAAAAGGTGAAAGTTTAAACCTTGTAGAAAAAACTGTATTTTTAGGCATAACGTTAGACAATAAGCTTCAATGGGGCCCACACATAGAACAACTATCGGGTAGGCTTAGTTCTGCAGCATATGCAGTCAAAAAAATCCGCCTTCTTACAGACGTTGATACCGCTAGACTTGTTTACTTCAGCTATTTCCACAGCATTATGTCTTATGGCTTACTACTGTGGGGATGTGCTGCAGATATAGACACCGTATTTGTGCTGCAGAAGAGGGCTATTCGTTCTATCTACAATATGGGTGGTCCCAGAGAATCACTTCGCACTAAATTTAAAGAAATAAATATAATAATAATAATAATGCTCGACAAATCACACAGCATCATCTAGCCCCAAGCTAAGCAGAGCTTGTGTTATGGGTACTAGATGACTGATATACTTAATACATTATTAACAAATGTCTGTATGACCTGCAGATATTTGTTCAGGGTGTTCTGGATGTTTTCTATATATAATAAAAAATATCTATCTATGTAGTATATTGTATTAAGTATATCAGTCATCTAGTACCCATAACACAAGCTCTGCTTAGCTTGGGGCTAGGTGATGCTGTGTGAATTGTCCAGCATTATTTATTTATTTATTTATTTATTTATTTATTATACTACATAGATAGATAAATATGTAATGACAGCTTGTCAATATATTTATGAGAACCTGTTGTACACCCATAAAAATATTGCTTCGTTTAAGAAAAACAGCGACAATCACAATGTAAATACAAGAAATAAGAATAAACTCGCTGTGCCCACTACTAGGCTCCATAAGGTGAAAATATCTTTTAAAGGGCAATGTATACGCTTCTACAACAAACTCCCAAGTGAGTTGCAGAAGTTATCATTGAATAAATTCAAAAACATTATTAAACGCAATCTATGCAATAAAGCTTATTATAAAATATCAGATCACCTAGAGGACAAAACCACTTGGGACGGAATCTGCTCCAACTCCGTCAAACGTAACATAAGACAAAATCAAATTGTTAAATGATGACTATAACGACCGAGTTAGGTTCTTCTGTTCGCTTCTTTTCCTAACTCGCGTGTCATCTGAAGTGAACAGATTCAATTATGTGCTTTATTCTATTTATTTGTGTTGTTTTATTTTGTAAGTTGTGACGCGTCAATAAGGTCCATGCGGCCGCACTGAATAAAGTATTTTTTGAATTTTGAATTTGTAAAAAAGAACACAAACCTCTTCCCAGTACGTTCTAGACCACCACATTTAAGACCCCGCGATAGATTAGACATACCCTTCTCAAAACTTCAATTATTCCACTCCGGTCCTCAAGCCATGTCAGTAAAAATATATAATAAAATACCCCAAAATATAAAAAATCGATAGGTACTTTCCTTAGAGGAGATTATTTATAGAAAAGCTCATTTCCGATTGATTTTGTTGTTTTGGGTGCGGAAATTATGATTTTTTTAAATAGGGATGTTTTTGTTTTTTTTATGGAATTCCCCTGATTTTGTCTTAAATTGGGATATTTTTCACTCAAACCATAATTACAGTAAACTTTTGCTGTGTTATGGTAGTTACATGATTAAGAATGTATTTCACGTATAGTTCGCGCAAAACTTCTTGAGCTCTGTGAAGTTAGCTTCAGTGACTGCGCAGTACACAGTTTTTAGGGCGTTGAGGGGAAGGAATGATAAAAGGGGTTCGAGAGGGGCTCAGTCTGTGAAATTAGGGTTGCCAGCGCGAGTTTTGGTGTATTTTCGTTTTACTTAGCACACATTTTACTATGCATTTATTTATTTTTCAATTATTAAAACAAACATATTTAAAAATCAATTATTATATTAAATTAAGGATTAATAAAAACTTAAATGCTAGAACGAATTCACGTTTATTATCGTAAGAAGCCAATTTTTTAATACAAAATTTCGACTATGTGGCAAGATTATTTATAACCTAGTTGGCAATATTGAATGAACATGTCAACATGCGCAACTTTTCATTTGCCGCAACGTTCACAGAGCTCAAGAAGTTTTGCGCGAACTCTACACATATAGTTAAAGGCCGCGACAGCCAGAAAAAAATATTATGATGCAAAAACCTCGATCGTTATTCACGGAAAATCGTTTTACCTTACTTTAAAGGCGGTTACTTTAAGCAATTTATAATTACCAATCAATCACCCTATATATTACTGCGCATTATAAAAATATTATATCAGATCTTGGTTAGAAATATTTGGACATTGCTTCATTTAAAATTAACAAAATTTCAAATAAAACGTTTTTATAATTCATGATTGAAAAAACTAAATTAAATTTAAACTGTCAAAAATCCACCTAGGCTCAGGTTACGAAATGTGGATACACTTACCTCCTCATCTAAAGTTAGAGATGCAGCCAGGCATTGCTGAGGTTCCTCAGTTGAGATGACCATATTCTAAAAGTTATATCAAGGTATATTATGATTTATGAACCTAAACAAAACAATTATTAATGTTCGTTTAATTGTTACCATAATTCTATGTGATTTTTTTTATGTACTATAATTAATTACCTTACTTGGAATGGCACCTTTGTGCAATTTTCTCAAACCGGTATTCGTCTCAAAGAAGTATTTTTGATCAAAATGTGTCGAACAAATAACGCTTGTTTTTTTAGGTTGCCAATATTCTGGTCGTGTTTGCTGAATTATTTTTACCCATTGTGCCTTTCTTTCTTCGTCAACAGGAAAGCTAAAGATAAAATACATAATGGTTTTATTAAAAAATTCGTACCACCACATTTTCTATCTAAGTACTTAAATATCACAGTGAAAACATTTATTGCGACGGCCTATTTGTTGTATCTTCTGCTACTGATATTGTATTAAACTTTTTAAATATCTAGAGTAAGATTTTTTGAGGTGTTGGCAACACGTACAATATGTCAGCTTGTATTATTTGGGAGATTCTAATGAACGATTTGATTACACAGTACACTAACTACATTAAGATAATCATTTATACAGTGTATCCCTGGATAAAGTGCAACCCCGAGAGGGGGTGAAACTAGATCAAAAATTATCGACAAAAAATAGAAAACAAAAATTAAAAAAAATTCGTATATACTTTATTGATGAATTAAAATTTTTATTACTCACTTATGACTCTATTTGATAAAAAAATGATTTCTTCCAAAGTAGTGGGTCTATTTTGTTAAAATAAAAACCATAATCATGTCAGATATGTGACGATGACGATAAAATAACAAATAACTCACAAACGAGTGGCTATCGTGACTTAAAGTTTAATTTTTGTATTAAAATTACATTTTTTATGCTGTTTTTTTCAAATAATTTTCAAAAATCTTAAAATTAAGCCTATAATACTAGATATTTTTATGACTTTTTATTATTGTCTGTCATAATAGCTTTTAAATAAAAAAAAACCTACGGTCTAACATAAAAAATGCGCTGGCTAGGAGCTTTTAAAGTTGACCACTGATTACGTCACCACTCAGGTAGAGACACTTTTTTTTACTGCTCAGGTAGTATTAAAAATCAAATTTTAGTTACAACATTTTTATTTAACTTATTACATGTAAGTATGAAATAAGGGTTTTGTTTAATGCATTAAATGTTCAAAATGGCTTCCTTGTTGTTGTAGGCACATTGCCACACGGAGAGCGATTTGTTGTGTGGCTCTAAGCACCATCTCTGGGTCACTTCTTATCTCATCGGCACATCGCATGATTTGATCTTGTAACTCTGCCTCGGTGTTTACGGTCGTTCTGTAGACTCTTTGTTTCATAACACCCCACAGAAAATAGTCTAGGGGTGTCAGGTCAGGTGAACGTGCCGGCCACCCGACTGATCCATCCCGGCCGATCCACCTATTAGCGTAGTTTTCGTTTAAAAAACTTCGCACATTGCGCCCGTAGTGCGCAGGGCATCCGTCCATCTGCAAATACATCTGTTGCCTTGTAGCCAGCGGAACATCTTCCAGCAGTAGTGGCAGATCGTCTCTTAATAAGTTTAAAAAACTTTCGGCATTTAATGTTGCGGGTAAAATAACTGGCCCAATCAGCGTGTCGTCTATTAGAGCTGCCCATACATTAACTGAAAATTGCACTTGAAAAGTAGACGCCCTCTTTACGAAACTTACATGTTTGGTCCGAGGAAAATCCACACCGGATTTTCCTCGGACCATACATGTTCTGCAATTTGTGATTCCATTCCGGGTGAATTTCGCTTCATCCATCCATAAAATTTTTTTTAGGAATTGTGGATTATTTCTAATTTTTGTTGAATCCACGTAGACATTACGCATCTTGCACGATTGTCTACATTTTCATGCAAATGCTGGACTCGCTGATAATGGTATGGATGCAATCCCTTCTTTTTCAAAATTCGCCATACGGATGTTTTTGATATACCGTGACGCAAAGCTAAGCGTCTAATGCTGGTTGTGGGATCAGCAAACAAATCGTTTAAAACGGCCTCTTCTATGGAATGGTCAATAATGGTAGCTTGTTGCTCACGGCGATCTCTTGCTAATCCAAGTCCGATGTTGGATAACTTTCGGTGAACTTCTTGGAAATTTCGTGCTGACGGTACAAGTCTGCTCGGAAACGCATTTATGTATGCAGAACGAGCGACTGTTGTGTGTCCACGTGACATACCATAATAATAATGGATGTCAGCGATTTCTCGCGGAGAGAACTCAGTCAATCGCGGCATCTCCAGAACACAACAAAGTACAGTCAAAAACGTAACAAAAAAGTCAAAAACGTAACAAAAAGTCAATAACAAAACAAAAGCAAAACAACGTAACAAAAACTTGAAGGCGCAGTAAGGTACGGTAGGCGGTAGCAGCGGCGAGAATATCGGAGCGACTGGCGAGTGGAATGCCTTGTTGTGAGTCCTGTTTCGATCCCCACCCTTCATCTTTCATAGAACAGGCCCAGCGACCATAATCTACAACAATAGAAGTTAAAAAAGTGTCTCTACCTGAGTGGTGACGTAATCAGTGGTCAACTTTAAAAGCTCCTAGCCAGCGCATTTTTTATGTTAGACCGTAGGTTTTTTTTTTATTTAAAAGCTATTATGATAGACAATAATAAAAAGTCATAAAAATATCTAGTATTATAGGCTTAATTTTAAGATTTCTGGAAATTATTTGAAAAAAACAGCATAAAAAATGTAATTTTAATACAAAAATTAAACTTTAAGTCACGAAAGCCACTCGTTTGTGAGTTACTTGTTATTTTATCGTCATCGTCACATATCTGACATGATTATGGTTTTTATTTTAACAAAATAGACCCACTACTTTGGAAGAAATCATTTTTTTATTAAATAGAGTCATTAGTGAGTAATAAAAATTTTAATTCATCAATAAAGTATATACGAATTTTTTTTAATTTTTTTTTTCTATTTTTTTGTCGATAATTTTTGACCTAGTTTCACCCCCTTTCGGGGTTGCACTTTATCCAGGGATACACTGTATAGCGATAAGTACTAACAGATGAAAAGTTATTCCAGCCTTTTTACTTTTGCACCCGAGATAAATATGACACGTCGGAACAACACAAGACGGCATTTTTGTATAATTAATTTGTTCCCGTCACGTAACGCACACGGTGCGAGCGGTGCGGTGTTTTGTAGTTGAATGAAATACCGATGATGACAACTACTCGCAATTTGAGTAGAAAAAGTTTTGAGATGTCAACAGGACTTTATTTATTTATTTGAGCTACCAACAGAAGATCACAAAGAAAAATTACAATAGTAAAAATAATAAAAGCATCGGCTAAGTGTTCTCCCAATATGGAAAAAGAGATGCATAATATGATGAGAATTCAAAAGATTGGTCTTAACTGCCCCGAGATGGTATGCTTAAAGAAACACATACTTTATACTTTACACATACATAATTTGTAAACAAATTATGTTGTCATAGCAAAAGTTAACAATATGACTTAGAATAAAAACTTAACTTACTGATAAATCTCATCTAAGCTTGATACCTATAGAACTTCTTACTTTTAATGGCTTAGGTACAATGATAAGGTAGAAGAAAGAAACATGCTGTTGTGTAGGTATTAACTGCTTATGATCCGGGTGAATTTATATCCAATCCTAGGACTTGCCAATCGTAGGATTATCCTACGATTGGCAAGTCATTAAATCTCGTTCCATCTTGGTTACATGGAAATCTGTATCAAGTGTAGGTATCCTAAATAGAAGAAGAAGACGTTACTACTAAAAATCTCATCATGAGTAATTAACCCATGATGCCTATCAAGCTTAGACGAGATAAATCTGTAAAATGATCCTTTTCTGATCCGTTTTATCTCCCCGATGTTTTATCAAGAGAAATGTTTCCCTAATTTTTACTTTATTGAAAAAAAACTTGAAAATGGCTAATATACAAGCCGTGCAAAGCCAAGAAGAAGAGAAAAAAACGAACTTGACACTGGCAGAATTGTGTAAAACCAAAAACAAAAAGAACCCATAATAAGAAATTAATCCATTTTTTGCTGTGCCCTCGCTCCGTGCTCGTGTTTTTGCCACTTAAAATTATATTGATCAAATCAATACCTAATTATTGCAAACGTATCTGTGATACAATCTGAAGATATCAAAATGTCTAATCCGTGGAAGAAAGTAAGCGCTCCTGTCGATGTCCAAAACCTATCTGATATCATGTCCGAGCAGCTAGCCAGAGGTCTTCAGGTCCAGGAAGAAACTAAATTTGCTGAAGTGATGTCTGATCAGCACGTCAGCTCATCCAACGAAATTCCTCCGGAGCTCATTAAACAAATCGAGGAAACCAATTCGAATGGGTTTTGCGACTCGGACGTAATCATTGCGAAAGTTTTGCAATGTCAGTTCGACAAAGAATACGACGAGGAGATCAAACGGGTTGAGAAGAAAAAGAACGGAGAAGCCAAGGTATCTGTATCCTACGAGAACTACAGACATGTACCTGACAATTTGGTTTATGACTCCGAGTCTGATGATGAAGACATCGAAAAGGTTTATAAGAAGGACTGGGACCGTTTCGAGACAAATGAGAAAGAGTTTGCAAGTCTCCCGAAACGTGGATTTGTCATGAAAGATGGCGCAATGATTACGAAACATGACAGTGTCATCAACGCGCGTCGAAACGCCTGCAGGGTAATGGCATTCCCTCCCGAAGTGTGCACGGGAGATGGCGCGGGTTTCGATATGAAACTGTCTAACTCTGTATTCAATCACCTAAGAGAACAAACGAAGCATCACCAGACCCGCAAAAACAAAATGTTGGATAGAAAAGCAAGTCATGCTACTGCCGAAATGGGTCTTGATGAGCCCACTAGACTGATTCTATTCAAACTAATCAATAATGGGGTTTTAGAAGACATTAACGGAGTGATCTCTACTGGTAAAGAATCAGTTGTCCTGCATGCCAATGGAGACACATCCTTCCCCGACTTAACAGTTCCTAAAGAGTGTGCTATTAAAGTTTTTAAAACTACTTTGAATGAGTTCAAAACTCGTGACAAGTACATCGAAGCTGATTACCGTTTCAAGGACAGGTTTTCAAAGCAGAACCCTAGGAAGATAGTTCACATGTGGGCTGAAAAGGAGATGCATAATATGATGAGACTTCAAAAGATTGGTCTTAACTGCCCCGAGATGGTATGCTTAAAGAAACACATACTTTTAATGTCGTTTATTGGAAGGGACAACAAACCTGCTCCGAAGTTACGTGAAGCTATAATGAAGCCCGAGAAATGGCAGAGTGTTTACCGTGAGGTAGTTGAAGCCATGCACAAGATGTTCAGTGTGGGGCACCTGGTCCACGCCGACCTGTCGGAGTACAACATCCTGTGGTGGGAGAACAAATGCTGGTTCATTGACGTGTCTCAGTCAGTTCAACCAGATCATCCTCATGGCTTGGAGTTCCTGTTAAGGGATTGCCGTAATATTGCTAATGTAAGTCTGCTCTCCTATTTGTAACTAAGCCAAAGTGAAAAGCAAATTTTAAATGTTGACATTACTTATTTGAACACTTAAAATTTGCTTACATTGATGGGAGTAGTCAACAATCTGTAGAAAAAACATTCAGATTATCACACTCGCCAACCCAGGAGGGCCATCCTTGCCAGGAGCCAAGTATGGCAAAAACCCTTTTAGGATAAGCACTTGGAGATCCATGACAGAAGCCCAAGGCCAGTAGATGGCCTATGGCCGAGATATGATGATAACAATCATTATACAAGTCAAAACTGATTTTTAGGTTGAGTAGGTATGCAGGTAGTTTTACCTTTTGTTCACAATGGTTTTGGGTTATGTAGATAAATAATGAGCATTCTTAAAGATGCATTAATCAGTTTGGCCAATTTTTAAATTTAGGTCATTCAGGAGATTCATTTTTAAGTTCCTGTTTAAGGCGGTTAACACACTGCCACGCACCACGCTGCATGTTGCGTGAATGCGTGCTCGAATGTTGCTCGTAAGTATCTCCGTTTGTATAGAGAACATGCACAGTCCAACACACAGAAAATGCATCCACGCGCTCAAGCGCGGAGAAACATGCACTCACGCGCGTAGTTGCGTTTTGTAGATTCACGGCGGCTCTGACTCATTTCATTAAAAGCTGTTCGCTAGCGCAGTCTAGCTACTACTACGCGCGTGAGTGCATGAAAAACCCACACGATGATGCAGATCTGCACTCCCGCAAGAACGCGCGTACGTGCGTCGACACGCAACATGCAGCGTGGTGCGTGCCAGTGTGTTAACTGCCTTACTGATTATGGATATCTTTTCTTTCTTTTACAGTTCTTTGAAAAGAAAGGAGTACCAGATGCAATGTCAGCAGAAGATCTCTTCAAGTCAATCACTGGATTTGAGGAAGTGGATGTAAACTTCCTTGAAGGAGTCCACACTACTTTCAACTCGCTGTCATCAAGATTCGAAATAGCTTTAGATGACAACAGGAACACGAGCTACCCATTCGAGTATGCATGGAACAAGACCAATGAGGGCAAAGCAAAGAGTGGCGGCGAAGATGAGGATGATGATGATGATGATGAATCTGAAGATGAATTCGAGGAAATGTGGACTCAATCCATCAAAGAGAAGGTGTATAAAATAGATAATGCCACCAACTTTGGGAATGAGGTGAAAACTGATGGTGCTCAAGCGAGTCTGTTGATTGACAAGAAAGTCAATTTTGGTAATGTTACTGATAAGCCAGTAGATCAAGCTATAGGAAGAAGTAGTATTGAGAAAAAGTCTTAAAAGAATCCAAGAAACATCGGGATTAAAAACAGGACCGTTTTTACATTAGCAGAAAAACGAAAAAATATACCCTGGTTTACAAGGGACATAGAAAATCTGTAATCAAATGAAATAAAATGTGGGGTGCCATAAGTTTATTTGTTTTATTTCACATAATATTTAATATCTTTTATTTCAAATTGACTAGATCTAAGATGTATCAATGAACTTATAAACTATATGAACCATTGGATATTCCAAATTATACAATATCAGAAAGGATAATAGAAAAAATTACCTAAATTTTTGAACATAATTCTATGGTAGCTATAGGGCTTCCCAGCAGTGGGTTAGAGCCAGATGGAGATGACGTGATGAGCTAGGCTCCTACAATCACAATAAATATAGATGTATCAGTGCACCTATAAATCGCGTGTTTTCTAAAATTTTGCTTACGTGACGTTAGGACTGAATTTCAAAACACCTCGTTTTTGATACACCTAAATCCCAAAATACCTGAATACTGTTATGTCCGAAATCTTGACTTCAAGATTGATGTACAGCCAATAAAAAAAAATAGGAAATATTTCTAAATTACCACCTCAGGGGGTAAAAAATTAAATTAGCCTAGGTGTTATTCTAGAACCTAGACTATCTGCATACCAAATCTCATCTAAATAAGTAGTACGGAGATACGTGGTAACAAACACACAGATTTTTGCATTTATTATATTATTATTGTGTTATTAATGCGGAAATTTCGCTTATACGTGACGATTATGAGAAACTTGATTTTTTCCTCCTACCTTCTATAAACTTGTAGAAAATGAAATATACTATCAAAGATGTTTATTTTTTCATTGACTGTACCTACATCAATCTGTCATTGAAGTTTTCTTACAATAACACTATTCAGGCATTTTGGGAAAAGGTTATTTTGGGATTCAGGTGTACCTACCTATCGAAAACAAGGTGTTTTGAAATTCAGTCCTAACGTCACATACATAAGCCAAATTTTACTGTTTGCACGACTTCGAAATGTCGGTATTTTTATCAATTGACAATTGAACATACTCAATAATTAAAGCGAAAATTGCCGTGGGGTGCCGGCAGAATAATGTTGCCCCTCCTCTCTTACCCGTGGATGCAGTAAGAGTCTGCTAAGGAATACCTCGGGAAGATGGGCAGCAGCGTCTTTCCGTATATCTATATATTATATATCCCGTACTGCGCTCGCCAACCCGCCTGCCAAGCGTGGTGAGTATGGCAACTACCCCTCATGGAGATCCATGAGGGAGGCCTGTGCTCAGTAGTGGACGTTTCACGGCTGAGATGATGAATGCGAAAATGTTCCAATCTGTAAAGGTTTCAAGTTTTTATTGCACACATGTTGTAATATCATTTTATTTGTAGAAAGCTACTTTTATCTATTCATTAATTACGGGTAGACAGCCGATGGACCAGGGCGGTAACCGCGTGGTTGGCGGTGGAAGGCACCTACTGCCAGATGGGTGGACGATGTAGTTGAGGTTGCCAAACCTATTGACGCTAGCAAAGAACGTTGGAATTGAAGCCTATACCCAAAAAAGTAGGTATCAATGGGGTGATATGATCATTAATAATGTGGCACTATAGTTAAAACATATCGTGGGGTGACCTACTCCCATGCCCGTGGATGAAGTAAGAGCCTGCTAAGGGATAGGTACCTTACTACGGAACTACTGTACATGAGGAGGCCTATTAGTTATGAAATGATGATTAACTTAATTGTTACGTAAGTGAACATTTTCCATCAAAATTAAACATCAGGTAAATATTATTTATTATTATTACCACTAGCAGGGCGCATGTTTGATAGGTTACTCCTACATTATTTATAAATAAATAATGCTGCAAATTCACACAGCATCATCTAGCCCCAAGCTAAGCAGAGCTTGTGTTATGGGTAGGTACTACATGACTGATATACTTATTACATAATTCTATATAGATATATATTTTTTATACATATAGAAAGAACACCCTGAACAAATATTTGTTTCCGCAGATCGAACAGACATTTGTCCCGAGGCGGGAAGCGAACCCGCAATCTCTTGCGTCGCAGGCGGACCTTCGCCCGCTACGCCACAGCACACCGTCACAGAGGTCGTCATTTAAAGACCTTGTTGACCTTGCAATAAAAAATATGACTAGTTTAGTAGTTGCATATCCTTTTCAATAATCCGCTTTCAGTAAAAAAAACAGTGTTTTTTACTAAACCTGTGTAAAATCACAATTACTGTCATTGTCAAATTGTGTGTCCTACCAGTAAAAGATAACTAACGCCATCTGTAAGGTTCGAAAATAGTTCCATTTTCGAAGTTTTTACTTCATAGTTACAACGCCTCATTACAGGCCAGTAATCTCGAGTGAACATAGCCTCAAACCGTCATACTAATAAGAAAAATCGAGCCCTAAGAAGGGAGACCTTTGCCCTGCAATAGGAAGGGAAACATCCTTATTCTAAACATAAAAATTCTATGTAATACATAGATGTTTAGCGCGTTCCTTCCTGACGATGGCCTCCAGCACGTCAGCTTGTTGCTTGGTGAGGAAATACATGGCCTCTGAAGCGACCGCTGTGAGCGAGAACACGTCGCCGCTCGAGGCACAGCTGATGATGGACTGCAGCTTCAGCTTCAGGGTAGGTTGGAACGGGATTACTGGAATCAAACAATCAATCATTTATTTATAAAGATCCTAACAAAGTGCCATAACCAACGCAATTATCAAGACTATTAATGAGGCGTTTTCATTAAAAAGTAAAAACTTCCAAAAGTAGTTCCACCGCACCTCATAGATGGCGTTAGTTTTCTTTTACTGGTTGGAAACATAATGAGGCGTTTTCATTAAAAAGTAAAAACTTCAAAAATAGTTACTTTGAAACTTATAGATGACGTTTTCTGTTACTGGTAGGAAACACAATTTGACAATGACGGCAATTGTGATTAACCACAAACTTGCTTTCTCCGCTTGCTAGCCCCACCTGTAAGGTTTAGTAGAAAACACTGTTTTCTTTTTTACTGAAAACGTCTTATTGGACAATGACAGCAATTGGTGCCAAAGGCAAAGTTGCTTTCTCCGCTTGCCAGCTCTATCTGTTAGATTTAGTACAAAACACTTTTTTTCTTTTTCACTGAAAACAGCTCATTACAAGAATTATTAGTCTGTACTACTACTGCGGGAGGGAAATCCGCTCCAACTCCGTCAAAAATAATATAAGTAAGGCAGAAATAAAATTGTTAGATGATGACAATAAAGACCGAGAGAACCTAACTTGCGTGTCATCTGAAGAGTACCTACAAATTCAGAACTTTTTTGAAATAATTACACTCCAATTCGATTTATTTCCATAGTTTACCATTACAAGATTAGATTTGAATTACGTGCTTTATTCTTTACTAGCCGCAATCCGCAGTTTCACCTGCGAATTTCCCGTTCCCGTAGGAATACGGAGATAAAATAAGATACCTATGTTTCACATGAATAATGTAGCATTTTAATAGTGAAAGAATTTTGGAAATCAGTCGAGTAATTTTGAATTTATTCGTTACAAACATACAAAATACAAATCTTTCCTTTTTGTAATATTAGTATAGATAGATCGAAGCGTCAAAAAGCCCTTGCGGCCGCACTAAATAAATTTGAATTAAATGGGTTTTTGACTAAAGTAGTTCGCGCAAAACTTCTTGAGCTCTGTGAAGTTAGCTTCAGTGACTGCGCAGTACACAGTTTTTAGGGCGTTGAGGGGAAGGAATAATAAAAGGAGTTCGAGAGGGGCTCAGTCAAGCAAATTAGGGTTGCCAGCGCGAGTTTTGGTGTATTTTCGTTTTATTTAGCACACATTTTACTATGCATTTATTTATTTTTCAATTATTCAAACAAACATATTTCAAATCAATTATTATATTAAATTAAGGATTAATAAAAACTTAAATGCTAGAACGAATTCACCTTTATTATCACAAGAAGCCAATTTTTTAATACAAAATTTCGACTATGTGGCAAGATTATTTATAACCTAGTTGGCAATATTGAATGAACATGTCAACATGCGCAACTTTTCATTTACCGCAACGTTCACAGAGCTCAAGAAGTTTTGCGCGAACTCTAGTTACTTAATAAAGTAGAAGTTAGTTTAAAGTTCAATTTAATTTAAATTATTTGAATTTAGACTTACATTCACTGTCATTATCATTGAGGAGATCAGTAAACAGTTCCTTTAGAGACTCAGGTTTTTCATAAGTATACTCCTTCCTCAAGAGTGTCAACAGGATCCTGTATGTTTGAATGCTGAAACAAATAAAAAATCTATTTAACAGGACAGTTTTACCAAGAAATCGATTTCGGTGGAAGTGGTTAAAGCACGTCCGGATTTAGGAAGGGTCTAGGATCGATTTGACAGGCGTGTGAGTACGAACCTCAACGGAATGGAACATTTTATGTTTTAAATAAATAAATAATGCTGGAAAATTAACACAGCATCATCTAGCCTCAAGCTAAGCAGAGCTTGTTTTATGGGTAGATGACTGATATATTTAAAATATTATACTACATAGACAGATATTTTTTATTATACAGGGTGTAAAAGGACGACTACCGAAAACTTTGGGGAAATATGAACAACTTTTACTAAGGAACTTTCGCTGCAAAAAAATGTAATGTGAAGAAATAGCTGTTCCATACAAAAGTACAATACCTACTTTACTAAAATATATGGAACAGCTGTTTCTTTATATTTTTTTTACAGCAAAAGTTCCTCAGTAAAACTTGTTGCTATTGACGAGTACCTTGACCTCCCGAAGTTTTAGGTAGTTGTCCTTTTACACCCTGTATATATATATAGGAAAACATCCAGAACACCCTGAAAAAATATCTGCAGATCGTACAGACATTTTTGTCCCGGGGCGGGAATCGAACCCGCAACCTCTTGTCTCGCAGGCGGACCTTCGCCCGCTGCGGCGCACAGGTCGTCTTGTATGTAATTGTGAATCTAAGTTACTGTTGTCAATGGTGAATAGAAAGTACTTACTTTGCTATGTTAGTGACACTGTATACTTTTAAATTATATGGACTGTCAGTAGTAGCCATTGCATTTGCTGTTAACCATGCCTCTTCAAATTTACCTGAAAAAATATCAAATTGATCAAGTCAACCAAAATTTACCACAGAAATGATAGGACTTTGTAGCATACCTAAACATTTAATTAAGTCCATTAGTTAGATAAGTAATATAAAGTTGCGTTACTTTTCCTTTTAAATTAATGAAAATACACTGCAAGCACTAGTTTAGGTCACCTACGCCGAGAACAACCCAGATATGTTTTTTTTTATACTACTAAATGGCGAGACGAGCCGAACGCCCACCTGATGTTAAGTTAAGCGGTAACCTCTACCTATAACAATTG
Source organism: Pasiphila rectangulata (assembly GCA_963082625.1). Lineage (NCBI taxonomy): Eukaryota > Metazoa > Arthropoda > Insecta > Lepidoptera > Geometridae > Pasiphila > Pasiphila rectangulata. The sequence goes on along the minus strand of OY720251.1, from coordinate 17,999,639 downwards.
CAATGCCGCGGTGTTCACGTTCACTAAGCACGTGACCAACGCTGCACTGCATTGCGCCCGTCACCCTGAGACAGAGTTGTAAGGTCTCACGTGCCCGTAATTTCACCGGCCCCCTTGCCCTTCAAACCGGAACACAGCAATGCAAATGGAGACATTACTGCTCGGCGGCAGAAATAGGAATGGTGGTAGTACTTCCCCGGATGAACCTTTCACAATAAGTTCTAATACTAAGGAGTTTGTTTCATTAAACTGTTGTTAGCTAGCTTGTTCCACTCGCCAGCTCCATCTATTAGGTTTAGAAGGAAATACTTTTTTTACTAAGAATGCACGTAATGAAACTGTGTGAATGTCGTCACGCGACATTACGACTCGATTTATCGCGATTATACATTATACTTTGAATGCGTAAAAATAAAAAAATAAATGTGCTAATAGCACATGTACACAATTCTCCCCCCTCTGTTTCCACTACACACTTAATACTAGTGTGTTCAAAAGCTTACCGTGAATATAACAATGTGTTTTTGTTTTCTGTGTAATTTCATTTTTAGTCTAGTTTGTAATTAAAATTAAAAACTCTGTATTTATCTTATTATGTCTAGTATCTGTTTATGTCTGGCAAGAGCGGAGTCTCCAAACACAAGCATTTGTTCTGCTTAAATGGAGGCTCCTAAATCCTATGTTTTTTTAAAATAAGATACAGCAATAAACAATTTATTATTATTATTATTACCACATTCTATCTCAGCTTCTAGTTTGCCAAAATGGCAATTATGCTTCATGGCAACACTTTTGCATAGTTCCAAGGCTTGTGCGTAGTAGTGAATGGCTTCTTCCTTGTGGTCCAAGGACGTGAGATCACTGGCCAAATTCAGGTATATGGTCGCTCTCATCTGACTACCTTCAGGGTACTTGTTGAACGCTGTTGTGAAACATCCTATGGCTGCCTGAAAGCAATGTTTCAATTAGTTCATCATCATCATCTTAGCCATAGAACTGCTGTCCACATCCACTACTGGACATAGGCCTCCCTCAGTTGCGCTTGGCAGGCAGGCCGCGACGGCAGTACTGGATGTAGGTACACAGAAAGGGACATAGGCCTCCCTCGTGGGCGCTTGGCAGGCAGGCCGCGACGGCAGTACTGGATGTAGGTACACAGAAAGGGACATAGGCCTCCCTCGTGGGCGCTTGGCAGGCAGGCCGCGACGGCAGTACTGGATGTAGGTACACAGAAAGGGACATAGGCCTCCCTCGTGGGCGCTTGGCAGGCAGGCCGCGACGGCAGTACTGGATGTAGGTACACAGAAAGGGACATAGGCCTCCCTCGTGGGCGCTTGGCAGGCAGGCCGCGACGGCAGTACTGGATGTAGGTACACAGAAAGGGACATAGGCCTCCCTCGTGGGCGCTTGGCAGGCAGGCCGCGACGGCAGTACTGGATGTAGGTACACAGAAAGGGACATAGGCCTCCCTCGTGGGCGCTTGGCAGGCAGGCCGCGACGGCAGTACTGGATGTAGGTACACAGAAAGGGACATAGGCCTCCCTCGTGGGCGCTTGGCAGGCAGGCCGCGACGGCAGTACTGGATGTAGGTACACAGAAAGATGCTGCTGCCCTTGGGCTCACTGCCCACTGTGTTTAATTCATCATTTCAGCCATAAAACGTCCACTGATTAACACAGGCCTCCCTCATGGATCTCCATGAGGGGTAGTTGCCATTCTCACCACGCTTGGCAGGCGGGTTGGTGAGCGCAGTATGGGATGTTGATACACGGATAGACGCTACTGCCCATCTTCCGGAGGTGTCCGTCAGCAGGCTCTTACTGCATCCACGGGTAGGAGGAGGGGTAACATTCTACTGCCGGCACCCCACGGCATGTGTTTAATTGGTTAATTTTAATTAAGGTTGATGTTGTGTATCGTTTTAGGATTTAATCACCTTAATTTTTGAAGAAGATCTAATAGAAAAATCACAATATAATTAGGTAACTCCAATGATCACCACAGCATGCATTGTTATAAAGCCTTTCACATCAATTATTTAATGTTTTATACAACATCAGCAAATGTGTTCAAGCTGTATGAGACGTTAGAGTGCCTGGGGACTGGACATTGTTCGATAGATTAGACTTGCCCAGCACCAATACTATCCTCAGCCAAGCTAGGGTTCTTTCCTCTATAGGAGTAGGTACTGATTAAAATCCTGTGAAATAAATCAATGGTATAATGATGTCATTTACAATAAGCCTACAACAATTTTTAAGACATCAGCCTGGATAAGGATCCAAGCAGTAGGTATTAATTTTGGATGATGATGGTCATGATAAATCCCTAACATTTTAGAAATAAATCTGTGTTCTGTTTAATTAAATAAACAAAAGAGCAGGCCCACTGTAGTTCCACACTAATATAGACTAGACATTAAACCACCAACTGGTTCCTTACCTCTAGGTTCTCTCTATCAGGACTATGGAACTTCAAGGCATACAGCTTCTTCTCAGCTTTCATATACTGCTTTCCCGCTGTCATGTAATGGCCAGCCTCCTCAAGTATGTCGCCGGCACTGGCCGCACACTTAGCAGCGCCAACGTAGGCGTGTCCCGCGAAGGTGGGTTGCTCGGAGTATTCGCAACGAACCGCCAGGGCTAGGAACTCCTTGGTGCATTCTGCCAAGTTCGGTTTGCGCATGAAACGCCTGGCAAAGATAGTAGAGAATTTAGAACTGTTTATAAACATTGCAGTGCCTTTACTATTACAGCACGGGTTTATCTCCTCTAAAATTCTAAATTATTATCTCTAAGGTATATCTCAATAGGTACATAGATTGTTAGAATTGGAGTATTCACCTTTTCAACTTCATGTTGATTTTCGTAAACTGCTCATTGAAACTTGCGTCCAAATCGGTAGACATGGTGTTGGAATAAAATAATTCCTGTAAGGATCAATAATATTACTTGTTATGATAGGACCAAAAAAATACCAAATGCAATTTAATTAATTCAAGTCAAAGTGCGCAACTTTGCAATTGAATGAAAACAAATTGTTGAAAAGCTCAGAGCAAGTATGAAAAGTTAATAGTGTTATGTGTTCTGTGGTTGAAAACAGCTGTTCGGTTTTGACAATGACAGATGACAAAACAAATCGCCGACAGCGTTACATAGCGTTTTTATTTATTGATTTATTTGGCTAACAAGAGATACAAATTATTGAGGTTTAAATAAAACTACAGTACCTACTTAGGGCTAATGTTCCCCAATTAGAGGCAGCTACAACGTGCGCACAAATAAAAAACAACTCAACTAACTAGGCTAGAATATCTAATTATTATAAATAATTTTGAGTATAAACCAAAAATAGAATTATTAATTATTTATTGTATTATTGAAGTGAAATATATATTAGTTTTAAACTTATTTTCGAGTGCATTTTTTAGTTTCGGAGAAATTCTCGCTAAATACGTGATGTGGTTTACCAAACATACCTAAAGGCCACCATAATGTGCAATCATAATAATTTCAGCCGTAAAACGTCCACTGCTGAACACAGGCCTCCCTCATCTCCATGAGGGGTAGTTGCCATACTCACCACGCTTGGCAGGCGGGTTGGTGAGCGCAGTATGGGATGTTGATACACGGAAAGACGCTGCTGCCCATCTTCCGTAGGTATCCCTTAGCAGCCTCTTACTGCATCCATGGGCATGAGAGGAGGGGTAACATTCTACTGCCGGCACCCCACGGCAATAAATTAACAATTTATTTAATAATGATGTGCAATAAATTCCTACTAATATAATATGTATAAAAGTGAAAGTAAGAATGTATGCATGTATGTATGTTCCCTTTTCACGTCAAAACCGCTAAACAGATTTAGATAAATTTTAGTATAGGAGTAGATTAGACCGTGGAGACGGACATAGGCTACTTTTCGTTGCGTAAATTAAATCAGAAAGGGTTAAAATAGGCTATAAAAGTTTGTATGGAAAAAAATATAATTAACACATGTTTCTGCGTTAGTTGTAGCGTATTTGTAGGTTAGTTGTGGGGTAGTTGTAGGGTGTAAAAAAATAAACCCCTGTATATAGCTATTGTGGACTACACGAAGGCATTCGATAGTGTCAAACATAGTGCCATATTTACAACTTTAAAGAACCAACACATTGATGAAACCTACATTAACATTCTTAAATATATATACCAAAACAGCACAGCAGTTATAAAATTAAATTCAACAGGTCCATTATTTAAAATTAACAAAGGAGTTAAACAGGGCGACCCGTTGTCCCCAATACTTTTCACCGCAGTCCTCCAAGAAGTTTTTAACACCCTCTCCGTCAGTTGGACAACAAAGGGCATCAACATCGATGGCAAACGCCTTACAAATTTACGTTTTGCGGATGACATTGTCCTTTTTGCTCCGACTGCTTTAGAAATACAGGAGATGCTTCAGGGATTAAGCGTGGCAAGTCTTGAGGTTGGTCTCCAAATGAACCGGTCGAAGACCAAGATAATGTCAAATGGCACGAGACGTAGGGTCGTGGTAGATGGGCAGGATGTACAATATGTTGACGAATACATCTACTTGGGCCAGTTAGCAAGTTTCGAAAACAGGCAGAGCAAAGAAATCGGTCGAAGAATCGATAATGCCTGGAAGAGCTACTGGTCCATGAAGGCGTTCATGAAGAGTGACCTTCCTATATCACTAAAACGCAAACTCGTCGACATGTGTATCCTGCCCGTCCTAACCTACGGTGCCCAGACGTGGTCTTTGACTGAGTTACAGAAGAGCAAACTCAAGATTTGTCAGAGGGCAATGGAACGCAGCATTCTCGGGTTTAAACGAGTCGACCGAGTTCGCAACACCATGCTGCGTTCCCTTACTGGCATCACAGATGTCGGTAAGAAGGCTGCAACGCTGAAGTGGGACTGGGCGGGCCACGTGAGCCGAATGCCAGCAGACAAATGGGCTCAGAGTGTAACACCTTGGCTCCCTGATGAGGGAACGCGGTGTCGGGGTCGACCGAGGAAGCGTTGGCGGGATGAGCTTGTTACCTTTGACAGAGGATGGTGGGAGTCTGCAAAGGATCGGGATGGTTGGAAGACTTTAGGGGAGACCTTTGCCCAGCAGTGGGACAACATAGGTTAAATAAATAAAAAAAAAAAGTTGTAGGGTAGTGGAAGGGTAGTTGTAGGGTAAGTTGTGAGTGGTGGTTGTAGTTAAAGGTGCGATACGAATATCGCCGGTCAGCTAGTATTATGCCGCCCCCACACGCTTGGTGTTTGCCACTAATAGAATAGCCACAATCACCAAAGACGTGCCAAACACTGAACACAAACACTCAACACAAACATGCATCCCCACGCACCCCAGTGTTGCCAGATGACCGTCTCGCGTTCCCCCGAAATGTTCCTCGAAATCCCCCCAAAATTCAGGTTTTAAAGAAAAAAACCCCCACAACTGGCAAAATATTTTTTTATTTGTAAAAGATGCCATTACCTTCAAACACCGATTGGTTAAGATTTATCACTACGCAAATCGATACGATCCGATCGAGACGTGGTCGTGGATCAGTCGTGGATGCAAAGGCAAACGATTATCATTGCTTACCTACCTACCCTAATTTAGTAAGTGATATTAATATAATGTAGACTCGATTTGGTTTATGAATAGTACATATTTTATAATGTAACTGTGAGTTTAATCGTGGTTTTCCTAGATTACAGTTTTGTTATATTAATAAAAATCCCCCAATTCCTTCCGAATCCAGATATTTCCCTCCAAAGAACCCCCCAAAAATATTTCCCCCCCCCCAATTGTCCCCCCATCACTATAAAAAAACCCCCAAATTTGGGGGGAATCCCCCCCATCTGGCATCACTGACGCACCCATGATTATAAATAAAATAAATAAAATGTTTTTATTTTCAGACAACAAGATCCATAAGTGTTAGTATCACCTTAAAACTATGTTAGTAGGCAGAATAAGTCCTATACCATCATTAATTTTATGCATCTTAACATTGGGCTGTCCCATTTATTGACCAATGTGTGCAGGATGCTGTTGGAGCTCGCGCGCCACCTGCGCAGTAGTGAGGCAGTTCTTTTCCGCATGCAGGCGTGAAACCCATCGGTCCGCGCCTCAGCGAACATGCCTGAGGCGCTGCAGAACCGCGGGAGCCTCAGCAACATCCTAAACGCATTGTTGTATTGGACACGAAGGGCGCTCACCGCTTTTTGAGTATATGTGATCCAAAGGCTACTCGTATAGAAGGTTTGGCAGTATGATTTGAACAGCGTAATTTTGACCTCTTCTGAACAACGGTGGAACCTTCGAACCAGCATATTAGCTCTCACGGCCAGCGCCCTTCGTTCCCTTTCTATATCTAGCTCGTCACTAAGATTGTCACTCACAATATGACCTAGGTACTTAAAATAAGAAACCTGTTTTAATGCAGTTCCATTTAAATTAAACACTGGTAGATATTTAATGTTTCCACTTCTTGGCGCAAATACCATGAATTCACTTTTTTTAACATTATATTGCAGACCATGACTCTCAGCATACATATGTCTCACATGTCTGCAATAGTTTTCTAAGTGCGCTGACAGATGGTGCCAGCAGCACCATATCGTCGGCGTAACTAATGTTATTCACACAAGTTCCATCGATTTAGCACCCGATTGGTTGGCTGCTGAGACCATCTATCAGGTCATTCACATAAAAGTTGAACAGGTGGGGAGAGGATACCCCTCCCTGCCTTACACCACATTCCAGCCCATAGGCTTCTGAAAAGGTTCCGGACCATTTAACTTGATTGGATTGATTGTTGTACCAATATTCAAAAATAGAACAAACTTCCCTAGGGAGGCCTGTGGCACGAAGCTTTCTCCACAGTATGTCATAGCATACTGTATCAAAAGCTCGTGACAGGTCTAGAAAACAGGCAAATACCGGCGTCTTTCTATCCACATAGTACCTGACCGTTTGTTTAAGGCTTAGAATAGCAGTCTCAGTGGATAGTTCAGGTCTAAACCCAAACTGCCCATCATGCATCTGTAGGTGCAGGTCTAGGTATTTAGTCAGAAGCCGGTCCAGAAGCTTAGCCAAGATAGTCGCTAGGGATATTGGTCTATAGTTATTTCTGTCTGATATATCTCCAGTCCTATTTTTGACTATGGGCACAACAATAGTTTTCATACAGTCTGGTGGTAAATATACATGACTAATGCACAAAGAGTAGAACATAGCCAGTACCCTAGGTAAGTGCACTCCAGCATGCCGCAGGTGCTCAATGCTCAGACCATCATGTCCCGGTGACTTGCCCGCGCTAATTTCCCGTATAACCTTTCTCACTTCACTAGCTGTTACTTGAGTCAGGGTAGAACCGGTACCCTGACTGGTCTCAGCACTGGTCAGCTGCTGCATAGCTGTCTGTCCCATGGCTGACTTTACAGTGAAGTGGTTCCTAAATGAGTCAGCTATCTGTTTCAGGTCAGATTGACCTGCAATACTTGCAGGGAGACTAGATTTTGGGTCAAGCTTCTTAATGGATTTCCAAAAATTTGTAAAATGTTTTGCTTTTCTGTGACTAGCTATTAAATCCATTTTTATTTGCTCCTGGTTTTGTTGGCACCATTTTAATTTAGCTTTAAATATTCTACGGCTATTAGACATGTCCTCATAAATTATACCATTATTAGGCTTTCCGGACCAACAACACCACAAATGAAATTTTTCCCTTGCCTCTTTATTATGTATGAAGTCTATTTGTTTTCTCCATTTCTGATATTATGACTTTTAATTGTATAATATTTTAGTTACATACTATTCGAGTTATTATTGTTTTGCTAATGTTTATTTGTTTGTTTATTTTAGAGTGTTCGTCTGTTCGTCGATGGTCCTCATTATCAGTCATAACCTTGTTTTGATTTATAAAAAAAAATAGACGAGCAGTGGCGTAGCTAGGTAACCAAGGGCCCTGGGGCAAATTAAAAAATGGGGCCCCACTGCTATGTAAACTGATTCATCATCATCATTTCAGCCGTAAAACGTCCACTACTGAACTAAGGCCTCCCTCATGGATCTCCATGAGGGGTAGTTGCCATACTCACCACGCTTGGCAGGCGGGTTGGTGAGCGCAGTATGGGATGTTGATATACGGAAAGACGCTGCTGCCCATCTTCCGGAGGTGACCCTTAGCAGGCTCTTACTGCATCCACGGGTAGGAGAGGAGGGGTAACATTCTACTGCCGGCACCCCACGGCTCATTGTATAACGCGAAATATCGTGAAAAATTGCAAGTCAGGTGACTGTAGGTACATTAATTCAGGTCCGCGGACAGGAGATCGTTCATGGTCTCCATCGTTAAATGTGGTAACACTAACGGTGATAATTTTTTTTTCCGGGGATTCCCCAACGACACTTGTAGCGTATCATTGTGTTTCTCTATCTAAAAAAAAATATCACCGTTAGCGTTCACTATCCGTCAAAAATGCTATTATAATTTGCAAGAATATTTTGATGACAAGTGCACAATTTTGTTATAACAATCTGTAAAGGAAATTTCAGTGCCCCAATACTCCAATTTATATTACCTTGTAAATAAGACGTAGTACATCGTTTTTTTTTTCATGACAAATTGTTTATTGTAAAGTTAAGGCTATAATCATTTTAATGACTAATTTTCTAATTCAATTATATTTAACTGACATTATCTTGCATCATCATTTTTCATCATCATCATTTCAGCCGTAGGACGTCCACTGCTGGACAAAGGCCTCCCTCATTGATCTCCAAGTACTGCGGTTGGAAGCCGTCTGCATCCACCGCCGACCAGCAGTTCTCACCAAGTCGTCTGCCCATCTTGTAGGTGGACGTCCTACGCTGCGCTTGCCGATCCGTGGCCTCCATTCGAGAACTTTGCTGCCCCATCGGCCATCTGTTCTGCGCGCTATATGGCCTGCCCATTGCCACTTCAACGTGCTAATCCGTTTGGCTATGTCGGTGACCCGAGTTCTTCTACGTATCTCCTCATTTCTGATTCGATCCCGTAGAGAAACCCCGAGCATAGCCCTCTCCATAGCTCGTTGAGCGACTCTGAGCTTGTTCATAAGGCCAATAGTGAAGGACCACGTCTCGGTTCCATATGTCATCACTGGTAACACACACTGGTTGTAGACTTTCGTCTTAAGGCACTGAGGTATGTTGGACGAAAAGACGTTGCGAAGTTTCCCAAACGCTGCCCATCCGAGTTGGATTCGACGATTGACCTCTTTCTCGAAGTTGGACCTACCTAATTGGACTGTTTGTCCTAGGTATACGTACGCGTCGACAACTTCAAGAGCCGAGTTCTCAACCATAACTGGGGCAGGCACGACATGGACATTTGACATGATTTTCGTCTTGTCCATGTTCATTTTAAGGCCTACCCGCTGGGAGACTCGATTGAGGCCTTCGAGCATCGTGCTGAGCTCTTCCATCGACTTTGCCATGACCACAATATCGTCGGCAAATCGAAGGTGAGTGATGTATTCGCCGTTAATATTGATGCCCAGCCCTTTCCATTCCAGGAGCTTGAAGGCATCTTCCAAAGCGGTCGTAAACAGTTTCGGAGAGATTACGTCTCCCTGTCTTACGCCTCTTTTTAAGGGAATCGCCTTCGAGCTCTGTTCTTGTACTCGGACTGACATAGTGGCGTTTGTATACAAACACTTCAACACTTCGATGTACCGATAGTCAATTCGGCATCGTTGGAGAGACTCAAGCACCGCCCATGTTTCGATCGAATCGAAGGCTTTCTCATAGTCCACAAACGCAAGACATAGCGGCAAGTTATACTCTTCGGTCTTCTGTATGACTTGCCGCAGCGTATGTATGTGGTCTATGGTACTGTAGCCTTTTCGGAACCCGGCTTGTTCGGGAGGCTGGAAGTCATCAAACCTGCGTTCGAGACGGTTCGCGATGACCCTTGAAAACAGCTTATAAACATGGCTCAACAGCGAGATGGGTCTGTAATTCTTAAGTAAGGTTTTGTCACCTTTCTTGAAAAACAGAACCACCACGCCCTTGTTCCATGCTTTCGGCGTCGTACCTTCAAGCAAGGCGGAATTAAATAGCTTCTGAAGGACTTTAAGTACCGGTGATCCACCCGCTTTCAGAAGCTCTGAAGTGATTCCGTCCTCACCCGGCGCCTTGTCGTTCTTAAGCTGTTTCAAGGCCATCCTGATCTCGTACAGGCTGATGTCCGGGATATCCTCGGTATAATGTCGGGTCAGTTTAGCTCTTGGGTCGTTGGCCGCACTGCAAACAGGTTTAGTGACCGAATCGTAGAGCCGTCCATAGAACCTTTCGACTTCCCTTAACACTTCTGCTTTACTTGACGTTATGCTGCCATCTTCCCTCTTCAGCTTCGTCATCTGGCTCTGCCCAATAGAACTATCTCTCGCGAACACTTTGGAGCCTTTATTCCGCTCTATCGTATCTTTAATACTGGCTGTATTAAAGGTACGAATATCGTGCCGCAAGGATTTCCAAATTTGTCTATTGAGCTGCCTATGTGACTGAGCATCATCGGGAGACTGCAGTCGCAAAGAACGTCGTTCAGCCATGAGGTTTAGGGTGTCATCAGAAAGTTTCTGAGGTCTATTAGTACGGGGGGTCTTAAAGAACTGGGACCCCACCGTATGGACGGTTTCTACGAACCTGTTATTGATCTCGTCCACCGATGCATCTACTCCTAGACAGTCAAAGCGATTTGCGAGTTCGAGTTGAAAGCTCTCGAGGTTTTGGATATGTGCGCGAGTGGGTCGGAGCGTAGATTTCATCAAACGGGACCTTTCAAGTTTAACGTTCATATTCAATGTGCCCCTTACAATTCGGTGATCACTGCCGGTTTTCACCCTGTGAATCACAGAGACATCATTGAATATTCGTTTCTTGTTGGTCAGGATGAAATCAATCTCATTTCTCGTAGAACCATTGGGACTCATCCAGGTCCATTTCCTGTGAGGCGGCTTCTGGAAGAAAAAATTCATCATAAAGAGTCCTTCTTTCTCCAGAAAATCGGCCAGCCTCTGTCCCCTGGGGTTCCGTTGCCCATACCCAAATTGCCCCACTCTCAACTCATCATCGCTTCTCATGCCTAGCTTTGCATTGAAGTCCCCCATTACAACAGTGAAGTGAGTGTTGTTCGTATGTATGGCTCTACTGATGTCCTCATACATAGACTCTACTTCTTCATCTGGGTGTGACGAGGTCGGCGCATATACCTGAACGACCTTCAGCAAATATCGCTTAGATATTCTGAGTGTTAGGTACGCGACCCTGCTCGACACACTGTCGATGGTGACAATGTTGTTAATGAGTGACTTGTGAACGAGAAACCCGACACCACCTTGGGACTGTTGGTCGCCCTCCCGGTAGTATAGTAGGTTACCGGACTTAAGGGATATCGTGTCCTCGCCCTCTCTACGGACTTCTGATAGCCCCAAAATGTCCCAGTGTAATCTACTAATTTCTTCTTCCAGCTCAACAATATTATCGTCTGTCCTCAAAGTGCGGATGTTGTGTGTTACCAGGGCCAGTGGTCGTCGTAGGGGTTGGTAGCCGATCGTCTCCCGGGGATTCTTAGCACCCCTAGCCCCGCCGTTACCGTGACTGCTACCGTAGCCAGGATTAGCGGGGCCGCCGGGGACTCGGGGCCTGGTTTTTTGTTGTGTTGTCATGAGGGGGTTGATGCCATACTCGCCACGCTTGGCAGGCGGGTTGGCGAGCGCAGTATAGGGTAGTGAAAAAACACGGAAAGATGCTGCTGCCCATCTTCCGGAGGTATCCCTTAGCAGATTCTTACTGCATCCATGGGTAAGAGAGGAGAGGCAACATTCTACTGCCGGCGCCCCACGACGATGATATCTTGCATGATACCTTCTTATACCTACATTTTAAATTGCAGTGCCCATCAGGGTTCCATTCTGTACTATTTACTTATGTTAAAGACCTATGTTTACAATGGAATGGAAAGCAATAAACAACTGAATACTGAATACAAATTGACAACACTGCAATGCAAAGACATTTTCCACTGGACACGTTATACTTGCAAAATGAATGCAATCACGTTCAACCAATTTTTGCGGGGTACGGGGGGAGTGATTTTTTGCTGTCTTAGTTACGCATATAGCGCACTGTTTCACAATTCTATAAGATGTTCTATAGTGATCGACGCAATCGATGAAATTCATGAATCAAAATGAATGAATGACGAAAAATGTAGGAGTTTGGTTACTTACATTTCGATTTGAAATTATAGTACCTAAATACGATCGTTTGCCTGTACTTCGTGAAAAAAATATTTTAATAGTGATTTCACTGTTCACCCTCATCCCGATGCTTCAATTGCGTGCACCTAACGCCTTTAATTACTTCAAAATTACAGATTTTCTTTATGAATTCCGACAAATAGAACACTAATTAATATGATTACGCTGAGGTGCAGCCCCGGCATTACGTACGACACACTGATACACAGAAACCAATAAAGAGAAGGTACAATGTTTGCACGCCAGTATAGGAGCAGGAGTGAGTTCGTTTGTTGTCCTCCAGAGGTACAAACAATAAATAAATAAAATTATTTATTTATTTATGTATTACATGACTAGAACTGGATAAAACAATCGGCACAACGTCTGTCGGATCAGATAGTAATTAAATAAACAGAAAAAAATAGTGAACTCGCTACAAAGGTTTATTTATTGTACTTCCCCACTGGAAAATAATTACGTTTGACGAAAATACAGTTTTGGTATGTACCTACATATAATTTTCTTTTCTTAAACATACATATTTATTATTAACATTTATGAATATGTTTGTAATGAACGAATGGAAAATGAACGGTATAATCCAGACTTGTTTCGGTATGTCACAAGTTTAGTTAAATTGCATTAAAATTTGAGTACTTTTTAAAATGGCGGTATGAATGCAATAATTACATCATATTTATTTAATTTTACGAAAAAATAGCTGCTTTTATGGGATAAAATTGTACTTACCTATGAAATGAAATATTGGCGGATCAGTCACTATAATTTTTACAAAACAATACACCTAGTCAATTTTTTAACTAATGTTTGTCCTCGACAACCACCAACGCACTGACAAGACAATTTCGGTCAGTTAGGCTAAAAGGCTGACTGAGTGACAGCGGGGTATAGGGCGAGATCGGCCGAGTAACGCGTCCAGTGGAAAATGTCTTTGCAACACTGCAAACCTACAGAAAGAGTTTAGGGGAATTCCCTAGGCATAACTTTTGAATTTCTCTCAACTGAGTTGTCATGATTAAAGTGGGGTTGCCTGTCATATTTATTTTGAAAATGGGAGAAATTTCCAAAAGTTCAGTTCGATCGAGATTTCTGGTAAGGATTGGAGGGCCCCCTGAGCTTGAGGGCCCCGGGGCACTGCCCCGCCTAGCCCCTGGGTAGCTACGCCACTGTAGACGAGATAAATATCCATAGAAGGATAACTACTGTAACAAAAGATCTTCATATACCTATTCTATATTTTTTACGCGTACAAAGCTGAGTGTGTGTAGCTTGGTGTGAAGTAACACAACAGATTGATCGGTATTTTGAACGAAACGCGAATGTTTACGTCATCTTATTGTCAAATGTTTTTATGACGTTTAATTTTGACGTGTCTGCCCCTCTTGGCCGCTGGAATATTGTTTCTGAATTTTCCTTTTTTCGAGATGATTCCTTGTATTTAGTAAATAAATTCTGTGTGAAAATTGAAGTAAAAGAATATTACAGATGGATTTCTTCAAAAGCGGTTTGAAAACCGTGCTGGGCGCGCCCGAACCTGGCCAGCAGCCTTCGGCAGCAGACACGGTGACTATTTCACTTTTATCAATGTAATAACATTATTTGACCTATTTATAGTATGGGATGGATTGCTTTTGCTACATACCCGTGTTTTTGGCGTAGGCGTGGTGTCGCACGCTCACTACGCATTCCTGGAATGATTGAAACTCACCTACCATTAAAATTTGAAAACTTACTTTCTATTCCCGGCAGTTTAGCTCTGATAGCAAAAGGTTATAAGAACCACTCTTAATTCATAATCCTTTTAAAAGTATCACAAATTTTCATGAGCAGGTCAACCTCTGCACACACAGTATCTAAGATAGTTATGAATAAAAATTACTACAGAAAACAACCATACCCAACAAAATTTATAGATTTTCCATAATTATTTTGTGTAAACTGATTATGTGTTAAATTGGGAATTCAACTTTTATAGCAGGTTTACAATAGAAAAGGGGAAACATCCTGCAGTGGGAAACTTACATTACCAATTTTTTATATACAACTAAATGACAGACATGCCAAAGGCCCATCTGATGTTATGTGGTAACCTCTACCTCTTATGACTGCAAACCTGTAATGATCTCTAAGAACATGACCAACACTGAACTGCACCTGTCACCATGAGGCAGAGATGTAAGGTCTCAAACTGTGATGATCCTGTTCACTAAGCACATGACCAACACTGCACTACACTGAGCCTGTCACCCTGAGACATAGAGTTGTATGTGAATTGTGCACATGTGTCTCATAATTTGCTCATGTGCCTATAATTTCATATTGTTGGTGATTGATTTCTGCATCAACTGAAAAACAATAATATGTTTTAATCAATTTGACAAATTCGTTATGTGCAAGTCATTCCAATTTGTGGCAGTGGAAAATCGGCTATGTAAAAAGTTTTTGGTAAATTTTTTGCACATAAAGGAATTGGTCTACACATAGATGGTTTGGTAAATTATAGATAAGAAGCATAACAAAGCCAAGACAAATGCACAGTCATGCACACAAATCTGACATGTGCATAAAACAACAAAAACAAAACATTGTGCCTTAAATGCATATTGTATTCCTATAATTCTTGGCTCAATATATAAAAGATATATTTTGCCATGATTCTGCATTTTTGAATTATTAATATTCAAATAAAACAGTTTTTTGTCCCTCCTAGAAAGTTGCACAAAAACACATTGTAGCAGGCGCACAGACAATATGTTGAAAATATTGCAGTTGAAGAGCATTTGCTTTTATTAAAACATAGTCTTACATGTGTTCAGTGTTTACAGAGATCATAAATGAACATAATAAAACTCAATTTTTCAGGTGGAGCGCCTAGTTCAGAGAGTGCAGAGCTCAGTGCTGCTGGAGGACCGCCGGGATGCTTGTCGGGCCCTGAAAGCCATGTCCCGGACGTACAGGATTGAGGTTGGGGCTCAAGCCATGGGTGTGCTAAAACAGGTATACCATTTAGGGCATTAGTATCTTTTTTTTTAGTTTAGCCTTTTTTGTCCCACTGCTGAGCATAGATCTCCCCCAGAGCCCTCCAACCAATTAGTATCTTATGTTTATTTATTTATTATGGCTAACCAACAGTTGTTTGTAAATTTTTACATCAGTAATTATAGCTAATAATAAAAAAAAATACATATTACAGCTGAATGCACAACCACTTACAGGCTAACACCTTATGAGTCACAAAAAGTAAGATCTTATAGGGCAATTCCAAAAGTAATTAAATAAACACAAAAAGCAATGGGTAAAGCTAAGGTACCAACTTAATTCATGTATCTGAAATAATCTACAAGTTTATTAGAAACTAGCTGACCCGGTGCCCACTTCGTTGGGCGGTAATTTATAGCCTGTGACACTCATAAATACTGTGGCTTTCTATTAGTAAAAGAATTTTGATAATCGGTTCAGTAGATCCAGAGATTTCCCCCTACAACCTCACAAACTTTACCTCTTTATAATATTTGGAAAGTCTACAGCCATGTTGGTGTTATACCCATATTCTATTATAGTTTTATGGCTATAAATTAATAAAAAAAATATGCCCTAAATCAAATTCTATAGCACAAGCCCTGATTATTTTGGGACTACATAGTTGCTCTACTCTGTTTCCATTATTAACAACAAATAAGTATTCTGCATCACCATGTTTTTAATGACAATAATCATTAAGCAATATTGTAATTGAAAATATATTCATAAATTATATTTATCTCCTTGCAGTTCAGTGTTCATTGTAATGCTATGTTTTACAATGAACATTAATGATATACAAGGTTGTAGGTACAACTGCTGTCAGTGTTTTTTTCAAAATATTAAAGTTTTCAATGTTTGTATCGGTGTTCCCTCTTCTAAAATACAAACTGCTAGATAACGAAATCTGAAAAAACATGAACTCTCTAGGAAAACTGTAATGGTTAAGCTAACTTTCTAGTTCCGGAGAAATTGTCGCTCAAATAAGTGATACAGTTTACCAAACATATGGTAATACTTTAATCCAGTAAGTAACAGTAATACTTTATTAGGTTTCGGTAACTTCCTAACTAACAATCAGGTCAACGGGCAACTATGGAAACTTTCACAGCGCGTGGCTCGACACGCACTTCTACTAATCTTACAATATTTTATAGAGGAAAGATTTGTGTGTTGTATTTTGTATGTTTATAAGGAGTAAACTCTAAACTACTGAACCGATTTACAAAATTCTTTCACCATTAGAAAGCTACATCCCTGACTAACATATATTCTAACCCCGTATTCCCACGGGAACGGGAACTACGCGGGTGAAACTGCGGAGTGACGCTATTATTATTATTACATTAATGATATACAAGGGCGTACATACAACTGCTGTCATAGTGTTTTTTCGAAATATTAAAGTTTTTTAATACTATTATTATTAAGAGCCTGCCCACTGCAGGTCAAAAAGGCCTCCCTCCCCTCCTTCTATTCTTTGCGGTTCTACGCAACAAGAAGGCTTGTATATTATAACTAAATAGGATTAAACCATATTTTTCCAGGTCTTAGAACTGGACAGGGCTGACAATGAAACAGTCAACTATGCACTAGACACACTCAACAACATTTTGTCTCCAAAACAATTTGAGGAAGAAGAGAACAATCCAAATGTACCAATGAACATCGGAGAGCAGTTTACAGAGATATTTATCAAAGAGGACAATAACATTCAGTTGGTTCTAGACCTCCTTGATGAGTACGATTTCAGAGTTAGACTAGCAGCTGTACAGTTGCTGACTTCAGCACTAACAAACAGACCCAAAGACATACAAGAGATTATTCTAGTCAAACCTATGGCAGTATCCAAAATGATGGACCTGCTAGCAGACAGCAGGGAAGTCGTTCGAAATGAGACCTTATTGCTCCTCATAACTCTAACAAAAAGCAATGCAAATATTCAGAAAATTGTTGCCTTCGAGAACGCCTTTGATAGATTATTCGAAATTGTCTCCTCAGAGGGTTATTCAGACGGTGGGATCATCGTAGAAGACTGTCTGCTGCTAATGTGGAATCTGCTTAAAAACAACAGCAGCAACATCAACTTCTTCAAGGAAGGCAGCTACATACAAAGGATGCTGCCGATGTTCAACGCGACAGACGACACGGACGAGGCCGGCTGGTCGCCGCAGAAGATCACGAACGTGCATTGCATGCTGCTGATCGTCCGCACGCTGGTCGCGCCCGGCAACTCCGCGCAGCTTGTGACCGACTGCCAGAGGATAATGAAGAACGTTGGATTGCTGGCCGCGATTAGCAATATTCTCATGTCGAGCGGCGTGCCGGCGGATATACTGACGGAGACGATCAACACCGTGGGAGAGATGGTGCGAGGGAACGTGGCTAACCAGGAGTACCTGGGCGCGGTCACGGCGCCGTCCAACCCGCCGCGGCCGGCCATCGTCGTGCTGCTCATGTCTATGGTCAACGAGAAACAGCCTTTTGGGTTGAGGTAGGTACAGTAAACAACAAAAACAAATATTCATAGACATTATACATACAAAACTAAAAAATATTATTTTAAACCATATATGGTATAGGAACAACAGAGGCGAATGGCAAAAGCAACGTGCTGCCTATAATGATACTGTGCTTGCAGTCGTCTTTAGTAGCTTAGTTGGTTTCAGAGTGCACTATGGCAACAGATCCTCAAGATTGATAACTTAATGTTACAAGTCAATAAAATTACAATAATAATAATATTAGCAAGTACAAAATAATAATAACAAATAAATACATCTTTATTTCAGGCCACAAAGAAAGCTTACAAAAAGTAACCTAACTAAAGCTCATATAACAAATACCTTAGAGACTAACATACATAATAATATACTTAATTATACGAGCCGTCGACACTGGGGCGATGACGAAGGCGCGGTGTCGCGTGTCAGTCTTCCTATGAACTTTCTGAACACGACGATATAAATTCAATCAAATAATTATTGACAATTGAATAACAACATCAAGGAAAATTAATGCCACAAATTGATATAATAAAAGTAAAAAAATTATTCAATACCTCTTCCAGCCCTTGGTTAATTGTGGCTCTCATTAAGTTTTTTCATCCGCAGATGCGCAATCCTCTACTGCTTCCAATGCTACCTTTACCGGAACGAGGTCTCACAATCCCTACTAGTGCAAACCCTGCTACCGTCGTCCACTGAAGTCTCGCGCCTGACAAGCGGCCAGCTCCTTTGCGGAGGCCTATTCTCATCGGATCCACTCTCCAATTGGTTCTCCTGTGTGGCCCTGATGCACGCCCTGATCGATAATCCAGGGCAGAAGGAGCAGTTGCTCCGGGTGTTGCTAGCGACGAATATCGGCAGCACGCCGGTGCTGTTGATACACCAGTGCGTTACTATGCTGATGCAGAGTACTAAGCTGAAGCCTAAGGTAAATTAAACAAAACAATGGTGTACACTTCCTAAAACTAATTAAGAGATATGACGTTACTAAATTTCCATTTCCAGGTGGCGCTGCTGATGCTGCTCTGTCAATGGTGCCACAGCTGCCCCGCGGCCGTGGCGTGCGTGCTGCAGGTGGAGGAGGCGGCCTCCTGGCTGGTCGCGCAGACCACCAGCGCCGACGAGGAGGGCGAGGGCGTGCTGCAGGGGCTCGCGGCCTTCCACCTGGCGCTGTGCATCTACTACAACAACGACGCAGTGGAGGGGTACAGCAAGGTCAGTGGTCTCTCGGACCGAGGCGGCCTCCTGGCTGGTCGCGCAGACCACCAGCGCCGACGAGGAGGGCGAGGGCGTGCTGCAGGGGCTCGCGGCCTTCCACCTGGCGCTGTGCATCTACTACAACAACGACGCAGTGGAGGGGTACAGCAAGGTCA
Organism: Pasiphila rectangulata; assembly: GCA_963082625.1. NCBI lineage: Eukaryota > Metazoa > Arthropoda > Insecta > Lepidoptera > Geometridae > Pasiphila > Pasiphila rectangulata. The sequence goes on along the minus strand of OY720251.1, from coordinate 17,980,424 downwards.
GTGGTCTCTCGGACCGAGGCGGCCTCCTGGCTGGTCGCGCAGACCACCAGCGCCGACGAGGAGGGCGAGGGCGTGCTGCAGGGGCTCGCGGCCTTCCACCTGGCGCTGTGCATCTACTACAACAACGACGCAGTGGAGGGGTACAGCAAGGTCAGTGGTCTCTCGGACCGAGGCGGCCTCCTGGCTGGTCGCGCAGACCACCAGCGCCGACGAGGAGGGCGAGGGCGTGCTGCAGGGGCTCGCGGCCTTCCACCTGGCGCTGTGCATCTACTACAACAACGACGCAGTGGAGGGGTACAGCAAGGTCAGTGGTCTCTCGGACCGAGGCGGCCTCCTGGCTGGTCGCGCAGACCACCAGCGCCGACGAGGAGGGCGAGGGCGTGCTGCAGGGGCTCGCGGCCTTCCACCTGGCGCTGTGCATCTACTACAACAACGACGCAGTGGAGGGGTACAGCAAGGTCAGTGGTCTCTCGGACCGAGGCGGCCTCCTGGCTGGTCGCGCAGACCACCAGCGCCGACGAGGAGGGCGAGGGCGTGCTGCAGGGGCTCGCGGCCTTCCACCTGGCGCTGTGCATCTACTACAACAACGACGCAGTGGAGGGGTACAGCAAGGTCAGTGGTCTCTCGGACCGAGGCGGCCTCCTGGCTGGTCGCGCAGACCACCAGCGCCGACGAGGAGGGCGAGGGCGTGCTGCAGGGGCTCGCGGCCTTCCACCTGGCGCTGTGCATCTACTACAACAACGACGCAGTGGAGGGGTACAGCAAGGTCAGTGGTCTCTCGGACCGAGGCGGCCTCCTGGCTGGTCGCGCAGACCACCAGCGCCGACGAGGAGGGCGAGGGCGTGCTGCAGGGGCTCGCGGCCTTCCACCTGGCGCTGTGCATCTACTACAACAACGACGCAGTGGAGGGGTACAGCAAGGTCAGTGGTCTCTCGGACCGAGGCGGCCTCCTGGCTGGTCGCGCAGACCACCAGCGCCGACGAGGAGGGCGAGGGCGTGCTGCAGGGGCTCGCGGCCTTCCACCTGGCGCTGTGCATCTACTACAACAACGACGCAGTGGAGGGGTACAGCAAGGTCAGTGGTCTCTCGGACCGAGGCGGCCTCCTGGCTGGTCGCGCAGACCACCAGCGCCGACGAGGAGGGCGAGGGCGTGCTGCAGGGGCTCGCGGCCTTCCACCTGGCGCTGTGCATCTACTACAACAACGACGTAGTGGAGGGGTACAGCAAGGTCAGTGGTCTCTCGGACCGAGGCGGCCTCCTGGCTGGTCGCGCAGACCACCAGCGCCGACGAGGAGGGCGAGGGCGTGCTGCAGGGGCTCGCGGCCTTCCACCTGGCGCTGTGCATCTACTACAACAACGACGCAGTGGAGGGGTACAGCAAGGTCAGTGGTCTCTCGGACCGAGGCGGCCTCCTGGCTGGTCGCGCAGACCACCAGCGCCGACGAGGAGGGCGAGGGCGTGCTGCAGGGGCTCGCGGCCTTCCACCTGGCGCTGTGCATCTACTACAACAACGACGCAGTGGAGGGGTACAGCAAGGTCAGTGGTCTCTCGGACCGAGGCGGCCTCCTGGCTGGTCGCGCAGACCACCAGCGCCGACGAGGAGGGCGAGGGCGTGCTGCAGGGGCTCGCGGCCTTCCACCTGGCGCTGTGCATCTACTACAACAACGACGCAGTGGAGGGGTACAGCAAGGTCAGTGGTCTCTCGGACCGAGGCGGCCTCCTGGCTGGTCGCGCAGACCACCAGCGCCGACGAGGAGGGCGAGGGCGTGCTGCAGGGGCTCGCGGCCTTCCACCTGGCGCTGTGCATCTACTACAACAACGACGCAGTGGAGGGGTACAGCAAGGTCAGTGGTCTCTCGGACCGAGGCGGCCTCCTGGCTGGTCGCGCAGACCACCAGCGCCGACGAGGAGGGCGAGGGCGTGCTGCAGGGGCTCGCGGCCTTCCACCTGGCGCTGTGCATCTACTACAACAACGACGCAGTGGAGGGGTACAGCAAGGTCAGTGGTCTCTCGGACCGAGGCGGCCTCCTGGCTGGTCGCGCAGACCACCAGCGCCGACGAGGAGGGCGAGGGCGTGCTGCAGGGGCTCGCGGCCTTCCACCTGGCGCTGTGCATCTACTACAACAACGACGCAGTGGAGGGGTACAGCAAGGTCAGTGGTCTCTCGGACCGAGGCGGCCTCCTGGCTGGTCGCGCAGACCACCAGCGCCGACGAGGAGGGCGAGGGCGTGCTGCAGGGGCTCGCGGCCTTCCACCTGGCGCTGTGCATCTACTACAACAACGACGCAGTGGAGGGGTACAGCAAGGTCAGTGGTCTCTCGGACCGAGGCGGCCTCCTGGCTGGTCGCGCAGACCACCAGCGCCGACGAGGAGGGCGAGGGCGTGCTGCAGGGGCTCGCGGCCTTCCACCTGGCGCTGTGCATCTACTACAACAACGACGCAGTGGAGGGGTACAGCAAGGTCAGTGGTCTCTCGGACCGAGGCGGCCTCCTGGCTGGTCGCGCAGACCACCAGCGCCGACGAGGAGGGCGAGGGCGTGCTGCAGGGGCTCGCGGCCTTCCACCTGGCGCTGTGCATCTACTACAACAACGACGCAGTGGAGGGGTACAGCAAGGTCAGTGGTCTCTCGGACCGAGGCGGCCTCCTGGCTGGTCGCGCAGACCACCAGCGCCGACGAGGAGGGCGAGGGCGTGCTGCAGGGGCTCGCGGCCTTCCACCTGGCGCTGTGCATCTACTACAACAACGACGCAGTGGAGGGGTACAGCAAGGTCAGTGGTCTCTCGGACCGAGGCGGCCTCCTGGCTGGTCGCGCAGACCACCAGCGCCGACGAGGAGGGCGAGGGCGTGCTGCAGGGGCTCGCGGCCTTCCACCTGGCGCTGTGCATCTACTACAACAACGACGCAGTGGAGGGGTACAGCAAGGTCAGTGGTCTCTCGGACCGAGGCGGCCTCCTGGCTGGTCGCGCAGACCACCAGCGCCGACGAGGAGGGCGAGGGCGTGCTGCAGGGGCTCGCGGCCTTCCACCTGGCGCTGTGCATCTACTACAACAACGACGCAGTGGAGGGGTACAGCAAGGTCAGTGGTCTCTCGGACCGAGGCGGCCTCCTGGCTGGTCGCGCAGACCACCAGCGCCGACGAGGAGGGCGAGGGCGTGCTGCAGGGGCTCGCGGCCTTCCACCTGGCGCTGTGCATCTACTACAACAACGACGCAGTGGAGGGGTACAGCAAGGTCAGTGGTCTCTCGGACCGAGGCGGCCTCCTGGCTGGTCGCGCAGACCACCAGCGCCGACGAGGAGGGCGAGGGCGTGCTGCAGGGGCTCGCGGCCTTCCACCTGGCGCTGTGCATCTACTACAACAACGACGCAGTGGAGGGGTACAGCAAGGTCAGTGGTCTCTCGGACCGAGGCGGCCTCCTGGCTGGTCGCGCAGACCACCAGCGCCGACGAGGAGGGCGAGGGCGTGCTGCAGGGGCTCGCGGCCTTCCACCTGGCGCTGTGCATCTACTACAACAACGACGCAGTGGAGGGGTACAGCAAGGTCAGTGGTCTCTCGGACCGAGGCGGCCTCCTGGCTGGTCGCGCAGACCACCAGCGCCGACGAGGAGGGCGAGGGCGTGCTGCAGGGGCTCGCGGCCTTCCACCTGGCGCTGTGCATCTACTACAACAACGACGCAGTGGAGGGGTACAGCAAGGTCAGTGGTCTCTCGGACCGAGGCGGCCTCCTGGCTGGTCGCGCAGACCACCAGCGCCGACGAGGAGGGCGAGGGCGTGCTGCAGGGGCTCGCGGCCTTCCACCTGGCGCTGTGCATCTACTACAACAACGACGCAGTGGAGGGGTACAGCAAGGTCAGTGGTCTCTCGGACCGACGCGGCCTCCTGGCTGGTCGCGCAGACCACCAGCGCCGATAACGACGTCACAGCACAATAACATTGTTTACCACTATAGCACTTTTATTAACTCACTTATTTTTCTTTCTGTCCTGCTTTAACGGTTTACGTTTTGTTAGCCAGGGTGCCTACTCCAGAAAACGATTACGATATTATCGTCAGAACGGTAATCTTAACGCACTGGGCATAAGAGTTAGTTTGTAGATCTCTCGTTCGTTTACGTTCGACGCAACAACTAATTTAATAACCTTTCAATTGCGGGCCATTGCGCGCGAAAAAGTGTGAATGTGCGGAGGACATTAGTGGGTGGTCGGCGCGCGCACGCCGCGTGCGTGATGATTGATGATTATCTTCTTTTTTACTATTGTAACTATGTATTATTGTACCTTTGTGAAATCAGTTTGAAATATTCTAACTAACTCTACAATAATGATTACTTTTTTTTAAATGTACACTTCGCTACTCAAAGTCAAAGGTTGAGTAAGCTGATGGATTACCGCCTTATGTGCGAAAACCCCTGAATTTTGTAAACAAAAAGTTTTTAAATCAAATAACTATTTTTTTACAAATAAACACACTATGGTAAGTTTTAAATTTAACAAAAGCATAAAAAAAATAATAAAAAATAAAAAAACTTGCCATACATTATTTACAACAAAAAACATCAACAAAAAAAGGTTCGTTATCGGCAACCCGTCGTCCAGCTGCGAAGAGGTTCAACTTCCGAGATTATTTACGAGTTCCACACAATGTCAAGTGGCTATTTAATGGTTTTAGTCACAAGAGTAGTTCATAAACTCTATTCAAACAAAGGTTCACACATCCTAAACAATTTATTTAAGATTTATGAACAAAATACCTACCAGACCCTTTAAAAAACCACACCAAATACACACTTTCAATTTATGTGTTGTAGTACGTACAAAGTAGGTTCAATGAGTTTGACAAAAACATTGTTGACCAAAAACTTTAGTATATTTACAATAGATTCGTGATAAAATAATCACTTTGGTACAAAAACCCAAAACTTACAACTTACAAAAACTTCACGTTGATCTTGACCATGCCTTGACCGCGTTTCTTGGAGTGCGAAGCGGCCAGCTCCTGACGAACGCTTTGACTGCTAGTATTTACTTCACTATTTTGAAGAAATTTAATTACATTCTAACAATTTATCACCTAAATAACATAAAAATATCTATTGTTGACCTATTTCATTGATTTATTTGGTAAAGAAAATAAGATTTTAAGTCAAAAGAAAAGGATTTTGTTAGCGTACTTTGCAGAAAAAAATTGGGTGGCTGAGGAAATTAGCAAGATTTTGAATGAAAACTTTATCAAAACCGAAACCAATGAATGAAAAACATTAAAAACTTACCTGTTCATTGTAATTCAAACACCAACAGCAATAAATTTCCCTTTTTAGTCGTAAATAACGTAATCAAACACAAACTTGTTGCAAAACAATGAACCGCAAACGAGCGCGCAGAACGAATGAACTTGTGAACTTTTTTTGTTCCGGGGTTTATATTTATTAACCTTTGCTACCTGTCTCTTTTCATCAACAAAGCTTGTGACTAGGTTAGAGGAGTGAAGATAAACTTATGCCGTAATTATCGCGCAAAAACTGACGCCTCATTTCCAAGTGCACATTTTGACAGCAGCCAGATCCTGGCTTATCGCCACTCCAAGGGATAACTGTAACATTTGTTTCCAGGAATCCCTGAAGCAGCTGGTGATGAAGCGGATCGGCATGGAGGAGTTCGCGGGGCGCCTGGGCGCGCTGGCGCGGCTGGAGGCCTACGGGCGCGCCGCCAAGCAGCCGCAGCCCCGCGCCGCGGCGCCGCGCGACCTGCAGCTGGACTACGAGTTCTGCGCGCTCTACAAACTCACTGAAGGTATGGAGGAGTTCGCGGGGCGCCTGGGCGCGCTGGCGCGGCTGGAGGCCTACGGGCGCGCCGCCAAGCAGCCGCAGCCCCGCGCCGCGGCGCCGCGCGACCTGCAGCTGGACTACGAGTTCTGCGCGCTCTACAAACTCACTGAAGGTATGGAGGAGTTCGCGGGGCGCCTGGGCGCGCTGGCGCGGCTGGAGGCCTACGGGCGCGCCGCCAAGCAGCCGCAGCCCCGCGCCGCGGCGCCGCGCGACCTGCAGCTGGACTACGAGTTCTGCGCGCTCTACAAACTCACTGAAGGTATGGAGGAGTTCGCGGGGCGCCTGGGCGCGCTGGCGCGGCTGGAGGCCTACGGGCGCGCCGCCAAGCAGCCGCAGCCCCGCGCCGCGGCGCCGCGCGACCTGCAGCTGGACTACGAGTTCTGCGCGCTCTACAAACTCACTGAAGGTATGGAGGAGTTCGCGGGGCGCCTGGAGGCCTACGGGCGCGCCGCCAAGCAGCCGCAGCCCCGCGCCGCGGCGCCGCGCGACCTGCAGCTGGACTACGAGTTCTGCGCGCTCTACAAACTCACTGAAGGTATGGAGGAGTTCGCGGGGCGCCTGGGCGCGCTGGCGCGGCTGGAGGCCTACGGGCGCGCCGCCAAGCAGCCGCAGCCCCGCGCCGCGGCGCCGCGCGACCTGCAGCTGGACTACGAGTTCTGCGCGCTCTACAAACTCACTGAAGGTATGGAGGAGTTCGCGGGGCGCCTGGAGGCCTACGGGCGCGCCGCCAAGCAGCCGCAGCCCCGCGCCGCGGCGCCGCGCGACCTGCAGCTGGACTACGAGTTCTGCGCGCTCTACAAACTCACTGAAGGTATGGAGGAGTTCGCGGGGCGCCTGGGCGCGCTGGCGCGGCTGGAGGCCTACGGGCGCGCCGCCAAGCAGCCGCAGCCCCGCGCCGCGGCGCCGCGCGACCTGCAGCTGGACTACGAGTTCTGCGCGCTCTACAAACTCACTGAAGGTATGGAGGAGTTCGCGGGGCGCCTGGAGGCCTACGGGCGCGCCGCCAAGCAGCCGCAGCCCCGCGCCGCGGCGCCGCGCGACCTGCAGCTGGACTACGAGTTCTGCGCGCTCTACAAACTCACTGAAGGTATGGAGGAGTTCGCGGGGCGCCTGGGCGCGCTGGCGCGGCTGGAGGCTGGAGGTCTATGGGCGGAGGTCGTCAAAATACTACCTCAGCATCTTTTTGACCCGTTTATACGTCATTCCAGGTGTACTCATCCAGTCCCTGAGCCGCGCCGCCGGAGCCGGCGCCGCGGACGGCGCGCCGGAGGGCGGCGCCCTGGCGCAGTACAAGGCGCTGATCCGCCAGCAAGACGCGAGGCTGCAGGACCTCATGCAGCAGCTGGATGTTATCATGCATCAGAACCATTCTCTGCAGGTAATCGTAAACACCTAACAAAAACAAAAACTTTATAGCGTCAGGTGGGTTTAGTTTGCGCCATTGACAGCTTGCTTTAAAAATCTGAATAAAATCATGAATGTAGTTTTAACCATGAACTTTCTAGGAGAACTATAACGGTTAAGCTAGCTTATTTAGTTTCGGAGAAATTGTCGCTCAAATAAGTGATAAATTTACCACACATACTGGAATACTATAAACCGGAAACTCAATTAATTTCTGTTAATATTTATTTCCCTCTTACATCTATTTTTACATGTTTTAACCTAATACAATAGAATATGAATATGTTTTTGTAAACGTAAAAAAAAAACATATACTAACTTCTAACAACAGGTATATGATTAACTACGGAACCCTACTTAGCCTGTGGCCCGACACGCGCCTGGCCTACTATATCTTGCTTATTTTACTTCCAGAGCGCACTAAACGACTCGCTAGCTGCTAACTCCCACCTAAAAGACGAGAACACCTTACTAAAAGCCCAAGTCTCAGCCGGCCTCCCACCAAGCATACCCATCTCAATCGAAGACCCAAGAATACAAGACAGCCAAGCAAGACTACAAGACAATCAAGCAAAGCTCCAGGACAGTCAAGCGAGGCTTCAGGACAGTCAAGGTATGTTTATATGTGGGCGTGATTGATGAGACCTTGCCGTAACACAGCTTTTAACTAGCACGGTAGGAATAGTAGATTGTTAACCGAGGGTCGAAAGAATCAATTCCCGAGGTATTTCGGCTATAGTCCGAGTAGGAATTAATTCTTTTACCCGTGTTAAACACTACTTTTCATTTCGAATATGAGGAAAATTAAACTAGTTGTTTATCTAAACTATTTATTAATAATATATAATAATATTAGTAGTACTTACCTGTTTAAAATTAATTGTCAAATCAGGACCTATTTTTTTGAATTCCGTCACAGATACATAACAGATTACTATCCCGCCAATTTATGTCGACTTTTTAAATTTTAAATATGGAACTCACCGCGTCATTGTTGCTGCTTATTCCGTTCAAAGAAGTTTGCGCTAAGTTCACACTCGCTGTTTAGAAAGTCACATGGTCGCAGCATTTCTTTTGATTAGTTTTTTTTTTTACATAAAACTCTTCATAGCTAACAGCAGATCTATTTTTAAAGTTCAGAGCGAGTTAAGAGCGAGGGAATCGTGGCGATGTTAACGTCGTGCCACGTATTTCTATAGCGCAGACTCGTCACGATTCGCTCGTGGAGACAGCCTCTGAGAGAGTGTATAGAAATACGTTTTTTTAATACTATTAAATGACGAGACAAGCCGAAGGCCCACCTGATGTTAAGCGGTAACCTCTACCTATAACAGTTGCAATGCCGCGGTGATCACATTCACTTAGCACGTGACCAACGATGCATTGCATTGCGCCCGTCACCCTGAGACAGATGTAAGGTCTCATGTGCCCGTAATTTCACCGGCCCCCTTGCCCTTCAAACCGGAACACAGCAATGGAGACGTTACTGCTCGGCGGCAGAAATAGGTATGGTGGTAGTACTTCCCCGGATGAATATTTCACAAAAAGTTCTACTAATACTATAAATACGTGGCACGACGATAACATCGCCGCGATTCCCTCGCTCGTGGAGACGGTCCCTTAATGCTCATCACTGAGTCCATCCCTTTCTTACAAGATGATACGGGTCATGTATAGCCATGCGCATGAATAGGTAAGTTCGACCCGTCGACTAGCGCAGCTTTAATATGTAATACTTTAAGATTTGAAGACGTGTTGGGCGAGTTTCATGTGCCCTCGACTATTAATCCGATGGCTGTGGGTCCGATACCGGCCGTGCATGGATATTATTTTTGTTTTTTAAATGTATGTGCACATTTAACACGCAATGCATTTGGACGCGTGTTTAGTGAACGTGATCACCCCGGCAATGCAGTTGTAATAAATAGAGGTTTACCGTGTACAAGGAAGATAAAATATTTCTTATTTTTTGAGTCGCCAGGATGTAAAAGGTACATATTATCACGTATAATTTCTACGTGATAAATCTTAATATTATAACAAGTCACGATTATGCGTGTATAGCAATAAGCTTCCTTATATAACTATGTAAGTATTGTTTTATAAATCAATTGTGATCAGAATTTAGATAGATAGATATACTTTTATTTGGCAACAAAACAGCACAGACAAAACACAGTACGTATACAAGACCAAATTAAATAACTTAAACTAAAAACCAATTTTAAAAACTGAAAAATAATAATAATAGCTAACATACAATACGATTAGGTTGGTTTTTACACAAACACATAATAGAACAAAGATAGTCGGGCAGTAAGTCCTTTCTGTGCCGCAGTTAGCCAAAAAGGACTAGTCTCAGCTATACGCTGCTCCGCACCAGAGGTACGAGGCAGCGCTGGTTTTCAGACTGATCCTAAAAGGGTGGCTTCACGAACCCTAACTGGAGTATCATTATATAACTCCAACATACCGCTTAAGGATGAACGAGTCGCCCATCCTTCCATACAAACGTGGAAGGGTAACTACTCCACTGTTTGACGTTGACCATCCAACACTAAGGATTATAACAATTTATCTCGTCATAATCTATGTTTGTATACACCCCAAACCGTAAAAAAAGTATTTATTTCAAAAATACAAGCTTCTAAACATTCGTATTTCAACACTGATTTTAGCCCAACTTTGGACGAAACTAAATATTATACTGAGAAAGAAAACTCAAAAATAAACGCCCCGTTCCGACATAGTTTAATTATCCAAAAGTTGAAATAAATGTTATTTTGAAAAGATTACACTCAAGTTTTTTCTATAATAACCCTTGTGCTAAAAGTCTATTCTCATATTGCGCGGTCGTTTTAGGAATGAATCATTGTGCATTTCATCCTAGCGCGCGCTTTCGCACACTATGTCAGGTGAGAGAGATAGCATACATTGAGGCCGCGCCCACTGACGACTTTGCCTACTTTGCGACTTGTTGAACCTTAAGATCAGATGGGCTTTCGTCTTTCTCGTCATTTAGTTGTATAAAAAAAGCGCAACGTAGGACGCTTACAGGTCGCCCGTCCGGATGGAGGGCGACCGACATAATGATGTGACGGTAACGATGGCGGTGGATGCAGGCCTCTTCCGGCCGCAATACTTGGAGTTCCATGAGGCCTATGTCCAGCAGTGGACGGTCTACAGCTGCAATGATGATTATTACATAGAAAATGATTTGATTTAAAGGGACCGTGCAAGAGCTGTCGGCGGAAGTGGCGCGGCTGAGCGAAGAGTTGCGGGCGGCTCGCGAGGCGCAGGAAGCGTCGAGCCAGGAGTTGGAGAAGCTGGCAAAGGACCAGGATGACCTGCTGGTGCTGCTGGCGGACCAGGCGAGTGTGCACACAGTTCGAAATAACCGTTATCCAAATCTAAGGGTTCGGGATATTAAAGTCTACAAACCCTAACTTCATTTAAAATGAAATATGATATGAAATATGAGACAGAACTGCAGGAGCTCATGGAGTCATGCCCTTCTTCTTCCACAACATTTGCATACCCTTTGGGGATGCTCATGGAATGCTGCCGGCGACCCCGAGTCCTCCGGTATTTCAAGGAGTTGGGCTGGTTAGGTTAGGGTCGGGGCAGCACCTCGGGGGACAATGCACAATACACCCCACACTTGCTAAGGATCTGCTCTGCCCCAGAAGATATCATCCCGTACTGCGCTCGCCAACCCGCTTACCAAGCGCAGTGAGTATGGCAACAACCCTCTTATGATCTTAAGAGATCCGTGAGGAAGGCATTTGTCCAGCAGTGGACGAGAGCAGTAATCTAGGCTTAGATGATTATGATGAAGATCATCATCATTTCAGCGATAAAACGGCCACTACTGAACACAATGCCTCCCTCATGGATCTCCGTGAGAGATAGGGGCTTGGCGGGAGGGTTGGCGAGCGCAGTACGGGATGTTGATACACGGAAAGACTCTGCTGTCCATCTTCCGGAGGTATCCCTTAGCAAGTTCTTACTGCATCCACGGGCATGAGAGGAGGGGTAACATTCTACTGCGCCACCCCGCGGAAACCGCAGAGTCCGGCTAGTTATTTATATATTTTTTTTATTATTTATTACAGGACATGAAAGTCAACGAATACAGGATGCGTCTGGTCTCGCTGGGACAGGTGGTGGAGGAGGCGCCGGCCGAAGCGGAGAACCTCACGTGATCCTCAGCACTCCGCCAGCTTAACGCCAAGATAGGGTTCAAAGTAGCGCGCTCCTTGTACGACTGAGCCTAGGTTACCCAGTGTGCGTCCTGAGTGACGGCGCATGTAGATATAGGGTTCAAAGTAGCGTGTTCCTTGTACGACTGAGCCTAGGTTACCCAGTGTGCGTCCTGAGTGACGGCGCATGTATATATAGGGTTCAAAGTAGCGTGTTCCTTGTACGACTGAGCCTAGGTTACCCAGTGTGCGTCCTGAGTGACGGCGCATGTAGATATAGGGTTCAAAGTAGCGTGTTCCTTGTACGACTGAGCCTAGGTTACCCGAGTGTGCGTCCTGAGTGACGGCGCGTGTAGATATAGAGTTCAAAGTAGCGTGTTCCTTGTACGACTGAGCCTAGGTTACCCGAGTGTGCGTCCTGAGTGACGGCGCGTGTAGATATAGGGTTCAAAGTAGCGTGTTCCTTGTACGACTGAGCCTAGGCTACCTGAGTGTGCGTCCTGAGTGACGGCGCGTGTAGATATAGGGTTCAAAGTAGCGTGTTCCTTGTACGACTGAGCCTAGGCTACCCGAGTGTGCGTCCTGAGTGACGGCGCGTGTAGATATAGGGTTCAAAGTAGCGCGTTCCTTGTACGACTGCGCCTAGGTAACCTGAGCGTGCGTCCTGAGTGACGGCGCGTGTAGATCCATCAGCATAATGCTGTCACCAAATATTTAAAGGTAGAATTCCACCGTGTGCGGCACAAATGGTTGAATGCTAGGAAACACCAAAATGACATTCAAACATTTGTGCCGCACACTGATGGAATTCTACCATTTAGATGTAATGAGACCAAACCTTTGTTTCCACGCAAATGAGTGAACTCACTAATTTGGAATCAGTGTACCTCTTAACACGGTGTTAGTCGGACGTGGTGTGTGTTTGTTTTCACGAAAGTTCGTACAACATGATTTCACAATAAATGGTAACAATAACAGTTTGGTTTATTGGCAAAACCAGTTTGCGTGCGTCGGCATTTTTGTTAACACACTATACAATACCAGTTTTCGGTGTCAGGGCACATCTAAGGATTTAAATCTCGCTGTCACCGGGTTTTTGCCTCCGTGGCTCATATGGTCTAATAGTCAACTCACGCAAGAGGTAGAGTTCGATTCCCGCCACAGGACACATGTTTGTAATTGTTCTGCAGATATTTGTCCCTGGTCTGGATATTTTCTATGTATGGATAAGAATGTTAGATAAAAATATATTACGTATTCTATTTATTACCTGGTACCAATAACACAAGCTCTGCTTACATTAGGGCTAGATGGTGCTGTGTGTTACATTCAGCATAATTATTTTTTTATTTATAATGCGATTCCGGACAGGTTTATACATGTTACGTGCGCATTGCGCGCCGTCACTCAGGACGCGCACTAAGTCAGAATATGCGTTGTCGTTATAGTCATGTTTTATTTTACTTCACAATCTGCAGTACATTTTAAAATAGTATTAAAAAGCTACATAAACTGAAAATTGTTGTCCTTCTGATTTCGGCCACTGTTCACAGTCAAATTTTGACTTAGCTATCCTAGGATATTTTACAGAGATGTGGTGTCGTACTTTTCAGGCACATGCCTAATGGACCATAATTGACGACCTCTGTGGCGTAGCGGGCGAAGGTCCGCCTGCGACACAAGAGGTTGCGGGTTCGATCCCGCCTCGGGACAAATGTACGATCTGTAGATTTTTCTTAGGGTGTTTTGAATGTATTTCTATTATTATTATTATGAGCCATTTGGGTCCCACTGCTGGGCAAAGGCCTATATAATAAAAAATATCTATCTTTGTAGTATAATGTATTAATTATATATCTTATATCAGTCATCTAGTACCCATAACACAATCTCTGCTTAGCTCGAGATGATGCTGTGTGAATTGTCCAGCATTATTTATTTATAATTACGTACCCACATTTTTTTTTTTTTACTAAAATGTGACTTGCTGTGGAGGGAGGAACCTTGTCACAGCGAGTCACATTTGTGAGTACCTTCTTTCCCCTTATTTTCTCCAGATTATTATTTAATTTCACCTCCATCTACTTTGACTTAACGATAAATAAATAGGTCTATATTTATGTTATTTAGTTTTAGGAGAATTTACCTAAAATAACAAAAACACGAACGTATCGCGTAATACCTTTGATTGTTCCCGACGTTTCGACTGTGTTTCAACAGCCGTCCCGGGTAGACCGGCAGGGTGATTACGTATCTCGCGACAGGTTTTGCAGCAGGCAATTGGCAGCAATAATGCTAATAAAATGCAATGAAAATATCTAGTTTTAATTCCGCTTATGCTGAGATGCATATGCACCGCCCTCCCGCTCGCTAATTATGCACATGCAGGGGGAACCAGGCTGTTAGTGCAACATGCATACCCAAACCCACACGACGACACGTGTTTCGCCTCTCCGCGAGGCATCATCAGGTGAAACGCCGAGATGTTGACTGGTCGGCGGCTGGAACGAAACGAACGAGCAACGTCAATTCCTTGCTGATCTCTAAAACAAAATTGACATTTGACAGCAATATTGCTGTCAATTTCCTGTTGCAAAACCTGTCGCGAGATACGTAATCACCATGCGGAGATTTAATTCCCGTGTTTTTGTTATTATAATTAATTGTGATCGCGAAAGTTTACGAAAAGTATATTTAATTACCATAACTTATTTTTTGCTGTCGTTAGATTTGCTTAATAATTATAATAAAGGAACGCTAGCTTTTAGTAGGTAATAATGTAATAAGTTTCAATGTACTATGTTCAATGTACCGTGTTAAAAGTTATAGTGTATTATTTAAATGTAAGATTGTACATGGATTAAAAAGTATACTAGATTGAAGTTTATTTCCTTTGTTTAGATCAGCCTGAGACCACCTGGGTGAACCGTACAAAGTTTTTCTTACAAAGGTTCACCTCAAAGATTAAACTTGAACGCGACTAATTACAAGCTTATTTAGCTTGCCCTGTATTGTATGTTTGTTCGCCGAATATTGCAATTTTGTATACATGTTTACTTTGGATGACAATGCAGAGGCGGCTCTAGCCCTTGTGGCGCCAGTGTGCCACCAGTGCCCTGGCGCCCCCTAGTAGGAGCGGGATCAAGATGGAATACTTACAGTTATATTTTCGGCGAGAAGGCGACGCGGCAGACCGAGGCGCAGATGGCGGGACGAACTCGATCAGTACATCGTTGACTGGAGGGAAGCAGCTCAGAATCGGGATGTATGGAGGGAATTGGGGGAGGCCTTTGCCCAGCAGTGGGACCCAAATGGCTCATAATAATAATAATAATAATAATAATATTTTCATACGAAAATTCGGGTGCAAATAGTGCAATTTTAAATAATGTCAAGAAGCTTTTTAGGAAGGAAGGGGTTACCCTGCTCTCCCATCGAGTATTTGAGAGTGGTTTAAAGTTGGACTTAAAGTTGGCACTTCTTTAGCAAGTATTTGCCAACGTAACATAAATAAATAACATATAACATAAATAGTAACATAAATTTCTTGCACAATTGAAAATAAATTTACTGTTTCTAATGAACCTTTAGCAGCGTATTCACCACCAAATTTAGGCTGTGTGTCGCACATGGTACATAAAATGCGCGCGGGTTTATATCTGAAATTCGTTTTTAAATATCTATATTTTTCCCTTTCATGTTTGCACCATTATCGTAACCTTGACCACGCATATCTTGTATGCCAATTTAGTTTGAGATTAAAAAATCTAGCAAAAGTTGAGTTAAACCCTGGCCAATAGTGTCTGTAATAGGAAAAAACCCAGAAAGTGTTCTTTTGCCTTGTTGGTGCTTGCATTTAAAAGAACGTACCGTACGACAACCGATATTTGTTCTTCGTGTGCAATATCTGGAGTGCAATCTAAAATAATTGAAAAATATTTGGATTGTGTCAATTGCAAAACAATAGCTTTTTTTATTCTTTCTCCTAATAATTGTATTATTTCATTCTGAATATTATGACCAAGATAATGAGTTTTGAATAAGGGCTATGTGTTCCGCAAGCACATTATCAAAATTAGAGGTACATATATTCAACCAGCTTTAAAAAGTTACCATTACCAGAATCGTATTTTTTTTCAGATCTTCCCCGAAAAGCCAGACATTGCCTAGCTAAAAAATGAATAATGTTAATTATTCGTTCGAGTACTGCAACCCAACGTTTTTTTTCCCGTTCATCCGGCACGCGCCTTTGGTAGTGATATCTGTTGTGCCGCAGTAGATGGCACTCGGCGCCGGCGCCCCCTTAGACCCGGCGCCCGTGTGCACCGCACACCCTGCACTATAGGTAAAGCCGCCTCTGTGACAATGCATAGTCAGCTATGTGACATCACTCTGAATCGAACATGGCGGAACACCCAAGATGGCGGACTACTTATTTTTAATGTATCAAATGAATGGGCTCGTTGAGAATAACTCAACAAATGAAATGACGATACTCTGTATCAACATGGCGGAACATCCAAGATTATTTTTAATAGACTCCTACAATATGGATATCAAATGAAAGGCCTTGCTGAGAGTTACTCGAAAAATTAAAAGACATCACTCTAACATGGCGGTATACTCTAGATGGCGGACCAGTTATTCTTAATTCACTCTTACAATATGGGTATCAAATAAAAGGCCTTGCTGAGAGTTACTTGAAAAATTAAATGACATCACTTTAAATCCAACATGGCGGTATACTCAAGATGGCGGACTAATTCGAAAAAATGAAATAACGTCACTAAATCCAAGATGGCGGACTAGTTAAGATATCAATTAAAAGGGCTTTCTGAATGTTACTCGAAAAATTGTATGACATTACTCTAAATCCAACATGGCGGGCATGAGATGAACAGACAAGAAACCAACTATCCAGTGATAACTAAATAGTAAAAACAAATTAAGAATAAAATAAATCTTTTTAACAAACAAGCTTTTATTTATCGCATAAATTGTGTAAAGACGTTTTAAGTTGACATTCAACTTTAATGGAAAATGTTTATTTCATTATTTTTAGTATGTTTGATTGAATAAAAGCTTGTTTGTTAAAAAGTTTTTTTATTCTTAATTTATTTTATATTGGTAACGGTACACCTCAAAAATTTGGTACTGCTATTATTCCTTTTACGTGGGGTGTCGGCAGTAGAATCTGCTGCTCGTGGATGTAGTAAGAATCTTTCTGGGATACTTCCGGAAGACGGCAGCAGCTTCTTTCCGTGTATCAACGTCCTGAATCGCGGCGCTCGCCTACCCGCCTGCCAAGCATGACGAGCATGGCAACAACCTTCTCATAATCAAGCATCGTCCATAAGGGATGGCCATGTCCAGCCGTGGACGTTCTACTGCTGAGTGAGGTGATCATATTTTGCCTTCTCTGGCTCACTCAAGAAAGAGAAAACTGACAAAGATTGAAGGAGGCCCTTATAAGTAGGACAATAATAATTAAATTATATAATCAACCTTCTTAGCTATAAAACAACACAGATTGGAAAAAAAGGGCCCGGATTCTGTAATAACATTTTCATTGTGCAATAAAAGACTAATTTATGCATCCACATTTTATTGTAGGTAAATAACACATTTTCTTATCCTACTAATAAATAATTAACTTTATATCTACATCATCTTCATAACTAAGGTGAAATGAATAAATACTATCTATCTACCTCACATTCCTTGATAAATTGCTTTACCTACACATAGAGACAGTATTACGAGTTTGTTTATAACTTTTATTTATTATAACTATCATGACTTCGCATTCATATTACATAGCTCGTTGATCACCCTGAATAAGGGTCGAAACAGTTGGTGCCTCTACCAACTTATCAAATACTTGAACATGCCCAATATTTAATTTGCATCCATAAGTTTCAAGATAGTCACTTCTGCTGGGAATGGGGAGGGGTGAATAGTCCAAAAATGGGATACTAAGGGCTGATAGTTTTTTTTTGTGCGACTATAAATATAGTAATAATAGTAACCGCTCATACTTTGATATTACAAAATGCAGTGTGTTTAAGATGGTAGTTCAAACAGAACACAAATGTTAATTTTAGATAAAAACGATTTTTACAAGCTTTTTTTTATTCAAAAGAGCAATAATACAAACTTCTAATTTTGCCTTCAGGCCTTTTTGTCTCTTCTGCCAGCCAGCTACTGCTATTAAAAATGATAATTACAAATAATAATAAATAACACATAATATTTGATAATACTTTCACAAAATATTTTAATGTACAATCAATATAATCTAAGAAATTCTAAGAACATCAATGATATTAAAATATTTTAGGCTGTGCTAATGCTGACTACATACACACTGGTTTGAATTCTAGGCCAAAATGCGAAACTAGTTTAATAGTTTATTTAATTTAGAAAGGATCCTGTTTAGATTATAAATCTAAGAAAATTAGCTTTTCACATCTATTAATACATGATTTATACAGCCTCTGCAACTGGAAATGGACTCTTGACTATGCCCTTTTACAACATCTGCATCACTTCGTGCATGCACATGGATTTTTATCGTCGTCTTACTTACCTATGTAAATTGTCACACATAGTGACTGGTATTGTGCTTATTTTATTTTAGATACAGAAGGAGAACCTTTCACCCTTTTCCAAGGACTGGCAAAGGGTGGCGCAAAATCGTGAAGCACTGGAGGGAATGGGGGGCACCCTTTGCCCAAAAATGTAATTATACAGGCTAACAGTAACAGTTTACTGAATTGCTGGACATGTTATAGCTTTGAGTCTCAGTATTTTAAGGATTTGAGCTGGCTAATGTTATTTAATTGTTTACAATTTTGGCCTTTAAAAACCAGAGTAAAAGCATAATTAAGTAACGTACCATACTAAACTGTCTTTTACTACTAAATCACAACATTAAATCTGTGTGTATCAAGTACAAGAAAGCCTATGCAAGGAAACCATCATAAACTAGGTGTAATTTATCTCTGCGCTCGGTTATAATTGGAACTAATCATCAAAGCACAACTTATCGTTAGTACATAATAGACAACATTTCTGCAGAGAAATATTTACCACCGAGTCTAGAACAAAATCCGTAGTTCTAAATCTATGGTGCATTGGCCTTTGCTTCTAGCTCTTCGATAATCTCCATAAAGCGGCTGCGTATATGACGTAAGCATATATAGAGCCAAAAACTGAAAAGGTAGAAATACGCGTCGGCATATTCTCGCTTCGGCGACCGGGTTTCATAATTCATTTTAACAATGGTAGGGTTATCACTAGACCTCGATAAAATCTCTTGGCATTGAATAATGTAACATTGGCGTTCTCTATCACTTTTCGCATATATCAATCTCTCTAAAATGTCAATATGACATAAGTTAGGTTTTAAGTTTTTGTTTAAGTAGTTCTTACAATCCAACAGCAATTCTCTGTCGTATTCGTCCACGTTGTTTAGGTATTGGACCTTGCCAAGATCTTTACATCCAGCTAGCTCGACTTTTTTTTCAGTATTCATGTCAAGGTTCATCACTTCCGTTTCAGATGGTGAAGATTCAAGTATGGTTTTGTTCGCTTCAAATAAGATCGTCAAATTCTCATCAGTTAGTTTGATGTCTCGTTTTTTAACATCGTGCTCTGAACTCCCGACATACCACCACAATCTATCCACAAAGCTAAACCATTGTTTTTCATCTTTATCTTCGGCGTCAGTATTTTGCCCTGCTATATCTTTAGCGTGTTCTTTAACAATATCAGCTTCTGAATAACCAGCATTCTTCTTTTCAATTTGATCATCTTCAGAGCCTCCTAAGGCAAGCATATCATCAGATTCTTGCAAACCAATTGTATAATTATCCGCTTCATCTTCATCTACGCTGAGCTTTACTATCATACCGATATCTGAATCCTTAACATCATACCCTCTGGTTTCAGCACCAAGACGTTGGTCTCCACTTCTCTTTAGGTTATCAGCATTCCTTCCAGTGCTTACATCAATGTAAATACCTTGATTATCAGGCCTTTCATTCGGAAACTCGGTTCTTATACCTACTGTATCCATCCCACCTCTAGTACCTTTATTGAGTTCTTCCGTTCCTATGTTTAAATCAGCATCGATCTCATCTCCAGTACCTTTATGGAGTTCCCCCGTTCCTATGTCAATATCAGCTTCCTTCTTATCTTTAGTACCTTTATTTAAATCCTTGGTTCCTGTGTCTACATCAGCATCAATCTTATCTCCAGTACCTTTATTTCGTTTTTTGGTTCCTATGTCTACATCAGCATCCATATTATCTCCTGTACCTTTATTCAGTTCCTCAGTTCCTTTGTCTACATCAGCACCCATCTTACCTCCAGTACCTAAATTTAGTTCGTTGGTTCCTGTGTCTACATCTGCATCCCTCTTATCATACACACCAGTTTCCGCTTCAAATCCACGATTCCCAGCACCTGTCTGCGATGGTTCCCCGGAGGCCGGAGTCGACCGCTGCGGGAACGGGCCAGCCGCAGCGGGGGCCGCGTGCTATGTGACGCTCATGTAGATGCCGAGACACAGCACCACGCCGATGAACAGAAACACGACGACCAGAATGAACCGGTCCTGCAGCGCGCGCATCATCATTGTGGTTAGCAGGCGCGAGGAGCGGTTCAGTTGCTCGTCCGTTTCGCGGAGCTGGAACAATGAACTTTTCAATATGCTAGCCCGACAAAGTAATATGTCATTTTATAGTCAATTAATAGAATCAGACGTTACTTTGCGGAAATACATAAGACATTAAAATGCAATAAAAAATATCTAGTTTTAATTCCGCTAATACTGAGATGCATATGCACCGCCCTCCCGCCCGCTAATTATGCACATGCAGGGGGAACCAGGCTGTTAGTGCAACATGCATACCCAAACCCACACGACGACACGTGTTTCGCCTCTCCTCGAGGCATCTTCAGGTGAAAGGAGGTAACAAAATCAGAGGCAAGGAAAAACGATAAACAAAAAACAAGGAAAGAAAAAGAGGCAGACCATCCAGAAGATGGTGAAACAATCAATAACATGACAATTCAATACTCATTCTACGTCGAAGTTATTGCATATCTCTCGGTCATCATTCTGTTTGGCTATAGTGCCATGGTGGGTATTCATGAACTCACCCTGGACCTCGACCGCTGTATGGTCTCCCGCTGTCCGCTCAGGTCCTGCAGCACATTAGCCCCTTTCTGCTCCGTCTCGAGCACGACGCGGTAGCCCTCCGCCAGCGACTTAAGACTCACCCTGGACCTCGACCGCTGTATGGTCTCCCGCTGTCCGCTCAGGTCCTGCAGCACAGCGGCCCCTATCTGCTCCGTCTCGAGCACGACGCGGTAGCCCTCCGCCAGCGACTTAAGACTCACCCTGGACCTCGACCGCTGTATGGTCTCCCGCTGTCCGCTCAGGTCCTGCAGCACAGCGGCCCCTATCTGCTCCGTCTCGAGCACGACGCGGTAGCCCTCCGCCAGCGACTTGCCGCTGCGCTCCAGCCGCTCCGTGTTGTCGAGCAGCATGCGCCGCTGCTCGCTCGCGCCGCCCCAGTCGTCGTACGACTCGTCCTGGTCGATGTTGTCTGGAATTAAGAGGTACAAATAGAAAAACAAAATATACAAAATATTTATTGGGAACAAAAACAGGTCAGACAAAAACAATGGGAATGTTGAACTACTGCAAAAGTTAAAGAAACTGTGTTGCAGTCAGGTACACACTGCAAACTGTCATCACCATAATCTCCCTAAAATCACACTATATGCAGGGTTGATCATAATATGTTTTCCTCTTTCGTTCATTGCTCTCAGTTAAGGATAATAATAATATTTTTTTATTAATATAACTTACGGCTAAGTAGTACATATTCATCGTCATCATCATTCAAGCCATAAAACGTCCACTAATGAACTAAGGCCTCCCTCATGGATCTCCATGAGGGGTAGTTGCCATACTCACCACGCTTGGCAGGCGGGTTGGCGAGCGCAGTATAGGATGTTGATATATGGAAAGACGCTGCTGCCCATCTTTCGGAGGTATCCCTTAGCAGGCTCTTACTGCATCCACAGGCATGCGAGAAGGGGCAACATATTACTTAGATCTAATTTAATAAATAATGAACTTAGCGTGTGCCTGAACTAGGTGATCCTGTTTTTCAGGCAAAAACTAGGTCACAAGCAAATAAATTTAATCACACAAAAATTTTAATAGATCTGATAAGATAGTATAAGAAAAAATAATAAAAACAACAGTGACAATAAAGCTGATGGTGCATTTAAGCACATTCTTAAAATAATGTTTACATTATCTATGCAAGTTTGTAAAAATAAAGTGTTATACCTACTTCATTATACCTAATAACTTCTCTGTACCGTAATATGACATACTTTAGAGATAGTTTTTAACAACAAATTTACAATTACTAAAATTATGAGAGAATATGTTGGTTATCGCTTTTATTCTATTCTACAAAAATGGTCCAAGGAAACTATAAAATCTATGAGAAAAGGTGTGTTTATTGACCTGATAATATAGGGCAAACATTATTCGGTCGTGAGTTAGTAAGCTCAGTGCTGTGCGGAAGTGCTGTGTGTTGTTTTAGCACTGTGTGCATTATGAATAACTGTCGAACCGTTAACACATCACATGATTTGTATAAAAGGTTGATAGGAAATATAAAAGGGCGGAAAGTTGATACTTTAAGTATCGCTCTTTGCGCTCTTTCGACAGTTATTAACAATGTTTTACCTACTCCACCCCATGATGAAATACAGTAGATTAGTATTGATTGACATAGAGCTAGGTAAACTTGTTTAATTAGCTTTCGATCCGCAATATAACACAGCTTTTTAAAAACAAAGATTAACTTACGGACGCAATTACTAAAACGAAAACTTCTAGATGTTCTTTAGAAGAAAGCGTTTCTTCTTACTAATCTTTATTCTTTCTTCTAATCGTACATTTTCAATAACAAATGATATGCAAAAATTCGGATCAGCGGAATCGTAAACTAGGCCAAACCACAGATTACAGAAACTAACAGATACATCACTTCAATACAAAAGCGAAAATACCTACGCTATAATAGCCTACAAAATTGTATTAATAATACCAGCAGTTCACAGAGCGAAAGAGTGTACCCGCCTTACTTACTTGCAAGTAATCTGTGACGCGGCATTGAATGAGTGGTCAGGGTTGCTTCTACGATAATTTTTATAATAAAACGAATGTGGTGAAAAAAAACAGTTATTTTTACAACCTCCTCTTTTTTTAAGTCGGTTAAGAAAAGCAGCGACCTTTGTATAAGGAGGTAAGGACCTACCTACTCTCCGTACGCAGTATAGTAATAGGTGTAGGTACTATGGTAGTAGTTATATTCTTTGACATAACGAACTAGGACATAACACCACACTTTATCTATAACCTAGGTATTCAAATACTTCGCCAGCAAAGATTTCAATCTGTGTTCTCCGGTGGGTACCTACTACTTTTTGGCTTGATTTTAGGACTGTTGTTTTTAAAGCCACAGTTTTACAGGCATATTTTGTGTGTGATAGGTAGCTATTTTTTATACAAACAATACTGTTTTAATAGCTGAACTCCTTTATTTACGAATATTTACATAGTACCTTCCTAAGTTCTGACCATTTTTAGAGGAAAGAGAAAAAATGATTCTAAAAACTTAAGATTTAAAATATTATAAAGAATTAAAATAAAGAAAAAAATGACAATTTTTCATTCGTTTTTTTACTTTGGCATCCATCCACTGCACAATATTACGCGGTCTCGGCATCTAAAGAAACGTTTTAACGTGCGTGCGCTCAAGCGGGCGTGTGGCAGCCCTAACTACTGGCGTATCGCGGACTCCTCGCAAAGCGGTAGGCATTTAACGCGTGCCCTTGAGCGAGTGACGCACGCCTGGCCAAACTGCATGTTACGAAGGTCATCCTCGAGTGTATTTAAATCTTATTTAATATTCGCACGATTATAATTATGTTTAGGTAACAAATTCAATTATGTGCTTTATTAAATTTTTTGTGTTTTGTTATTATTTTGTAAACTGACTACTTTCAAATCTAGAACTATAAAAGTCTATAGTTCTAGATTTAAGGCCCTGGTATTTCACTACTTACTGCGATATCGCATGGTTAGCCTTTCTGCACAGTTCGCCAATGTTTACCCTCATGAATGAAGTCAAGAGCAAACCTATTTTATTTAAAATAAAATATAAAGAGCTGTGAGATATCAGGAGAAAATTAAAAATATTTTGGAATCACTCCCTTACGACTAGCATTAAATTTTCTTTAAACATTGCTTGGCACCACCACCAAACAAATAAATACTCACAGGTGCTGGCGCCTTGGTTAAGTACAGCGCGGTACTCGTCGCGTACGCGCTGCAGCTCCGCGCGGTAGGCCGGCACGCGAGCGCCGACGCCCGCGCCGCGCGTCTCCAACTCAAGCTGTTCGAGCTGAAACAATTTGTTTTTTATTCAATTAGCTTCCAGTTGATGACTGGTAATATTTTTTTGTCTGTTTCCTAATATGCTTGATTAGGCTTAGTCCGCCAGTTAAATCCCTATCATACTTCTTTACATGGTATTTTGGCAAACCTAAATATATTCATATAGTGCTTTTGTTAAGGACCCAGGCAGATAAAACATTTATCTCAGAGTAGGACTGACTTATAATAATAATAATAGTTTAATCACCAAAAAACACTCGGAATTATTGTATTGTAATTCATTTAAAAGTGTAAATTTTTATTTAACCCCTGATGCGCTTTATAAATAAAAATAATAAACTTTTATTTCGGACAACACAGATCCATATGGGGTTAGTAATACAGTAAAATACAGTAAATGATTACTAAGCAAATCGAGACATAAAAATTAAAAATTTTACGCAGGACTAATTCCCAGAGTGATCTCACCAGAGTAGCGGGAGTTTTTCCGGGATCACTCTGCGAACCAGGCCTGCCCACAGCGGCGAAGAGTATCTATCTGCTATGGTTTTCGGGATGCTGTTGTGACTATCGCGCATTCTGCAGATCAGGGATGTAGATTTTTTTGCGAATGATGGCACTGAAGTCATTAGTTTGATATTCAGCAAACATCCCTGATGCACTACAGTTATAGACGAGGCAGACCCAACATCATCCTGAATATATTATTATATTGGACACGCAGGGTCTCTAGAGTTTTTGGTGTGTCTAACCCACAAGCTTCCCGTGTACATGTTTTGGCAGTAAGCTATGAAAAGCGTTATTTTTACTTGCTCAGTACACCGGGAAAACCGGCGGGCCAGCATATTACCTCTAACTGCCAGAGCCCTACGCTCCCTTTCTTTATCAGCATCGTCCTTGAGGTTGTCGGCAATGATATGTCCAAGATATTTAAATTTATTAACTTTTCTTATGTTCATGCCATTAAGGGTAGTATTATGGGTGCTGTCATCCATACCCTTGCCGGCGACCCCAAAGACCATGTACTCAGTTTTCTTCACATTGTATAGAAGTCCATGATCGGCAGCGTATACCTCACAGGCTTTCAGCAGTTCTTGTAGGCCACCCGCCTTCGGGCAGAGCAGCACCATGTCGTCCGCGTAACTAATGTTATTGACGCTTACGCCATCTATCCGACATCCGACACGCATGCTGCTCAGCCCCACGATGAGATCGTTCACATAAATGTTGAAGAGTAGAGGAGACGTCAACCCTCCTTGTCTTACCCCACTTTCCAACATATATGCTTCAGATAGTGAATCAGCCCATTTCACAAAATTCGTTTGGCTAACCAAACGAATTTTGTGAAATGGGCTATCTGTACCAATATTTAAATATACTGAGCATTTCCGCCGGCACACTCCTGTCTCTTAACTTTCTCCAGAGCACATCGTAGTACACTAGGTCAAAGGCTTTGGATAGATCAAGAAAACAGGCATGTACCAACGTTTTATGGAGTGACTGGTCTCCATAAGGTTTGAACGCTCCGCGCGCTTAGTTTACCGAGGGGTATACATAAGTTAAATCAGATTAGTTATTTTATGTTTTGTAGAATACCATTAACATGTAGAAAATTTCAATATGAATCCAATGGTGTATGATTTATAACATATTACTATGTGGTCCTTCCGTAAAATTATTTTTTATTGCAATTAGAGCACCAAAATCAAGCCCCCATAAAAAAGTTGAATCACCCGAGGGGTTAAATCTAATGTCTTATAGTGGGTAACATGAGACATAAGAACCTAGTGTATAAAATATGATGATACTTCTAGATACTTATGAGCATCCTAAAACTGTTGTGCCCTAGCTGGGTCCATGTATGATACTTTTATGTTACAACATGGTTACAATAAATATTTTGAACTTTGGGTTAAAACAAGATTCAAGATTCTGTAACAGTTACCTATATACAGGAAAAATATTTAATAATATAAATAATAAAAGTGTGATAAAAATGACTTGACTCCTGTAGCTATGTTTTGAAGTAGTATTAAGTATTTATTGCATACACATTGTACAAAATTGTCTTAAGTCAGGTAATTATTAGGTAGGTATCAAAACATGCCCTCAGATAGGGTTTTACTTTGTTTTTATATAATTCATGTTCTAGAAATCTTTTACTGGGGGCCAATATTAGTAGATAATACTAATTATAAAAAAATCGATCATACGAATAAATAATTACTGTGGTAACGACTTACCAAATCATTAGCCTCCTCAAAATTTGCTTGTATTTCCCTGGATAGCTGATCACCGTTGTCTGTAATGTAATAGTGAATGTTTTAAAATCACGTAACTTTGTGGGCAACATAAATTACACGTAGGTAAGTATTGTTTGTTTTAGTTGCTAGTAAGTAATGTACCTTCACTGCCAGTTTTCAGTCGGCCTATTTTGGATGTTATTTCCGCAGAAAGCACAGAATACTGCTGTTCGTACGATTGGATTAATGTAGCCATTTTTGAAACTTTAGGTCATTGCGATAAACATAGAGCAAAAATCAAAGGGAAAACACGGAACTCGCAAAGTTGATTTGCGATTTTCTTTCTTTTCGGATTTGATTGATCAACACCAAATCATCACAATCGGGCACACACAATCAATCAAGACAACATTACAAACAACAATCAATTTTTCAATGACATTGACAGGTAGAACAGTGTTACCGACTATAATAAAAATGGGTAAGTATTGTTTGTTTTAGTTGCTAGTAAGTAATGTACCTTCACTGCCAGTTTTCAGTCGGCCTATTTTGGATGTTATTTCCGCAGAAAGCACAGAATACTGCTGTTCGTACGATTGGATTAATGTAGCCATTTTTGAAACTTTAGGTCATTGCGATAAACTTAGAGCAAAAATCAAAGGGAAAACACGGAACTCGCAAAGTTGATTTGCGATTTTCTTTCTTTTCGGATTTGATTGATCAACACCAAATCATCACAATCGGGCACACACAATCAATCAAGACAACATTACAAACAACAATCAATTTTTCAATGACATTGACACGTAGAACAGTGTTACCGACTATAATAAAAATGGGCAAGATCTAGTTAATGGTTATAAGCTTAGACGAGATCTAGATAGGTGATTGGCCAAAAAACTGTGCGTATTTTGATATTCGTATTTATGGTCATGGTTAAAGTCAAAGGGTCTATGTAAGCTAAACATTTCAAATCGTAGACTTCGTTTAAGATACGAGTAACTTATACAGTGTATCCCTGGATAAAGTGCAACCCCGAAAGGGGGTGAAACTAGATCAAAAATTATCGACAAAAAAATAGAAAAAAAAAATTAAAAAAAATTCGTATATACTTTATTGATGAATTAAAATTTTTATTACTCACTAATGACTCTATTTAATAAAAAAATGATTTCTTCCAAAGTAGTGGGTCTATTTTGTTAAAATAAAAACCATAATCATGTCAGATATGTGACGATGACGATAAAATAACAAATAACTCACAAACGAGTGGCTATCGTGACTTAAAGTTTAATTTTTGTATTAAAATTACATTTTTTATGCTGTTTTTTTCAAATAATTTCCAAAAATCTTAAAATTAAGCCTATAATACTAGATATTTTTATGACTTTTTATTATTGTCTATCATAATAGCTTTTAAATAAAAAAAAAAACCTACGGTCTAACATAAAAAATGCGCTGGCTAGGAGCTTTTAAAGTTGACCACTGATTACGTCACCACTCAGGTAGAGACACTTTTTTAACTTCTATTGTTGTAGATTATGGTCGCTGGGCCTGTTCTATGAAAGATGAAGGGTGGGGATCGAAACAGGACTCACAACAAGGCATGCATTGCATGCCTGCCACTCGCCAGTCGCTCCGATATTCTCGCCGCTGCTACCGCCTACCGTACCTTACTGCGCCTTCAAGTTTTTGTTACGTTGTTTTGCTTTTGTTTTGTTATTGACTTTTTGTTACGTTTTTGACTTTTTTGTTACGTTTTTGACTGTACTTTGTTGTGTTGTGGAGATGCCGCGATTGACTGAGTTCTCTCCGCGAGAAATCGCTGACATCCATTATTATTATGGTATGTCACGTGGACACACAACAGTCGCTCGTTCTGCATACATAAATGCGTTTCCGAGCAGACTTGTACCGTCAGCACGAAATTTCCAAGAAGTTCACCGAAAGTTATCCAACATCGGACTTGGATTAGCAAGAGATCGCCGTGAGCAACAAGCCACCATTATTGACCATTCCATAGAAGAGGCCGTTTTAAACGATTTGTTTGCTGATCCCACAACCAGCATTAGACGCTTAGCTTTGCGTCACGGTATATCAAAAACATCCGTATGGCGAATTTTGAAAAAGAAGGGATTGCATCCATACCATTATCAGCGAGTACAGCATTTGCATGAAAATGTAGACAATCGTGCAAGATGCGTAATGTCTACGTGGATTCAACAAAAAATTAGAAATAATCCACAATTCCTAAAAAAAATTTTATGGATGGATGAAGCGAAATTCACCCGGAATGGAATCACAAATTGCAGAAACTTACATGTATGGTCCGAGGAAAATCCACACCCAAAGAGGGCGTCTACTTTTCAAGTGCAATTTTCAGTTAATGTATGGGCAGCTCTAATAGACGACACGCTGATTGGGCCAGTTATTTTACCCGCAACATTAAATGCCGAAAGTTTTTTAAACTTATTAAGAGACGATCTGCCACTACTGCTGGAAGATGTTCCGCTGGCTACAAGGCAACAGATGTATTTGCAGATGGACGGATGCCCTGCGCACTACGGGCGCAACGTGCGAAGTTTTTTAAACGAAAACTACGCTAATAGGTGGATCGGCCGGGATGGACCAGTCGGGTGGCCGGCACGTTCACCTGACCTGACACCCCTAGACTATTTTCTGTGGGGTGTTATGAAACAAAGAGTCTACAGAACGACCGTAAACACCGAGGCAGAGTTACAAGATCAAATCATGCGATGTGCCGATGAGATAAGAAGTGACCCAGAGATGGTGCTTAGAGCCACACAACAAATCGCTCTTCGTGTGGCAATGTGCCTACAACAACAAGGAAGCCATTTTGAGCATTTTAATGCATTAAACAAAACCCTTATTTCATACTAACATGTAATAAGTTAAATAAAAATGTTGTAACTAAAATTTGATTTTTAATACTACCTGAGCAGTAAAAAAAAGTGTCTCTACCTGAGTGGTGACGTAATCAGTGGTCAACTTTAAAAGCTCCTAGCCAGCGCATTTTTTATGTTAGACCGTAGGTTTTTTTTTTATTTAAAAGCTATTATGATAGACAATAATAAAAAGTCATAAAAATATCTAGTATTATAGGCTTAATTTTAAGATTTTTGGAAATTATTTGAAAAAAAACAGCATAAAAAATGTAATTTTAATACAAAAATTAAACTTTAAGTCACGATAGCCACTCGTTTGTGAGTTATTTGTTATTTTATCGTCATCGTCACATATCTGACATGATTATGGTTTTTATTTTAACAAAATAGACCCACTACTTTGGAAGAAATCATTTTTTTATTAAATAGAGTCATTAGTGAGTAATAAAAATTTTAATTCATCAATAAAGTATATACGAATTTTTTTTAATTTTTTTTTTCTATTTTTTTGTCGATAATTTTTGATCTAGTTTCACTCCCTTTCGGGGTTGCACTTTATCCAGGGATACACTGTATAAGCAAACAGAGCCAACCCCAAAGGCAACAATGTCACAATCAATAGATTGAATTGAATTATTATATTTATTGCAACAAAAAATAAAACGACAAAAAACTTACGCAATTTTAAGCCACATGATGTGTATTTCAAAAAGTCAGAAATTGTAAAACCAAATCCAGATTCCAGTGTAAGCAATAAAAATAAAACGGATAATATGTAAACTGCTGATAAACCAGACAAACTAACATACTATTTTAAAAGAATTGAAAAAAAAATTGCATCCAAACAACCAAGCTGACAACCCAGCTAATCACAAAAAAGCGCAATCGGCTTGTTTATTAAAATCACTAAATTCAGAAATGAGTGACCATATTGTTATGGCATCAAAGAGTATGTAATCAATCACTCCGTTTAAGAGACGCGACTCTCATACAAAAAAACTATCTATGGAATATGTGGTCAAGACCAATACCACCTTGACAGAACCACAATCAATTCTACCAACATAAAGACATCAAAATTAGTGATGTGGTCGACTAGTGAAATTTTATCGATATTGTTTATATATTTTTGACTGGCTTCACAGCTCACATGACAGATAGTCTTTGTTCAACTTGTTTCTTTTTAAATAAAAGTTTAATAATAACTCAGCAATTTTAATAAATCAAAATTAGCTAATAAACACAAAGAAAAATAAGTCTTATTTATATACAGCATGTAATATGGTTCAATGGTTCATTTATTGGTAAAATTAATATAGTTTTACATGTCAAATAGTAGATAATTAAGGTACAACTTAATTATAAAAATACACTAAAATACATCATAGATTAGCAACTTTCATAATTAATTATAATATTTTAATGATTAAATTATGCATTTCAACTAAACATGACACCAATGAATAAAATTGAATAATAATAATTATGTCATTAGGAAAGTAGTAATATGGAATAACAATATAATATCATGTCAGGAATTCGTCAATCCTGTAGAAGGATTGCTTGATCAGCCAGTTCTTTATTCTATGTTTAAAGGATTGCGTTGACTTAGCACTAGTGATCGTGGTTGGGAGACGACTGTATACCGCTGGCCCTACAACATGGATCAGTTTCGAGGTTTTAGTAAGGCGCCGTTGCACGGCCTTCAGTTTCTGCGTGTTCCTCGTCATGTAGGCATGGCCATCACCGAACTTAGCGTACTCACTAAGGTGGTTACGGGTGTACCTGCAGGACGACCAGGCAGGGGACTGTTAGTATTTTCAGTTTTATAAAAATACTTTAATACTTACTTATAATACTTCGCCAGATCACATAATCAGCTAATTCCGTCTATTATGTGATATGCCATCTCGTTCTTTTGTATAACTCTAATGGTAACAGCTGAAAATCAGTATTTGCTTTTTGAGCAAAACTATACGCTGACCTTTTTGACATATTGCAACACACACATAGATACATTGCTTAGCCAGGTAACTATTTAGTTACTTTACCATTTTTAATCAGACTTTTAATTAGTTTCTTCAGTAACTTTCTTTTCCGGGGTGTTATAACTTCAGCAAGCTTTTTTGATGTTGATGGATCTGCAACATACATAAAAATGGCTTTAAATCAATTATGATATTTAGTACCCACATACCGCAAGTAAAAATGGGACTACACAACACAATCTTCTTTTTTTTGATACATTACTGTTAGGAGTCCAGGTTGATGTGGAGGGTACTGTATATTCCACAACAATAATATCGTTTGGCCAATGTACTTATTACTTAATCTAATTTAAGCTTAAAACAAAATAACGGTTGAGAAAACATTTGTTTGTAAAACATTTTGTTTTACGAAAGTGAAATTATTTAGTTAGATTAGAATTCGCGCAAAACTTCTTGAGCTCTGTGAAGTTAGCTTCAGTGACTGCGCAGTACACAGTTTTTTAGGGCGTTGAAGGGAAGGAATGATAAAAGGGGTGCGAGAGGGGCTCAGTCTGTGAAACTAGGGTTGCCGGCGCGAGTTTTGGTGTATTTTCGTTTTATCTAGCACACATTTTACTATGCATTTATTTATTTTTCAATTATTTATTTATTTATTTATTAAAGGGCATCCAACAAGAAAATCACATAACATGAGTTAATAATAGGTTCTAAAAATATTGTTGACTGTGTGTTTCCTCAATTACAGGTTGCCACAGCGTGCACAATTTAGCGACTATTATTATTAAAACAAACATATTTATAAATCAATTATTATATTAAATTAAGGATTAATAAAAAATTAAATGCTAGAACAAAATCACCTTTACTTATCGCAAGAAGCCAATTTTTTAATACAAAATTTCTAACATGTGGCAAGATTATTTATAACCTAGTTGGCAATATTGAATGAACATGTCAACATGCGCAACTTTGCATTTGCCGCAACGTTCACAGAGTTCAAGAAGTTTTGCGCGTACTCTACCTCTCATGTGAGCTGTAAGGCCAGTCAAAAATGTATAAACAATATCGATAAAATTTCACTAGTCGACTACATCACTAATTTTGATGTCATTATGTTGGTAGAATTGATTGTGGTTCTGTCAAGGTGGTATTGGTCCTGCCCACATATTCCATAGATCGTTTTTTTGTATGAGAGTCGCGTATGTATCTTAAACGGAGTGTTACATACTCGTAGAGTATATTGTTCTGTGGTTACATACTCTTTGGTTCTCAGTTCTCAAAACTATTTTCGTTATTTTTATTCGTGTATTTTTACTGTAATTGATGGAGAAGAAAATAAATAGCACACCAAAAACGATGAATTGGCTAACGAACAATCCTATAAACTATCTCTGAAACTATGTTTCGTCGTAATACAACAATACCAGTGAGTTTGTTTAAAAACTTAAGCTGAAGTTTATTTAAAATATTTTTTTACATATAGGTACTCAAACTCAGTCATATATAAACATGAACGTTTAATTGAATTCTCACTCTAAAGTGCAATGACGTGATATTTCATACCTCTATCATACATAAATAAATTAGGCAGTGCGTGATGCCTCATCATTACGAAGCTAATTAAACTTTCCATTTAGCAATATTGCTAATTTCTACGTATTAAATCTGTTCAATCATTGGTTACATTACTTTCAGTAATCAATCATGCAACGTAACTTTGAAGAGGACTCTGGAAGAAGCTCTTGTTCAGCTACATCCACAGGCCTGAGCCCTGTGATGGACTACCACAGTAACCCTGTAAAATGGCGACCATCAAAAACTCACGAGGCAAGTACCATCACAGATTTAAAAGTCAGCCTTCGGCCAAGAAGCTGTGTTGGCCTCATTGTATCACCTGATGAAAAAGACCCATTCCCAAGCTGCAGAATACTACCCAGAAATCATAGGAAACCAGTTTTCAATCTGTTTGATACCACCAGAAGAGGTGGCCTTAGCAGTGCACATTCTACAATAGATGTAGCGTGCAGCACTAAACTCGAAGAACCTTGTCTAGATAATGCAGTATCACTAAATGCTATCACGGTGAATGATAGAACTAAGAATCAACCTACAACAAACTTCAGGCGAGGTAAGCCAGTGCAAAGGGCAGCCTCACGTCTCTACAAAGCTGACTGCGGCTTCAAAAAAGATGGTTGTGTTGGTCCCGAGTTCATTATCAGAGCGTCACAACCAACTAAGAATATGGATTTGACACTCTCAGCCAATGCTGATAAACAAATTGTGACAGTAGTACTTTTAAATGGACAGAAAGTTGATGTCACTTGCAATCCAAACATCATAACAGCTGGTCAACTTTTTGAAGCTTTAGTCCACAGCGAAAAATATGAACACAACTTCATGCTTGGTGTGGCTATTTTGATTGGTGGAGATTTTGTGTTTCTTCCTGATGATTACAAAATCAAAAAGGTTGCTCCAGATAACTGGCACAAGGTGTGGAGCAAGAAGAAAGGCTCTGAAGATGCAGCATCCCTAACATTATTTTTAAGGATCAAATTTTTTCTACCAAAAAACATATCAACTAACATACAAGGGGGTGAGTGGCGGTACAGAGTCTACCTACAGCTCCGGAGGGCTACAGTTGAAGCTTCCCTGACTTCAACCATCCAGAATCTCATTTTACTAGCAGGGTATGCTTTACACATTGAATTTGGAGAGTTCTCCTATAGAGAGCATGGTACGGCAGACTATTTCTTGCTTGAGCATTATTTGCCAGAAACAGTCATCACAGATAACATGGCCGATGTGAAATTAAGGATGAAAAGGGCACATGAGTCCAGGCATGGATTAGAAAGGAGCAGAGCTATTGTTAACTACATAACATTAGCACAAACTTTCAGAGATTATGGAGCACATTTTTACTCCGCTATTTGGGCAACTAGAGATGGCTTCTGCAGAGATGTTTGGCTCTCTATTGGACCAAGAGGTATTACAATTTACTCCAGAAACAACCAAATGACTGAGGATGCAAATACCTGTCCTAACAGAATTGTTCTACAAAGCCTGCCCTGGCATCACATACACACATTCTACCACAACAAGAAAAGCTTATACATATTGCCTAATGCTTATTCAGGACTTTCAAAAATAGGAATCAAATATAAACTTAAAATGGCTGAAAATAAGAGCTATTTCACCTTTTGGTTGGCATCCCTTCACCACAGATTGTATTTAAAACTGTATGCAAAGGCTGACTTCATAAATTATTTATCAGATGAACTCAGTTGCCCTGTGAATACAGATGGGAATCCAAAGAGAATTGACTGTAGCAATTACCAAGACAGCTACAATTTAGCTGTTAGAAATCCAATCAGAACAAGAAGACCTGTCAGAAGAAGGTTTAAAGTTGATATCTTTGGGGAAAAAAAGGCACAGAACAAAGAAAATGAAAAGCCTGATACAGAGGAACTACTTAGGCAGATTCTGTTACCACTGGATGAAAGTGTAACTGGATGTAATCAGAGTAAGGTCAACTCCTCCACTGAGGGCCTATCATCCTCTGAAAGCAGTCTCCCGAGGAGACAAGGGGTCAGGATGGGCACGCGGGTTTTCAATGGAATGATATCTCCACCTCTCCACAGTAAATACACAAGCACACATCTCAAAAGCAGTCCAAACATTTGTTTCAAAACTGATGGTGACCTGGTGTACACACAGAGTGATTCCGACGATCTAAGTTCTGAACAGAGACAACATTGCAACGTGAACAGCATGAAACTGCTACCTGAAAGGTATTACAATCAAAACGCGCCGACTGCTTACGTTCTAGAATCCCCTAAAGTCTACTTGGAAGCTCTGAATTACGCTACAAGTAACGACTCTTGCTTGAACACATCCCTGTTCGATAAGTTAGACAACATGGAATGTGTGCAAGGGGAAAGAGTATTTGTAACCGCCATGCTTGAGAGAGATGCAACGCATGCACTAGGTCTCCAAGTTGCCGAAGGTTCCGATGGAAATGTGTACATTAAATCCGTCACAACTGGAAGTCCAGCCGACTTATGCCAGAAACTGATCCCAGGTGATCAAATTATTTCAGTGAATGGTAAAACTCTACTGAATGTACACTATGACAAAGCTTTAGGAATGCTTCAAGCAGCACCTAAGACAGTAGAGCTTATAGTTTTACAAAACACAAACAAAATGCCTACAGATTACGAGTTGAGCAGCGTTAGAAACGCGATTACCGGGAGTATCGCAAGTGCCTTAGATGGAGATTTAACCGATGACGAGTTATTGAATGAGGAAGCTTTAAAAACTATTTACGCGTTGATAAAGTTAACGAAAGAGAAAGTGATAAATAGGATGAACGACACATCTAGCAAGCAAACAACTCCAATTAGGAGTAACCTTCAGAAGAGCATTTCAGAAAAGAATGTTTATGAGGAATCAGATTACGGGAACTTGTCACCAGAACATACACCACAGAAGAGAAATACTAAGTTTAATACTTGGAGAGGACAGTTCAACGTCAGCGGAAATCCTAAGCGCCGTCCACTTAGTTTAAGCATCCCAACGGATATAGAGCTGTCACTCACAGACAATTATTTAGACGAGAATACAGAAGATATTATGAAGAGAACATCATTGAAATCAATTCAATCGTCACTAAACAGCATTGATAAGTCTGTAAAGAGTAGTTCATCTAAGAATGTTGCATTACCAAGGAACTACGGCTTTGGCAGAAAGTGGCTGGGCCCTGTGAGGTATCCCGTTACTCCTTGCAAGAACAACATTGTCACCGACCGTCCATCTGGACCCATAAGTCCGGATATAAATGTTGAGAGAAAACATTTTATTTATGGTGCTGGAGACTCGGATGAAGACCAGATATTTTTGTAGATTTTAGACATTTAGCCACCTATTTTACTTGTTATAAATTTGTATATTTTATTATTAAACTCATAGTGATAGTAACAACGAATATGCAATAAGATTACCTAGGTACCTATTATAAAATTCAGTGATAATGTTAACTGATGGTAAGAGCTGATTACGAAAGATCAAAATATAGAATTTATTTTATGCAATCCTTTAATTTTTAATGTAACCTTCATATTGCATTAGTTTTCCGTATGTTACTTTAATTAGGCAAATGCAAGAAAAAGTATTGTTTGCCCAATTTTAAATTAGGTGTTCTCATCTAGCTGTCGGATGACCAACATTTCTATATCCTTGCCTCAGCCATCATTCAGTTAGCTTTACTCCCTTTCCTCTTTCCTGTGTTTACTCCACCTACCACCACCATCATGGTTCTTCGCCGTCTGCCCCGCCCAGGTTTAAATGCCCAGTCCGAAAAACGCTTAATAGGTAATACTTTGCCTGGATTTTGAGCTTTTTCGAATAAGCACCTATCATCATCATCATTTTAGCCATAAAACGTACACTGATGAACATAGGCCTCCCTCATGGATTTCCATAATAAATAAATAATGCTGGACAAATCACACAGCATCATCTAGCCCCAAGCAAAGCAGAGCTTGTGTTATGGGTACT
This sequence comes from Pasiphila rectangulata, assembly GCA_963082625.1. Classification (NCBI taxonomy): domain Eukaryota; kingdom Metazoa; phylum Arthropoda; class Insecta; order Lepidoptera; family Geometridae; genus Pasiphila; species Pasiphila rectangulata. Next base: position 17,943,811 of record OY720251.1, on the reverse strand, counting down.
AGATCACTGATATACTTAATACAATATACTACATAGATAGATATTTTTATTATATAAAAAACACCCAGAACACCCTGAACAAATATCTGCAGAGCGTACAGATATTTGTCCCGAGGCGGGAATCGAACCCGCAACCCCTTGCGTCGCAGGCGGACCTTCGTCCGCTGCGCCACAGAGCTCGTCCATGACGGGTAGTTGCCATTCTCACTACGCTTGGTAGGCGGGTTGGTGAGCGCAGTATGGGATGTTGATACACGGATAGACGCTGCTGCCCCTTCCGGAGGTATCCCTTAGCAGGCTCTTACTGCATCCATGGGCATGAGAGGAGGGGTATCATTCTACTGCCGGCACCCCACGGCACCTATATTATATTCTTAACCGATTTCGTAAAGGAGGTTTACAATTCTACTATGTTTTTTTAATGTTTGTTGCGCGATTACTCCGCCCATTCAGAATGAATTGAAATAATGAAAAATTAATGAATTATTCCGTTCCAAAAATTTGTAGGATATCGTGTTTTTTTTTTATTATTGAATTTAATATTTATCCTTTGGAATTTTGTGGTGTGCGTTACTGGGGCGGCATGTCGACTCGGATCAAGTTGAAAATATATAGAAAAATTAGAGCGCTATACCCTGTTAATATGCCCTAAAAATAAAGCCTGTTAAGGTTTCAGAGTAATTCGAAAAAATAAAATGATTTGACTAACATGATTTTTTTCTATTAGCCTTAGCCAAATTTAAAGTAGACTAAAAGGTAGCTTATTATAAGCTGCCTGTCCTTGGCCGGCCAGCGGCATTTGTGCATCCTGTGGTTTTCGGTAATTCCAATTGCCGCTGCAGTAACGTTTGGCAGATTTCCATATCTCCGGAACGGCTGGACGAACAGACATGATTTTTCGTGTTCGCTGTAATATGTGCCAATTGGTGCCTTAGTAGGTTAAAAAAAAATGCATGATGTATGAATTAGACGAGTTTTTCTGAAAATCGAATATAGCCTGGAGCTCTTGAACTACTTAAGAAAAGTGCTCTGCGATTACTGATGCCTATTAGAAATATGTATCACTTGGCAAAATTGTGAAACCCTACATATCATTTTCGAAGAAATATATCAGTTTGAGTACTAAAGATGGTTTACTTATTTCGAGCCTCAAATAGGGGAGTTTTAACAAGTTAACAACTTCACATGATTTGCCAAAAATCAAAGGCTATATTCAAATAAGCGCACACTGAATTTCAGCTTCAATTTCATCATGCATTTTTTTGGAAAAACTAAAAGTGCACCAATTGGCACATATTACAGCGCACCTGTCCACGAAAAATCATGTCTGTTTGTGCAGCCGTTCCGGAGATATGGAAATCTTTTATATCAATGTGGAAATCTGCCAAACGTTACTGCAGCGGCAATTGGAATTACCGAAAAACCACAGGACGCATAAATGACGCTGGCCGGCCAAGGACAGGCACAAAAAATATAAGCTACCTTTGAGGCTACTTTAAATTTGGCTACGGCTAATAGAAAAAAATCATGTTAGTCAAATCATTTTATTTTTTCGAATTACTCTGTAACCTTAACACCTAGGCACTTATGTTATTTTTAGGGCACATTAACAGGATTATAGCTAGCACTCGTAAATCTACATATTTTCAACTTGATCCGAGTCGACATGCCGCCCCAGTAACGCACGCAATTAAATTCCATATATTAAGATAATATTATTTTTTTAAAACAAATTATCGAGACATGAAGTAGGGGAAGTCCTATATAAGATAGGTAGATCGTGAGTTGCACTCAGCCCAGCCAGCGTAAATAAGTAGGAAGGAACTGACGAGAAAGCCCGATGATGAACGGAACAAGACCAGCTCCTAAGAAATTAGTTGTTACCCCTTGCTCTCATACCCGTGGATGCTGGAAGAGCCTGCTAAGGGATACCTCCGGAAGATGGGCAGCAGCGTCTTTCCGTGTATCAACATCACGTACTGCGCTCGCCAACCCGCCTGCCAAGCGTGGTGAGTATGGCAACTACCACTAATGGAGATGAGGGCGGCCCGTGTTCAGTAGTGGACTTTTTACGGCTGAAATGAGTAGGTACCTACCTAGTAAAATACCTATTTGACTCAAGTTTTATTCTAAGGACCCAAGATGCACTTTGGACCAAAGTTTGGTTGATCAATGTGTACGATACGGACCGACTCTACCTAAATCTTTATCAACATAAGCGCCGTTCGGATAATGAACTGCTAAGTACCTACCTACCTATGATATGACACGAGTCGTTATCAGTGCCGTGCTAGGTAGGTATCTCTATATAGCCACCACAGATAATTTAATACACTAGTATAGCTACGTAGAAAAGCTACCTAACGTAGTGCTCTCAGAATAAGTAGTGCTATAAAATGAGTACGGCACAAGTGAAGGGTCTTCATAGTAGGCCTACCAAGACCCAACAATTTTTATGATTATGTACTGGTCATTATCTGTAGAGGCCTTCCTTGTTCTACTTAGAGATCCGATTACGGATAGTCAGAGTTCTTAAAATTGATTTGCGCACAATATTATAAACCCTCTTATTACTAGGCACGTAGACATAGAACCCAAAAGTATATCAAGTAGGTAGGTAACTATGTCGGAGACAAAAGTATCTAGGTACTAACCTAAATTATATCACAAAATCGACCGCGTGCCGCTTACGTAATAAGCCGGCTTCGGTTTGTACCTAATGGTTCTAGAATTTTCTGCTGTTAGTAAACCCAACAACTGAAAATGCAAATGCACCTCTAGGTACCTTCATCTACCTAAGTTGATAAGGTACTTGTGGGCAACCATCAAGCGTATGTGCTTGATGTGGGGCAACTAATAACAATATCAATAGTTGCCTCTAGTTGCTCAGCATCACACCTAATTGATAACAAGGATTAAAATCAAACAGCACATAACATTAATTATTAATTTATTAAAAATAACATCTGCTTGTACGAAACAAACAAAATAAAACTAAATAATTCTAATGCAACGGATCATTGCTTTCCTACAATTCAATCAGACTCAAAAACAAAACAGAAAAATATTCTTTCACACAGCAATATCCCAGTCATACTACAGCATTGCAATACCCTTAACTGTGATAATAATATAACCACTAAGTTTCAGTTCATTTACACCATAAATGCGTTGAGAGGTTCATTTGTGCACTTTTACATCATACCACCCATGCCCCCCATGCCACCCATGCCTCCCATACCACCCATACCTGCCATGGGATTTGCTTCCTTCTCTTGTGGTATTTCACAGATAACAGCCTCCGCCGTTGTGAGCAGTGAAGCTACTCCACTGGCATCAGTCAACGCTGTTCTTACTACCTTGGTGGGGTCAATGATTCCCTTCTCAATCATGTTAACATATTCATTGTTAAGGGCATCATAACCAAATTCAGGTCCCAAGTCTTCCACTTTAGCAACTACAACTGATCCATCAATCCCAGCATTCTTTGCAATGGTCATGCATGGCATCCTGAGGGCCTTCTTGACGATTTCAACTCCGGTGGCCTGGTCGCTGTTGGCGGTTTTAAGTGCTTCCAAGATAGGAATACATCTGAGGAGAGCTGAACCACCTCCGGGAACAATACCTTCTTCAACAGCAGCACGGGTGGCATTAAGGGCATCAGTGACACGGTCCTTCTTCTCATTCACCTCAACCTCGCTGGAGCCTCCAACATGCAAAACGGCAACACCTGATGCTAGCCTGGCAAGACGCTCCTGAAGCTTCTCCTTTTCATACTCTGAGGTTGTTTCCTGAATCTGATCACGGATTTGTTCGGCTCTTCTGTCAATGTCAGACTTCTTGCCTTTACCCTTCAGAAGAAGAGTATCGTCTTTGGTAATTACAACCTCACCAAGTTGGCCAAGGTCTGATAGCTGCACATCTTCAATTTTGATAAGGTTAGCATCATCTCCGAACACAACAGCACCGGTGGCAATGGCCATGTCACTGAGGGTAGCCTTGCGGTTGTCGCCGAAACCAGGGGCCTTTACCGCAGCAACTTGGAGTCCAATCTTAAGTCTGTTGACTACTAAGGTGGAGAGTGCTTCACCATCAACATCCTCAGCAATGATAATCAGCGGTTTCCTTTGCTGGTTAGCCAGCTCCAGAGCAGGGATGATGGTCTGAACATTGCTGATTTTCTTCTCAGAGAACAGTACTAGGGCATCTTGGAACTCTACTTTGGCTCCCTTTGAAGAGTTGATGAAATATGGTGAAATATAACCTCTATCGAATTTCATACCTTCGATGATGTCCAGCTCGTCGTGGAGGGTTTTGCCATCCTTGACGGTGATGACACCGTCTTTGCCGACCTTCTTCATGGCATCAGAGAGCAGCTTGCCGATGGCGTGGTCACCGTTGGCGGAGATGGTGGCGACCTGCGCGATCTCCTCGGGCGTGGTGACGGGCTTGGACATGCTCTTCAGCTTGTCTTTCACAGCGTCCACGGCTATCATTACTCCCCGACGGATCTCAATGGGATTGGCTCCCTTTGAAATTTTCTCGAAACCCTCCTTTGCGATTGCCCTGGCGAGAACTGTAGCTGTGGTTGTGCCATCTCCGGCTTCTTCGTTGGTGCTGTTCGCTACGTTTTGTACGAGTTTAGCTCCGATGTTCTGGAATTTGTCTTTTAGTTCGATGCCTTTGGCAACTGTCACACCGTCTTTTGTAATTTTCGGAGAACCCCAAGATTGTTCCAAGATGACGTTTCTGCCCTTGGGGCCCATGGTTACAGCGACGGCGTCGGCTAAAATATCCACGCCCTGGAGCATCAGGGCTCTTACATCAGCACCGAACCTCACATCTTTAGCGTAAAATCTGGCAAGCTGATGAGATTTTTGCAACGACACTGTCTGACGAACAACACGGGGTAAACGCAGCATTTTGGTTAAGATTGGAATGGTTACAGTACTTAAAAAGTTTCTTCCAAACTTCTCGAAGATTCGATTCTCGCCGGGATACAAACGTGATCTTCGGCCGGTTGTAGGTTATGAAACACTGGCGGGCGGGGGCAGGCGGGGCAGGGGCAGCTGGCAGACCGTAGACAAGGCAGACGGACACGGACTTGGAAATCTATCTATGGAAAATGCAAATGGCGCTGAGAAAATTTCATAGACAAAAAGGGAAATGTCAATGTCTGCTACATGGATGTTTCCTCATCCAATAATGATTCAGTCCTATTTGAATAACCCTCAGAGCAAGATAAGAAATGTGTGGGCAACTCGAATTGTACAATCATATTATCGCATAAATTGATTTCAAATCACTCTTGTGTTTTTTCGTTCATTCGCCCAGGATTGCTGGCTGTCAAATCTGACAAAAGTTGTCAATTTGCTCAGCTGTCATCCATCCACCTCGTCGGTATTCGGGCGATAGCGAAACGAACACGTTTAAATTTTTATCAACAAAACATGCGGTAGTTCATTTCGGGGAGCGCACATAAAGCACGGTCACTGTCTACTGTCTCAGTTACGATTTCCTAAGTGTTGTGTTTTATTTAAGGTTTTTAAACCACACATTACATAATGGATATTCCGCCGTAAGTTTCGCCTCTGTTAACCACTTCCTCAGCCTTTATTAGGGCTAATTATCAGGAGCTTGGTCTAATTACCATTCTATTCCGTTCACGTCCTTATTACCATACTCCTAGACCTTATAAAATGAGCCTATTGATAGAATTCTTCTAAACATCTAACCTGATTTCATTACAGAATAAGAAAACTTTACATTATTTCTTTAGACAATCCATTTTTTTAATTTCGGAGAGCCCCTTGGAGTCCCATTGAATAAACTTTATTTATAAAATATTAATATAAAAATATTATAAAATATTTCAAACTAAAAATTGCTTTATAATTATATTTTAAATGAATATCCTTTATTGTTATAGCAGTTCCATGGATTTAAAGGAAGGTTCCTTGTTGGGTATTGGTAACCCTTTGCTAGATATCTCAGCCACTGTTGATATTGATCTTTTAAAGAAATATGACTTGCAAGCGGACGGTGCCATCATGGCTGAAGAAAAACACATGCCTGTATACAGAGAGCTTATGGATAAGTAAGTTTAAACAGTAACATAATTATAAGTATTATCTTAGTCTATGATAGAATATGAATACTCCTTATGATGCACCATACTAATGATAAAGATAGGTATATACTTTTTTAGAGTATTACTTAGAGATTCTGTTTTTGCACAAACTTGCTAATGCTAATTAAATTGAAGTATAACGGACTAAAATTACTTATTCAGTTAGTGCCATATTAAAATTAAAACATAAAAATTATACCTAATTTTGCGCTGACTAAATTTAAATTACTGTTTAGAAACATGATACCTCTAATCATAATTGGCTTTATGTAGTGTAAAACCGAATCAATACCAAAGTGTTTGCAATAAATACTTAAATGTTATTTCTAATCCCATGTGAGGACTTTCTGTCTTGTCTTGGTGACAGAAAGGCTAGAATATGCTTTTTTAATACCAATGAAAATATTGCTGTGTTATACATTTTTTCCATTTATTTATATAAGCTTGTTATGTTGTAGGGATAATGAACCCAGGTAAAATGCAGGTTGGGTAAGAGTTATGTTGATTGAACACTAAAACTTGTCACTAACTTACAACCTAGAATTATTTTTTAGTCCCAACCATACACAAAGTTAACTCGTAATGGTGTTGTACAAAAAAAAAGTTTTAATTTTAGACATTAAATTGGAGTATTACCAGAGTATTACCCTTAACTAATAAACAGTGATTATATTAATGAGCAATTAATTCATCACTTCTTAATTAAATTTAATCAATGTTTATAAGTAAGGGGGTTAATAAGTCGAATATAGTAATATTTATTGTTTTTAATTTGTTTGTGTAGATACTATAGGCAAGTAGTTAGGTACTATTTCATAGACATGCTAAAACTTAGAAGTTAGAACTAGAAGTTTCACCATACCTTGCACATAAGTAAGGCCTTTGCATCTATTATAGATGATTTATACAGCGTCAGCAACTGGTAATCATGCTGTACGGGACACTGCAGTGTCTGGGACATTGTTAGATGGATTAGGCTTGCCCAGCACCTATACCATGCTCTCAGCTTAGTCAGCTATTATTCAGAGGAAAGAACAGGTCAATACGTCTGAAGCTAACTAAGCCGCGGGTTTCCTCACGATGTTTCCTTCACCGTTAAAGTTCGTGTTAAGTGTGCACATACATACATTTTTCAAGACAGAAAAATCCATTGGTACACGGCCGGTATTGAACCCACGACCTTCGGATAAATAAGGTTATTTATATACTATTCATAGGTAGGTAGGTATCTACTAATAGTATAGAGGTATTAGGTGTGACGACTGGTCTAAAATGAAATATTACGAAGAATAATGCCAACAATCACAATATAAAAATGTCTTTCATGACTAAAAAGTTGAGAGTCGCGTAAAATGAATCGCGGAATTCACGCTGCATAAGGATCTACTCGTACGTGTAATCGTCCGCAAAGTGTACCTCTGGTACCCGTTGGGAACAAATTTCTAAAATGTATTCCCATCGTGTACCACGCAACCGAATCAGTATAAGAATTATTTTTATTCTTCTTTTCTCAGGCCAGCAATAACTTCAAAATGACAGTAAATGTAATACAAATACTCTTTATTCTACACCAAAATATTAAAACACACAGATATACATTAAGGCATTACAGATATGAGGTACAATCGGCGGCCTTATCGCTAGAAGCGATCTCTTCCATGCCAGTTATGATTTAGCAAAATAGAAGTACGAGTTAAACACAATCCCCATAACTTACAGGCACAAAGTTCATGAGTGATGTAATTTATTAATGGCCTCGTAAAATAGGAATACAAGTCAAACACAGCCTATATGACTTCCAGGTACAAAGCAGAGTTCATAGCCGGCGGCAGCGTCCAGAACTCGCTGCGAGTCGCGCAGTGGATCCTGAAGAAACCCGGAACCTGCACCTACTACGGCTGCGTCGGCAATGACGACTACGCGAAGATCCTGCGGGAGAGAGCCGTGTAAGTGTCACTTACTTGAGCTCCTTATTTTTAAACTTTTGCATCGCGCCCGTCACCCTGAGGCAGAGTTGTGAGGTCTCCTGTGCCCGTAATGCGGCCACTACTGCTTGGCGGAGGAAATAGATATGGTGGTAGTACTTCCCTGGATGAACTCTTCAGAAAAAGATCTACACACTTTCCCCCTCAACGGTGATCATGCAGAACGACACCAGCTCCGGATGTGGCGTGCCTCCGAGTCTTCACACCGCGCACAGCTCCGAGTCGTCACGTCGCGCACGTTTTCACTCCACGGAGGCCGGAAGGCAAAAGAGGCGGCGTTTTTTTTTCGAAAGGAAAATATTTGTTGTTGACCGCAGATGGCCATGACAACGTTACCGGACTATGGCGAGCCACAAAAGTTAGGTTGGGGCAACAAGCTCAATGGCACCACTTAGGTTCGAACCACGGCTTGGACTGTTGCCAGATTTTTATGTGTAATGATGGTTAACGTCCAGGTGCAAAACTGCACTTTAGGACGGAAGAGTGTATTCTTCGGCCTCGCCGCCGAGACCGGTTATTAAGCAGCTAGTATGGGACGGGTTGACGTCACTTCCGGGTTAGGGGCGGTGAGCTCGTCAACGGGCAAGCCGAGATTGTCTGTTGAGCCGAGTGTCTCGGTCGACGGAGGAAAGTCTAACAAAATAGGGCGGCGCCGGTGCAAAACGTATATTTTATAGTAGAGCGATTTGGGACGGTCTACACTCGACGACGCGCTTGCACCCTATTGGTCGACGCGGTAAGAAGTCGCTCCGTCTTGTAGTGTCGACAGAAAAGTATTAAATTGTACTTCGGAGTGAATTTTTGGTAAAAATAAATTCATTATTATTCTGCTCACAACCGACTTGGTTATTTAATTCTCTGCATACCCGATCTAACTGATCCTTATACGTTTAAACGTGACCGGTCATTCTGACGTCAGGATGGCGGGTCCCTAGGCTGTAAACTACGTTCGGTGGGAAATAGCTGACATCTATACAGCATGTCCCGTAATTGGGGTACTAAGCCGAAAGGGGGGTTTTCTACCCCCCCTGGCAAACAACGTTTGTTCTACGACTTTCTTGATTTTCAAGTTTTTCAGTGATAAGATAACATTCAAAGTTTATACCAATTTCATAAGAGTGACAACCCTGCTCTCAGCTGTTACGGGCAATGACCTATTGACCGCCGGGGATTCCCGCGGCGCGCCCGCAACGCGCTTGTGCGTATATTGAGTGTGGGTATAGGTGCGTGGTGTGCGTAGGCGCGTAGGTATGTATTACGGACACACGTCTGTTATACATTAGGGTTGACAGCGACTTGGAAAACTTGTAAAGATATTTAATTTTGTATGGAAACCTGAAAATACGTTTTTCTGAAATCTTTCTTCGCCTTTGCATTCCTTTGGTGGGGGGTAATTTGCAGCTCCTGGCTTAATACACCAGTTACGGGACACCTTGTATATACCAGTTATTACTTCCTTCAAATATTGTAAACCTAAATCCTGAACCTATTAAGGAAATAAAGATATAATGAGATGAATGGGGGAGCCCAGCGCCTGTCAAAAAATGGAGAGCAAAAGCATTTCACAAATAAATAGGTACCTACAGTTACCGGTGAATGCGCTTATTGAAAAGTTTATTGTTAGAAGTAGAAATACTCAGTTAAATAATCAATTTTCTTACTTTTCCCTCAAGAACCAAGTTCTTATCTAAATGGACTAGACAGTTATGTATGTAACATTACATCATTGTGTTCAAGATATACTCCGTAAACACATTCAGTCACCGACACGATAAGGGGAGCAAAAGTTATCGTTTTTGAAATAGCTTTACATACTTATCTTTGTCTTGTCATCTTAAAATTCAAATTAAAGGTTCAAACAGGAGAATACCTACAATAAAGAATGTAATAATATTTCTGTGGGGTGCCGGCAATAGAATGTTACCCCTCCTCGGCATACCCGTGATTTCAATAAGAGCATTCTAAAAGCTGTATTACACTACACGGTATTCAGGGCCCGGTAGTTAGGGCGATTACGGAGCAAGGCTTGCCGGGTCCGACCGGTCGCCCTAGTTAGGGTCCCTTACGCTCCAACTCTTATTACACCACTGTTAGGTTAAGGGTCTCTGAATACCGTGTAATGTAATACAGGCTTAAGGGATACATCCGGAAAATGGGCGGCAGCGTCTTTTCGTGTATCAACATCCCGTACCTACTGCGCTCGCCAACCCGTCTGCCAAGCATTGCGAGTATGGCAACATTCTCCCATGATCTTAGAGACCCATGTGGGAGGCCTATGTCCTGTAGTCGGCGTAGACAGCAGTGCTGTGGCTGTAATGATGAAAACATGATGAATACTGTTCACGCAGGATGAGTTCGCTGACAGCAGGATAGAAAAATTGTAATAATAATAAACAGAATAATTTAAAAATCAATAAGCGAAAAAGGGACAACTGCTTTGCCTCTTTTGTACTTACCACCCATTAATCACCCTGCTCTAAATATTCCGCTGTCACCGAACTCATCTTTCCTGAAATGTACTGGCTATATAAGTGAACTAGCTATAAATGAAGAACCCGTGAACTCACTCCCGCCTAACTCCTCAGCGCAGACGGCGTGACCGTGCGCTACCAGGTGCACGGCACGGAGCCCACGGGCACGTGCGCCGTGCTGGTCACCGGCGTGCACCGCTCGCTGTGCGCCAACCTCGCCGCCGCGCAGAAGTTCACGCCGGACCACCTCGACACGGACGAGTCCAAGGCGGACGTGGAAGGCGCTAAGATCTTCTATACTTCGGTAAGGGTGCTATTATAACTAGCTAGAGATGGTGACTAGACTACCACATCAAGATTGATGTGTGTGCCTCTCGGCCGTGGAAGGCGCTAAGATCTTCTATACTTCGGTAACGGTGCTATTATTACTAGCAAGAGAGAGTGACTAGACTATAGGTACTACTACATCAATCTATGTGTGCCTCGCGGCCGTGGAAGGCGCTAAGATCTTCTATACTTCGGTAACGGTGCTATTATAACTAGCTAGAGAGAGCGACTAGACTGTAGGTAACTACATCACTGTATGTGAGCCCCGCGGCCGCATTTCACGCTAGACCACCACGAGACGGACGAGTCCAAGGCGGACGTGGAAGGCGCTAAGGTCTTCTATACCTACTTCGGTAAGGGTGCTATTATAACTAGCTAGAGATGGTGACTAGACTGTAGGTACTACTACATCACTGTATGTGCGCCCCGCGGCCGCATTTCACGCAGGACCACCTCGAGACGGACGAGTCCAAGGCGGACGTGGAAGGCGCTAAGATCTTCTATACTTCGGTAAGGGTGCTATTATAACTAGCTAGAGATAGTGACTAGACTATAGGTACTACAACATCACTGTATGTGCGCCCCGCGGCCGCGTTTCACGCAGGACCACCTCGACACGGACGAGTCCAAGGCGGACGTGGAAGGCGCTAAGATCTTCTATACTTCGGTAAGGGTGCTATTATAACTAGCTAGAGATAGTGACTAGACTGTAGGTACTACAACATCACTGTATGTGCGCCCCGCGGCCGCGTTTCACGCAGGACCACTTCGAGACGGACGAGTCCAAGGCGGACGTGGAAGGCGCTAAGATCTTCTATACTTCGGTAAGGGTGCTATTATAACTAGCTAGAGATAGTGACTAGACTATAGGTACTACAACATCACTGTATGTGCGCCCCGCGGCCGCGTTTCACGCAGGACCACCTCGACACGGACGAGTCCAAGGCGGACGTGGAAGGCGCTAAGATCTTCTATACTTCGGTAAGGGTGCTATTATAACTAGCTAGAGATAGTGACTAGACTGTAGGTACTACAACATCACTGTATGTGCGCCCCGCGGCCGCGTTTCACGCAGGACCACCTCGACACGGACGAGTCCAAGGCGGACGTGGAAGGCGCTAAGATCTTCTATACTTCGGTAAGGGTGCTATTATAAGTAGCTAGAGATAGTGACTAGACTGTAGGTACTACAACATCACTGTATGTGCGCATCGCGGCCGCGTTTCACGCAGGACCACCTCGAGACGGACGAGTCCAAGGCGGACATGGAAGGCGCTAAGATCTTCTATACTTCGGTAAGAGCAATGAATTTTATACCCAGCAGTGTCAGTCAACGGGCTGATATGATAATAAGTACTACGAATCATATCTACCATCTCGAGGACGCTAAGATCTACTGAACATAGAAATAACTTCTAAAATCTAAACTGCAGGCATTTGTAATGTGACAAAGAATCATGTAAGTATGTAGTTTTAACCGTGAACTCTATTCTTATAAAAAGTGTCAACTTTAATTAATTTTTAGGTAGGCCTGTATCAATTAATCAGCTTATCGTGGGTTTTGGAAAAGAAGCGAACGAGTTCAAACATGTACCTACTACTAGCTGTCCGTTCGAACATCTACTACTACAACTACTTAATATATAATACTTTTTGCTTCCAGGGTTTCTTCATAGCCGTGTCCCCTGAGTCCATAATGAAGTTGGCGACACACGCGCACGCGAAAGGTCTGACGTTCGCGCTGAATGTGAGCGCTCCGTTCGTGTCGCAGTTCTACCAGAAGCCGCTGGGCGAGCTGCTACCGTATGTCGATGTGCTGTTCGGTAATGAAATGGTGAGTTTTCAGATCAATTTATGAAAACCGTTACAACATATTACATATTTGCGGCAATCATCAAGACCTCACCTCCCGTGCTAGTTATAAACTGTGTTACAGCAAGGTAAGCCCTATCAAACTACGTTTACCTACATATAAAAATACAAGGTTATAGATATACATAATACTAATATATAAAATAGATAGGTACCTAATATATACATACAATAACACCTAAATACACTTATGTACTTAGATTAGACACGTCGCCGATGTGATGACCGGGTGTCTAGTGTCAGGCGTTCAATGAACTTTCTAAACACTACACCTTTCGGCCAAAACCAGCGTCCATGAAGGAATTGAAATTCACCTCACGGTGACATTCCAACTTTACTACTCTCAAGCTCGAGTTTATACAGCCCTTTCTCATTAGTAGCTATAAGAGGCTACGGCGGTCCGTAGCGCTTGCCGGCGCAAGCGCAGCGGCCGTCCACCTACAAGATGGCGACGACTTGGTAAGAACCGCAGGTTGGCGCTGGATACAGGCCGCTTCAACCGCAGTGCTTGGATCCATGCTGTGGACGTCCTACGGCTCATATGATATATGATGAAAATAAAGCCTGTATTACATTACACGGTATTCAGGGACCCTTACCCTAACTAAGAGTGGTGTAATAAGAGTTAGAGCGTAAGGGACCCTAACTTGGGCGACCGGTCGGACCCGGCAAGCCTTGCTCCCTAATCGCCCTAACTACCGGGCCCTGAATACCGTGTAGTGTAATACAGCTTTAAAGAAGTGTAAATACAATGTCGGTATGACACTTTTACGTATTCGTCTTTATTACGAGTCCAACTTTCACGGCTTTTCTGTTCATGCCAGAAACTAACATATCGTTGAAATCTCGCGTTAAAAAATAGATAACTAGGTACTTGTGGTTTTTGTTTGCAAGGTAAAGCAAAGTCATTAATCAAATATCCTTTAACTTCTTCATATTATTTAACATAATCATGCTCAACAGAAAACAGTCATAGGTAAATATTTATGGAGACAATCTAAACACTATAACGTCGGCTGGCAAGTCTTTGGCGACTACGCACGAGCTATAAAGCCACCCGAAGTAAGCTGAACGACGCGCAATAACTAAAGAACACTAAGTTTCGGCCGACTTTAAGCCGAAACCGAGGGCGAACCTCGATTTTTCAAACTTCTGTCGGTCACTAACAAAAAGTCATTAAATATTAATTTAATTGCGGGTTTAGCCCTTTGATTATGTAGTATAATGTATTAAGTATATCAGTCATCTAGTACCCATAACACAAGCTCTGCTTAGCTTGGGACTAGATGATGCTGTGTGATTTGTCCAGCATTATTTATTTATTTATTTGGATTCTTAATCAGTTCACTGAATGAACGTATTGATCACGTAAATTTTATTACATCACACCAACACAGTAAAAGAGTGAGGTTTTTTTTTTATCTATTTATTTGGTCACATAGTACAGAGTGATTACAACATAAAGGAATTTGATAATGCCTGCAGTAGTTTTTTTTTTTTAAACTGTGTTGCAGACCAGGTTGCTTGTTATTCGTTCCCTCACTTGAAAAAAAAAGTTTTCGAAGCAAACGAATTCAATTATGTGCTTTATTCTTGTGTTTGTGGTTTCAACATAACAAAAGATCGCTGGATGTTCTCCGAGTCCAATACAATATTATCTTCAGGATGATGTTGAGGCTGCCCCGATTCTGTAGCGCATCAAGGATGTTAGCTTACTTACTACTGTACAGATGCCTTCACGCCATCATTCGCAAAACAACAGTATCCCTGATGAGCAGAGTTCGGGGCAGCCAAAACAGCATCCTGCAGACTGTAGCCGAAAATTGGACATCTCCGCTGTGGAAATGCCTCATACGAAGAGTGATTAGTGGGGGAAAGTATTTCCCATATTAATCATTAACTGTTACTTATAGAATAAAAAGAAATAGATATAATATAAATAAGAATAAGCTATAACTTGGACCAAGTAAATACTTGGTCCATGCTCTTTGATTAGACATGAAAAAATAGAAAGCAGCCTATCTATCGACTCTATTTTAAAATTCAGCGATTTTGATATTTTCTACGAAACTCGGTCTACGAAAATTTTAACGAACAGTTGTGTTTAGTTAACCTGAACTGAATTGAACCAGTTTCATGGCTAGATGACAATTTTTTTATTGTTAGACCGTCATTTAGATTAACAAAATCTATTGGTCACGTTATTATTATTTTTTAACGTAATCTAAAAATTACGCTGGTACGCGCCGACGACGTGGCTCGGTACAGAATGATGACGTCACGAGCCCCCACTCCTAAACTGCAACTCGCTTTATCTATTATTTCATGTAACATGACCAAGTAAATACTTGGTCCATGGCTATAATATGGATCTGTAGTTGTCTGAAATAAAATATTTTTATTTTATTTGAATTAAATGTGTTTAGTTTTTATTTTGTAAAGATAGAGCAAAACGCTACTTAGAGTAATCAGCTACCTACTACTCTAAGTAGCGTTTTAGCTCTGTCGAATAATCACTAATTGACTTTGACACATCAATTTTATATTTCCAGGAAGCGGAGGCATTCGCGATAGCGTTCGACATGGACACCAAGGACCTACAGGTGATCGCCCAGAAGATAGCCGCCCTACCCAAGATCAACCCGAAACGGCCGCGCGTGGTCGTCATCACGCAGGGCTCCAAATCCGTGATCCTGTGTCAAAACGGACAGGTCACCCTGATCCCGGTGACGCCATTGACGCCGGAACAGATCGTGGACACGAACGGCGCGGGAGACGCGTTCACGGGAGGTTTCCTAGCTCAGATGGTCAAGGGAGCGTCGTACGAGACAGCGGCGAAGTGCGGGATTTACGCCGCTTCGGAGATCATTCAGGCGTCCGGGTGCACGTTGACGGGGGTTAGTGATTTTAAATCAAGCTAGAGCTGTGATAATACGCTTTTTGATTGGATCTCATACGTAAAGGCTTGCCAGCATATCAGAACCAACTGCCGGATCGCTAAACTGTTCTAATTGTGGATGCGCTCTCGTATTAACTTAGCCACACAGATACTGTTTAAATTGTCTGAAAGACGCAAAGGCCTATGATGATACGTTACACTTGATTTTGATGAGTTTTCAAACTTTCGCACTCGGAACGGATCGATAGACATGTTGACAGGGTATTAAATCAAAGTTCTAGTTAGTCCGTCAGATATACAAAAATAATTGACACGTATTTTTTCCTTTTCCCAATCGATGAAATAATAGATAAAGCGAGTTGCAGTTTAGGATTGGGGGCTCGTGACGTCATCATTCTGTACCGAGCCACGTCGTCGGCGCGTACCAGCGTAATTTTTAGATTACGTTAAAAAATAATAATAACGTGACCAATAGATTTTGTTAATCTAAATGACGGTCTAACAATAAAAAAATTGTCATCTAGCCATGAAACTGGTTCAATTCAGTTCAGGTTAACTAAACACAACTGTTCGTTAAAATTTTCGTAGACCGAGTTTCGTAGAAAATATCAAAAAGCTGAATTTTAAAATAGAGTCGATAGATAGGCTGCTTTCTATTTTTTCATGTCTAATCAAAGAGCGTTAGTATTTTAAGTTCAATAAACACGGCAATAATGTACATAGTAAATTGTATTGGTCGCACAACTTGGTAGATTATGAATTAACTGAATTAATGTAAATCAAGGAGATATTAACGGGTGTATGATAATAGAATTTGCAATCTTTGGGTTCTGGCTCTGTTATAATATACTAGAGTATATTATATCTATTCGACGACCTCTGTGGCGCAGCGGGCGAGGGTCCGCCTGCGACGCAAGAGGTTGCGGGTTCGTTTTCCGCCTCGGGACAAATGACTGTAGAATGATCACAATGAATGATAGACAATGATCTGCAGATATTTGTTCAGGGTGTTCTGGAATATCTATCTATGTAGTAAAATATATAAATTATATCAGTCATCTAGTACTATAATAAGAATTGTCCAGCATTATTTGTTTTTTTTTTATATTCAGTTTCATGGAAATGTATGGCCCTTGGTTGTAAACAGATTGTTCTTTTAGACTATTGTTTAGAGATGCAATTGTAAACAAACTAAAGATTTATTTATCATAGTTTTGTGACTTCTTATAAAGTATTTATTTATTCATGGCATCAACTCTGCCCTGCCCAGTTAATCGAAAATCATATCTATAAGTTTCGATTATAAAAAGACAAGCTTTAGCCCACAGCTTCTCACGCGTTGTATGGATACAATGTAGCCTATATGTTAATCCTAGGCTACATAAATATAAGTGTAAAGTTTTACTCTGCAAACTTCAAAAATATCTACATAACATCTTGTCTCTATAAAATATTAGATGTTGTCGAGAAAATGTACCTACAGGTCGCGCAATAGTTAAAGATCGCTCGGCAAAAGTAGAAGGGGTATGCGCAGTATTCAATTCTAAGGTCTATTTGGTGATGTGCGGAGTGAGGGGGGCGGGTGTGCGCTGACGGCGTCACGTCATTGGTAGATCAGTCGCTGTCAGGGTCTCAAGGTCACCTCCCGCGCTGCGTTCACGCGTCTCGATTCCTGCTCAATTGTACACATGCGCCGATTGCCCCCACTAGATTCATCGAGCGATCTTAAACCACTGCGCAACCTATACCTACATGTATGCAAAGATTTCAATCGTTAGATATGCCCTAATACTGACACCAAAAACTGTGGCATTATCTTTAAATGTGTGATAACAATAATGCTGAGGCACATTGGTTATGCCATTAAACCAAACTGTTATTGTTACCATTTATTGTGCAATCATATTGCACAAATGAAAATGAAAAATATTTATTTTATCAGCAATATAACAAACAAACTTATATTGTTTTTGCTTTTGATAAAATAAATATTTTTCATCTTCATTTGTGCAATATGATTGCACAATAAATGGTAACAATAACAGTTTGGTTTAATGGCAAAACCAACGTGCCTCTTGCACAAATGTTCCTGACAAATGAACACACGCCAGAGATCACACATCCGGCTAATACTGTGTTTAGAGGTACACTGATGTCAAATGAGCATGCTCACTCGTATTGTGTGGAAACAAAACAGCGCGGTCTCATTATGTTTGGGGCGTATCTAACGATTTAAATCTTTGCATGTATATTTCTTATGTTAAAATAGTTGTACATTGTAGTCAGTTTCATAGGCTTCAGATTACACCACTAAATGTAAATGCATGTAATTATGATAAATAAAATATTACATTACAAAGTACCATCTTTATTGAGTTATGGCTTGATAATCAAATTGTCAAAAACATAAGAAATTGTGTGCCTTCAGGCATGGACAACCATTGATATAAAAGCATAGATGAGCCCTCACATCAAAAACTATAGCATTGTGTCTACAATACTGCTGTCGACTTCGCAACACGCCACGCCTACCGAAAAAATTGTGCATTATTTGCAAACACTACTTTCTCTTTCTTGCATGAGTGAGCTCACTCATATCGTTTGAAAACACAACGGCGCGGTCTCAGTACGGTGAGGGCTCATCTATGCTTTTATATCAATGTGGACAAGAGATATTTGACCTTAAAATTAGATTCAACAGCTAACAGTATCACATTCATCTTTTTAACTATATTATAAAAAAAAAACTTGCTATATCACCAGGACCTAAAGTCTATTCCTACTATTACTCCTTTATGGAAAAAAAAACTTATAAAAGTTTCTTAACAGACTAATAAAAGCTATGTAACATAATAGGAATGTAACAATCTTATAACTATAAATACAAAAGTCATAGTACCCAAGAAGGTACTTAATTATAAGCCTCAATTTTTATATACATCTTAGAGATATTTCAAATTTAATTACATTGTTTGTATGACATGTTTTAGAATAGTTTTACATTATCTTTTGGTATGATAACCAAAAGATTATTCAGTAGGATTATTTCCAAAAACAACTTTGTAACTCACAATATGCACCTCCCAATCCGGTGCATTTTCTGTTTCGTTACCCAGAAGAGGCATACAGCGATATGTCTCATAGATAATGATGTTATTTATGAGTTTGGACATACTTCTGGTGATGGTGCGGGTGACAATGCATGTCTTTCTGTCATCTGAACACTGCTTCTCTCCACATACCATACAGCTAGGGTTTTTGATTGTGATTCTCTCTCTGGGTGCCCTGTAATAAATGAACATTTGATTGATTGTACTTATGTTTGTATTTGTTGTGAAATAAAGATTTTTTTGTACCAATCTAGTGTTTTGATGATTTTTTTTAGGTTTTAGGTGATTTTTTTCTAATGCATGTCCTGTTCTGAATATTATGATTCCTTTATTTCCTTGGCAGAAGACTATATAAATGGATACAACCACACTTAGCTGGCATAACTAAAAAACAAATTTGTACATATTTTCTATACCTATTCTAGTGACATCCTGTAATTACGGGAGCACCAGGCTCATTTAGTCCTTAGTATTATGTATATTATGTGTAACCCTGTGTTGGATGTCCTATTAAATAAATAAATATTTCCCTACCAAACTAGTTTGTGACTATCCGACCGCTAAGGAATACCTAGTAAACTTGTGAGTAGCATTTTATTTATACATATTTTTTTGGCATTAGATATCTATAGATGCATACCGCTTCAAGTAAGAACGTAGAATCTTTGAGTTTTTGAAATGCATAGTAACCAGATACTATTTTCTGATTCCGTTCCAGCAAGTCCGCCGCAGTCTTGGCAGATTCCATTTGAATACACTCACTCATAAAATTCAGTTTGGTTGTATTGTGAACGAGCAATAATACAATGTTTTTCAGCTCCTAATTTTGTTTCTTTGAAAGTTTCAAAATAAAACTTTAAAAAGCCGCGAATTTCTACCTGTCAGCAAAAAAAATACATAGGTAGTACAGTACATTCACAGTTATTTTACCTCTGACAGATGTTTTCTGAGTGTTGGTTGGTAGTACTGTCGAGTGTCGAGTTGTCTTGAAGAGCTTTTAGCGTTTTTCTTTATTAGTTGTGATATTTCATGTGATATAATGCCGAAAATGATTCAAAGTAGCGGAAGAAAGATTGTATTAGCAGTGCGTGATTTTTGTGAAAGAGAAAAAGACAATAATGCTCCTTTAATTCCATTTGGCAATGTTCGTCAACGAGTAGCCGCCATTACAGTTATGTAAAAAAGGGTTACCCGTCTTTAACATTTTACCCAATTAAACTGGAAACTAGAATGTCATACCGTAAGCACCATATTTAGAACATTATATTAGGATTGTCAAGGTATTTTTGTGAAATTACTTACACGAGGGCAACGATTAATCTGTGAAGTTTTATTATTGTTATTATTTAAGATCATGTCGATTTTTTTTGTATTCTGTTGCTATTAATTTAGGTATAGTTCATTTTGATGTCATTTCTATTTGTGTTTTAAATATAATATATGATGTTATTCGTTCATACAATAATGTTTGTCAAATAGTGTAAGTTGCCATATGAATAAATAAATAATAAAAAATAGCGATATATGTAGGCTATCAATTAAAGTTGTTTGTTATTTCAGGCATATCTGAAAAAACCGTCAGCACCATTACCAAAGAAGGTGAAGTAGCTGCTTCCACATCTCAAAAAATTTCCACGCCAAGAAAGAAACGAATGCAGGAAAAGAAAATTAAATTGGATGATTTTGATTTGTGTGCAATTCGAAATAAAATACATCAAATGTATACCGTCAGAAAGGAGGTACCGACTTTGGGAAAACTCTTAGCAAAATTGAAGATTGACATAAATTTTCGTGGAGGGCGTACTACACCCTCGAGGGGTGTGGAAAATTATCCGACAAATTGGATTCCGTTTTAAAAAATGTGGGTCAAAAAGGAAGCTACTGATGGATAGGCCTGATATTGTGGCCTGGAGATACAGATACCTAACTATTTTGAAGCAAAATCGCGATGAAGGCAGGCCTGTTGTGTTCCTAGACGAGACTTATATTCACGCGTCCTACACAGTAAATAAATGCTGGCAAATAGAAAATGAAGAAGGTGTCCTCAAAAACGATTCTGCTGGTGCACGATGGATTATTGTTCATGCGGGTGGTGAAATGGGGTTTATACCTAATGCTCTGTTAATATTTAAATCGCAGTCGAAATCAGGTGACTACCATGATGACATGAATAAAACAAATTTCATGAAATGGCTTCAGGAAAAACTCATTCCTAACTTGCCGGCTAATAGCTTAGTAGTTATGGATAACGCCCCTTACCACACAGTAAAGATAAACAAGGCACCAACATTAAGCTCTACTAAAGTGGATAACAAATAAGGGCTTATCTTATCTGCCTACCATGGTTAAAGCTCAACTACATATATGAAATTATAAAAGAGCATAAAGAAGCTCCAGTATATGAAGCTGATCAAATGCTTGAAGCTCATGGTCACAAAGTGGTCAGATTACCGCCATACCACTGTGAGCTAAACGCAATTGAATTTATGTGGAGTCTCGTCAAAAGACGTGTTGCGGATAAAAACGTAGGACAAGAAGCAAATAACATTGTTAATTTAACCAAAGAAGCGTTTCAAACTATAACTGCAGAAGATTGGCAAAAACAATGCGAACATGTGCGCCACATTGAAGACAAGCTTTGTGAAAGAGATGGGTGTATGGACGCTGAAATAGACAGGTTCATAATAGAATTAAATGACGAGTCTGATACAGAATCCGACAGCAGTTCCGACGACGAAGATTCATCTGATTGTGATGATTCATCATTGGCAATCCGCCTGGAACATGCATATTCAAAATAAATATTTTTATTGCAGTTTGATCTGTTGTTTAGTATTATTAATGTAATATTATTGGTTTACCAAAATTAGTAGGGGAACAAAGTAATATTAATACTAGTAAAATAATATGGGGAGAAAGAAAATTTGACCAAATAGAGCAATATTATAAATTGTGTAATGATAATTTAAGTTTAATTAATTTCCCTAGAGAGTTGACATTATGTAATAATTTGAAATGTAATAATTTGGAACATAGATGTATTATTAACATATTGTATGGTAAAATTGTTAATGTTTTATGTCAAGCTGCGACCTGTAGTAAAGTGAACTGTGTAACGCGAAAATGTAAAAAGAAACCTATTGCGGGGTGGAACAGATATGTTAGTGATGCACATAGGGAGGCCAGGTTGAAGTTTCAGATCTGGCTGAACTCTGGAAAACCTAATTCAGGCCGAGTGCATATGGATATGAAAGAAAGCAGAAAAATATTTAAAACGAAATTAAGGTGGTGTCAAACTAATAGCGAACAAATTAAGATGGATCATATTACGGCACAACACTTAAAACAAGATTTTCGTACTTTTTGGAAGTCCACAAATAAACTCAACAGTAAACCGGGTCTCCCTGTGAGCGTTTCTGGTCTCACAGACAATAATGCCATAGCAGAAATGTTCAGGGATCACTTTACCGTGCACTCGCCCTTGGGACCATCACAGTTGGTAATCGATAGGGGATCCAATGGCCAGGAATTACAAACTAGGTTCACAGCCATTGATGTACACAAAGTTATAAAATATATGTCACGTGGTAAATCTCCTGGCCATGATGGTCTCAGCATAGAACATCTACAGAACGCGGGTCCACATCTGCCCAGAGTGCTTGCTATGTTCTTTACCATATGTATGGGACACTCATACTTACCCGATGAAATGATGAAAACTGTGGTGGTACCTATAGTTAAAAATAAGACTGGCGACACTAGTGATAAGAATAACTATAGACCGATTTCGTTAGCCACTATTGTAGCCAAGGTGCTGGACAGTCTGCTTGATGCTCAACTTAGTCGTTATCTAACACTTAATGATAGTCAATTCGGCTTTAGACCAGGCTTGTCAACAGATACGGCTATTTTGAGCCTGAAGCAGACTGTTAAGTATTACACTGATCGCAAGACTCCCATTCATGCCTGTTTCCTCGACCTATCCAAAGCATTCGACCTGGTTAGTTATGACTTGCTGTGGCAAAAGCTCAATGAACTGAAAATGCCACCAGAGCTTAATAACATTTTTAAGTTCTGGTATCAAAACCAGGTCAATGTGGTGCGATGGTCAGGCGCTTACTCGGATACAT
Organism: Pasiphila rectangulata; assembly: GCA_963082625.1. Lineage (NCBI taxonomy): Eukaryota > Metazoa > Arthropoda > Insecta > Lepidoptera > Geometridae > Pasiphila > Pasiphila rectangulata. The sequence continues at coordinate 17,920,887 of OY720251.1, read as the reverse complement.
ACAGGCTGGAGTGCGGCGTGAGACAGGGCGGGCTGACGTCTCCAAAGCTCTTCAACCTGTATGTAGACGCGCTGATGGATGAGCTCAGCAGTACCCGTGTCGGTTGTCATATTGACGGTGTCTGCATCAACAGCATAAGCTATGCAGACGACATAGTGCTGTTGAGCGCATCCACGTGTGGTTTAAGTAAACTATTAAAGATCTGCGAGAGGTATGCTACAGAACATGGACTAAAATATAATGTGAAAAAGAGTGAATGCATGGTTTTCCAGGCCAGAGGAAGCTGTCCCGTACATAACATACCGCCCATAAAGTTATATGGAACTCCATTAAAGAAAGTTAGCGAATTTAAGTACTTGGGACATCTCCTAACCTCTGACCTGAAAGACGATGCAGACATCGAGAGAGAACGGAGGGCGCTGTCTGTAAGAGCGAACATGATAGCCCGCAGGTTCGCTCGCTGCTCTAGAGAGGTGAAAACAACGCTTTTTAAAGCATATTGTTCTAGTTTTTACACATGCAGCCTGTGGGTGAACCATACGCAAAAACAGTACAGCGCCCTACGTGTGCAGTATAATAACGCGTTCAGAGTGCTGATGGGGCTGCCCCGGTTCTGCAGCGCGTCGGGGATGTTCGCCGAGGCGCGTGTGGACTGTTTCTACACCACCATGCGCAAGCGGGGAGCATCTCTGGTGCGCAGGGTCTGGGCCAGCTCCAACAGCATTCTGAGCGTGTTCGCGAATAGGTTTGACTGCATCTATATGTATCATTCCTCAAGGATGCACGCTTATTTAAATAATAATAACATCAAATGCAACATTGCCAAATAATTGTTGTAAATATTCCTCATTTTTCATTAGTGTCACATCAAAATTAATTAAGAGGTCTTGTATTATTTTATTTTAATTTAGTTTAATTTATCTTGTATTTTTATGGGTGTACGAAGCCTGAAATAAACGTATTTTATTATTTATTTATTATTATTATTGGTACCTACATAGTGTTAATCGAATATTGGTACAACTGTACTGATTTTGTATAGAGATAAATATTTTATTAAAAACATTTCTTTCAAAATACCTGGGAGACCAAACTTAATTTTTCTTTTGGTATTTCGTGTTTTCTTGGGAAAAGTTCTTATCTAAATGACCTTATAATGGTAAACCCTAAGTATAAAATTTCATTCAAACTGTTAAGGCCGTTTCCGATAAAGCCGATATATGTATATGAATAAATAAATATACATATATATATATACAAGATTAGCTTGTTTAAATATCGTATTATATGTAACATTATCACACAAAGTGTAATACTAAATCGGCATACTTAGGTAATATTAGCAATACTGTTTTACATTTCGTTTAAGGGAGTCATAGAAGCTAGATATGGCAACATAACGCTCAGATTGCCAACCTAACAGCTAGAGGTAAAATAACTGTGAATGCACTGTAATTGGTGTCTAGTGTTGCCCTATGTCCTGACCTAACAGAAAATAATATCTGGTCGGCCAAAATATACCGGAAATCGGTCTTTGAATGTAATGAACGAGTTTACCCAGCTTCGGTGTTCCCAGCATAATCTATAATTTCGAATATTCGGAAAAATATTTGTAATCAGTGCTACCACCGACTTTAATGATACGATTTTGCTTCGTCAATAACGTCTCGAACTTGCTTCCACACTGGCACCCGCCAATTGACTATTTTTATCTGCCGTGGGTTGCCGGCAGTAGAATGTTACCCTTCCTCTCATGCCCCTGGATGAAGTAGGAGCCTGCTAAGGGTTAGAAAAGATGGACAGCAGTGTCTTTCAGTGTATATATCCCATACTGCGCTCATCAACCCGCCTGCCAAGCGTGGTGTGAGTATGGGCTTCCATAACATGACAGGCATGATGTGTTGCGTCGTCTCACTCGCACTTATGGTTATCATAATTGTTATCTTTTGTCGCGCTTGCATTTGTTTTGTTACATGAAATATGTAGGAACTTTAGCATTGTTTAAGATTTAGTTAGCTCACATTTTTAAGTTATAATTAAAATATAATAAATGATATGAAATAAGAATCATTCGTAAGACTTTTGGATACATAATGGCAAGATGATAATAGCAGTGAGTGAAATCCTACAAAATTCGGCCTTAAAAAGGCGTACAAATATTAATTTCTACTTAGGTACAGAGAATATAATTTATTACATGCTTTAAATTTCACAAATAATATGTACTTAAAAAATTAACTTTAAAAATTAAAATATTAATCATAATATATATTAAAATATTAATATGGATCAGATGGGCTTCTAATAATAATAATAATTAAAAAAAAAAAAAAAAAAATGACACCGCTCGGACAACATGACTCTTTTCTTTAATTTTAATTTTAATTTTATTTTCCATAATTGAACATTAAAAGATGACACACGTTGTCAAGAATGATGGAAAATGTAAACAGAAACGTAAAATTTGAAAAAAAATGATAACAAGATCAAAATCAAAAGCGGCCGAAAATGCACTCCCACCACCACCACCGCCCGCTCCGCCAAGCTCCACATCCTCGTCCGATGAAGAGGAATTTGTAACACCCCCGGAGACGAGTGAAGTGTCGAGCGAAGAGGACGGGCCCCTATCGCCCCCGCCGCCGCGACCACCTGTGCGACGTGGGCGACCCCCGCTGTCAGCTTGGGCCTGCAGGGCATCCCGCCCCGCGCCCGGCACCCGTCACTGATGGCATAGTGCGGCGCATGAAGTGGACAAGAGAAATTAATAAAAACGTCATGCGCGCATTTTTTGGGGCTACAGAGGGAGGAATTAACCTGACGGCGTATCGAGTTCGGATGCTTCCCTTGTTTCAGGCTCTTGAACCAAGCCTGAGCGTTACCGCGCAACGACTGTCTGATCAAGTGCGTGTGATCCAGCGTTCGAAAACACTGGATGATAGTGTACTTGATCAGCTCCGACGTGAAGTGTTAAGTGCTCAAGTGATTGATCATTCACAACGTGACCCAAATGTCGCGCCGCCGTCTACAACACCTACGACACCGTTGACCTCTCGGAGTGGATCCGTTAATGATATGGTCAATTACGTGAGTACAAACACAAACGTAAGTACCCAAGATAATGAGCAATTGAGGAGGGCTTTGGAAGATGCGATTCTTCAGTACAGATTAGTAGAAGTCAAGCCACGTCTTCCTCGCTTGCCGACCCATAGACGAAATTTAGCGTTAATGGGGGCCTTGGACTCTCTGCTAGCTCCTTATTTGTTGACTAGCAGAAATCTTATTGATACACACTCTATCCTTTATTGTGGGGCTATCGCAGCTTGCCGCGTTGCACGTGTCAAGCTACCGGACACTGACCGTGCACCACGCCGGGGGAGTGATACCCCTGCTTGGCAGTTAAGGATAGAGCGGCGTATTAATACGTTCAGGACTCTCATTGCAAAGCTAATTTGCTTTAGTGAGGGCAATCGTCGTCCTAGGGTTATGCGTTTTGTGACTCAGGCTTTCTCTGGAACAGACATTGATCCACGAGACTATTTAGCCTGTGTCACAGAACGCATAGACTATCTAAAGCAAAAAGTCTATGCGTGGGCAAGTCGAATAAGACGCTATAGGAAACGTATTGACAGGTACTGGCAGAATCGTGACTTTCAAAGTGATCAAAGGAAGGTTTACAGAAATTGGGAGAAACCAGATCAAAGTGCTCTGAATGGTCACGTACCAGATGCTGAAACCGGCAATAATTTTTGGCGAAGCGTCTGGTTTGTCCCTATTCACCACACAGAAGCTGACTGGATGAATGTAGTGAGTGCAGAGTGTGAGCAAATCGAAACCATGGAGAATATTACCATCTGTCCAATGGATAATACTAGCGCAATCCGTTCGGCACAGAACTGGAAAAGTCCTGGACCGGATGGATTGCATAACTTTTGGGTAAAATGGTTTTTATTTCTGTAATTTCTTAAGGTGTGCAATAAAGTATTTTGTATTGTATTGTATTGTATTGTTTCGTTGCTCACACTCCGTTCTGGCTACACAATTCCAAGAAGCTATTGAACTCGGGTCTCTTCCAATTTTCATGACAACTGGTGTAACCTTCTTGCTCCATAAGTCCGGTAGTACCGCGGAACCCAAAAATTACAGACCAATTACATGCTTACCCACCATCTATAAGCTTCTCACATCCATTTTAACAGTAAAAATTAACACACACATTGTTGCAAACAATATTTTGGCACCTGTTCAGAATGGATGTAGAGTTGGGTCTCGCGGTACTAAGGAGCTCCTCCTCATTGACATGGCCATTAGCGAAAAGGTCAAGCGTAGCAAGGAAAACCTCTCTGCTGCTTGGATTGACTATAAGAAGGCATATGATTCAGTGCCACATACATGGCTTGAGAGGGTCTTAGAGTTGTATAAAGTAGATACTACTCTAAGATCATTCTTAGGTGTGTGTATGAGGCAGTGGACCACAGTACTTCGTCATCCAGGAAGTAGATGGGATTCTCTTGCTACGCAAGACCTGATAAGGATTGAGAGGGGTATATTCCAGGGTGATAGTCTGAGTCCTTTGTGGTTTTGCCTAGCACTGAACCCGCTTAGTACTTTACTAAAGGATTCAGAGCTAGGTTATCGCCTTCGCAGAGGTGATGAGAGCATATCTCACTTGTTGTATATGGATGATCTCAAACTTTTCGCGCCGAAAAAATCAGAGTTGATAGCTCTGCTTAATATTACACAGATATTTAGCAGCGCTATTAACATGGAGTTTGGTGTTGAAAAGTGTGCAATTATACATATTCAACATGGAAAAGTTGTAAATTCAACAAATTTACAGCTTTCCCAAAATATGTCTCTCAGGTGTCTCTCCGAAGGCGAAACATACAAGTACCTTGGTATGTCTGAATCGTTGGGTATAGTGGATAAGGACATAAAACAGGCAGTGAAGGAACGTTTCTTTTGTCGCCTCACAAAAGTTCTAAATAGTCTTTTGTCAGGCGGTAACAAGGTGCGTGCTTACAATGGCTAGGTTATGCCCCTACTCATTTACACGTTCGGCATACTAAGGTGGTCTCAGACAGAATTGGATACCCTGGATTGTAAAGTTCGTCAAATGCTAACTGCTCACCGCATGAGACACCCTCGTTCGTCGGTTATGAGAATGTACATCCCGCGGAAGTGTGGAGGCCGGGGCTTTCTTAACGCGAAAACCCTCCACAACCGCGAGGTGTGCAATCTCAGGAGTTACTTTCTCCAAACAGAGTGCGAGGTGCATCGTGATGTGGTTGCAGTTGACAAAAACTTTACTCCTCTCTCCTTAGCTAAAGAGAACTGGCGCCAACCACTGGTGATGAGCATTCAGGATCGTAGGGCAATATGGGAGAGCAAGGAGCTACATGGGAGATTCTATAAGACCCTTATGGGGTCTGATGTAGATCTCCTAACTTCAGTGAATTGGCTACGTTTCGGTGATCTCTTCGGAGAAACTGAAGGGTTTGTCTGTGCAATTATGGATGAGGTAATCAAGACGAACAACTACCGAAAGTACATCATGAAAGATGGGACAATTGACATATGTATGTCGGGCATGTCACCACCCTGGGGAGTCCCTCAGGCATGTACTTTCGGGTTGTTCGCATCTTGCTAATTCTGAGTATTTGCACAGACATAATCAAGTAGCCAAGATCATTCACCAGCAACTTGCTCTTCGATATGGCCTTACGGGCCCTGAAGTTCCGTATTATAAATACGCACCGGAGTTGGTTCTTGAAAATGGCCTTGCCACGCTCTATTGGGACCGATCTATAATTACGGACAGGACTATTCTTGCGAATAAGCCTGATATCGTTCTGATAGATCGGTTGGAGCGGAAGGCAATACTCGTTGATGTCACCATTCCACATGATGCCAATCTCGTCAAAGCCGAGAAAGATAAGCTCAGCAAATGTCTTGATTTAGCCCACGAGATTGCCACCATGTGGGATGTTGACTCAGCGACTATTGTTCCGATAGTCGTTTCCGTTAACGGACTCATAGCGAAGAGTCTCGATCAACATCTCGAGAGACTTTCGCTAGGCAGTTGGATCAAGAGCCAGATCCAAAAGGCAGTACTCCTGGACTCGGCACGTATAGTAAGGAGATTCCTCTCCCTGCAGCCCTGGTCATCGACCGCTTGAGCCTTGCTTCGCGGCCGGTGATTCACCGTTTTGATATATTTTTTACTGTAGAGTATTTGTTTTTGTATTTCTTTATAGTAAAAAATGTATTTTTATGAGTTTACAAATAAATGATGTGGAATAATAATAATAAAATATTAATTAATAAAAACGTCTGGTTATTGTACATTATTGACGAGCTCTGTGGCACAGCGGGCGAAGGTCCGCCTGCGACGCAAGGGGTTGCGGGTGCGATTCCCGCCTCGGGACAAATGTCTGTACGATCTGCAGATATTTGTTCAGGGTGTTCTGGGTGTTTTTCTTCTATATACCTCTATAATAAAAATATCTATCTATGTAGTATAATGTATTAAGTATATCAGTCATCAAGTACCCATAACACAAGCTCTGCTTAGCTTGGGGCTAGATGATGCTGTGTGATTTGTCCAGCATTATTTATTTATTTATTTATTATTATTATTATCATTTAAAAGTCTTTAACAGCATAAAAGCATTTGTCAATTTAAAAAAATATAAATAGTTATCCTAAATTGATTTAATTCATCACATTTTAGATTGTCAGGTAGTTTATTATACAGGATGATCGGCAGAACGTTGAACATACGTAATGTCACTACAACAACGAATACTAAAAACAGAAAAAATAATTATTTAATGGGGCTCCCATACAACAGACGTGATTTTTTTGGCGTTTTTCGCTCGATATAAATAATGGCAACAGGTAGACCCTTGAAATATTCATATAATCGTTAGTTCTATATTCACTTTAAAAATAAATAATTGAATTAAAATAAAACAAGTATTATATGGGGGCTCTCATATAACAAACGTGATTTTTTTTGTAGTTTTTAGTTGTTTTGCCAAATAATGGTACGGAACCCTTCGTGCCCGAGTCTCATTCGCACTTGGCCGATATTTTTCAGATTTTCTTAATGTAGGTAAATAAAATAAGTTATTGGTATGATGGTACATGTTATTGGTCTTAGCAATTTTTCTGTTTGATTTTCTGATAAAAAATATAGCTCTAGATTTTTTTACACTGAATGTAAAATAAAAATATTTGAATGTAAGGCGTACGATGTACTCGTTGCTTGCGTGAGAAGTGTGAGAACCAATCAAAATAAAAAAAAAACATAAATACCATAGACAAATGTGTAATAAAAAATTAATTAATGAAATTAGATGGCAATACAAATGTGACCGACAGGATATCAAAATATTTTTTTAACGAGGCAATCTGATTGATAGCCATTTTGAAGAGTCTTTTGTTGGTGTTTTGTGAATGTTTTCAAGTAATTTTTGTAATAAATCATCGTAAAGAAAGGCAAAAATACACAAAACAAAGTAACAAAATAAAGTACAAAGAAATAATAAGATGATTTGTGTTTTGTTTGTTTGATAAAGGTGCATTGTGGCTAAAAAACGAACCGGAAAAAGCTCTACCGTATTTTAGTTTTTTGTTACATTTTTTCTTTTATTTCACCTGATCAACGCTTTGTTATTTGAAGTGCATTTACGTGTATATATTAGAGTGTAGCAATTGTCGGCATTATTATTTACATCGCGTGTTTTGTTCGCTACGTAAAATTTTGATCGCTACAAGATGGCGGCTGTTAGATGCCCGCTCCGCCAAAACTCGATCGCTTGCTGCGATGTGTCATCGGCGATCGGTGACATGCTGTAAACCGGCGTCCCACATCGCGGCACCACTCGCCGGGTGTTTTCGTAGCGGTTCCATTTCATAAAATGGAATTTCGCTCGAGGCGCCAAAATGCGATGGGTGTTGACATAAGTTCGGTACCGTACCGTTACTCCGGCGGCTGTACGTAATTAACTGTAAGGAAAGACGAAGATGTGCGAACCGGACGACGTCGGCAATGAAGTGTGGAAGCGATGGATATTAGATGCGATACACAAGATCCGGTCCCAGAAACAGAGGCCGAGTGTGGAGAGGATATGTCATGCGATCAGGCAGCACCACAACTACCATGAAGATGCGGTAGCCGAGCAGCTAGAACAGGCCGTGCGCGAGGGGACTGTGCTCAAGGTCTACAACAAGGGCCAGAGCTCGTACAAGGACCCAGGTGGCTTCAAGTCCCGGACTCTCAAGATCACGTCGGAATCCGACCTTTACAGGGCTGTGGCCAAAGCAGTGCGTGAACTAGGGGAAAGAGACGGATCCTCGCTGAAATCTATTGAGAAACATTTGTACCAAGCATATGAAGTGTCTGTGGCTCCTAACGTGAATGTGAATGCAGTGATCAGGTTTGCAGCTAAACGTGCAGTGGCAAAAGGATTGTTGGCTCACCACAGTGGCTTGTACAAGGCCGCTCCTAGGCCACCTTCATCTTCAGATAGATCTAAATCAAGGTCACAAACACATTCTTCCGAATCCCCAGAAAAGGTAAGCTTTTGTGAAGGTTCTGTATGAAACTGTTGTAATAGGCCTAATTGGAAGACATAAGTATCAAATGAATTAGTATAACATCTGGCTTGTTACATGTTGGCCATGTGTGCAATGTAAACAAACAACATACTTATTATAGTGATATTCTTATTGCACAATCTTTGTTATTAGCTATTACAGTTATGACTTGGCTCAATTGTGAGCTATTCTTTGAAAAATTTATAGAAAATATTTTTGAAAAACTTATCTAATATGAGCTTGTTCACATACAAGTTTAAACCTACATGCTAAACAGATTAAAAGCACTTGAAAACATTAAAGGAATAGTTATAAAATGTATAAAAACTGGTCTGATTCATTATCAAGGTCAGTAACCCCAGTGCTTTCAACCTTGAGCCATTGTTATATATGAAATGGATAAACTGCACTTCCTTTCCCATTCCTTTTATAATTTGATCACCATCTGAATTTATATTGTTGACTTTCGTGTTATGATAAAAACAATGTTTCAGATGTATTATGCCTTTAGGCTTTTTAGCTTTTGGCTTTTCTATCCAGCTGGGTAAATTCGAAATAATTTTTGTTCATGCTTAAAGTCTATTTATTATTATTTATTTATTTAGAACATTACATTAAAGAATTATCTAGTCAAGAAAATAAGAACTGAAAAACTAATGTTTAAATACAACAATGAATGAATATAAATTAACTATAAAAGCATGAACCATGTCACAAGTTACTATTATGGCTTACAGGGGCAATTTCATGACTAAACTCAATACATATAGTTAAAACATAATTATAAATCTTAGTTAGCAACAGTAATGAATTTATTTGCTCCATAACCCTAAAATAATAGTCCTCTGATGTTGCTAAGTAGTGCTTAAGTATAATGGTTTAGGGATCAGTTTATTCTTAAAGGTGTTACTTAAACAATTCAATTCTACAATGCTTAAATTAATTACAATGCTTAAATGAATGATAAAGTAAGCGGGTAGTAAGGGTGGATGTTATGAATTACTTGCTTCTGCCTGCAACTTTGCATACATTGTACCCAGCTCAATCCCATAAATTAGTTTTTAGGTGAAGAGGTAACAAACATCTGTTCCATACATCCGTTCATAAAAACTTTTGGCTTTATAACATTAGTGAGATGTTTCCACCTTCAGATTGAAGGAGTGGCAGTGTGCACTGAGTGTCTCGGCACTGATGCAAAGAACAGGCTCGGTGCAGTAGAACCCCTCATCTGCTGTCAACAGTGCAAATCTTATGGTCACCCCTCGTGCCTCAATTTATTGGAGTATATATCTCAAACCACAGTAAAGGTGAGTCAATCTATCATCATCTCAGCTGTACAGTATCAGTGGATATTGTACACCTGGACAAAGGTTTCCCTCCATTTTTTTTATTTTTTTTTATTTTGGGGTGCAAAACAACAATCTATTTTCTTTCCATTGAGTCAAACTATAATCTATACTATTATTATAAAGAGAGTAAAGTTTGTGATGTTGTAGGGGGCAATCTCTGGACCTACACAACTGTTTTGAAAATTATTTTACTAATAGAAAGCCACAGTATTTGTGAGTGTCATAGGCTATAAATTAACGCTGCCGTAATGATGAGAGATATTATATGATTGAGTTCTAGATAAAAGTTTAAGAGCTTGATACTGCCTACAAAAAAGTCAGCGACAACCTATGTCTAACTTTCATATTTAAGTTACAAAAGGTCGTTTTTGTGATTAAAAAATAATTTAAATCAATTGTAAGGTGATGTTTATTGGTTTTATTATCGACAATTATGAATTCTTATCAAAATAAGTAAATTTATCATCTCAAAGTGTTCAAAAAAACAAAAGACTTTCCTTTTACTGCATATAATTTGGACAAATGGTTAAGGCGCTCCCTCACCGGCAGCATTCGCGTGTAATGTAACGTTACAGATTCGAGCATTACATCAGTGAGGGAGAAAAACCGACCATTACAGCGCGCACCTTGTAATGATACAATAAACAAGTTTACATCAGTGAAGGAGGAGAACCGAGCATTACAATATTGCCGCACTCAGCACAATGACTGTTTCGTCTGACATTATGGAAACAACTAAATCAAACGTGAATGCTTGCAAATTCAAATCTATACTAATTGTTACATTAAACGCGAACGCTCGTCTTGTATTGTAATGTAATGTAATGCTCAAAGTCGAATCTATAATGTTATATTACGCGTGAATGCTCCCAGTGAGGGAGCGCCTTTAAGGAGATAATACGACATAGGTATGGAACCGCGCCCGTGTCATAATCTATAAAGTGATATTTCTATTAGACGGCTTTTTGTTAAACAAGACGTTAATGGCTACACTGGCGGCTATTCTGTTGCACTAACTAGCTAAAGATGATTGACGTAGAACTGACTTAAATGGCTATTCGGTTAGTGCCGTCCTAAAATTAAAACGTAACAAATACACACAATTTTACGCTGACAAAAAAAGTTTCTCTTGCCCTCACTATTAAGGGTTAAAAATTCTCTGGTGGGGTATTGACCTGAGAAAGTAGTGTTTTTCGCATGGGCAGTTATATGTTGACTTATCTCGGGTTGGAACTCCTCATTACATCTTATTAGATCACATCTATTATACATATACTTCTATTATATCACATCTATTATACTATATTTAGTATACAGAGAAGTTTTTAACAATTTAAATAAACAATCATCGACGTAGCTCAGAAAGTTGCTAAACTGAAATGGAGCTGGGCTAGTCATGTCTGCCGCATGCCCGAAGATCTGTGGGCTAAGATCACCACCCAGTGGAACTCCGACACGGTAAGACGCCGCGGCAGACTGAAGAAACGATAGCGTGACGAGTTAGACCAATATGCATGATCGCATGGGTCGAATTGACAGCAGATCAAGAAGTATGAAGAGCTGGGGAGGAGGCCTTTGCCCAGCAGTGGGACACTTATGGCTAATTGGAATTGGAAAATAAACATGATTTATTTAATTATAAAAATGTTATTCACTTATTTGAACAAACGCGGTAATATAGCCAAATTGGCATGAAAATACATACGACATACATATGCTTTAAAAATATAACCCTCCTGGCAGTCAGGAAATAAATCGTAGCACTCAGTACTAACCTAACCACACTCATAATTTCATCACAAGTAAAAATGCTTACTGCCCAATGAAGTGGGCACCGGTTCAGCTAGTAGTCTAAATAACAAAAAGAAAGTTATTTTTATTTATACTAAATCTCATTTATTAGTGATTTGAGACCACTCTTCAATATAAAAAATGTTTCTGGTATAGATCGCTCTTTAGCGATAAGACCGCCAATTGTCACTTTGTGTTTAGTGTTTATTTTTATGTTATTATTTTTATATTTAAGGTGTGCAATAAAACATTTTCTATCTATCTATCTAAAATACCATTGACTAGTTCGAAAACCAGCCCTTAGGAAGAAATTCGATATAAAAAGTGACAGTTTGTTTGCAAACATTTTACAGTGAATTTGGCTGAAAAATTTCAAGGAAATTACAAACATTGATAATATTTGATTAGGTTTTTAATTTTTTTTTAATTTAGTTGTAAAAGAGTAGGTTATTTTTTATTTTGGGAAGACCATAGGAATAATAATTCTAAGAATACTAAGTTAAAAATTCTCTGGAGTTCAGAGTAAAATAATATTTTAGAATTCATTCTTTGAACATGACTTATATATAACTTAGGTTATTAGATATCTTTGCCTACATATTTATGCACAAACTAACAGATGTCTGACCTGATTATATCATAACAACAATCTATGAATTATGTATATCAGATACAATAAAGCAATTTGACTAAAGTGCCCATTCATAAAATGAAATATCAATAGCATAATCACATAATGGTCTTAGGGAATGTAATGTCATTTTGCTAAGTAATGAAGCAAGTGGGTGTGCCCTCCATACCTACAAATTGTCACATTATTCTATAAAAAGAAGCAGAATTAATATCACCATATATAATACCATGACCACATTCTAACTGCCTATTTGACATTTGAACATAGGGTTTTATTAACCTGTTTTTGATGTAGGTTTTATAGTTTTTACTTGTTATTATGTTTTTCTATTTATAAGTTTACTAAGTTATGTTAAGGCAGGGGGACAAGAAAACCCTATTTTAATATATTACCCTTATTAAACCCTATCGCACAAAGTTCATCGAAAATCTGATTATATTTCAAAATAGTTATTATGACTGAATGAACTACTAAAAGTATTTAGGAAGGACGAAATTAGTTGATGTTGGTTTTCTATAACGGTTGATGACACGCGTTTCCCTTCTGCCTTGCATGAAACTACATTCTATAATAATTAAAATGTACGTTAAATTGGTTGAATAACAAAGATGCGTTAGATATTTACCAACCAAAGTGTTTTTTGCATGGGACCACAAGATTGAAATCAAGTACTTAAGGTCCTCCAGCTCTAAAATAATATTGACTGAGTTTCTGGAACCCTTTCCTGTATTGAGTGGTCTGGCTCATGTTTGAATGATATCTTGTGATGTGCAGTCGGTGCGGTGGTCCTGCGGCGCGTGCGCCGCGTGCGCCGTGTGCGCGGAGCGGGGGGGCGCGCGCTGGGCCGCCCGCTGCGCCGTCTGCGCCGCCGCCGCGCACCCCGCCTGCGCGCCGCCGCCCTGGCGCTGCCCGCCCTGCAAGCAGGCGCGCGAACACAAGTCAGTATACCTACCTGCGCCCCCTCCGACGCCTCCCGCTCGATCACCCCACTCACCGGCTCCTCCGTTCGCCGCAGGTCCGTCATGGGAGGTCCGGCGAAGGCGCGCAAGCCGCGGACGCCGGCGCGGCGCGCGGACTCCGACGACGAGCCCTCCGACGGTAATGAGCCCCCGCGCGCGCCGCCCGAGCCGAGCATGTCCAAGGAGAAGCAGAAATTTTTCAGATACTCTGCGTTCAACCTCGTGAAACGACGGCGGCGGCGCTCCTCCAGCGAGTGGGAGGGCTGGGACGACGGCGCGGACGGCGACGCCTGGCGCGGCGTGCGCGTCACGCGCGTGCAGCGCCTCGAGCTGCGCCTCGAGCGCCGCCCCGCGCCCCCGCGCCCCGCGCCGCCCGCCGCCCGCCGCGACCGCAGCTCCTCCGCCTCCGACGGCGCGCGCCCGCCCGCCATCGTGCCCGCGCACGTCTCCTCCGTGTTCGAGCGCCTCGCCAGCGACCCCGCGCCCGGCGGCGCCTGGGGCTTCGCCGCCGAGGCGCTCAAGCAGGCCCGACCGTCCCCGTCCCCCTCCCCCGCGCTGCCCCCCGCCGCGCCCGCCGCCGCGCGCCGCATCGCCCGTGCGCGCAGCCGCGGCGGCGAGCGCCTGCTCACCACGCTGTTCGACGGCCTCTCGGAGTTCTACTCGGTGCGCTCCAAGTCGCGGGCGCGGCCGGCGCGCGCGCCCCCCGCGCCCGCGCTGGCGCCCGGCCCGGCGCCGCCGCCCGCCGGCGCGCATCCTGAGGAGGACCGCGAGGTGCTGAAGGAGACGCGGAGCACGTTCCGCCGCTACCAGGCCTCGCTGCGGCGGGACTCCGCGCCCCCCCCGGGCCAGTGTCCGCGCGCGATCGCGTGCGGCGAGCCGTCCCTGGCGCGCGGCGCCTTCGGAGCCGGGCCCGCCTTCGGCTGCGCGGCCGGCCTCGCGCGCCTCGAGGCGCGAACCTTCGGATCCTTCGCGGACGGCGGCGCGAGCGGGTTCGCCGGCTGGACGACCTCGTACGAGGACGGGGGTCCGGCCGCGTCCCGCACCCTGGAGGAGCGGCCTCGCGGTCGCGGGCGACCACGACTCGAGGCCCGGATGTCCCCCTCGAGAGATCGAAGACGCGGGCGGACGGAGGAGCGGAGTTCCAGGAGAAACGAACGAAGTCGGAGCGGCTACGCGGAGCGAAGTCCCGCCCCCTCGAGAGATCGTCGAGGCGGACGGCGAACGAGGAGCCCCAGCAGAAGCAGGCGGCGAAGCCCGAGCCGCGGCAGGCGGCGCAGTCCGAGCCGAGGGAGGAGACGCCGGTCGAGGAGCGGGGCCGAGGCGTGGAGTCCGACCCGACGCACGCGGAGTCCGAGTCGGCGCCGGCGAAGTCCCAGCCGCTCGAGCAGAGCCGGAAGGCGCAGTCCCAGCCAAGCGAAGACGCGGAGTCCCAGTCGAGCGAAGACGCGGAGTCCCAGTCGAGCGAAGACGCGGAGTCCCAGTCGAGCAAAGTTGCGGAGTCCCAGTCGAGCGAGGACGCGGAGTCCCGCGAGGTGCCGGACTCGGAGCCCCTCCCGATGGAGCGGCGCGAGACACCTGCTCGAGAGCCCCGCGCCGCGGCTGCAGATGCCGGGGCTGAGTCCGTGCCGGAGCGCGTGGGGCACGGCGGGGGCGCGCGCGCGCGGCGCGTCGGCGCTGGTGGCGCTGGCGGCGGCGGAGCGGGGCCGCGCGCGGGGCTCGGGCCGCAAGCTGGCGCGCGGGCTGGCGGCGGCGGCGGCGGCGGCGGCGGCGCGCGGCGCGGCTCCCGGTAAGCAGCGCTCAGTGCAGCCGTCGCGCGCCGCCGCCGCGAGCGCGCCGCGCCTCGGCTGCTACTGCACCCACGACACTACTCACCCCATACACACTCCCTCCCCAGGATATTGTAAGGCTGGTTTTTCTGCCACGTGTACCGTCGGCTTTGACAAATCGATAATGTATAGATGATATAAAACATTACAATGTGCGCTGAGAGGTGCGCGTCGGGGCGCGCCCCGCGAGTAGTTCCGCGTCGGCGCCGACCACCATCGGCGGCGCCGACGGTGCGCGCGACAGGAAAAACAGTCTAACCGTCTCCCTTAAAATCTTCTTGGAGTTTTTGGCGATCTATTTAAATATTTTTACAAGTTCAGTCATTGCATTGTCCTTTCATAAAATACTTGTGCTCAGACCAAATTGTTACTTGTCAAGCTTAAATCCAAGAAAAACTACCCTCTTCTTGACCCAATTATATTGTACCTTTACACACAACATTCTCACTGAGTGGTTGATACTCATACGGTTTTACCCATACACAAGACTTTGACAAATAAAGTACATAGATGGAGATCGCAAGTGGAAGTGACTTTAAAACCGTACCTGAACCATCCATTTGGAAACTACCAGCTAATTTGTGTGCTATGTTAATGCACTTTGTTTGTGTGTGACTGTGAACTTGGTTTACCCTATCTGATGAAAGTTGTTGCTATTGGAAGTGGGGCTACCGTGTGTCGCTATACTTTTTGTTATAATTTTCCGCAAACTTCTAAATAACCCTTTTTATCTTTTTTCAGGGGGTGGCATTTGTAACGTACATAACGGTAGCCCTAATTCAACTATAATATAACCTAATGTTTCTCATGGTATTTTCTGTGGTTTTACTCTGTTCTACCCATCGACGATACAAACACTAGACACCTTGTATCAGATAAACGGACGTCTGTCAACAGATTTTCCTGTAAATCAATTATACCGGCCATTTTTCATCAGGTGGTCTGTCTGTTAGTCTCTCTTCGTATATTGTATAATGCTCGCGCTGTCGCGGGACGCCTGGCAAATGTGAAACATTTAAAGTAATAGACGCTCTGTCTATTAGTGGAATCCGCATGATCCATCCATCGAGAAGTTGGTAATTAATCTCTTTCGCGAGCGTTGTTCCGAGCGCGAGCTTCATTTCTCGTGCGTAGTTTATAGTGTGATCGATCAGCAGCCCTCCGCATAAGTTTCACATCAAAAATACGAAAGTCAAAAAATTTCGTAGGAATGAGAAAATCTCATCCCTTTCTCTTAGTCAATCAGAAGCTGAGCTCTCGTGCAAAAGTTAGATTACTAGGCGTCTATTGGTAGTATCTTTGATGGTTCTTTCTGAAATAAAAAGGTGTGATTACAGAAATTCTTTTTGAGCACATACTCCATCCACAGAGAGCAGAAGATTACCTCCCGGGGTGACGGAGGGCGACTCCGACCTCTTCAACCAAGCGCGCGCGGCGGCCGGCGAAGCGCAGGCCGAGGGGGGCGCCGCGCCCGCGCCCCCGGCCCCCCCGGCGGCGCCCCCGGCCCCCCCGGCCCCCCAGCCCGCGCCAAGCGGCGGCGCCCCGGCTGTGGCCCCGCGCTGCCCCTCCGCCATCGAGTTCGGACAATGGGAGATTGAGACTTGGTATTCCAGTCCGTTCCCGCAGGAGTATGCAAGGTAGGTTAATTTCTATCGCGTTTTAATTTCAAATCTGAATTAGAGTGACGGTAAACGCAATCCAATTAATATTATAAAGAACTACCCCACGGATTGAGCTGAAACTTTGCACAAATATAAATGTAGGTCAGGATTAACACATAGGCTACTTTTTATCCGGGTACAACGCGTGTGAAGCGACGGGCAAAGCTGGTTAATGATTGATATCTTTGAAATCATGTCAGACATCTTTTTTTTCGTATTAGTATTGGCATTGGCAGGCATAGACATAGATGGGCATAGACAAGACCACACCGACCACAGAGTATCGCACGCTATATGGCCTGTCCACAGGCATTCGCTGTGCCTGTGTTGGGGTTTTTTTTTTTTTTTTTTATTATTTGGTTTACAAATTGAAATCTACGCTACACTTATGAACTAAAATAAAAGAAAAAAAAAGAACTCTTACGGCGTAATTTCTAAAAACAGTGAACACTGCATGCTTTACAAAACTGTGCAAAATTAAAACTAAAATAAGGAAAAATAAAAAAAAATAAACTATTCAAAAAAAAAAAAAAAAAATAACAAAACTAATAAAAGCAAAAAATTTAACAGAGAGAAAAAAAAATGGAAATTACTTAACGGGTACCTAAGTTTATCGAGCCTAAACTTTTCTTGACACTTATTTTCGCGGAGGCCAAAGAACCATTAAAAATGTCGAAACTTGACCTAATTCCATTATAGGATGAAAACATCCTGTAAAGTGGAGAGTGTTGTCCAACATTAGTTCTACAGTAAGGCAGTTTAAAAGTTTTTCTATTAATGACACGGCTACCTGGTCGAGGAACCTCTATATTGACATGTTTTAAGACATCTGGACAGTCTACCAAGCCATGAATGAGTTTGAACAGGAAAAGAATATCCGCTACCTTGCGTCGAGTGGACAGAGATGTAATTTTATAAAAATTTAGTCTAGTTTCGTAAGAGGGCAGCTGCTTACACTTGTTATTAGCATATGATAGTTGATACAGAAATCGTTTTTGTATACGTTCTAATCTATTAGAGTGCACCTCATAGCAAGGAGACCATACACAGCTGTTAAACTCTAACAAGCTACGAACTATGCAATTATAAATAGGGATAATAACTATTGGGTCTTTAAATGATTTAATTTGTCTAGATAAAAAACCGGAAAGTTGGGATGCTTTTTTAATAATTTTATCAATGTGTTCTCTGAAATTGAAAGAGCTATCCATAATAACTCCTAAGTCTTTTATACTCATCACCTCGTTTAATTCAACATTTCTAAGTAAATACTTAGAATTATACGTTTTTTCCTTTTAGTGAACTTTATATGGTGGCACTTGTTAACATTCAAAACCATTTTATTTATAGTGCACCAGTTTTAAATTTTTTTCAACTCTTGCTGCAAAAATGTTACATCGCTTTCACTTTTGACTCTAGTGTAAATTTTCAGGTCATCTGCGTACATTTTAAATTTACAAATAAGTTGTCCGGCAAGGTCGTTTATAAATGCGACAAAAAACAGCGGGCCTAAATGCGATCCCTGTGGAATGCCACTAGGTATCATTTTTGCTCTAGACGTGTACCCTCGTATACTTACTAGCTGTGATCTATATTCGAGGTAAGACGAGCACCATCGCAATAATGAACCATGTATTCCCAGTTTTGATAATTTTTTTAGTAATAAGCTGTGGTCAATTAGATCAAAAGCTTTGCTAAAGTCTGTGTAAATAGCATGTACTTCTTCCCCGTCATCTATGGCTCGTGATATATAGTTAACAAAACCGACAAGATTGGTAGTAGTCGATTTTTTTGTAAGAAAACCATGTTGCTCTGGATCTATCTTCTCTTTTATATACCAGTATATCTTTTGTTGTACTAAAGATTCGAATACCTTACCAAGTGCTGGGAGAATTGATACAGGACGATAATTCGTGTTGGTTTGATGGTTGGGCGGACTTGGGCGGTCTGCCTTACATGAATGTATTTATTTAACTCATCATTTAGTTATTTCTCTATTGTATGTATATAATATTATTACTATTTAAATTGTATTTACTTATTTTGTACCCCACGCCTTGCACCGGCAGACGAGGCGGTCACACGGACCTGCCTGAAAATCAGCGCCGCAACCGCGTAGCTTGCTATGTGATTGCGGTAATACTGAGGCAGAGTCCATTTTTTGACCTCACGCAGCACTGTTTGTTTGATAAAACTCTATACAATTGTTAGCCTAATTTGATTATTTATATGCGTTTTTTATATAATTTCTATGTGTTGTGTGTGTGTCAAAAATAAATGTATTTTCTTTTTTTCTTCTTTAAAATCAAAAATACTTTATCCAGTGCGGCCGCATGGACCTTAATGATGCGTCATATCATAACATACACTGCCGGCCAAAACTTTGAGACCACTTGTAAAAATCTTTGTAACCACCAAAATATTTCAAAAGTACACATGATAAAGAGCTAATTTGAACACCTGCGTATTCTATTGTTATCAAAGAATTTCTGAGAGTCATTTTTATTGTATATTTTTAAGTTATCATCCTTTAAAGGTCTATTGTTTCAAAACATAAATGAGTACCACGCGCTTACCAGGTGATAGAGTCATTGTTATATTTTTTATGGCCTGCTCATTTCTAATTATTTTGGTTTTGTTTTGCGGTAACCGTACCTCCGGATTATTTTAGCTTCCTTAAACATATTTTTTACCTGAGTTTTGATGGAGTAAATTTTTCATTATCTTAACTAGTCTGAGCTCGTCGTTGTTACAGTGAAGACTTCTTAAAATGGGAAAAGTGCGCGAAATTAGCACTGAAACTCGTTTTGCCATAGTTGTTTTACACGGCGAAGGCAAATCTGAACGTGCGATTGCCTCTCAACTTAAGTTGTCGAAGACTTGTGTTCATAACGCAATAACCCGATACAAGGAGACTGGCAGTAATCAAGATCGTTCGCGATCGGGGAGACCGAGAGCTACCACTTCTAGCGAGGATAATTTCATCGTCGTTACCAGCAAGCGGAATAGACGCCTAACCACACCAGAAATCCGCGCAGAAGTGAACAAATCCCGATCAGAACCTGTGTCATTGACTACAGTAAAAAGACGATTGAGAGATGCTAAGTTATTTGGTCGCGTCGCCGTTCGAAAACCACTACTAAGGCCACAAAACAAAAAGAAACGGATGCAGTGGGCCCTTACCCATCGAGACTGGACTGAAGAAGACTTTAAAGAAGTTTTTTGGACAGATGAATCCAAGTTTGAAATATTTGGTTCAAAACGACGAATTTTTGTTCGACGTACCGCCGAGGAAAAGATGATGCCAGATTGTGTGGTGCCAACAGTTAAGCATGGTGGTGGTTCCATTATGGTCTGGGGATGCTTCTCGGGCCATGGAACCGGAGATTTGGTACGAGTCGAAGGAATCATGAAAAAGGAGCATTATAAACGAATACTACAGCAAAATGCCGTTCCGTCTGGTTTAAGATTAATTGGAAATGGATTTTTTTTCCAACAAGATAATGATCCTAAACATAGTTCAAAATTATGCAGGGGTTATTTAGAACATAAAGAAACAGAAAGGGTGTTAAAAAACATGGTGTGGCCCCCTCAGAGTCCGGATCTCAACCCCATTGAGCTATTGTGGGAAGAGCTTGACAGAAATGTGCGCAGTTGTTGTCCCTCCTCACAAGAAGACATGTGGAAGGCTTTACAAGAAAGCTGGAACAATATCTCACAAGATACAATTGATAAATTGATTGCTCGTATGCCGAGACTAGTGAAAAAAGTTATAAAATGCAAGGGAGGCTTTTTTGACGAAAAATCCGTTTAATGATTTTATTAAATATGAACGTCATTTTTAACGTAAATGGTTGATATTTCTTGATTTTTTTTTCTTCTTGATGAATGTGTATTAGTAAATAAGCATTTTAATTAATATCTAAACCTCTTGATTTATATTTTGAGTTTTATTTCATTTTGCTACTTAGATGTAGGTGGTCTCAAACTTTTGGCCGGCAGTGTAAATTATAAAATAATACAACACAAATTAATAGAACAAAGCAATTTCTTGTTTGATTATCTTCGGCCAAGTTTGATGTGTACAAAATGTAAAGTAACTGCCACTACTGAAGTACTTAATCACTTGCTTCTGGTTTTTATTAATTTTTTTTTGCAATATACTACTTCCGTGTCAATGTGTCTAAAATAGAAAGCTATCTATACCTTGCGAACTGACGTCGCTGATGAATTTTTAGAGAATTTTCTTATATTTCCTAATCTATTTTGCCCTACTGCTGGGCAAACGTCTCCCATAACCAACCTTATCTCTTGCAAACTCCCACCCATAATAAGTTACTATTGATTCTTATGTACAAATGAATTATCTATTTTAATATCTTTTATTTCATCATTCTGTCGTCAGACATCCACTGCTGGACAAAGGCCTCCCTCATGGACCAAGTATTCAAGTACTGATCATGAGGGTTTGGTGCCGTACTCGCTTGGCAGGCGTGTTGGCGAGCGCAGTAGGGGATGTTGATACACAGAAAGACGCTGCTGCCCATCTTCCGGAGATATCCCTCAGCAGATTCTTACTCCATCCATGGGCAAGAGAAGAGGGGAGAGAAAATAACAATCCAAATAAAAATATATTTTTCATTACTTTCAGGCTTCCCAAACTATTTCTGTGCGAGTTCTGCCTGAAATACGCGAAGAGTCGAGCGGTGCTGATGCGGCACCTGGACAAGTGCCTCTGGCGCCACCCGCCCGCGACGGAGATCTACCGCTGCGGAGACATTTCCGTCTTCGAAGTGGACGGCAACGCCAACAAAATCTACTGTCAGAACCTGTGCCTGCTCGCCAAGCTGTTCCTAGACCATAAAACCTTGTACTACGACGTTGAGCCGTTCCTGTTCTACGTACTTACGAAGAATGACAGCAAGGGGTGCCATCTCGTAGGGTACTTCTCGAAGGAGAAGCACTGTCAGCAGAAGTACAACGTGTCGTGTATCATGACCATGCCTCAGTACCAGCGACAGGGCTTCGGGAGATTTCTCATCCATTTTAGTGAGTGGTGGAATCATAATGCCTACCTTTTATTATCTTACCAAACTGCAAATAATTTCATTCGGTACTTATTTGTGTATTTCCTTTTCAGGTTATTTACTTTCAAAAGAAGAGGGACAACCTGGCACACCAGAGAAACCGCTTTCGGACCTCGGCCGAGTGTCGTATCACGCCTATTGGAAGTCTGTTATTTTAGAGTTTCTGTATGATTACAGAGATAAAACGTTTACCTTCGAAGATGTCGCCCATGCGACGGGAATGCATATGAACGACATAGGCCTTACGTTTCAATTACTTGGATTTGTGCGACATATACCGGAGACCATGAGGCTAGGTCTCTGTGTCGATTTTAATAGAGTTGAGAATCACGTTAAGAAAGTAAGAAGTAAACCCAGGTTAGAGATCGACCCTGAATGTCTAAGATGGACGCCACTGCTCGCCCCTACAGTGAACCCCTTCAGGTCACCAGAAGAAGCTTCAATCGACCAAGACACGGAGAACGAAGAGACAGGATTGAAAACTGAAAGTGACACCGCGACGGAAGCGGAAGAAACTCCAGCGCCGAAAGTTGAGAATCTGGAGACGAAAGCGGAAAAGGAACTTGCAGACGCGCCAGTCGAGCTCACCTCGTCGGGGCGGCGGCGCACGAGGCCGCTCAAGTACAGCGAGGCCACGTACCAGACAACGCCGGCGCTCGAGGGCGGCCGGAAAAGGAAACGAGAACTCAGCACTAAGCTCTCCGAAAACAATGACGAGCTCAAGAATAAGGATGAAGACGAAACTCCAAGAAGACAACGGAGTAAAAGCGTTGCCAGGCGGTCGTCGCGCGTCGTACCAGAGGTCAACGACGAAAAGACACCACAGAAAGAAGCATCCTATGCATCGGACAGTCAAGAGAGCCAAGAAGATCCTGCTGATATTGTCGCTACTCCCGTCGCGAGTCCAGCCAAAGCGAGCAAATCTAAACGGAAAATAGCTTGGCGCGGCCGCACAAAGAAACGGCCGAAAGTCGGTAAAGGCACACCTAGATCAGCATCACCCATGGCCAAGAAGCCTAAAGTCAACGAAGTGGTTGCAACACAAGACGACGACAAAACTGACGATTCAGAGATGGGTGAACCGGAACAACCGGCCATTGCAGATAGCGCTACACAGTCACCTAAGAGTCATACGGACGAAAAGTCAGAAGAAAAGAAGAACGATGCCACTTCGGAAGATTCTTCAGGAGAGGCTGATGATGAAATGGATGTTGAAGAAGGCGAGGTACAGAGAACAGCTGTCACCAAACCAGCTACACCGAAACACTTCGAGGAAAATAGCACAGACAATCACACAAGCGATATGGAACTGGACAGCATACACATGGATTCACCCAAATCTGTAGCAGATAAAGACGAGGTTATCAACGAGCTAAAAGACTCTGAACCACCAGAAAAGGACGACGATGAAACTAGAATGGAAGATTCGGATGAAACTAAATCGGATATTGTTACGCCAGAGAAAGAAAAAGTGACCGAGACCCGAAATGGCGAGCTCAAATCACCTCCTAAACCGTCGATTGACGATAAAGACACCATTATAATATCCGAATCCGATGATAACAACAGCCAAAGCTGTCCGCTACCATCCCCAAAGCCGAACACAGTCGCGCCCGTGCCGCAGAACAATGAAAACAAACCCAAAGAAGTCCAAGAAAATGATAGTCCATCGAAAGTCATACCTGTCGTTTCCACAGAAAACGCGCACATAGTGCTAGATCCGAAAGTCCAAGAAGAGGTAAACACCATAAGGCCATCGGCAGATCTGGCTCAGAAGAAAAATCACATTGAAACCATAGAAGTAGAGGAATCAGATACGGGAAACTCGCCCCATCCCGGCATTTCGCCGAAAAAAGACAAGTCTGTTATAAACGAGTATCCTAAACTGAGAAAGTCCCCTGAAAAGCCAATGGAAGTCATCAGTGAGCCAAAAAAGTGTGAGATCAGAAAAGAAACAGTCATCCAACATCAGATAATAGATGAATGTAAAAGTACAGAGAAAAAGTCACCAAACAAAATGAGTGAATCAATGATTCTCAACACAGACCCTCATAGAGACTACTTGCCTAATCTGAAGAAATCAGAATCGCACAGAATAGATCCTTTTACGGAAATGGACAATAGAAACAAAAGTCAATCGCAGATGCCTATGAGTAGAGAGAGCGACTTGTCCTTTCGCAACGACATGATGAACACGCGAAAGGACGAGATCATTGTTACTAGAAACCCTATTGATCAGGTGCTCCCAACTTACCATCAACATTCTGTCGCCAACTCCATGACTATTCAACAAATCAACACCGCTCAACATTCGTTTCTGAACCATAGAGCAAATGTGGGCAAGGATTCACAAAGTGCACAGACTGAAAAGGTACATAAATCCAGTGAACAGAATCGTGTTATCAACAACATGGAACCAGTGATTAGTAAGCCTACAAAGCTAGAAGTGCCTCATCCTATTTCGTCGCCTGTTATAAACCCTGACCGGGTACCTAAAGTCCCTAACATCACCGACATTAATTTTTTACCTCGATGTCAAAGCGCTAACGCGGCAATTAGTATGGGCATGGAAAGAAATGACATGGACGCCAATTACATGAATTCTAACTTACACAGTTCCTTAAGTGGGTCCATGAGCGTCATCCCGACCAACATGCAAGATAAGAACGACCTAAGACCGAGAGAAAAGAGTAAACTTCGGGAAGTGAGAGTGAATTCCGCGCAAGGCAAAGAAAAGCCGGAGAAGAAAAGCAAAAGCGAAGCGGCTACGCCTCGGAGCACGCCCGAACCAAAGATGTTTTTTCCTGAACAGAGTCCGATCACAAACGCTAGAAAGCCAGAAACATCTGTCCCAATAAACGTGATAAACTCGACCCCTGTGACGAGCAAAGTTGAGACCAAGACTACCGAAGCGCCCAAAAAGCAAGATTTTTTTAAGAAGGAGAAATCCAACGCCGCTAAAGCTGCAGTAAAGCACGACAAGTCTTGCGCCAATCAACTCAATCTGAAAGCGGATCAGAACGACCTGAACAACAAAATGATGCCAAAATTTAAGTACGACAACGAGCAACTCA
Source organism: Pasiphila rectangulata (assembly GCA_963082625.1). Classification (NCBI taxonomy): domain Eukaryota; kingdom Metazoa; phylum Arthropoda; class Insecta; order Lepidoptera; family Geometridae; genus Pasiphila; species Pasiphila rectangulata. The sequence goes on along the minus strand of OY720251.1, from coordinate 17,895,905 downwards.
TCCCGAAACCGGATTACGCAATGAATCAGATTCAGAACTACCACACGACGCACGGACAGTACCAGCCGTGGGGCCCGCCCTGGGACCCGGCGCGGCTGCAGGGCTCGTGGGACCACAACCGGCTGTTCGACATGAAGAACAGCGTCGGGGATAAAAACTACCTCGACAAACTCTCAGGCTTCAACTTGCCGCACTTGGATCAAATGCAGAAATCACCTCAAAAGATTCACCAGAAAGACTTTCATAACATCGCTTACGGGGCGCTTTACGCCACAACAGGACTACCTCACTACAAAGAAACGAAAACGCCTACGTCCAAAGCTGAGTGCTTGCAGAAGACAGAGTCAAAGAAACAGGCGAAAACGACGACCGCGTGTCAAACGCAATGCGAATCAAAGAAGTCTCAGGCGGAACACATGAAGCAGATGATGCAACGGCAGCAGAAACAGCAGGAATCTGCGACGAGCTGCGCGGAGTACCGGCAACAGAACTCGCAAGTCATGACCTCTCCGAGCTGCAAGACTTACCAGAATGGGCCCTGCGACCAGAAGGAGATCGAGAAGAAGTCCAGACAGGCGAAGAAGGAGGAATCGCCGAAAGACAGCCATAGTAGCAAGGAGGAATGCGAGGCGATGAGTCCCGCGCTGCAGTCTATGGGGGTGTACACTCCGGACTCCACATCCAACTCTGTCCATTCGGTGCAGTACCCGGCGTGCGAGCTGGACGTGTCTCAACTGGGGCTGGAGTCGCCGACCTCCATCGGGTCGGACCTGGCGTCGCCTTGCTCCATGATGCACATGCACGCGGCGCCCAGCCCGCAGTACCCGCACTCCTCGATACACATCCCGCCCATCATGACGCAGCCCAACCAGCCGCCTAAGCAGCAGAAAATCAATAATAGGAATAGGTGAGTTTTGCTGATTACTAGTTGTATTTATTCATGTCTAATTTGTGTGCAGATTTTATTGCTTATCTAGTTACATGTTTAAAACTAAGCTTGTTTATACAAGTTAATATGGGACTGTTTGGTCCATGGTCAGTTATAGTAAATAAATATTTGATTAGTGCTGTTGTACACTTATTGTATAATCAGACCGACAACAATACATAAAATCGTTTCTTTTAAAGAGCAAAATGTTTGCCTTTTTCATAGATAATTAACACCATAGCTGTTAGGATGCTTTGCGTTCTCAAGCTTGAGCTTATTTTAAATTATTGGTATTGTTAATTATTTTTTTGATTATAGGGGTTTTATATGGGTGTTTTTATTTCAGGAATAGCGCAGCAAGCAGTAACGCCAACAGTGCGAATGACAGCAAGCAAGCTATGCGGAGCGCCGCAACTCCACCTGCCAGACATCGGGCCACGCCGCCGACTCCTCAACCGCATCACGGTAATATCGCAGAATCTGTCTATTATTAGGGCCCCAATAAGTAATGTTTGTCTCTGTCCTGTACATGTTCAAAATAAATGTTCATTCATTCATTCAAATTATTTATCGTTAGACATGAGTTATTGACCCAATACAGATAACTCAGTAATAAAAATAGAGTTTAAAATCGGCATGCATAATGAGTTTTCTGTAAAAGAATGTGCTATGAACGACTATATAAATTAAGTTAAAATGGCATGTCATGTTTTCCTGTCATTGTACTTTCACCATTAATCTGATATTTTTTTAAACTTTTAATCTACTCAAAAAAAAAACATACAAGCAAAACAATACAACAAATACCTAAAGGAATGAACAGTCGCGTTCATAGTAAAGGATAGATACCACTAAGCCCGCCAGTTACATTCGTCGGCCAGTTACAAGTGGTATCGTGATATGAACGCAACTGTACAAAGGCGAGCTTTAACCCTGAAAGAGTTTTTAATATGTCCAGTCTGTTGAAAAACGAAATAACCTAAATAAATGTATACATTAGAGTTTGTTTATGGTGCAGGCGGGTCCGGCGGCAGCATGGGCGGCGGCTACCAGGGCGGCTACCTGTCCTTCCAGCAGCAGCAGCAGTACGGCGGCGGCGGCTGGGGCGCGCCGCCCTCCTGCTCGCTCGCCAAGCTGCAGCAGATGGCGGAGGCGCCGCAGCACCCGCCGCACCACCCGCACCAGGTAACAACGACTAACATACATCCAGGAGGTCCTTCCAGCAGCAGCAGCAGTACGGCGGCGGCGGCTGGGGCGCGCCGCCCTCCTGCTCGCTCGCCAAGCTGCAGCAGATGGCGGAGGCGCCGCAGCACCCGCCGCACCACCCGCACCAGGTAACAACGACTAACATACATCCAGGAGGTCCTTCCAGCAGCAGCAGCAGTACGGCGGCGGCGGCTGGGGCGCGCCGCCCTCCTGCTCGCTCGCCAAGCTGCAGCAGATGGCGGAGGCGCCGCAGCACCCGCCGCACCACCCGCACCAGGTAACAACGACTAACATACATCCAGGAGGTCCTTCCAGCAGCAGCAGCAGTACGGCGGCGGCGGCTGGGGCGCGCCGCCCTCCTGCTCGCTCGCCAAGCTGCAGCAGATGGCGGAGGCGCCGCAGCACCCGAATATAACATTTCTAAATTTATAGCTGTCAGCGTAAAATCGGGTCTATTTGTTTTGTTCTCATTTTAGAAGGGCACTAACCGAATATAATTATGTAATTTTAGTCCGTTTTACGTCAATTTAATTAGCTTTAGCTACAACCGATTCGCGTCGGAAACCAATGTCGGCGAATGGCACAACCCAGTGCCATTTGTGACCCGGCGGGCTGATTGAATACAACACAATATACCCGTTTACGATAAGGAGTTAATCTATCTGATTACGTGATCTCGACAGGTCGCGTAGACAGAACAGGAAGGAGTAAGGGGTGTACAGTACACAGGCATAGCTGTACAGTACACCCCTTCCGACGGGGTTAAAAGACATACAACATTTATCTTATTATCTCTTTATGTAACCATGTTTGTGTTTCACCAGTACGCGGCGCAGCCGGCGACGCCGCCGGGCGCGGGCGGCGGCGCGGCGCACTACGCGCACGCGGCCGGCAAGTACTCCTACCCGCCGCACAACCAGCTCGACTCGCCCAGGAACACGAGGAACACGCCGAGTCAGTATCGCTCCTGCTTATTTCACTTAGCCTTCTTCGCTTCTTTCCCTCAATTGGGAAAAAGTTTATTGAAGCAAACAAATTCTATTCTATTCTGAGATGATGATGATGAGTATGCAAGTCTGCAATGTCTGATGCATGCCCTATAAGCTGTGGACCAAGATAACAGCAATGTGGAGCCCTGAGACAGCGAGGAGGTGCAGTAGCGTGGAGCTGCCAAAAGGGACTACTGGCAAAGGGTGGCACACAATCGTAAATAGTGGCGGGAATGGGACAATACTAGCTACCAGCAACGGCATGCAAGTTCGTTCAACTTATATAGATGCCTATCGTATAGATCGCCCATGCGTAGGAAATCCGCATGACAGGAAACACAGTCAGCCAGATGACTGCTTTCCAGGGAAAATGGTAAAACTTCGCTAATAGGGACAAGTAAAAGGGTTAGAAGAAGGCCTTTGCCAGCACTAATTCAAACTAACAGTAAATAATATAAAATCATCTGGAAAAGGATAATAGTAGCAACTGATTTAGCAGCAAACTGTATTTATTTAATTTTATTATAATTTAAATGTAATTATTCTTTTTAGGCAATCTTAGCCCCATGCAGCACATGCAAATGGCGCCGGGCTCCCGCATGTCTCCGAATCTGAACCCGCACCTTATCAGCCAGTACGGCCTCAACGGGTACCGCATGCCTCAGCAGCAGTTCGGCACCAACCTCCAGATGATGAATGTGCAACCCTCGGTGCAGTACCCGGTCCCGAGCCCCGACCCGCGCGCACAGCAGTCCAACGTCTACGCATACGGATACATCAACTCTCCCTCTCTCGCGATGCAGACACTGAACACAACCATGCGTCGGTAGCAACAACAAAAACACTGCCCCCGACAGGACAGTGATACCCAGTGACGAAACACTTTTGTGATTGATACTGTGACTTGACCAAAACTCAGTGTTTAGTTTTAGGCAGAGTACAAACAATGTGCTTCTAGTTATAAGTGTAAATAACACTTTAGTTGCCTTATCCCTCCCCATCTCGATAACCTTGTGACGGCAGCTTGTTGCTTTTTGTATGATATGTACGTAATGCGGTACCCAGTAAGTAAGCTGAAATAAAGTACAAAATTGCGAATAAAATGTAATAAATTATCTGTTTATAATACGAAGACTACGGCGAAATGTAGCATAATTTTATAGTGCAATAATGTATTTAAATAGAATTGGACACAGACTGTCCTGTGATGGCGCTCTGAGAGGGCGCCCCGTGTTGGACCGTAGTTCCCGTGCGCTACAAGAAAATACTATTTCCAAAGAAACAGTTTGTAAGTTTTGTATGCTGACGTCGCAATTAGTGCAATGTGTTCTAGTTATTTTGACTTGATGTGAAGATTCATTTGGAACTCGTATTTTGTATGTATATCTTGTTTGGTTTTGACGTTTTTGTACACATGCGAGATGACATGTACATTATCGCTGTACAGTCTTGTCTGTCAATAGTATTACGTTAGGATTGTAGTTCTCGACTCTGTTCTCAAGTGCCTCTTTCTCGTCCCGTTTTGCTAACTCCATGTAAGATATTGTACATTGCTTGGACTAACACATGCCTGTCTTGTATGTGTAATTATGACTAATGAGTGTTAACATAAGTTAGGATACCGGTTGTAATGTGAGGTTCCCATTAGTTCAATGGGAGCATTAGTAAGTTATGAAATAGTGGAAATCTACCATTGTATTTGATCTATGTGATAGTGTGAAAGGAATCGGGTCGAATGGCGATTGTGAACAGGCCTGCAGGACGGTTAAGTTTAAATGTTTTGTATTCTTTTACAATGTTAGTTTTTTAATTAGGATTATTTCACTGTTTTAGCTTTGCTTTAGGTTTCGTTTTTATCCCAGTAATTTATTGCCAAATGTTATTAAACACATCTTATTATGTTTATGAATTAAGTATTTTCTGTAGTTTTAGTTTCGTCCGGCGAGGAATGTCCACTGCTGTCTTGTGACTGAGTGACTCCTCGTAAATGGTAACTTATTCATAAGATCTGCTCCTCTAAGGTTATGAATGTTATTTGTTACTAATGTGTAGGTATAAAATATTGTAAATACAATAACAGTAAGACATGTAGCAGGTGTTATCACACAAAATATAATTTTGTGACGAGATATTGGTTTTATTTTTTCCCCATATGTAAGGAATAAAACTCCAGTAACAATTGTTCATTTAATTTAATACAGTACCGTAAAATGGGGTGAATGGGGATGGTTTTCAACTTTGAGTGCCCTTTTCTAATGAATTTTGTACTAACAACTTTACTTTTAGTTTACTACATTAAAAGTTTAGTCTTAACTTGTATATTATGAAATTGCATGTGAAAATCATTGATGGCCTTTTATGTAAATACATAAAATATATGCTGTCCCTATTCATACACAAATAGGGGTTAATAGGGACGGCATTGAGAACAATAGAGAAATATGGTCAGGGTTGTCACAAACCCCTAAATAATATTGTTCAGTAATATGTAGTGAGAATGTAACATAACCTCTACAGACTTCATTGATTTGTTAGTTACAACTTTTCAATCAGTTTCAGTCAAATTATATAAAATACAAAAAATAATAATTAAAAAAGCAAATATGTATTTCCGCTGGAGCTGAGTCAAAAGTGTGTGTGCGTGTCTTGAACTTATTTTCGCCGTATGGCGCTGGTGACTAATACGTTTCTGTAATCTGTGCCAATACACGTAAGTGACTGTTATTTTACGAAGAGAACCTAAACTTTGACTATAAAAAAGAACCACGTAAATCTCGAGTATGTTTAAATTGCCGAAAGCACAGATAATATGATACACTAGTACCGAAATTAACACGTAACGCCATCTATCACTCAGTAGTGGAACTAAGGATATGTTCTGCTTAGATAGATAGATAGATAGAAAATACTTTATTGCACACCTTAAAACTAAACATAATAACAAGAAACACTTAAAAACAAAGTGACAATTTTTCTGTAAACCTTTTCTAATGCTGTTTATTATCCTGAGTGAGCGTTATCAGTGATAACAATATAACAAATTACTACCAGATTTCTTCTGTTCTTGGAGTAATAAATAAAATGGCACCCATACGTACGCCTACTCGTAACATCTGCAGCAAATGCATTCAACCGATCATGACTAAACATTTTATGACCTGTGCAACTTGTAAGATTAAACTACACCTGGACACATGCTCTACAGTGACTGATAGCCACTACTGCCGACTCGATGCTGATAGTAAAAAAAACTGGAATTGTGGCCCTTGCATAAGAAAGAACACAAGAAATAAAATGTCCACTCCGATGAGTTTTCGGGCTCAATGTTCTAACAAACTGAAACCTGATATTGAATCTCCTATCCTTAATGTTACATACCGAAAGAAACCAGCCACCGTAACTCCAAAATCTTCATCGGTTCCAATTCCAAAGGTAAACCTAAATGCAAGACTGTCTACAGGCGAAAATGATACGAGCGAAATGCACAACACTATCCTTCTTGAAATTAGAAGCTTTCGTAAAGAAATATCAGAACACCTAATGATGCACGACTCAAAGCTGGAAGATATCTCAAAACTCTTTACCGAACTAAAGGCTGAGATTACTGTGCTCAACGGAAAATGCGAAGGTATAAGATCGGATATCGACGACCGTTTTAACTCACTGGAAGGATTATCAGATGAATATAGTCTGATAAAAGAAACTATTGAAAACAACTGTAAACAAGTCAATGAGTTATTATTAAATAACACACGATTGGAACATCATAATGTCGTCTACGAACCAGAAGCTGGATAGTATAGAAAATAAATTAGTAAGTCACAAGCCATTACTACATAATAGCACTCTCACTGAGGAAATAATCAACCCTAACGAAGATAACCTTCCTGGAGAAGTAACATATCCTGCGCCAAGTTCATATGGAGCGAAGATGGAAATCATTCCCCGTTGTGGGAAGACACCGCAGAGTAAAAAACAGGATAGTTCGAAGCAAGCTAATGGAGGAGTAATAACATCATCCAGGAACAGCAAACCAACAACTAATCATACCGCCAACCAAGAAAGTGATGAAGGTCCTTGGCAAATATTCCAAACTCGAAAATCGAAGCGGCTTAGCAAACAATATGGACAAACAGTTATAAAAGGTTGTCGACAACAAGATAAATTACAAACAGTAGAAAGATCACTTAAATTACATTGCTTGCTTCTTTAAGCCCTGCACAACATCAAACGTTCTAAAAGATCACATGGAGCAGATAAGTAAAACCACTGAACTATTTGAAATCGAAAAGTTGAAACTGAGACATGACAGGTATGCCTCATTTGTTCTAACAATCCCTGAAAGTTATTACGAACTGTTTACTAAACCTGAATCGTGGCCGGAGGGAACTGAAGTACGCGAGTGGTTTCAACGAAGCGTCGGGCGTGTCGCATACAGTCGACCCCACACTCCCGGCCAGTTCTTCGCATAAGAGGGTGACACATTTATAGGGTAAAATTAAGCTTAGTGCTATCTACCAGAACGTCAATGGTCTCATGACCAAACTCGATTATTATAAACAAAATATTACGCTAACTCAGGCCGATTTGATATTTACCTCAGAAACTAAGCTAAGTAACTCTGTAAATGATGCTGAAGTTATCCCGCAGAACTGGAACTTATTGCGTAGGGATAGACAATCTAGAGGGGGAGGAGTTCTATTAGCTGCTAGAGCAGGGTTAGAGATTCGACGACGTACAGATCTTGAAACAATAAGTGGAGAAGACCTTTGGGCCTCATTGAGTTTTTATGGACGTGTGTATTATTTATGCGTAGTGTATATAAGACCCAGTGCCAAAGAGGACGAGTGGATGACGTGGTTTTCTAAAGTTGAAGAGAATATTGATTCAACGATACGTAACTCACCTGTGATAATTCTTGGAGATCTCAATCTTAATAGTGCTACCCAAAATGTAAATAACTATATGGGTTACTTTTTGAATTTTTGTGGTTTATTAGAACATAATAGTATCGTTAATGATCTAGGGGTAAACTGGATGTAGTTTTAATAAGTGAATGTTTCTTTAGCTGAGGATGGTCTGGTGCAGCGCGCTGACAAATATCACCCACCTCTTGATATAGTGATCAGCTGCGACAAAGTTAGAGATCAACAGCCACTGGAGGTCAGCAATATCGATATGGGTACCGACTGGAATTTTAGTAAGTCTGACTTTTCCTTATTATATGATCTTGTAACTGAAACTACCTGGGATGAAATACTGATGCTCTCAGAAGTAAATGAAGCAGTCGATAAATTATATTCCTTGCTCTATAACTGTTTTGACAGTAGTGTTCCTAAAAAGATCCGTGGCACAAAACCGTCTAGGCGATACCCCACATGGTACACCAGAGACATTATTAGTCACATTAATTTAAAACACAATTTGCATAAACTATGGAAATCCACAAAAGACCTTTATATATACAGTTTTTTTACCGCATTAAGATCTTATGTCAAACAAATATCTACAATAGCGTATCGTAAACATATACTTTACTTACAAGACAGACTTTGTGAGAACCCGGCCGCATTCTGGAAACATGTTTCGGACTTAAAAACGAAGGGTGGATTTGAGCCTACAGTTATTTTCAATGATAACACTTACAGTGGTAAAGCAGCTGCTGAAGTTTTTTCTGCATATTTTAACAGCGTATTTTTGACCCACACACCTAGTCTGTGCGCTAATAATATGACCTGCATTGGTAATAACAATCTGATAAATGTCTGTGATATTACAGTCAGTGAAGTTATGCTACACATAGATAAACTCAAAGCAAAGAGTGCAACAGGCCCAGACAATGTTCCATCTTATATTATAAAAGCCTTTAAAACGCAGTTTGCCCCTCTTCTTGCATATATATTTAATCTGTCTTTACAAACCACAACCTATCCATCTAGATGGAAGACATCCCGAGTTACGCCAATACTGAAATCCGGTGATAAAAAACAAGTTAAAAACTATCGACCTATTGCTATTTTATCAGCCTTTTCCAAGTTATTTGAAAGTATCCTTCACTCTAGAATATACAAACAGTTATCTCCATATCTAAGTGACACTCAGCACGCATTTAGAAAAGGACGTTCAGTTAACACCAACCTTTTAACACTAGTGGACTACATTTCCAAAAGGCTAGATGAAAGTGTCCAAGTCGATGTAATTTATTTAGACTTCAAAAAAGCTTTTGACATTGTTGATAACGATATCCTTCTAGAAAAATTAAGTGCATACGGATTTTCACCAAAATTACTCCGTTTTTTTGCTAACTATCTTTCAGACAGAACACAGTTCGTGAGGCTAGGCTGCTATGATTCCCCGTTATACCGCACCCGCTCAGGAGTGAGCCAAGGCTCCTCCCTAGGACCCTTACTTTTCTCGATTATGATAGACGATTTAGCTTCGAGCCTTACTACTGCTAACTGTCTTCTCTATGCTGACGATGTAAAGATATATACTAGTATTAAGTCTCAGGGAGATTGCGATTTACTGCAACAGGACGTAGATGCCCTTCAGCTGTGGAGTGAAAGAAATAGATTACAGCTAAACATCTCGAAATGTCGCGTAGTGAGCTATACACGGTCTTTGCGAGCTGTGGTATCCAACTATGTCATTAGCGGAGAACTATTAGGCAGGGACATTAGTATCAAGGATCTAGGGGTGCAGTTTGATACGAAACTCACGTTTCATGAACACATGCGATCTCTCACTGTTACCTGCTTCAAAAGGTTAGGTTTTGTATCACGTAACTGCAAAAGCTTCACGAACTTAAAGGCTATAAAACTTTTATACATCTCGTTGGTAAGAGCAAAATTGGAGGCAAGTTCATCTGTCTGGAGCCCTCACGAAACCACTTATATACTAATGCTAGAGAAGGTCCAGAAGCGTTTCTTAAGATTTCTTTACCGGAAATCATTTGGGTTTTATCCCTACATGTACCCCACAAAGTTTCTTATGGGCATATTAGGTTTTAATTCTTTGGATACGAGAAGACTTTATGATCTTCTTCGTACAGTATGCAAGCTTCTGAGAGGTGAACTAGACTGTCCTTATTTACTCAGCGAAGCCAGTCAACTGTGTGTGCCCGAAAATCGTACTCGTTTCCGCTCTGGCCGAGTACCACTATTTGCACCAACTCCTCCTAGGACGGTCGCGCGGCAACAGGCTCCAATATGTCGTGCACAAAGACACTTAAATAAGCTCCTTGCCCAGCATCCTCAACTAGATGTATTTGTAGATGGACGGATGATGACTGAGCGTGCATTCCTGAGTTACTGTGAGGATATGTAGCGTAGGCCTGATTGTTATTATTTTTTTTGTTTGCTTTGCTGTTATTATTTTTACCTACCAAATGTTCAACGCGTTTATTGTATAAGTATAAGTACCTAGTCACAGTAGTCAGAATATATACGAGTATATTCTATGATCTCATTGTGATGTTGTTTTTGTGTGCAAGTGCAAGGTTTTGTATTATGTACCTTTTTAGAGTTTATTTTTGTATTTTTGAAATGTTTATTATAATATATTACCTACCTAATAGGTATTAAGAAAGTGTCATAATATAACGCAATAGAGTACCTAAGCTCTGTAATGTTATAATTATGTATGTATGATAAATAAATAAAAGTTATTAAGTGCAGAAAGTATTTTTTGGAGAAACAAAATACCTAGGTACTACTATCCTATACCTACTGGATTCCCCTGTCATAATTAGAAAAAAAGAGAGAATAGAAAATAAAATCTATATGTATGTATTATTTATTGGAAAACAATGTTACAACAGAACTATTAAATTGTAACATTGAGACTGATTACTCTCAATGTTATTAAATATGTTAGACATCTACTTAACAATATACTCGTAATAATCTTTTTATGCCAGTAATTAAGTCTAGAAGAATTTCGTAAACCCACCTAGGTGGGTTTACGAAATTCTTCTAGACTTCTAAACTCTTCTGCCTGTGCCTAGAAGTAAACAAAATATAATTCTAAACCGTATCAAAATAAGTATGATAAACTTTGTTTAATTTCAATCAGTATTCTTCAGATCACTTAATAGTTCTATTTAAATTCGTGGCATTGTACCTGCAAAAAGCAAAAGTCCCTAAGTAAATATTAAATAAGCATAACTAAACAACTCACCATTAGGTAATAAAAAAATAATTTGATTATTATATATATATAGATATACATATACACATATTTACTAGCGATATTGGTGAGTGACAACCCTGTCCCTATCCATGCTTTAGTGTCCCTTTTCATACAACTACGTCCCTAGTTTGTGGGACTCTTGTCCCGATTCACCCCACAGACATCCCGATAACATCCTGTAGACGTCCCTATTAACCCCTTTTTTTGCGAAATTTACCGGCACTTATTAATTTTCAATTTAAACTAAAATTAAACAATAAAATCGTAGTAACTTTCTTGATTTGGACGGAGAAAACACTAACTTTTGTTACTCAGCACGATTTATTCAATATAAATCACTTTGAACTGCTTTTTTTCCAAAGTTCCTGAGGTACAAAATCTCCAGCTTTCGAATGGCGAACTTCAGATATATTTTTTTCCGATTTTTAACCATCTTCACGTCAAATAAGTGTTACCAGTTTAAACAATCACTTTTCTACTTTAAAAATCATACAAAATCTGACTATTATCAGTAGATTTCATGGTAGTTTTTCCGCTTCAATTTCGTTCATCGTTTTTATCCCTATTGACCCCTGAATCCCTATTCACCCCATTTTACGGTACCATCAATGGTACAAATCGGTGCCAGTTGTACCATTGTGCCTATTGTACCATTAATGGTACTGTCTAATGGTACAAGTGGTCCGACGGCAATAAAACTCCAGTAACAATTGTTCATTTAATTTAATACGTACTTGTTTGGTTACATGGTGAATTCAAAATGTCACAATTTTCACTGGTCTATCTTAACATTTCCAAAGTTTAATTTAGAAATCCTCTGAATCAAGTTAATCTTAAAATATAATAAATTAAATATTTTTATAGCAAGACATTATAACAAGCTTCAATCGAAGCTCGCGAAGAACAAGGGCTGCTACAGTCCAGCATTACATCTGAATTCAAGCACACCACGAAAATATTCAAGAATACAACAACAACCATCATGAGGCAAGACTCATATTACAATATCACTTCCAAAGCTTACAGTTGGAATATGTTGTGTTTGTCTGCATGCTAGACTGAGACGCGTTAACACTCTGATATCTCCCCTAGGGGATCCATCAGGGGAGACAATTCAATTTCAATTTATTTATTTACACAATCATTATAAATAACATTACAGATAATAATAATCCACTGCGTTATATGAAGTACTTAAATACCTATGCATCTTAACTTAATGCAGTTTATGCAAAAAATAAACAACAATAAAATGTGTTAAAAAACTAAAGTTACTTAACAATAATTAATATAACTAACTTAAATATATATATTTATATAATTTAAACTTTGACAACAGGAAACAAAAAAAAAACAGCACATAAAAATCAAAATATTTGTGTAAACACCTAAGAGACTTATAATTATTATAGTGCGACGTACATTAATATTTACAGAGAAATTAACAAAAAATTACTTTAACAACATGGCAAGAAAGTTAAAATTCAAATAAGAATTATAACAATAGACCTACACACACTATACACAGGTAGTGCCTAAGAAAAGCTACAAAGGGCAGTTTGTCCAAGCGGACATAGTAGTGTCAAGTCAACAGTTAACTTGCCTAAGACCAAAGGGACTCAAAATAAACTCTTGACTTCAGACTGAAATAACTTGTGAACTATTAATAGGCGAAATATACTTATCAACTAAATTATCACAAAGGATACAAAAGAAAACAGAAATCAACCACCACAAGTCGATAGCCACCAATCATCCATTAACTATTATAATCTGTAGATCTATTATTATTCAGAGCTGTAAAATAACGGAATGAAGAGTACCTATGTATATCTCACGTTAATTTTAAAAGTGGAATGAAGAGTACTTGTATCTCACGTTAATTTTGAAAGTGGAATGAGGAGTAAGTTCCTATATCTCACGTTAATTTTTAAAGTGGAATGAAGAGGGTAATTAAAAGGTGATTGCCCCTTTTCCATACATCAATAAAATAATTTTGGGTATGTAGACCATACGGCGTTTCTGATGCTATTTACAAAGTTTCCCAGATTATGATTATAGATAGGTACTTAAGATTAATTGATTATCATAATTGTATATCAAGAAGTCTAATCAATATCATGAACCTATGAAAACCCGTCGTGTTTTAAGATGGAAGCGATAAGGCCACGATATTCCAAATTAGCCAATTTTCGATAAAATTTTAAACGATCAAATATCATTCATTTTGTACAAAACGGGAATTATTCACGTAGTATTGTAACGTAAAACGGGTTTTCTACTCACGTTAATTATTCGTTGAAAATAGGTATCCAACGTGTTCAGTTCCTCCCAGGGGAACTTTCGTAAGGGAATGGAGCTTTTTTACGCGGTACCGTCTCCTTCCCTCTCACGCGCTCGCGTTGCACTGCGCTCCAGGTAACGTTGCGCGCGACTCGTCATGCAAGAGCGGGGGGGGCCCGACACGTTTCGATTTTCAAGAAAATCATCATCATGGGATCAAATACAGGCTGGGCCATAATTTTTTGCACTTACGAAATCGACATAGCGCGGACACCGCGCGGGGAGTTGGGTGGGGACGACTCACGCGCGGTAGCTTGGTTCAGGGAAATTTTGTCACAATGAATCGCTTTACGGGAGAACAATGCGCATTCTGTGTAAAGCAGTTTTACAAGAACTGACCGACAAGGCCAGCAGCACGCTGCCCGCCGCGCGCGTGGCGCTGACGGCGTACAGCGCGTCGCCGTGCTGCAGCAGCTGCGAGCTGCACGCCTGCCGTGACGTCAGCGCCAGCACCACGCTCCACTCGCCGGCCTGCTGCGGCCGGATGTAGATAGACTGACCGACAAGGCCAGCAGCACGCTGCCCGCCGCGCGCGTGGCGCTGACGGCGTACAGCGCGTCGCCGTGCTGCAGCAGCTGCGAGCTGCACGCCTGCCGTGACGTCAGCGCCAGCACCACGCTCCACTCGCCGGCCTGCTGCGGCCGGATGTAGATAGACTGACCGACAAGGCCAGCAGCACGCTGCCCGGCGCGCGCGTGGCGCTGACGGCGTACAGCGCGTCGCCGTGCTGCAGCAGCTGCGAGCTCCACGCCTGCCGTGACGTCAGCGCCAGCACCACGCTCCACTCGCCGGCCTGCTGCGGCCGGATGTAGATAGACTGACCGACAAGGCCAGCAGCACGCTGCCCGCCGCGCGCGTGGCGCTGACGGCGTACAGCGCGTCGCCGTGCTGCAGCAGCTGCGAGCTGCACGCCTGCCGTGACGTCAGCGCCAGCACCACGCTCCACTCGCCGGCCTGCTGCGGCCGGATGTAGATAGACTGACCGACAAGGCCAGCAGCACGCTGCCCGGCGCGCGCGTGGCGCTGACGGCGTACAGCGCGTCGCCGTGCTGCAGCAGCTGCGAGCTCCACGCCTGCCGTGACGTCAGCGCCAGCACCACGCTCCACTCGCCGGCCTGCTGCGGCCGGATGTAGATAGACTGACCGACAAGGCCAGCAGCACGCTGCCCGCCGCGCGCGTGGCGCTGACGGCGTACAGCGCGTCGCCGTGCTGCAGCAGCTGCGAGCTCCACGCCTGCCGTGACGTCAGCGCCAGCACCACGCTCCACTCGCCGGCCTGCTGCGGCCGGATGTAGATATACTGACCGACAAGGCCAGCAGCACGCTGCCCGCCGCGCGCGTGGCGCTGACGGCGTACAGCGCGTCGCCGTGCTGCAGCAGCTGCGAGCTCCACGCCTGCCGTGACGTCAGCGCCAGCACCACGCTCCACTCGCCGGCCTGCTGCGGCCGGATGTAGATAGACTGACCGACAAGGCCAGCAGCACGCTGCCCGCCGCGCGCGTGGCGCTGACGGCGTACAGCGGGACGACGTCCGGGACGATCCAAGTTTGTCTACGCGCAAACGTCCGAGTAGGTACTCTAGCGATACCACGAATGTCTTTGCGTCGAATATTGAAGTTGGATGGTTGAAAATGCATCCTTTTAAGATACAGTTAGTGCAAGAATTGAAAGAAAACGATTTGATTTTGAGAAAAAAAATCGTCGATACAATGTTTGAGCGATTTAGCAACTTCAACAACATTTTCTTTTCTGACGAAGCCCATTTTCATCTAAATGGGCATGTGAATAAGCAAAATTGCAGATTTTGGAGTGTAAAAAATCATAAACTAAAACATCAAAGACTTTTGCATTCTCAAAAAGTGACAGTCCGAGCGGCAATGACTTCAAAAGGCGTAATTGGTCCATACTTCTTTGAAAATGAACGCGGGAATTCAGTGACTGTTAATTCTGCAAAATATGTGACCATGCTACGGGTTTTTTTGAACCACAGTTACAGCATTTTGAAGGATACAACAGTAGGGCATGGATGCAGCAAGATCGCGCCACCTGCCATACATTTAACAAGAGTTTACACGTGATGAAAGAACTGTTCCCTAAAAAATTGATCTCGCGCAGAGGGGACGTTCCATGGGCTCCCCGTAGCCCAGAACTTACTCCAGCTGATTTCTTTCTATGGGGATTTCTTAAAAGGAGAGTGTGTGAATAAACCGAAAACAATACCCAAATTAAAGGAAAACATTCGTCAAGAAATGGCTAACATACACAGCGCTCTGTGTCGAAGAGTTGGCCAGGTTTGTAACCTGGCCCTCAGATTTTCGAAAACTCTGGCAGGCGTGGAGCTCGCAACTGCTGCAGCACGGCGACGCGCTGTACGCCGTCAGCGCCACGCGCGCGGCGGGCAGCGTGCTGCTGGCCTTGTCGGTCAGTCTATCTACATCCGGCCGCAGCAGGCCGGCGAGTGGAGCGTGGTGCTGGCGCTGACGTCACGGCAGGCGTGGAGCTCGCAGCTGCTGCAGCACGGCGACGCGCTGTACGCCGTCAGCGCCACGCGCGCGGCGGGCAGCGTGCTGCTGGCCTTGTCGGTCAGTCTATCTACATCCGGCCGCAGCAGGCCGGCGAGTGGAGCGTGGTGCTGGCGCTGACGTCACGGCAGGCGTGCAGCTCGCAGCTGCTGCAGCACGGCGACGCGCTGTACGCCGTCAGCGCCACGCGCGCGGTGGGCAGCGTGCTGCTGGCCTTGTCGGTCAGTCTATCTACATCCGGCCGCAGCAGGCCGGCGAGTGGAGCGTGGTGCTGGCGCTGACGTCACGGCAGGCGTGGAGCTCGCAGCTGCTGCAGCACGGCGACGCGCTGTACGCCGTCAGCGCCACGCGCGCGGTGGGCAGCGTGCTGCTGGCCTTGTCGGTCAGTCTATCTACATCCGGCCGCAGCAGGCCGGCGAGTGGAGCGTGGTGCTGGCGCTGACGTCACGGCAGGCGTGGAGCTCGCAGCTGCTGCAGCACGGCGACGCGCTGTACGCCGTCAGCGCCACGCGCGCGGTGGGCAGCGTGCTGCTGGCCTTGTCGGTCAGTCTATCTACATCCGGCCGCAGCAGGCCGGCGAGTGGAGCGTGGTGCTGGCGCTGACGTCACGGCAGGCGTGGAGCTCGCAGCTGCTGCAGCACGGCGACGCGCTGTACGCCGTCAGCGCCACGCGCGCGGCGGGCAGCGTGCTGCTGGCCTTGTCGGTCAGTCTATCTACATCCGGCCGCAGCAGGCCGGCGAGTGGAGCGTGGTGCTGGCGCTGACGTCACGGCAGGCGTGGAGCTCGCAGCTGCTGCAGCACGGCGACGCGCTGTACGCCGTCAGCGCCACGCGCGCGGTGGGCAGCGTGCTGCTGGCCTTGTCGGTCAGTCTATCTACATCCGGCCGCAGCAGGCCGGCGAGTGGAGCGTGGTGCTGGCGCTGACGTCACGGCAGGCGTGGAGCTCGCAGCTGCTGCAGCACGGCGACGCGCTGTACGCCGTCAGCGCCACGCGCGCGGCGGGCAGCGTGCTGCTGGCCTTGTCGGTCAGTCTATCTACATCCGGCCGCAGCAGGCCGGCGAGTGGAGCGTGGTGCTGGCGCTGACGTCACGGCAGGCGTGGAGCTCGCAGCTGCTGCAGCACGGCGACGCGCTGTACGCCGTCAGCGCCACGCGCGCGGCGGGCAGCGTGCTGCTGGCCTTGTCGGTCAGTCTATCTACATCCGGCCGCAGCAGGCCGGCGAGTGGAGCGTGGTGCTGGCGCTGACGTCACGAGTGCCAGCGGTGAGGTGGAGGTCACCTTGACGATATTATTTTCAAAAAATAAAATTCCCAAGTAGGTATTTTATTTTATTTAAATAAACATTCATTGAAATACAATGTGTAGTTTATTTTTTATGGTAATTTCAAAACTGCAAAATCTTTTTCTTTGTTTACTCAAGGAGCAAGCAAACATTGATTTTCAGTACTACTCTGCAATCGAATCTAATCGTGTGTGTTGCAGCATGGCAAAAAGGGGGTAAGATAAGCCTTTGTTTACTCAAGGAGCGAGCAAACATTGATTTTCAGTACTACTCTGCAATCGAATCTAATCGTGTGTGTTGCAGCATGGCAAAAAGGGGGTAAGATAAGCCTTTGTTTACTCAAGGAGCGAGCAAACATTGATTTTCAGTACTACTCCTCTGCAATCAATATCATCCATGGAGTCCACGGCCTCTATCCGTTTTAGATTTTCTAATATAAAATACGGGATGTAAAAAGGAGTAAACTCAGCTTTTGTTTCCTCAAGGAGCAAGTAACCACTGATTTTCAGTACTGCCCCTCTGCGGTCGAGTCTAATCAATATCACCAACACAGAACAGACCTACTGGTGCCCTGCCCGACATCATTGTTCAGTGATAAGTATGAGTAAATATGTACGTACATAATTATATTATTGTATGTTATATTTGTCTGTGTTTCTCTTTGTGAAATTTATGATATATGGTGATTGTACAATAAAGAGTTTATCTATCTACAATACAATACAAAACACTTTATTGCACACCTTAACAAAATAATACAGAAAAAAAAACTTACAAGATTGGTACAATGGGCGGTCTTATCGCTTAGAAGCGATTTCTTCCAGACAACCTTTGGATGGATAGAAATATGGAAGCAAGAGAGGTAGGGGGTGTGTAACTGTACATAATACATAAACTAAAAATAAAATAAAATACATACATATTATACAATAAATAAATATCCCTAATAAATAAATAATATACATATACATAAATATTAGGTCTTTACCTATGAAATTGCCGTTTTGTATGGAATAAATGAAAGTACTTTTTTTCCTAACTTTTTTATTTCTATTACTCAAAGTAACACCCCATGCAATCGACGCATCTTTGCCAACGCATTGGCAGTTTATTGATGCCCTTCTTGCAAAAATCAGCTGCACGGGAGGCAACAAACTCTTCAAAGGCATTTTGTACTGCCCCTCGGGAATTGAATTTTTTACCCACTAAAAAGTTGTCTAAATTTTGGAAAAAGTAATAGTCGGTAGGTGCAAGGTCTGGTGAGTATGGCGGATGAGGGAGAGCTTCCAACCCCAGCTCTTGCAGCTTGGAAACTGGTCTGTTGTGCAGTATGGGGTCGCGCGTTGTCGTGAAGGAGCAGTAGGGACAACCGATTGACCAAAGCTGGTTGAAGATGTGCAAGCTTCTCCATCATTTTCTCCAGTTCTTTACAGTACACATCTGCAGTAATGCTCATGCCGTTTTATAAAAAAAACTGTGGTGAATCACACCCGCACTAGACCACCAAACAGTGACCATCACTTTTTAGGGGTCATTTTTGGTTTAGGGCATTGCTTTGGTGCTGAACCAGGATCTAACCAACTTGTTGAGCACTTTCGATTGTCGAACAGAATCCATTTTTTATCGCACGTAACAATTCGGTTCAAAATTCCTTCATTTCTTTATCTGTTGAGCAGCGCGAGACAGGTCTCAACACGTACGTTGAGCTCGCCAGCGCTAAGTTCGTGGGGTACCCATCTATCAAGCTTTTTTACCTTGCCAATTTGTCGCAAATGGATCAATATTGTTTTGATGCTAACATCAAAAGCTTCTGCTAGCTCAGCTGTAGATTGAGTTTCGTCAGCTTCCACAATCGCCTTTAATTCATCATTGTTGACAATAGTCTTCGGACGGCCACCAGCTTCATTTTTCAAGTCAAAATTTCCAGAACGGAACCGGGAAAACCAATAACGGGTTGTGTGTTCGTTTGTACAGTTCTCTCCGTAAACGTTTTTGATGTTACGTGCCGTTTGTGTCACGTTGGTGCCACGACGGAACTCATATTCCATAATTACACGATTTTTTAAGGTACCCATTATGACGAAAAATGTTCAAATGTAATGAAAATACAACGCTAATCAATAAACAAAAGACTGAGTTTGTAAAAAGAATGTCATGTTTTGAAAACAAAATTAATTTGAATTTGAAATACCAAGCCATGTCAAATTTTTTTTTATTTGAAATTACCAGTACTGAAGAACGGCAATTTCATAGGTAAAGACCTATTATATAAAACTATAATACATTCTCGGAGAGGTAGAAATTCCTTACTCGAGTTTTGAAAACTGGCAAGGACAATGTTTTCCTTATGGATTGGGGTAGTGCGTTCCACAGTCTTACAGCCTGGACAGAGAAGGACTTGTCGAAGAACCTGGTGCAGTGTGCAGGAGTTTTTAGCACCAGGTTTTCGGAAGAACGAAGGATGCGGGAAGGATGGGAAGATTGAAGTAACTCAAAACGTTCCTTCAAGTAGGATGGAGTCAAAGGATTAAAGAGAATATTATGCAGGAGGGATAGGATGTGAGTATTCCGGCGAAGACGGATAGGAAGCCATTTAATTTCGAGCGGAATTCAGAAACATGATCAAACTTTCGAAGACCAAAGATAAATCTGATGCAGACGTTCTGAAGGCGCTCGAGTTTGTTCAGCTGCTCCTCAGTGAGATCAAGGTAGCAGGCATCAGCGTAATCAAGTAAAGGAAGGAGAAGAGATTGAGAAAGCGTAATTTTGGTAGCTCTATCTACATATGTTATAATGAGTTTTCTATTATTTTTCTTTTCTTTTTAATTTTCAATTGGTAAGTCTATTATTTAAGTTGATTTGAGGGTTCCGGACCCAAAGGGTAAAAACGGTACCCTAATACTCCGCTGTCTGTCTGTTTGTTATCATATCAGTCTGTATCTCATGAACCGTGATAGCTAGACAGTTGAAATTTTCACAGATGATGTATTTCTGTGCCGCTATAACAATAAGTACATTTTCTTAAAAAAAAATAATAATATATAAACTCATACAACAAACGTGATATTTTGCCGTTTTTTGCTCGATAGGTACTAATAATGGCAACAGGTAGACGCTTGAAATATTCACATAATATTTAAGTTGTTTTGCCAAATAACGGTGCGGAACCCTTCGTGCGCGAGTCTCTCGCACTTGGCCGATTTATGTACTGCTTTGTCTGTGCTGTTTCCGTTGCCAAACAAATGTCTATCTATCAATTGAATCCTCGGCCCCTCTATGCGTCATGGCGATCTTCCGGCTAGGACTCTCGTAGCTCTCGAGCGAGGCGCCTTCCCCGCGGCCTCCGCGCCGCCCTGTCAAACATTGATTACTATATTTATCAAAGGACGCGCAAGAATGAACACATGAAAAGTAAGGGGCCGTCTCTCATTCTGTCGCTCGTGGAGACGGCCTCTAAGAGAGTGTATAGAAAGAAATACGCGGCACGACGATAACATCGCTGCGATTCCCTCGCTCGTGCAGACGGCCCCTAAGGCCTGTACATCTATACTATACTATCTATCATCATCATTTCAGCCGTAAAACGTCCACTAACGAACACAGGTCTCCATGAGGGGTAGTTGTCATACGCATAGCATGCGGGTTGGCAAGCGCAGTATAGAATTGTGATACACGGAAAGACGCTGCTGCCCATCTTTCGGAGGTATCCCTTTTGGGCAGATTCTTACTGGGTGGATGCAGGATGCCTTTCCATTCTTATGCCGGCACCCGGTGCCGGTTGTAAAATGCTGCACCTCTTCTCTTGCCCGTAGATGCAGTAAGAATCTGCCAAGGGATATATCCAGAGGATGAGCAGCAGCGTCTTTCTGTGAATCAACATCCCGTACTTCGCTCGCCAACCTATCCTATTGCCGAGATGATGATGAATAGTTAATAAATAATAAAATTAACACATCAAATTAACCAACAATCAATAATAGTATCGATAAAGTTATATGAATTCTAAACTTATTGAAATAATAAATAAATAAATAACAATTCTATAATGAACAATTCTTACAGCATTATCTAGCCCCAAGCTAAGTAAGAGCTTGTGTTATGGGTACTAGATGAGTGACTTAATACATTATACTACATAGATATTTTTTATTATATCGAAGAACATCCAGAAAACCCTAAACAAAAGTCTGCAGACCGTACAGATATCTGTCCCGAGGCGGGAATCGAACCCGCAACCTCTTTCGTCGCAGGTGGTACTTCGCCCGCTGCGACACAGAGGACGTCACCATAATGCTAAAAAAAATTTGTCCAGAAATAAATACTTTACCGTGCCGTGCCGTGCCGTGCCGTGCCGCGACGTCAGTCAGCGCCGCGAGGGTGCATAGCCAGAGTTAGCCATCGGAGGACGCTTGCATGAACATCACTTGAAGTCTCGGCCAGGACGGGTCAGGACGGTTCTGTTTGCCAAGTCAGAAAAATAGTTAAAGCTAAAAATTTGCAAAAAAGCCGATCTTCCTTCACTAAAATGCATCATTAAGGTCCAACTAGTCGCGGAGGCAAAGTCGTCAGTGGGCGCGGCCTAAATGTATGCTATCTCACCTGACATAGTGTGTTTATTTATTTATTAAGACACTCCTACGACCTATTCACATGTTTACCCGCGCGCTAGAATGAAATGCACAATGATTTATTCCTAAACCGACCGCGCAAAAATATGTGAATAGACTTTTAGCGCAAGGGTTATTATAGAGAAAACTTGAGTGTAATCTTTTCAAAATAACATTTATTTCAACTTTTGAATAATTAAACTATGTCGGAACGGTATTTATTTTTGAGTTTTCTTTCTCCTTATATTATTTAGTTTCGTCCAAAGTTGGGCTAAAATCAGTGTTGAAATACGAAAGTTTAGAAGCTTGTATTTTTGAAATAAATATATTTTTTACAGACAAGCCAATAAGTGGCCTTCACGAATAAAAAACAATTTAGATACACAAAAACGCTAATGCAGTCATTACTGATTGATTACAAGAATAAAAAAAATAAAAGTTTGTCTTTACACACACATACACATGTTCCATGCTTAGAAGTAGGTACACTTACTATTTAAGAGAATCCAAGAAGGTAGGTACTACGCTAATACTAATGCTTGTTGTTACCTATCACTTTAAAAATAATCTATTGCTAAGGAGTCGCTGCGCCGAGCTCACACTCGTACAGAACAAATCAATAGCATCGTTATCTTTGCATAATTTGTTGAAGTTGTCGCATGTCCTAATCATGTATGAATTATGTCTATAGTTTGTATTGGAGATTGGAACGTAAAGGGGTGCACTATGTCGACTATACGGAATTTGATGTTAGTTTTAATAAAAATGTTATGTCAGCTATTTCACGCCTTATAAAAAGTGGTAGAATATGGAAATGTTTACAAATACTTAAATAGTCATTCGAATTGTATGAAATAAAAAGTAAAGCATAAGAATTTAATAAACTTCTTTTGTATACGCTCCACTCGCGATACATATATATCATACATAGGGTTCCATACTTGGGATGCGTATTCAAGCATACTGCGCACAAAAGTGCAGTAGAGAATCTTTATTGTTTTTGCTTTTTTAAAATGTGTTGAACTTCGCCTGATAAAACCTAATGCTTTATACGCTTTTTTTACAGTATGTGAAATGTGGTCATCAAATAGTAGTTTGGAATCATGGATCATGGATGACGCCTAGATCGCGAGTTTTCCTTGTGTTGGGGTCTAATCCCCTCAATGCTATATGACACAGTACATAGCTAGATAGGTTCTCGATTTTTAAAGCATTTATAGCGCGATATGAATGATCGAAAGTCTCAATAAAATTATTTAAATTGACTGGAGATTCCGATTTGAGCGCGGGAAAGTTGAGCATCTTATCTAGGTATTTACCTACGAGCATCCTATTGTCTTGATATTTATCAAGCAAGGACTGCCACACTACGTCGTAATTACTTGAAGTAATCGGTACACTTTTTACAATGCTGAGTGCGGAACCCTTTGTACATGACAACAAATAATGAAATTTATCTATGCTTGAAATACCCGTATGATTGTGCACCAAAGAGCAAAATGTTTCATAAAACGTGGTGAAATTCTCAATATTCCCATCAAATGTGAACAATTCGAGCTTCGGCAAACGTGGTCGAACGTCGCCATTTTTATCTTTCGTGCCTACGTGACCGCATAGTGGAACGTCCGCCATGTTGGCACTGTGCTTTGAAACGCACAACTTAACGCGAAAGAATAATTCGTCGAAGCTAACCAAATCGCTATCTGAGAATTGAATTTCAGGAGACAAAGTTAATTGCATTTCATATATTTCCATGCAAATACTTTCAAATGATACACGTAGTGATGTTATCTCTGAGGCACGCAATAGGAACATTTCCTTATGGGAAGGATTATTCTCAACTTTATTGGATAAATCAAACACTTTTGAGAATAAATACGTTGCTTTTTTGCAAGACATTTGTTTATGTTACGAACAGTTTCCAATTCCTTTTTAGTAGGAATTGGAGCATTTACTTCGGACTGCGACATTTTTAAGTTTTAATTATGGAATGAAATAATTTAAATAAGTAAATTATATCCGGCTCGAGGGCCAAAAATGTAGGAGTAATAGCATAGGGCTGGTTAAGGATTTGTTTTTTTTTGAAGGACCATTAATTAATAAATAAATTAAAATAATATGCAGCTATAACAACTAAGTGGTGAATTTTGGACAGTGGTTCTTTGCTCGCAAATGGGTAGATAATTACGTCTACCTTAAAGCTTCCACGTACTTTCTTCATGCAGGGCACGTGGTCGGCTACGGCGGCGGCGCGGGATAACACTGAGCGCTCCAAAACACTATCAAAATTGGCACAGCACACTTGTGGGAACGTCTCACAGAGATACAGTTGTAAGAATGTCTTACAGACCCTGCACGGCAGAGTTATTTGAGTTAGGCTTCCAATGTCCACGGGACAAATCTCAAATCTTGAGACGCGACTGGAATTGTCAGATCACGAAAGTCAACTGTAGGTCACGCACTCGAAGCGAGCGCGCGATACATTCGCCACAATCCAAAAAGACGGTAGGCATTTAAAGCGGATAGCAAAAGCATTTTTTGCATGGCACCAAGAATATACAATCACTTACCTAAATCTGTATTAGAAACCACCTCATATAATATTTTTAAGTTTAAAGTTAAACAACTACTCTTAGAAAAAGCTTACTATTCTATTAATGACTATTTAAATGATAAAATTGAATGTAATTGACATTTTTATATAACTTTATTAAGTTATTCTTCTGTGCTTATAATTAATTCATTGAAATTTAAATATTAACATGCTCGTAATTGACATATTTTGTAATACTTACCTACTTTATTGACATATTTATTTGTGTGTGCTGTTAATTAATTTATTTGATTTTAAAATACTTTATTACTTTAATTTTAAACAATGTATTGAATATTGCATGCTGTAAAGTTGATTATGGAAGGACTTTTATATTATTGACATCTGTATGTAACCCATTTTCGCAATAAATGAATTTGAATTTGCAAAACATATATTACCTACCCTCTAATAGTTGAGCAAAGATCCAACATTATCTTTATGACGGATACATTTTAGAAGGCCAGGGATTATCCAGGGCTTGATAATCCTTTTCCTGCTAGATATTTGTAGCCGATGGGAATGTTTTGTGATGATATTAGTAATTATGACAAGGAGGTTGTGTCTGTGGTCATATTTGGATCAGCTAAACGCAACGAGAAGTCCACTTCACTTAATTCTTTGAGTATAGCAGGGATATCGTTTTTTATATAGAAAAATTGAGTAGTTTGCGGGATCACATTAGTTTTATAGTGAATAAGAGCAGGATAATGGTCGGTTATTGCATCTAGACAACTATTTGGCATAACTACAGTGCTAGACTAAAGGTTAAGGGGGCGAAGCCCCCTATTATGCAAAGCACTGTCTGTCTGTCTGTGCATGACACGATTACAACCAAACGCGTTGACAGATTTACATTAAACCTTTTTTGTTAGCACTGTCTTAATGAGAGAAGGGTACTGATTGATTTTGGTGACGGTCACAGGGACCGGAGTTATTGTGACCTCAAAAGGTCACCAAAGGTCAAAAATGGCATTTTTCGGAAACCTTCGCCCACTTTTCTGGTACCCCCGCTTGTTATTCTAATCTTATAAATAATCTCGGAATCTTGAACCAATAAAAAAAAATTAATAAATATAATTTGTAAGAATAATTTAAAATTATATTTGGAGCTCAACCATAATAATGAGAATTATTAGTGATAAAGACTAATAACATTAGTTTTAAATTTCTGGTTTTTTTAATTTTAGATGGAGTTTATAAAGGCTTCCTCATAAGCATTACTCATACATTGTCTTTGGTTTAAGCAAAAGCAATTAAATAATAAATAAATAAAATAAACATTTACTTAACTACTGGTGGCAGAAAATTAAGTAATAAGTTGGTGGTAGAAACAGTACAAGAAATTATATCTACTGAATTGTAAAATAAATTCTATACTACCATGCCACAAACTGCGGGCAGTACAAATGGATTTTGAGTTATAGTTACGTTCAATTCAATTTATTTATTGCCAAAAACAAAGTTAATTGTATGTATGTATTGCATAGGTGCATGTGTACATAATACACCTAGTGATTTTCAGTAGTGACTTTAATGGCTAGGAGTGTTCAACATACTAAAACAGTATTATTTTAATTCGCGACCACAACACATTATTAACACATTGGTTATCGGCCGACCGAGCCTGGCGAGGATGGTGGCAGCCTCCTCATGCTCTTGGAGTTCCATGAGCTATGATTTTATAGCTTAATAAAAAATAAATAATGCATGAATTGTCCCAATTCACACAACATAATCTATCTCGGTTACAATGTGTTAATAATGTTCAAAAAGAGTGTTTATACCTTTGGACATGTCGGACTACACAAGATAGCTCTTATTGCACTGCCCTTCAGTTCTGTGGGAGCCCTCAGAGCTCGTATATAGGTACCGGGACGCGGCGCGGCGCGCGCCGGTCCAGGTGCATGCGCGGGCGCAGCGCGCGCAGGCTGCCCTCCGTCACGGCGCTGCAGCCGCGGGTGAGCAGGCCCTCGAGGGCTGTGCAGTGGAGGCCGAGAGTCCTGGAACACAAATATCATCAGCATCAAATGACTCCTGTGGTGCAGCAGGTGAGAGGTTCAAGTTTATTGATCCATAATAAAGATAAGGCGGATTATTAACACATATTTAACCGGGTATTTATCGCGCTTTTTACCTTTATTATTGCCCGACGTTTCGACAGGATTGTCTTTGCGCCTACGACTAGGATTCCATCTATGAGTCATGAAGCAATTGAAATAAGGAAGTATCCTAATTTCAATCGTGAAGACGGCTTCAGACTCTCTGCCTCATGGAATCCAGTGATAGCCAAGTGTACTCGACGTATGAATCAACCTAAGTGTGCTGATACAGTTAGTGTAGTGTGCTGTCCCAGTGTGAAACAGCCTTAATCTCAAGTTACTATATTTATGAAGACCATGTGAGGGTAGTCTGAAAAGACGCCTTCGCTTTGCTGCGGTTACCTTTTTGTAATTAAGTATACATCTCCAAGTTTGAAACGGTCCTATCGGAAGACCAGCATAGTTTGTTGGCTCTTAACAAACTGCACCATGCTGAGCTAGGTCCATTTTGCCTACCATAAGACTGTCTACTTACTTTATGTGTTTTATAAATTTTGTTTTGATTGTGTGTATGTTTTGTACTAAAACTGGTTTATTAATTATGATTTTTTCCTTTGGTATGCAAATAAATCTTTTTGTATTGTATTGTATTTTGTAGTTATCATAGTAATAAAAGTGTATATTTACTTGTTTGTGTTAGCATGCACTTGTCCTCACCTGACGCCCTTGTCCGTTATGTCTGTGCAACCGACCAAGTTGAGCAGCTTCAGCTCCATGCTGTACTTGGCCAGGGTGAACAGCAGCTTGTCCGACACCTGCCGGTTTCCCTCCAAGTTGAACCTCTTCAGATTCTTGAACTTCTTTATGAATATGAGAAGGCAGCTTTCCGATATCATCGGGCAGTGGGACAGGTCCACATCCTCGAGGTTGCACTGGTGGAGCGCCAGAGCCTCCATAGCACCAGTGGTGAGCCAGATGCAACGCCCCAGTTTCAATGTCTGCAGTTTGCAACAGTAAAGTATGACGGGTTGTAAACATTTAGCTGATAGATTGGAACACTGGCTAAGGTTCAAATGTACTAAGCCCCTGTTTTTCAGAAACATTGGTATGAGTTGATCATCTGTTACAGATGTGCAACGGTTAAGATTCAACTCTGTCAGCATTGTACAGTTACTTGTGAAAACCTGAAATGTTTCAAAAAATTATACTCACTCATCATTAGTTTAGATGAAAGAAGAAGAAAAACATTTATTAGACCACACACAAAACATAAATACAACTATAATAAAAGGTTGGATTTATTTCTAATTTTAATCTCAAGGACAGTTAAAGATTATAAAAATATGTGACAAAAAGATGGCAAGCAGCTCACTCAGAGGGCCAAAGAAAAAAATACTATTATTTAATTTAAATAGTAATCAACTCAGTCTATAATTATGGTTGTATGAGTCCAATAGGACCTGACTCAGCATCACTCTCCCACACATACTGAATGCTGGGAGCACTGGTTTTCAGCAGTTTGCACAGAACTTTGAAAGCAATGTAGGTGCATCTAATATAATATCTAAATAGCCACATAGAGAACGAAAAATTAAGACTTTTTGCATGTGTGCGATAAGAAAATTTAAAATCAATAGCTAGCAGTCAATATTTAATTTATACCTGGAATGTGTGTGGCGAAAAGCCTTTGTTCATCAGTTTCAGCGACTTCAGTCTCGTTAAGTAAATATCCAGGATCTGCAGGCATTGTTTTGATGCACAACGCAAGTTAAAGCAATCTTTCAGAGATAAATAAGGAAGGACATTGGAAACAATAATATCTTCCCAATACAAATCAAAAAACTGAGTATTATGCTGAGCCGTCGGATTAGAATTCATCCTTTATTCGGTTCGGAGTAGCTTATAATCAAGCTATTTCTATTTTTGCTATAAAAAATGTTACTCCAACAGATGTAGGTACCTATTGAAACTATGGGTTTTCGCGATTTTGCAAATTGGAATCTTGTCTTGTCTTTTTATTTTATGGCTTTTTGTGTTTAGTTTTACACAATTCCGCCAGTGTCAAGTTAATTTATAAATTCCTATGTTATTTTGCTGGCCATGTAGGCGGCCATTTTCTCTGATTCCCAAATGAGGTGTTTTCATTAAAAAGTAAAAACTTCAAAAATAGTTCCCTCGAACCAAATAGATGGCGTTAGTTTTATTTTACTGGTAGGAAACATATTTTGACAATGACAGCAATTGTAATTAATTACAAACTTGCTTTCTCCGCTTGCCAGCTCCATCTGTTGAGTTTAGTAGAAAACACTTTTTTGTTTTTTAATGAAAACACCTCATTGGAATCAATCGGAATTTTCCAAGTTTTCTGATTGACTTTGACTCGGACAAACTAACTGACAGTGATAGCTGTCCAATTTGTCAAAGTCCGAATTATAACGCTCCGATAGTGTGTATCCTCAGAATAAATAAACTTATTAGCGCCACTGGCCCACAGTCGCGATTTGGATGCAAGTAAGATATTGCAAAAATTATTACGTTTAAGCACAGATATTAAGTTTAAGGTATGTATAGTTCGCGCAAAACTTCTTGAGCTCTGTGAAGTTAGCTTCAGTGACTGCGCAGTACACAGTTTTTAGGGCGTTGAGGGGAAGGAATGATAAAAGGGGTTCGAGAGGGGCTCCGTCTGTGAAATTAGGGTTGCCAGCGCGAGTTTTGGTGTATTTTCGTTTTATTTAGCACACATTTTACTATGCATTTATTTATTTTTCAATTATTAAAACAAACATATTTAAAAATCAATTATTATATTAAATTAAGGATTAATAAAAACTTAAATGCTAGAACGAATTCACCTTTATTATCGCAAGAAGCCAATTTTTTAATACAAAATTTCGACTATGTGGCAAGATTATTTATAACCTAGTTGGCAATATTGAATGAACATGTCAACATGCGCAACTTTTCATTTGCCGCAACGTTCACAGAGCTCAAGAAGTTTTGCGCGAACTCTACATAGGTAAAATTATAACTGCGTTGTTGAAAAAAAATCTGGCACTATCAAGCCCTATCAAGTCTATAGTATAAAGTTAGTATACCGCTTGATGCACCCGGCGGCGGCGCACTTTATCTTATTATTATTTATTTATTTATTTGACCCACCAACAGAAAGTACACAAAAATAAATTACCAAAGTGAAAACAATAAAAAGCATGGGCTAGTGTTCTCCCAATTACAGGCAGCTACATCTTGTCTAAAACTATATGCCGTAGATGCACCATTATTATTGCAAAAAAAATCGCGCGTTACCGCGTTCATGAAAAATATGATTGTATTTGTTTGTTTTTGTTTCAACTCCGAGTGTGGAAAGAAACACGGTTGAAAAAATACAAGTTCCACATGATAACATGACCATGGGTTGCGAACACGGTTGAAAAAATACAACAAGTTCCACATGATAACACGACCATGGGTTGCGGGTTCGATTCCCGCCTCGGGACAAATGTCTGTACGATCTGCAGATATTTGTTCAGGGTGTTCTCGGTGTTTTTCTATATATAAGTAATAAAAATATCTATCTATGTAGTATAATGTATTAAGTATATCAGTCATCTAGTACCCATAACACAAGCTCTGCTTAGCTTGGGGCTGTGTGATTTGTCCAGCATTATTTTTTTTTATCACAACATTTTAGTGCATGAATTTAAAATGGTTAAAGATGTCATCATCATCATTTCAGCCGTAAGACGTCTACTACTGAACACAGGCCTCGATCGCAACTACCCCTCCTAGATCCATGGGGGGTAGTTGCGATATATGTATGATGATGCCAAGTTGCCATATTCACCACGCTTGGCAGGCGGGTTGGCGAGCGCAGTACGGGATGTTGATATTTTATTTTAACAATTTTAGTAAAACTTACAGCTATGCTTAAGTATAGGTACATGCTAAACAATATGACATGATTGCATCATGAGCATGACTGTCATCATTCTGACAACGAATTACAAAGTTTCCGCAGATAGGTGTAAATTTAAATTAAAAGTGAGAAAGGGTCAGTAGATGACAATCACCACCAGCAGGGTTAGCATGGGCTGGGGATAAAACTTTTGTCCACCGGTTATTTCCACTAACAAGGGATAAAATTATTTTATCCACCTGCCAAAGCACGGCAACAGGGGGAAAGAGAATTATATCACTTTTTGACATTAGACGTGGATACTCACCCTCCGCCTATAATTTCGGGGACAAGCGTTTCCCCTGGTTTGTCCGCCGTGAATAGTTTATCCACCCATGTCGCCATGCTCGGAGAATGGACAAAATTGACAGAGGGGAATAGTATTTTGTTATCTCCCTGTGGATAAAATATCTCCGGCCATGCTAGCCCTGCTGGGTAATGAAATAAAAAGGAAAAGAGCTAAAATATATAAAACTATATAGGTACAAAACAAGATAAATACATGCTAACAAGAAAGACAGGCAGCTTATATAATTATATACTTAGGTACATCACCACTGTCCAAGAACAAAAATGTGTCTAAGTGTTCGCCTCAATTTTATTTAGCTATTGACGTAGTAAAAATGTCTACATATGTCTACATTTGCCTTTGTTAAGGTATTAAAAGAATTAGGTACATGCTCTGATGATAAACGCATTTTGTCTATAATTAGTGGTAACGCGCGGTACGTGTAATGAATTAGGGTTCCTCAATGCAGTCCAGCTAGTGCGTAATCCTAGCAGTTCTATAATAATAGCTTACAATCGAATGAAACACCCAAGTCACGGACAGTATCAACGCAATATACACGGAAAGACGCTGCTGCCCATCTTCCAGGCGATAGACAGAGTGACTAGCGACAGAGGCGGCTCTAGCCCTTGTGGCGCCAGTGTGCCACCAGTACCCTGGCGCCCCCTAGTAGGAGCGGGGTCAAAATGGAATACTTTTTTTATAATATACTGTTATATTTTCATACGAAAATTCGGGTGCAAATAGTGCAATTTTAAATGTCAAGAAGCTTTTTAGGAAGGAAGGGGTTACAACAATAAAAAATCACAACTTTGTAGGGTTATAGATAGGTAACACTTTTTTACTAATATAGCTTAAATGAAAATGCTGAACAATATTCTTATTACGATTGCAGATAAAATCGGGCGCGGATCTCAAAATTTTTATTTTAAGTTACTAGGTCGTGTGCGTATCATATGAAAGATAATTATTTGTATATTATTAAACAGTTTATATTTTTCTGACTACTGTTAATAAACGAGGGCAATTGCAGCTATGGGACGAGAAATGGTTGCATTTATGGTTTTCAAATTTTTTGTGAAGTTACTAGGTCGTGTGGGGTATCATATGAAAGGTATTCATTTGCACATTATTAAACAGTTTTTATTTTTCCTTTAAGCAGTATCGTTTTTGAGTTATTAACAAAAATGTTGAAAAAACGACCGTTCCCCCCTTATCTCCGAAGTTTGCTAACAGAAATGTATGTAAACTTTATAGGAAACAATTAATATAGAAGTGTATGTAATCTTTACTTTTCTACGCCAATATAATCTTTAATTATCTGTTTTAGGGCTGATTTCACGTTGAAACAAAAGTAAGAGTAAGTTCAGATGAACGCGCGGCGACGCGTGGTTGGCTCGGCGCGCGGTTTGAGATTGTAACAAATCAATGTTGTTGTGTACATGACCGCGCGTCACCGTGCGTGCCCGCGCGCACCGCCATACACCGCGCGCAAGATCTTGAAGCGTGCGTCACCGCGCGGTGACGCGCGGCTTAAGATCTACAATCCTGTATCGACCTGTTCAGATGACCCGCGCGGTTTGAGGCGGGCGGACGCACGGAGCCACTAAAAAATGGAGCACGAGATATCAATTGATTTAATAATTGACGAAATTGAAAGAAGAGATGCGATTTGGAATCTTAATTCGAATGGACATCCTAAAGCAGTTGAAAAACCGATCTTCGTGTTGTCTTAGTGTGGGATATAAAGTCACAAACAGGCTTAAAGAAAGTCTTTGCCTCAAAATAGGGTGTATCCAGTATCGTCTTTGCTATCGACGACGACGTCGCAGTTTGCGGTATAAAACCCACAAGCAAATAGCCTCCTCCACGTCCATTCTCCACTGAATGTTCACGCTAGACTGCCGCGCGCAAGCCGCTGCCATCTGAACAGCTGAACCGCGCGGTAGCGCGCGTCGCCGCGCGGTCATCTGAACTAATCCTAATTTAGAGTAGGTAAAGTCGCAGCTTGTGGTGGCGCGCCTTGCTTTGCGCCCGGCGGCATCGGCATCGGCTGAAACACGGGCGCAGGGTCTTTGAGTGCGCCGGTGCCGTGCGCGAGCGACGCACGCATCTTTGGAGATGTCGCATTAGAGGGCGCTCGGCGCCCCCTTAGGCCCGGCGCCCGTGTGCGCCGCACACCCTGCACTATAGGTAAAGCCGCCTCTGACTAGCGATCAACGATAGCGATAATTACAAGGTTGATAAACACTCAGATCGTGTATCTACACTAGATAGAAAGATAGAAAATACTATATTGCACACCTTAAAACTAAACATAATAACAAGAGAAACACTGAAAACATAGTTACAATTGGCGGCCTTATCGCTAAAGAGCGATCTCTACCAGGCTCTCCTCACTACTCAGGCTCAGTCTCTACGTGTACCACGTGGTGACAACGAAAGACGATTCAATGCCCCGACCACAAATGAAACAGCTGCCGTAGTAGTTAGTATTGAACAAACTGCGTCTCGGGACATCGTACGATGGCCGGCTCACTAGAGTAGTAGTGAACAAACTGCGTCTCGGGACATCGTACGATGGCCGGCTCTCTAGAGTAATCAATATAGTAATCAATAACAAGAGAAATACTTTGGATAATGATAAGTTTCGTAAGGTTGTAGTAAGTTGCTAACCTTACGAAACTTATCATTATTATCCAAAGTATTTCTCTTCAACTCAAACATTAATCAATAAAACTCAAAAATATGAGTCGGTCGGAAGCGTCTTAAACACATAAAAAGCTTTCTCCCCCTTTATTTGATTGTGGGACAGATGAGGGCAGTTTCCGAATGGATGGCCATCAAAACTTTCTAGGTCACGTGACTTTAGTGTGACATACAAGGGTCCTTTTTTTAAACATGTCGTGGTTTTCGGCTAAGTTTAAATAACAACACGAAGTTGGAACCCTAATCCTGACTTCAAGTGATTTTACACAAAGGTCAAATTGCTACATAAAATGCATTACTTACATTAAAACTAGCTATCCCAGCCAACTCCATACTGCCTTAGAACCAACTAACTATACAGTTCAACACACTTATATAGGTTTAAGTTAGTAGATATATGTACATGTTTTATTGTATTACGGGAGTGACATAGTCAATTGTTTGAATAAAACTCCCAGGTCAAAATAAAGAAATAAAAAAAAAGTAGTGTTATACCTATACAGTAGTAGTATAATAGTTGTAGAGTAGTAACTCTACAACTACTACTCTACCACTACTCCTACTGTACAATCATTCATTTTCCAAATTATGAGATAAATAAAAAATCTTATAAACAAACCACGTTAAAGGTTTTCACAAACAAACACAATAATAGAATTATCCAATTTGGCGCAGTCGTTCGAAAGTTATTTTCCCTCCTGCGTCTTGGCCACTACGCCACAGAGGTCGAATATTAATGTTAGTAATGTTACACTTAAAATCTGAATGTCATCACTGGAAACACCCACTGATTGTATGAGATTAAATGAAATCATACAATTTTATAAAATTGCTAGGTTCGCTAACTGCTTCATAATAGATGTGATTTCCATGTAAATCTGAAGCATTAGGTAGTTATCATTTCAGCTGTAAAACGTCCACTGATGAACACAGGCCTCCCTTATGGATCTTCATGAGGGGTAGTTGCCATACTCGCCGCACTTTTTTATTTATTTCATTTTCATTTATCATTTATTGCGAGAAATATGGTTACAATTATAATCTTAAATTTAGGGATAGTTTCACATACTTGGCAGGCGGGTTGGTGAGCGCAGTATGGGATGTTGATACACGGGAAGACGCTGCTGTCCATTTTCCGGAGGTATCCCTTAGCATCTTACTGCATCCATGGGCATGAGAGGAGGGGTAATATTCTACTGCCGGCACCCCACGGCAGGTAGTGTGTGTTGATAAGGTTATTAATTTCTTTGATATGTTATACCTAAGTGTGGTAGTACACTATAAAAATTACAAACTTATAGTGCGTAGTATTAACCACAAGGCGGTATTGACCATAGCATAGACCATACTACGAACACTGGATCATCATTTCAGCCATAAAACGTCCACTGATGAACACAGGCCTCCCTCATGGATCTCCATGAGGGGTGGTTGCCATTCTCACCACGCTTGGCAGGCGGGTTGGTGAGCGCAGTATGGGGTGTTGATACACGGATGTCTATCTATCTATCTATCTATCTATAGACGCTGCTGCCCATCTTCCGGAGGTGTCCCTTAGCAGGCTCTTACTGCATCCACGGGTAGGAGAGGATGGGTAACATTCTACTGCCGGCACCCCACGACACTGGATTAACGTTTCGAATATTCACATGAACCTGTTTAAAATTAAGATCTGGTTTTTATTTATTTATTTATTGAGAATATAACATCATTACAGGTTTTTTTATTAAGCCCAAAGCGATGTTATATATCTAGATAATTTACTAATTTATTCGTTCTAATGTACAAAACTCAAATAATATTATAAAGAGATTTGATTGTTTGTTTGTATGCAATGCATATATAGGCTCCGAAACTACTGGACCGATTTTCAAAATTCTTTCACTATTAGAATGCTACATTATACCTGAGTAACATAGGATATATTTTATTCTCGTATTCCCACGGGAACGGGAACTATGCGGGTGAAACTGCGGAGTGCGGCTAGTATACAATAAATACAATATACTTATCTATACATTAAATAAATAAATAAATAATAATAAATAATGCTGGACAAATCACACAGCATCATCTAGCCCCAAGCTAAGCAGAGCTTGTGTTATGGGTCCTAGATGACTGATATACTTAATACATTATACTACATAGATAGATATTTTTATTATATTAGGTCTTTACCTATGAAATTGCCGTTTTGTATGGAATAAATGAAAGTACTTTTTTTCCAAACTTTTTTATTTCTATTACTCAAAGTAAGACCCCATGCAATCGACGCATCTTTGCCAACGCATTGGCAGTTTATTGATGCCCTTCTTGTAAAAATCAGCTGCACGGGAGGCAACAAACTCTTCAAAGGCATTTTGTACTGCCTCTCGGGAATTGAATTTTTTACCCACTAAAAAGTTGTCTAAATTTTGAAAAAAGTAATAGTCGGTAGGTGCAAGGTCTGGTGAGTATGGCGGGTGAGGGAGAGCTTCCAACCCCAGCTCTTGCAGCTTGGAAACTGTCTGTTGTGCAGTATGAGGTCGCGCGTTGACGTGAAGGAGCAGTGGGGACGACCGATTGACCAAAGCTGGTTGCAGATGTGCAAGCTTCTCCATCATTGTCTCCAGTTCTTTACAGTACACATCTGCAGTAATGCTCATGCCGTTTTATAAAAAAAATTGTGGTGAATCACACCCGCACTAGACCACCAAATAATGACCATCACCTTTTTAGGAGTCATTTTTAGTTTAGGGCTCTGCTTTGGTGCTGAACCAGGATCTAACCAACTTGTTGAGCGCTTTCGATTGTCGAACAGAATCCATTTTTTATTGCACGTAACAATTCGGTTCAAAATTCCTTCATTTCTTTGTCTGTTGAGCAGCGCGAGACAGGTCTCAACGCGTACGTTGCGCTCGCCAGCGCTAAGTTCGTGGGGTACCCATCTATCAAGCTTTTTTACCTTGCCAATTTGTCGCAAATGGATCAATATTGTTTTGATGCTAACATCAAAA
Organism: Pasiphila rectangulata; assembly: GCA_963082625.1. NCBI lineage: Eukaryota > Metazoa > Arthropoda > Insecta > Lepidoptera > Geometridae > Pasiphila > Pasiphila rectangulata. The sequence goes on along the minus strand of OY720251.1, from coordinate 17,859,252 downwards.
GCTGCTGCTAGCTCAGCTGTAGATTGAGTTTCGTCAGCTTCCACAATCGCTTTTAATTCATCATTGTTGACAATAGTCTTCGGACGGCCACGAGCATCATTTTTCAAGTCAACATTTCCAGAACGGAACCGGGAAAACCAATAACGGGTTGTGCGTTCGTTTGTACAGTTCTCTCCGTAAACGTTTTTGATGTTACATGCCGTTTGTGTCGTGTTGATGCCACGACGGAACTCATATTCCATAATTACACGATTTTTTAAGGTACCCATTATGACGAAAAATGTTCAAATGTAATGAAAATACAACGCTAATCAGTAAACAAAAGACTGAGTTTGTAAAAAGAATGTCATGTTTTTAAAATAAAATTAATTTGAATTTGAAATACCAAGCCATGTCAAACTTTTTTTTATTTGAAATTACCAGTACTGAAGAACGGCAATTTCATAGGTAAAGACCTATTATATAGAAAAACACCCAGAACACCCTGAACAAATATCTGCAGATCGTACAAACATTTGTTCCGAGGCGGGAATCGAACCCGCAACCCCTTGCGTCGCAGGCGGACCTTCGCCCGCTGCGCCACAGAGCTCGTCACATTTCCTTTCAATCACAAGCTGTGCCATTTCCATGGCTCTTGGCAGGTGTTTGTCAAATATTACACAGTTTTCGAACAGAATTCTGAGTGAATAGATAGCAAGTGGGGCACCGGCAGTAGATTGTTGCCCCTCCTCTGTTGCCCGTAGATGGAGTAAGAGCCTGCTAAGGGATACCTCCGGAAGATGGGCAGCAGCGTCTTTCCGTGTATTAACATCCCGTACTGCGCTCGCCAACCCGCCTGCCAAGCGTGGTGAGTATGGCAACTACCCCTCATGGAGATCCATGAGGGAGGCCTGTATTCAGTAGTGGACGTTTAACGGTGAAATGATGATAAAATGATGAGATAGCGAGTGACATGGGCGCAAACTTAAGTAGGTTGGTCCTACAGTGGGGTTATGAGACAGAAACACAGGCAAACACACATAGCGGTTAAACTTATAACACCCCTCATTTTTGTCGGGGTTTAAAAACTAGACCATAGTGCATCTAATTTGATTTTTTTATGAGCTTTCTTATATAATTAGTATGTGTTGTGTGTCCGTCCAAAATAAATGTATTTCTTGTTCTATATCTAAAGTAAAACATATATTGCCGTGGGGTGCCGGCAGTAGAATGCTCCTCTCTTGCGTGGATGCAGTAAGAATCTGCCAAGGAAATTGGAAGATGGGCAGCAGCTTATTTCCGTGTATCAACTACCCGTACTGCGCTCGCCAACCCGTCTGCCAAGCGTGGTGAGTATGGCCCTCATGATCTGTGTTTAGTGATCAATGCGGGAGGTCTTTTTCCAGCAGTGGACGTCCTACGGCTGGAAAGAAGAGAGAAAACATATATTACAACAAGTACACAACCAAACATACATACATAAACTCTCGCATACAGACAGACAGTCGTTCATAATACGTACACGCGGTGACACACTAAAAATACAATACTTACAAAAATCACAATATAAATATTAACTCATTTTTGTTTTTAACCACCAACAAAAAAGAGGGGTGTTATTAGTTTGACTGCTATGTGTGTGTGTCTGTGTGTTTGTCTGTGGCACCGTAGCTCTTCAACGAGCGGACCGATTTGCATGCAGTTTTTTTATAAGTTTTTTATTTAAAAGCAGGCGGTGTTCCAGCGGACAAGATTTAGGGGGGGGAGGTGAATGAGGTAGTGAATAATCGAATGTTTCCAAATATATTATCAAACGAAAGGAAATGATATTTAGAATTCAAAACTGATAGTTATATAGAAATCGGGCGAGCCATTCATGAGATATGGGGGTTGAAAATAAGGGTGAACAATCGAATGTTTTAAAATAAACCCAAGTGTGGCATCATATGAAAGGGCATGGTGTGTGGATTTGTAAAACTGACGAAACACATAACAAAAAAAAGAAAATTAAGTAACCTCCGAGACTAGATAATGTGTTGGGGATTACTTAATGTTTTTAATTTTATAAACTTGTGACACCATAATATTTATTAAGTTGTATTTGGATAAAATTGGGAAGGAACTGACTCCTAACATACAGCTAACGCTAGCTAGGGATTCAAGGCTTGCAACGAAATTGTTACAATGCTGTTGTTACAATAAAGGTATTTGTATTGTTTATTTATTTATTTATTTATTTATTTACACAGTAGATTTCAAACATTACAGGATATGCACCCTAAGTCGTTAAAAATCTTTTTTAAGAAAATCCTTACAAGTCTAAATAGAAAAATAAGAAATATGAGTAAGCTAAATTATATGTACACAATATAGAAACATGTCATTTAGAGACATAATAATAAACAAATACAAGAAAAAAAAATACATGAATTGTTGTATTTGTATTGGAACGTAATTTGAACCGTAGCGCGTAGACTTCGTAGACCCTCTACGGCGTAGTTAGCGTAGAGGATTAAAATACCGTGGGGTGCCTCCGGCAGTATAATGTTAATCATTAATTACAATTGCTGTCATTGTCAAATTGGGTTTCCTATTAGTAAAAGAAAAGCCCAAAGGCCAACCCCAGGTCCGTGCTGACCATCTATGCCACGTGAGGGGCGGACACTTGCAACGAAATTAGCGGGTGACCAAAAAGGTAATGGCAATATAATATAATGTTACTTGACACTGGCAGAATTGTGTAAAACCAAACACAGAAAGCCATTTAAGAAGAAGAAGAAACTAATGCTATCCTTACATCCCTAACGAACCTTAGTTCGACGGAACATTTTTTGAAGTTTTTACTTCATTCTTAGCATGCGTGACATGCTGGTACTGGTAGCATTTGTGTCTGCGTTTGAGGGTTACCCACAGTAACCCACGTCACATCATAATTTCAGCCGTAATACGTCCAGTACTGAACACAGGCCTCCCTCACGGATCTCCATGAGGGGTAGTTGCCATACTCACCACGCTTGGCAGGCGGGTTGGCGGGTTGCTGAAATGATGATGATTTCAGTTATTCCATAGATAAAGGAAGGTGACGGCATAGAAGCAGCATAAATCTCTTCCGGAAAAATAGAGGCAACAATAAAATATGGCATGTTTGTATTACTCAGTAGCCAGATGGACCTTCGCCACTCAAGTCGAGGGTTATAAGGGATATGTAGTCATATCATGATATCAATGAGGGAGGCCGTTGTCCAACAGTGGACGGCTTACGGCCGGAAAAGAGAGAGAGAGAGAGAAAGTGTGTGTGTGAGAGAGATAAATAGAGAGAGAGAGAGAGAACTGCTTGTAGATGGGCAGCAGCGACTTTCCGTGTATTAACATCCTTTTGCTGTGCTCGCCAATGCGCCTGCTAACCAGAGTATGGCAACAACCCCCTCATACATATATCGGGAATGTTCACGTCGCGAACTGTCATCACCCTGAAGAAGGCCCTTGATAAGAGTCGAAACAGTTGGTGCCTCCACCAATGGAACGCAGCATTCTCGACAAGCACGTGAACATTCCCAATATTGAATACTAGCCGCACTCCGCTGATTCAGCCTCGAAGTTCCCGTTCCCGTGGGAATACGGGGATAAAATATAGCCTATGTTACTCAGGGATTATGTAGCATGCAAATGGTGAAAGAATTTTGAATCTTTGAAATCGGTTCAGTAGTTTTTAGTTTATTCGTTACAAACATACAAAATTCAAATATTTTCCCTTTGTAATATTGAGAGATGAGAGATTTTAAGATGAAAACGACAGTTATTATAGTAAAATAGATATTGTTTCAGCTATATTCCAGCGACTGGACCAAGCCTCGATAGTAAGTGATGAGGAAGGAAAGCCGACACAGGACACAGTGTCGATTTCATCAAGCCGTGACGGATGTATTCCATAGCTTGTTATGGAATATATACATCCATACTCTGACGTACCATTGTCTGGCAAAGCTCGCTTGTGGTTCAGGCCTGATTGCAGTCGTGCTGAGGCACTTAAGCATCAGGCCTACCTAGCCTGGGTTAATGCTCGTAACCGCAAGGCGAAGGACATACGCCATAAGAAGAGAGCCTGTAACAAGGCGGCCAAATCCTGCAAACAAGCCTTGCAGAGGGCTCGGTTCGACTATATTAGTCGAACAGGGAAAAAATTTGCTTCTTACCCACCGGGTAGAAAGGCATTTTGATCCCTAGCTGAATCGGTCGAGGGAAACTTCTGCCGCTTTAGTGGGTCACTTGCTCACACCGCCGATGAGAAGGCAAACTTGATTGCATCTTTAATTCGTCGATTAAAAAGTAGCTTTTATTAGGCAAGGCCTTACTCCTTACCATGAACGTCAAACAAGTCTTGAATTAAATGCCTCTCAGTGAAGACGAACGGCGCGACGGTAAGCCACTTCACGTTCCTTTGAGTCCTCAAAATTCATCAATTGTAAAGCTACAAGCTAAAGCGTTTAGTTATGTTGAAATACATAATTACAATATGTTTTGTGTGATACTATAGCGTGTTTCAACCTTAACGACACGGTTAAAAAATCTTGCTAGTTCTCAAAGAACTAACCTTATGAACTACATACTTACATACTTCAGGGAGCATTCAATTGCCAACAATAATCGAAATTAGCGCTGCCGTGCTGTTAAAGAAATAACGGGGTTCTCTTACTCCTTACCATAAACATCCATAAAGTCTTCAATGAGATGCGTCTCAGTAAAGAAGAACGGAGTTGAGAACCAGCCAGCAGTCCGAGGCTCTCCTGCTGCTGCTGGCTTTCATAACGTTCTTGATCACGATCTAACTGCGATATATAAGGGTCCTTGTTTTTAAACATGTCGTGGTTATCGGCTTCAGTTTAATAATACCCGAGGTATGGAACCATAATCCACACTTTAAGTGATCTCACATTAAGTTCGAATTGCTACATAAAATGCATTACTTATATGAAAACTAGCTATCCTGGCAAACTCCGTACTGCCTTAGAATCAACTACTACTCAACAACTACCTACTCTACTAGTACTACTCTATAATTACTCTGCTATTATTACACTAACATTACTTAAATAATCCAAAATGTAAACAGTTTTGTTTAGTTTAGTGACAAAACATTCACCTGCTCAATTTTCATATTATTTATATAAAAAAAAGATTTCTTAATTTTCTTTTATTACAATCTATGTCATATCCAAATAGCAAACACAAAAAAATATGGTGCAGTCGTTCGAATGTTATGCGATTACCTTTTTTTTGTGCGTCTCCGTCGCACTACGCCACAGAGGTCGAATATTGATGATGGTAGAGAAAATCTGAATGTCATCACTGGAAACACCCACTGATTGTATGAGATTAAATCAAATCATACGCTTTTATAAAATTGCTAGGTTCGCCAACTAACTGCTTCATAATAGATGTTATTTCCATGACAGTTTAATCATAAAGTCGTATTAACCACAAGGAGGTATTGCCATTAGCATAGACCATTACGTACACTGGATCAAGCTTAGGAATGATCACATTAATTCAGGCCCCAATAAAAGGATCCAGGGCCCCTAGGCACTTGGTATTTAAGGCCCCCCTGCCATCTACATGCGCCAATTTTTCGGGCAAGGCAGACTTTAGGGATGAAGGCCCCTAGGCTTGAAGGCCCCTAGGCTAGCACCTAGCCTTGTGGGCCTAGGGGCTAATCCGGGCCTAATTAATCTTTGGCTTAAAGATCCGAGTTACGATGACGTACAAAACTCATTTAATATAATAAAATGCAATAATCGTTTTGTTCCAGCGGCCGACCAGTCAACACCTCAGCGTGTCACCTGATGATGCCTCGCGGAGAGGCGAAACACGTGTCGTCATATAGGTTTGGGTATACATGCTGCACTGCTAAACTAGTTCTCCCTGCATGTGCATAATTAGCGGGCGGGAGGGCGGTGCTCCTGCATCTCAGCATAAGCGGAATTAAAACTAAATATTTTTATTTTTATTGCATTTTATTGTCATGGCTTTCCGCAAAGTAACGCCTGATTCCATCAATCATTTAATATACTAAAGTAAAACATATAGGTACATATATAGCGTTGCAGGGCTGACCTGCATAAGATTGGCACAAGACCGTGAAATGTGGCATAAACATAAACAAACTTGAAGTGGGGCTGTTTATGATGATGATAATGATGAAAATATATGCATAAATATATATGTATACGTTTATTTCAGGCAAAATTAGTAAAGTACAAGATGTGTCTTACACTGAAAACTATGGTCCATCTAAAATATATACATTATAGTCTAATATTTAATTTTAATATACAGGATGTGACGACTACCGAAAACTTCGGGGGTCAATGTACTCATCAATATGAACAACTTTTATAAGGAACTTTCGCTGTAAAAAAATGTGAAGAAACAGCTGTTATATTGACGAGTACATTGACCTCCTGAAGTTTTCGGTAGTTGTCCTTTTACACCCTGTATAAACACACGCATTCATACTCATAGTACACACAAACGCGCGCTGACACGCTATATAACATACAAAACTATCTATTTTTGTAGAATGTTTGTAAGCAAACTGTCACATTTAAAGTTGAATTGCTTCGTACGTGTTGGTTTTGACCGGGTTAATAATAATTTACATTGAAGGTAGTGGTCCCTAACAATATTTTTGTAAATAATTCGGAAATGATACGGCTTAAGTAAAAATAAAAACTGTTTATTAATGTGCAAAGCAATACCTTTCATATGACCTCCACACGACCTAGTATCTTCACTTTAAAAAAAATTGAGATCCCCTATCCGCCCCCCTGCAATCATAATAAGAATATTTCTTAACATTTTCATATATGCTATATTAGTAAAAAAGTGTTAACTTTAACCATTTCAAATTTCAAGTCGATCAGTAGTTCTCGAGATATCCATTTGTGACATACAGACATACAAAGTGATACCATAAGGGTTCCTTTTTACCGTTTTGGTCCGGAACCCTAAAAACGGCATAAAATCATGTTTGTTGTATGGAAGCCCCCCATATATAATAAATTTATCTTATTCTGTTCTTAGTATTTGTAGCGGCAACAGAAATATCTGTGAAATAAAAAAAAATCAACTGTCTAGCTATCACGGTTCATGAGATACAGCCTGGTGACAGACAGACACAGAAAGACGGACAGCAAAGTTATAGGCACCTGTTTTTACCCTTTGGGTACGAAACCCTAAAAGGTAGCTTAGTAGTGACATTTTGTATATTTTTTGTCGGTAAGACAGTCGTATGTTATAACATCTCCTTTAAGAAAAACAACAATACAGTCAGCTTTTCCTTTTCCGAATGATAAGTCAGTTATCATATTATTAAGATAGCTCCTTTAGTACTTTAAGCCGTAAAAGTATTTACTAATATGCTCACAATATCTCGTTTGCATTTAGGGCTGATTAATCAATTAAATCATAAGTAGGTATCTATTTTAGTAATTGCCTGTTTCGAACCTTCGAAAATAGTATACAATTTGTAACTGCATTTATGGGTTACACACGTCGTGCTTAGTGAAATCAAAGGTTTTAATGGTGATTAAAAAAATATACAAAGTGCGCTCGGCTTGCTTGCGTGTGCCGAAGATAAGGTACTTTAGTACTAGTACAGTATTGGGTACGTTTACGTAGATTCCTTAAATGGCCGTTCAGATGCAGTTAGCTTTAGTATAATTAAGTCTAAATGCTGATATTACTCGTACAACTTACTGTGATTGCTGCCTGTGGTTAGGTCAGTTGTGAAGGCTTTGTCATAGCAAAAGTGGGGCGAGACTGGACGGTTGACCCGTAATAAAGATTAGAAATAATTTAGATTTGAATTAACTCAAGTTAATGAATGTAAGTACAACTTTTACTGTGCTCTATATAATTATTATAGAGTTTTTTTGTGCTTTTTTTGTATACAATATTAATATTTTTTATTTTTTTGAATATAATTTAACCGACTTCACAAAAAAGAAGGAGGTTCTTAAGTCATCTCTAATACTATTTTTTAAATCTTTGTTACCTTAGAACTCCATCGTTTATAAACCGATTTGGAAAATTCCTTTTGAGTTTGAATAGATACACTTTCAAATAGGCCTCATTTTTTCAAAGCTCAGTTCTGATGATGGAATCCATGAGAAATCGAGGCTCGTCAAATATTGTAGATAAAACATATTTTGGATTCTGGCATATTTAGCTAAATGTCAAGCATTTGTATTCAGAAAGTATAATTGGTGAAGTGGAAGTGATGAAGAAGACCACAGATGGTTATCAAAACTGTTCAATATTACAAAATTCACGGACATAGAAAGATGGCTAAGATAATATTTGCCTATCCACTAATTATCATGCTTCACCATCATCTTCAGGGTCATTGAAATAATGTATGTTAAATAATGAAATACTCGTATTATTGTGTACTGGAGTCAAGGTATGGTTTAATTTAAACTTAAATAAATTAAACTATACCTTGCTGGTAAACGCAGTTCTGATTGATGAAATCGATGATACACCAAGAAAAATACTCCAATGTTATAAGCCTATATATATATATATATATATAGTGGTTTTGGTATTTTCAGCAACATTTTAGATTTAATAATTTACAATATAAGGGCAATACAATACATCTGCTGTAGGTACAGTTGCTGACGCTGTATGAAATCATCTTTTATAATAAATTTGACTTTACAGATGGCGACATGGGTGTACCTGTTTGGCTGCTTGCTGTTAGCCTTATACGGACTGTTGTGGATGCGCACGCGCCGCGCCCGCGTACTGTTAGCCCACCTGCCCTCCTTCCCAGAGCTACCGTTCATAGGGCACATGGCGCTCTTCTACGGAGGAGCTGAAGGTAGAACTCCTAGTTGTTTCTTAACTCTTAGTTAGATAGAGGACGGTGACGGCACGGGAGCAGCATAATTCTCATGCGGAAAAATGGGGCTAATTACAAAATATAGCATGTTTCTTTTGATGAGGAGCCTGATAGGCCTTCGCCACTCATGCCATCACTAAGCGAGCGCGACACCTCGCAAGTATTGGATAATTCAGTGGTACAGGATGAGAAACCTTCTCAGTGATACATATGTACGTGTGATATGTCTTGCTACAAGACCTTACAAGATCAATAGGGTGGTACCCTATTGATCTTGTTCCAGTCTTTTCAAAAGTTTTTAAAAAAATTATATATAACCGTGCCCATACTTTAAAAAAACAAGTAGGTTTTAAAAAAATAACAATTTTCTCAACAAAGTAATGACCAGTTTAGATAAAGATATCCCTACTTGTACTTTATACATGGACCTTACGGAAGCGTTTGGTTTCGTACACCACGAGATATTGCTAAAAAAACATTATGACTATGGTGTTTGGGGGAATGTGAAAACTTATAGAGTCAATGCAAGAGACAGAAATTTCAAGAATATGCGTAAGAGAGAAGAAACAGCTCAAATTTAAGACAGTCAAGATGGAGTACCACAAGGAAGTGTTTACTTTTTTGTTATTATTTACAATGACCGTCCCCAGATACGTATGTTGACCGTCACTATAGATACGTATATTGTTTCAGCCATATTCCAGCAAGTGGACAAAGCGTCAATAATAAGTGACGAGAAAGGAAAGCCCTTCGTTTTCTGGGCAGGGCCGGTCCCGATTCTACGTAAGTACTAACGACGTAGTACCTCTGTACATATCATCATTTCAGCCCTTAAACGTCCACTACTGAACACAGGTCTCCCTCATGGATCTCCATGAGGGGAAGTTGCCATACTCACCACGCTTGGCAGGCGGGCTGGTGAGCGTACTACGGGATGTTGATACACGGAAAGACGCTGCCGCCTAATAATAAGTAATTGAAAAAATACTCTTTGGGGTCGAATTTACAAAATTCTAGATTTAACTTAAGTACTTATTTTATATCCTTCCACGGTCAAGAGAGATGGGGCAACATTCTACTGCCGGCATCCCATGGCCCGAAGGCACCGAATTATTGTATAACAGTAGTAGGATAATATAAAAATCCTAGGTAATTTGTGTTTTCAGTCAGTTTCTTTTTTCAGTTTGTCACGACCCGGATGACGTGAAAATTATTGCAAATAATCTATTAGAAAAGGTGTACTATTACGACTTTGCTAAACCATATCTCGGGAATGGATTGGTCACAGCACCGGGTGAGTTAGTGAGCGGGTGAGCGAGTAGTTAAATAAAAGAAGGCTTATCATGTTAACATCTTATTATGTTACATTTTATTTTCATATTGAATTGACACAAATGGTCATAGATAAGAGCACACCGACCACAGAGTATCGCACGCTAATGGCCTGCCCACAGGTGTTCGCTGTGCCTGTGTTGGTGTGGTTTGATGGTTGGTCGGTCACGTATTTATATTATATTACTCTCCTCATTTATTTATTAATTAAGTACAATAATTATTGTATGTAATATTATTACTGTATAAATGGTATTTATTTATTTTGTACGCCTGCGCCTTGCACTGGCAGACGAGGCGGTCACACGGACCTGCCTGAAAATCAGCGCCGCAACCGCGTAGCTTGCTACGTGATTGCGGTAATACTGAGGCAGAGTCCATTTTTTGACCTCACGCAGCATTGGGTGTACCTGTTTAAAACATGTTTTAACACTGTAAGCATCATTTGATTCTTTTATATTTTCTTTTTATTTTGTATGTTGTGTGTGTGTGTCAAAAATAAATGATTTTCTTCTTCTTCTTAACAAAGGTACATATATTATGTTAATTTCAGCATCACTTTGGAAGAAGAACGTAAAGAAGATCTCTGGCGTGTTCACGACGTCGGTCGTGGAGGGGTATCAGCACGTGTTCAATGCGCAGGCGCGCGCGCTCGTCGACGCCCTGAGGACGACGGCCGGCGCGCCGCCGTTTGACGTGCAGCACCACATGGCGCATACCACGCTGGACACGATTTGCCGTAAGTGCCGAGGATGTATTGACATCACTTTTAAAGGATAATCACCATGTCCGTAAGTGCCGAGGATGTATTGACATCACTTTTAAAGGATAATCAACATGTCCGTAAGTGCCGAGGATGTATTGACATCACTTTTAAAGGATAATCAACATGTCAGCCTATTTACATTACCTTATATTTTGATTGTCTTAGCTTTAGTTGTTTTTGGTAATGTTTGTCATATTTTAAATTGATCTTTATGTTGACTTGTATATTATAATTCTTCTTCTTTTTTCTCTTATTTTTCTCTTAACGCTCATAATAGAGTAAGCTATGTACACTTCAATTGTCGTCTGTATCAGATCAATATCTATATGCATGTATTTTTTTTATAATTTGTAAATTTTTCGATGTCAGTGTACTTTTAATAAATGAATAAATAAATAATGTCAGCCATTGGACTGCTGTTTACGTCCACTGCTGGACAAAGGCCTCTTTCATTGATCTCCAGCTGGAAGAAGAAATGAGTAGGTTACACTGGGACATTTTAGGATTCCGTAGAAGTCCGTATAGAGGGCGAGGACATGATATCCCTTAAGTCCGGTAACCTATTCTACTACCGGGAGGGCGACCAACAGTCCCAAGGTGGTGTCGGGTTTATCACTTTAATAACTTAAAAATTTCAAGTAACACCCGACACTTTACCTAGTCTCGGAGGTCACCCCTCCTCTCCTGCCCCCGGATGCAGTAATCTGCTAAGGGATATCTCTGGAAGATGGGCAGCAGCGTTTTTCCGTGTAAGAACATTCCGAACTGCGCTCACCAACCCGCCTGCCAAGTGTGGTGAGTATGGCAACAACCCCTCATGCACTTGGATCTCTAAGTCAATGAGGGAGGCCTATGTCCAGCAGTGGATATCTCACGGCTGTAATGATGATTTCTCTCGTAATGGGAATAAAACCTTAAATCTCCTGCATTTCAATCGGCTATTAACCGTGTGGTGGTAAAATCTGAAATTTCATGAAAATCCCTGAAAATGACAAAAAACCATCGATTATTGAATCCCCATACCTCGAAAAATATCCATGATAATTCATATGTTTTGATGTTATCTTTCTTATGTTTTAACTTTGACCAAAATCGGATCATCGCTTCACAATCGATTTGTATTAACGTCGGACAAAATTTATTTAATTTAATGTTTGCTTGTTATAGCAATTATTACAAATTATGCAACGACTAAAAACCATTTCTAGTTAGATGTAAAAGCCAAAATGTATTTATTGCTACATTGGATTGTCTCTATTTCATAGAGACAGCATTCGGCGAAGCGCGCATCTCAGACAGCGTGGGCGCAGGGGAGTACTACGCAGCCTTCAACAGAACCATGGAGCTGATCATCCTCCGCGGCCTGAACCTGCTGACGCACCTCGACTGCGTCTACAACCTGACGCGCGCGCACAAGGAGCTGCTGCAACACATTGGCGTACTGAACAATGTGTCTGAAACGGTCAGTTCTTATAGTAGATTTAGAGAGGCTACTATTGTTTTGTGAAATACGGGGCTTACTTGCATACTATTAAAACGTTCGACGTTGTAATAGTATGCGTACTCCGACAAGTTTAGATTTTTCCAAGAAAATCACCTTCATGGGATTGAATGAGCAGCCCTTCCGCGAGTTGGGATGCCACAGCATTCACTGGTCAGAATCAGCTTCGACCACTACTGAGTGACCCCATATTTCGAGACTAGGTGAAGTGTTGGAGGTTACTTAATTTTTTTATTATATAAACTTGTGTCAAACGATTTCTACAGGTGATGAAGAAAAGGAAGCTAGAAAGAGAACAGACAAAAAGTGAATCGCAAGCGCCAACAAAATGTAAGAAGAATATAGATATTCGGCATAATAAGCGAGATCATCTTTTATCTACGTAGATTAAGTTTGCCAGTGCTATTTTAATTAGATATGATAGATACTAAGTCCAGCGAAACTTCTTTCCTTGCAAACCTCTTCCATACTCCAGTTTGTTTTTTAACCCATTCACTGCCTTCCTGAAAAGTAGCGACTTTACCCAGATGCCGCCATACTGTGGCATACAGCCCGCCCATCGGCGGTCCCGGCATCTCGATTAAGTGTTCTTGCGCGCCCATCGGCGATTTCGGCGTGAAGCTGTAGATTTCGACGTCCGTAATCTTCCGTTTGATATGTCCAGTTTACATGTACTTTACCGTGTGAAAAGCGTGTGATGTGTAGTTTTTTGCGATATTTGTAGCAAAATTGTGAAATTTTTATTGTTTTTTAGCTAAAATAGTAATGGAGCATAAAGATAGGTAAGTCGTAACTTTCAGTTAATAGATCTAAGATGAAGGGAAATCATACAAACCTGTGTATCAGATATAATAAGGCCAATATTTACTTAAATAAATTTAAATAAGTTTTTAAGAAGCTTACATTAAAGGGCTTTTATAAAAATCCAGGTGTCTTTAACATTTTTGTACCCCTACTGCATTAAATTAGTTAAAAATAGGTGTTTCCAAAATTAGCAAAACAGAAGTGAAGTGAGTTTAAAAAAAACGCAAATAACGAGATGCACCGGCTGCATCCTATTGTTATTTTTTATCTATCCACAAAAATGCCTACAAAGTACCTTATATCCTTGTGCATATGGTTGATGTGCTTAAAATAGCACGGACACATAAAAAAAATACTAAACAACTGAAGATCGTTCGTTTCAGCCGTAAAACGTCCACTACTGAACATAGGCCTCGCTCATGGATCTCCATGAGGGGTAGTTGCCATACCACGCTTGGCAAGCGGGTTGCCGAGCGCAGTACGGGATGTTGGTACACGGAAAGACGCTGCTGCCCATCTTCCGGAGGTATCCCTTAGCAGGCTCTTACTGCATCCATGGGTATAAGAGGAGGGGTAACATTCTACTGCCGGCACCCCACGGCGAACTGAAGATCGCTTGCTATATATAGATCGATAGCTGCTTACCCACCTTTAAAAAAACAAATGATGAAAAAAAATCTGACTGGTAGTATATATTGCGTCCCTAGAGACGCAAAGTTTTCGACGCTATGTTCACGTAACTTCAAGCGTACTTTCCGAGCATGAGAAATGAAAAATATATTTTAGGGTAGGTCTCACCTCAATTTGGGAAGAAATATTAACGAGAGAGACTAGACATGTTTTTACAGATGATGGTTAGAATCTTATATTTTTCTGAAACCAATTATTAATAAATTTATAAATAGTTATTTTATCAAAATTTCGCAAAAGGTTTGTGAATCCTGAACAAGCGTTTTGACCGCCCATGGGACAGGCTCGGCATGATTGGTCGGAATTGACTTTTTCCAAAATCTTAGGTATCTGCAGGCCATTTTGGTTACGAATAAATTTTAGTAAAACTAATCTTTCCACAAAATCATCCTTTTCTCAAAAGGTTTTTGGCTAAGATAAATAATAAATAAATAATGCTGGACAATTCACACAGCATCATATAGCACCAAGCTAAGCAGAGCTTGTGTTATGGGTACTAGATGACTGATATACTTAAAATAATATATTACATAGATAGACATTTTTTATTATATATAGAAAAACATCCTGAACACCCTGAACAAATATCTGCAGGTCGTACAGACATTTGTTCCGAGGCGGGATTCGAACCCACAACCTCTTGCGTAGGAGGTGGACCTTCGCCCGCTGCGCCACAGAGGTCGTCAAGATATCGGAGTTTGAAATCCAACCGCCCATGGGCGGGCTTGGCGTGTTAGTTAAAAAGTTTCACCCGCCGATGGGCGGGCACGGCACTGTATGGGTCCGTCGACGCAAAAAGAGAAGTTTGACCTATGTGTGTATGTTTGTCTGTGGCACCATAGCTTCTTATTGTGTAAACCGATTTGGATGCAGTTCATTTTATTTGAAAGCAGGGTTCGTAGCGATAGTTCTTAAGCATGTTTTATTAAAACGGTTCAGCCGTTTGGAAAAATGATTGAAATTATTACGATTAGCAGATTTCATTTCATACACGATTTGCAATTACAGAGTTCAGGGTGTTCTGAAAGTCTTTCTATACATATTAAATAAAACCGGTTGAATTTTTTTCAACGTAAATAAGTCGAAAACTATACGGTGAAAAGCAAAACTAAAAACTGTTCATTAATGTGCTAGTAACTTCACTTAAATTTTTGTGACCCCCTTTTGGGCCCCCTTCCAATCATAATAAGAATATTTTTCAATATTTTGTTATTAAAAGCTAATTTTCTTATACCATTTAAAATTTCAAGTCGATAGCATCAGTAGTTATAGAGATATCCATTTGTGACAAACAGACAGACAAACATACATACATACATATTATCACGCCTCTTTCCCGTAGGGGTAGACAGAGACCACTTCTTTCCACTTGCTACGATCCTTACATATGTACTTGTTTCGCTTCATCCACTTTCATTATTCCCTTCATACATACATGTTCTTCGGTTTAGGGTACTCTTGACCTGGCCTTTTTTCAAGACGTCCCTGATTTGGTCTCGAAACGTGCCGCCCTTCCAACACTTTCATTCACACTCGCCTTATACACTTTTTTCGTCAATCGTTCTTCATTAATTCTCTCGACATGGCCAAACCATCTCAGCATACCTTTCTCAATTTTCGTCACTACATCTTCTTTCAGACCACAACGTTTCCTTATCTCACTATTTCTTATTCTGTCACTCAGTTTAACTCCTATAACTCCTATATTTTGCTTTCATTTATACAGACAAAGTCACACCATAAGGGTTCCTTATTACCATTTTGGTCCGGAACCCTAAAAATATATTTTTATATTACAAGCTTTTATTTACCTGTACCGGTGTCTGTCTGTTTTCAAATCTTGCAAGTTAAATTTGATCTACTTGCCGGTTGCCGATTGAGCTGAAATTTTGCATGCATGTGTATATCGGATGACTTTTTTTTTTTTTTTTTTATCTTTATTAATTAGAAAGGAGTTTTGTCACACAGTGACTATGTTACTCCCATTTAAATCTATACATATAAATAAACAACAAAAAAAAATAAAGTCTCAACAAAATAAAGATACCTGCCTACTTATTTAAATTACTGAAGTGGCTAAGTAGTTACCTACCCACCCACACAACAAACAAGAGCGTAGTACAGTGAGCACAGGCGCCTCCAAGAATGCAAAAATTATTATTATGACATGGAGCTGATCTGATGATGGAACCGGAAGGTGGCAATTCGGTAGGTAAACGACACAACCCCATCGAGTTGGGTCTATTAATCCGTCTTGACGAGTACTTTGGTGCTAGATGGTAACCAGGGTCTTAAGATGGAGCTGGAAGATGGCCATAGCAACTCAGTAATTAAATTAAACGACATAACCCCATTGAGTTTGGGCTCGTTTGATTCGTCTTGACGAGTACTTTGGTGCTGGATGGTAACCAGGGTGTGATGATAGAGCTGAAAGTTGGTAAACTTTTTAGCTCTTTTATTAACAAGTAATAAAAGCTTGTTTTTAAAAAGCCTTTTTAAAACTCAACTTGTTTTATATAGTATAATGTATTAAGTATATCTGTCATATAGTACCCATAGCACAAGCTCTGCTTAGCTTGGGGCTAGATGATACTGTGTAAATTGACCGGCAATTTTTTTATGTATTTATTTATTATTATTATTATTTATTTTCCTAAATACAAGCTTTTGGCGTTCATTAATATATTCCAAAAGGGTTAAAGCAACTATGCATACTTAACGTAGCGAAGCGTAGCGAACAATGTAAGATACGGTTTATTTGGCAGATGCGAAGTTCCGTTCCGTCCTGGACATCCTCCTGGACTTCGGGGAGACTGACCCTGAGTTCACGGAGCAGCAGGTCAAGTCCGAGATGAACACCCTCATCCTCGGCGGCCAGGAGACCGTGGCCTCCACCCTGACCTTCTCACTGCTTATGATAGGCTGCAAGCCTGGTGTGCAGGCCAAGCTCTATGAAGAGTAAGGAGCTTGGTCATTATTATCATCATTAACAGCCTACTGCCACTACTGGAGAACGGGGTATCCTCATAAGCGGCACTGAGCGCCATCTTCGCTGCAAGCCTGGTGTGTAGGACAAGCTTTATGAAGAGTAAGGAGCTTGGTCATTATTATCATCATTAACAGCCTACTGCCACTACTGGAGAACGGGGTATCCTCATAAGCGGCACTGAGCGCCATCTTCGCTGCAAGCCTGTTGTGTAGGACAAGCTTTATGAAGAGTAAGGAGCTTGGTCATTATTATCATCATTAACAGCCTACTGCCACTACTGGAGAACGGGGTATCCTCATAAGCGGCACTGAGCGCCATCTTCGCTGCAAGCCTGGTGTGTAGGACAAGCTTTATGAAGAGTAAGGAGCTTGGTCATTATTATCATTATAAACAGCCTACGATAGTCCACTACTGGAGAACGGGGTATCCTCATAAGCGACACTGAGCGCCATCTTCGCTGCAAGCCTGGTGTGTAGGACAAGCTTTATGAAGAGTAAGGAGCTTGGTCATTATTATCATTATAAAAAGCCTACGATAGTCCACTACTGGAGAACGGGGTATCCTCATAAGCGACACTGAGCGCCATCTTCGCTGCAAGCCTGGTGTGTAGGACAAGCTTTATGAAGAGTAAGGAGCTTGGTCATTATTATCATTATAAACAGCCTACGATAGTCCACTACTGGAGAACGGGGTATCCTCATAAGCGACACTGAGCGCCATCTTCGCTGCAAGCCTGGTGTGTAGGACAAGCTTTATGAAGAGTAAGGAGCTTGGTCATTATTATCATTATAAACAGCCTACGATAGTCCACTACTGGAGAACGGGGTATCCTCATAAGCGGCACTGAGCGCCATCTTCGCTGCAAGCCTGGTGTGTAGGACAAGCTTTATGAAGAGTAAGGAGCTTGGTCATTATTATCATCATTAACAGCCTACTGCCACTACTGGAGAACGGGGTATCCTCATAAGCGGCACTGAGCGCCATCTTCGCTGCAAGCCTGTTGTGTAGGACAAGCTTTATGAAGAGTAAGGAGCTTGGTCATTATTATCATCATTAACAGCCTACTGCCACTACTGGAGAACGGGGTATCCTCATAAGCGGCACTGAGCGCCATCTTCGCTGCAAGCCTGGTGTGTAGGACAAGCTTTATGAAGAGTAAGGAGCTTGGTCATTATTATCATTATAAACAGCCTACGATAGTCCACTACTGGAGAACGGGGTATCCTCATAAGCGACACTGAGCGCCATCTTCGCTGCAAGCCTGGTGTGTAGGACAAGCTTTATGAAGAGTAAGGAGCTTGGTCATTATTATCATTATAAACAGCCTACGATAGTCCACTACTGGAGAACGGGGTATCCTCATAAGCGACACTGAGCGCCATCTTCGCTGCAAGCCTGGTGTGTAGGACAAGCTTTATGAAGAGTAAGGAGCTTGGTCATTATTATCATTATAAACAGCCTACGATAGTCCACTACTGGAGAACGGGGTATCCTCATAAGCGGCGCTGAGCGCCATCTTCGCTGCAAGCCTGGTGTGTAGGACAAGCTTTATGAAGAGTAAGGAGCTTGGTCATTATTATCATTATAAACAGCCTACGATAGTCCACTACTGGAGAACGGGGTATCCTCATAAGCGACACTGAGCGCCATCTTCGCTGCAAGCCTGGTGTGTAGGACAAGCTTTATGAAGAGTAAGGAGCTTGGTCATTATTATCATTATAAACAGCCTACGATAGTCCACTACTGGAGAACGGGGTATCCTCATAAGCGACACTGAGCGCCATCTTCGCTGCAAGCCTGGTGTGTAGGACAAGCTTTATGAAGAGTAAGGAGCTTGGTCATTATTATCATTATAAACAGCCTACGATAGTCCACTACTGGAGAACGGGGTATCCTCATAAGCGGCGCTGAGCGCCATCTTCGCTGCAAGCCTGGTGTGTAGGACAAGCTTTATGAAGAGTAAGGAGCTTGACATTATTATCATTATAAACAGCCTACGATAGTCCACTACTGGAGAACGGGGTATCCTCATAAGCGACACTGAGCGCCATCTTCGCTGCAAGCCTGGTGTGTAGGACAAGCTTTATGAAGAGTAAGGAGCTTGGTCATTATTATCATTATAAACAGCCTACGATAGTCCACTACTGGAGAACGGGGTATCCTCATAAGCGACACTGAGCGCCATCTTCGCTGCAAGCCTGGTGTGTAGGACAAGCTTTATGAAGAGTAAGGAGCTTGGTCATTATTATCATTATAAACAGCCTACGATAGTCCACTACTGGAGAACGGGGTATCCTCATAAGCGACACTGAGCGCCATCTTCGCTGCAAGCCTGGTGTGTAGGACAAGCTTTATGAAGAGTAAGGAGCTTGGTCATTATTATCATTATAAACAGCCTACGATAGTCCACTACTGGAGAACGGGGTATCCTCATAAGCGACACTGAGCGCCATCTTCGCTGCAAGCCTGGTGTGTAGGACAAGCTTTATGAAGAGTAAGGAGCTTGGTCATTATTATCATTATAAACAGCCTACGATAGTCCACTACTGGAGAACGGGGTATCCTCATAAGCGACACTGAGCGCCATCTTCGCTGCAAGCCTGGTGTGTAGGACAAGCTTTATGAAGAGTAAGGAGCTTGGTCATTATTATCATTATAAACAGCCTACGATAGTCCACTACTGGAGAACGGGGTATCCTCATAAGCGGCACTGAGCGCCATCTTCGCTGCAAGCCTGGTGTGTAGGACAAGCTTTATGAAGAGTAAGGAGCTTGGTCATTATTATCATCATTAACAGCCTACTGCCACTACTGGAGAACGGGGTATCCTCATAAGCGGCACTGAGCGCCATCTTCGCTGCAAGCCTGTTGTGTAGGACAAGCTTTATGAAGAGTAAGGAGCTTGGTCATTATTATCATCATTAACAGCCTACTGCCACTACTGGAGAACGGGGTATCCTCATAAGCGGCACTGAGCGCCATCTTCGCTGCAAGCCTGGTGTGTAGGACAAGCTTTATGAAGAGTAAGGAGCTTGGTCATTATTATCATTATAAACAGCCTACGATAGTCCACTACTGGAGAACGGGGTATCCTCATAAGCGACACTGAGCGCCATCTTCGCTGCAAGCCTGGTGTGTAGGACAAGCTTTATGAAGAGTAAGGAGCTTGGTCATTATTATCATTATAAACAGCCTACGATAGTCCACTACTGGAGAACGGGGTATCCTCATAAGCGACACTGAGCGCCATCTTCGCTGCAAGCCTGGTGTGTAGGACAAGCTTTATGAAGAGTAAGGAGCTTGGTCATTATTATCATTATAAACAGCCTACGATAGTCCACTACTGGAGAACGGGGTATCCTCATAAGCGGCGCTGAGCGCCATCTTCGCTGCAAGCCTGGTGTGCAGGCCGAGCTTTATGAAGAGTAAGGAGCTTGACATTATTATCATCATTAACAGCCTACTGCCACTACTGGAGATCGGGTTATCCTCATAAGCGGCACTGAGCGCCATCTTCGCTGCAGGCCTGGTGTGTAGGACAAGCTTTATGGAGAAGAATAGTCGTGTATTATTTCCATGCCTGTTCCTACGCTACATACCATTCAACCTAAACCCCGACTTTCAATCCGAAAGTCGTGGGTTCGATACCGGCCGAGAACCAATGGATTTTTCTTTCTTGAAAAGTATAAGTTCACATTTAACACGTGCTTAACGGTGAAGGAAACATCGTGAGGAAACCCGCGGCTAGTTAGCTTTAGACGTATTGACCTGTTCTTTCCTCTGACTAACAGTTGACTAAGCTGAGAGGATGGTATAGGTGTTGAGTAAGCCTAATCCATCTAACAATGTCCCAGGCACTGCAGCGTCCCGTACAGCATGATTACCAGTTGCTGACGCTGTATAAATCATCTATAATAGATGCAAAGGCCTTACTTCCTACGCTACCCAACATGGCCAGCACTACACTGTCCTAAGCAAGAAACGAAGGACTTTCCAAAATATTTTCTTCAAGAATTGGCTTGCTAGAAGGTTGTTTTTTTTATGGCCGTATCATCATAATTTCAGCCGTAAAACGTCCACTACATGAACACAGGCCTCCCTCATGGAACTCCATAAGGGGCAGTTACCATACTCACCACGCTTGGCAGGCGGGTTGGCGAGCGCAGTATAGGATGTTGATACACGGAATGACGCTGCTGCCCATCTTCCGGAGATAGCTCTTAGCAGGCTCTTACTGCATCCACAGGCAAGAGAGGAAGGGCAACATTCTACTGCCGGCACCCCACGGCAATGGCCTGGCCATATGCCTGACGTTAATACACTTTGGGAACACACTCGCCTTAGAAACACAGTATTAAAATAATAACGCTAAATGACTACCCATCTACCGTTGAACCTCGTCTTTTAATTTTAGGATGCGTTGTATATATTATAATTATTGGGTATTTATATATACAGACGTGGTCTTTGACTGAATTACAGAAGACCAAACTCATTATTTGTCAGAAGGCAATGGAACGCAGCATTCTCGGGTTTAAACGAGTCGTACCGAGTTCGTAACACCACGCTGCGTTCCCTTACTGGCATAACAGATGTCGGTAAGAAGGCTGAAACTCTGAAGTGGGACTGGGCGGGCCACGTGAGCCGAATGCCAGCAGAGAAATGGGCTCAGTGTGTAACACCTTGGCTCCCTGATGAGGGAACACGGTGTCGGGTCGACCGAGGAAGCGTTGGCGGGATGAACTTCTTACCTTTGACAGAGGATGGTGGGAGTCTGCAAAGGATCGGGATGGTTGGAAGACTTTAGGGGAGACCTTTGCCCAGCAGTGGGACAACATAGGTTAAATTAAAAAATATATAACCCACAGGATGAGATCTATCTTCGGCAATAGCACCCGGCCCGTTGAGAAAGAAGATCTGGACCGCATGGTCTACTGCGAGGCCGTCATCAACGAGACCCTCAGGCTGTTCCCGCCGGTGCCCGTGGTCGTGCGACGCGCCGACAGGGAGGTGCAGCTGAGTAAGTCATCAACGAGACCCTGAGGCTGTACCCGCCGGTGCCCGTGGTCGTGCAACGCGCCGACAGGGAGGTGCAGCTGAGTAAGTCATCAACGAGACCCTCAGGCTGTTCCCGCCGGTGCCCGTGGTCGTGCGACGCGCCGACAGGGAGGTGCAGCTGAGTAAGTCATCAACGAGACCCTGAGGCTGTACCCGCCGGTGCCCGTGGTCGTGCGACGCGCCGACAGGGAGGTGCAGCTGAGTAAGTCATCAACGAGACCCTCAGGCTGTTCCCGCCGGTGCCCGTGGTCGTGCGACGCGCCGACAGGGAGGTGCAGCTGAGTAAGTCATCAACGAGACCCTGAGGCTGTACCCGCCGGTGCCCGTGGTCGTGCGACGCGCCGACAGGGAGGTGCAGCTGAGTAAGTATTATAATCCTGGGTTGTTTTTTTGTTATTTTTATGTCTGTAGCCTTCCATTAAGAAACCCTGAGCAAAGCCCTCTCCATAGCTCGTAGTACTCTGAGCTTATTTATAAGGCCAATAGTGAAGGAACACATCTCGGTTTCATTTGTCATCACTGTGGGATGTTGGACGAAAAGACGTTGTTTCGACGTTCTCTTTCTCGTTTGCGCGTACGCGTCGACTACTTCGAGACCCGAGTTCTCAACCATAACTGGGGTAGGCGGTATAGTAGGTATAGACATTCGACGTAACCTTTGTCTTGGCATGTTAATTTTAAGACCTACCCGTTGGGTAGACTCGATTAGGGCCTGAAGGCCTGAAGCCCTAATTTTATTCAATTAGGGCTTCAGGCCTTCAGGCCTCTTTGCCATGACCTTAACGGCCCATAACTTCTCTACGGGATCGAATCAGAAATGAGGAGATACGTAGAACTCGGGTCACCGACAAAGCCAAACGGATTAGCACGTTGAAGTGGCAATGGGCATGCCATATAACGCGCAGAACAGATGGTCGATGGGGCCGCAAAGTTCTCGCATAGAGGTCACGGAACGGCTGCGCAGTGTAGGGCGTCAAGATGGGCAGACAACTTGGTAAGAACAGTAAATTGGCGGTGGATGCAGGCATCTCTTAGTTTTTGTTATTATCTTTTTCTTTAGTTGTCCCATTAATAAATAATATTCCTTCAGAATCGTGTACAGCCCCGGTCGGCAGTGGCTGCGGCATCAACATCTGGGGGGCTGGCAGGTCCGAGCGGGCGTGGGGGCGCGACGCGCGCGCGTTCCGCCCCGGGCGGTGGCTGCGCGGCGCGGCGCCGCCCGCTGCCGCCGCCTTCCTGCCCTTCAGCTATGGACGCAGGTCTTGTATAGGTAAGAGTATCAGGATATATGTATATATAGTCCTCCTGATCGATTTCGATGACGGCGACCTTTACTTTATCCTCTACTATCTGTAATGAGCTCTAATATGGCTGGCCAGACCAAACTTGGTTTTAAATACTCTACAGCAGGAGTGACAGTAGAGCTGACCAGCGTCATTGTAGGTGTATATGTAGGAGGGCTTGGGTCTATCTTTGCGTAGTTGGCGTTTGGTGTCTAGCTTGTGAAGGCGATTGTCTTCAAAGGCAAGAGTATCAGGATAGTAAGAATTAAAATTACACCAGTACTCTTGAAACTTAGAATGGTATTCAATTCCGTTAAGAAATGCTTCTGTAACCTTCTGTTTGTTGAAAAATGTGTCGTGTTAGATGTACTTTTAATTGCAACATGCTACTAATATTTAAACGCGAAAGTTTGTGAGAATGTATATACATATGTTTGTTACTCTTTTACGCAAAAACTAGCCTACGGATTGAGCTGAAATTTGCACACGTATAGATGTTGACCAGGATTAACACATAGGGATTACATTAGACATTTTATCCGGATACAATGCATGCGAAGCAGCGCGCATAAACTAGTCTGTAATATATTGGACTTCTTATTTCATCGTACTTATTCTATATTTTAAGGATATTTTTCATTTGCCTCAATAAGTCAATTTAATGTCGATTCTCACCGTCATAAATAATGGAAAGCTGTAGAGAATCATTTTAAAAATTCCTGACTAAAGCAGCAATACAACAATGGAAAAAAGTTGCTATTACCCGCCAGGACGAGTGTTATCTATAGCCCGTAAGACTTAGCTGATCGCTGCGACCTCTGTCTTGTCTTGTCTTTTTATTTTATGGCTTTTTGTGTTTGGTTTTTCACAATTCCGCCAGTGTCAAGTTTATAAATTCTTCGCTGCGACCTCTGTCATTATTCTAAGGCTGTGATGTGACAGATGCCAAGTGACATGACTAGGGCTGGGACGATGGTGAAAATATACTATTATAATTATATGTAATACTAGCCGCACCCCGCAGTTTCACCCGCGTAGTTCCCGTTCCCGTGGGAATTTAGAAAAATCCCTCCTTGTGCACCCTCTAGGATACTCAAGGTATACATATATAATTGTGTGCCAAGTTTTAAGCCTCTAGGTCCAGTGGTTAAGGCTGTGCGTTGTCTGTCAGTCACTCAGTCAGTAACGGAAGAGTTTTATATATATTGATTTACGGGATAGTTACCATGACTTGAGACTTCTGAGGATATTTACGGATAAACCAGTTTATCCGCCGAGCATTTTCGTCAAATTAGGCGCGAAATTTATAAATGAAAATTTAAATATTTTTTTGTACTGTGTATCTAATTTATGTTGTTGTTGTCTGTTTTGGTTTTATTAAAAATTTTAATTGCAGGTAAAAGATACGCTATGAAATTACTAAAGACAGTTCTTGCGTATTGCGTGAGGGAATTGGAATTCACGTCAGAAGCTGTTAAACTGGAGTTCAAGATTGACGTATCATTACGGCCCGTGAAAGGACACCTACTGCAAGTGAAACTACGGGAGTGATTGTGCTAGAAAATGTTTTTATTTATTTCATAGTGAGGAAGGAATACATGAATACAAAATGAACACGAATACAATAAATAAATAAATAATGCTGGACAAATCACACAGCATCATCTAGCCCCAAGCTAAGCAGAGCTTGTGTTATGGGTACTAGATGACTGATATACTTAATACATTATACTACATAGTTAGATATTTTTATTATATATAAAAAACACCCAGATCTCCCTGAACAAATATCTGCAGATCGTACAGACATTTGTCCCGAGGCGGGAATAAAACCCGCAAATTGTACTCCAAAATAAGAAATAAGAAAATTTTATTGTTAAATTGTGTAGGTACATATACATGAAGGTCTGAAATAAATTTAGGTATCAACAATTTTATCATATCTATGACGCGTACAATAATAAATTTGCAATTTAATTATATATTGCACAAAATTGTACACAAAGTAGGATTACAACTAATATACAAGCAGATATCATCATCATCATTTCAGCCGTAAAACGTCCACTCAACACAGGCCTCCCTCATAGATCTCCATGAAGGGTAGTTGCCATACTCAACCACGCTGGCAGGCGGGTTGGCGAGCGCAGTACGGGATAAGGTAACAGATATAGTTATAGATCGCATAGCCTGGTAAAGATCGCTTTTTAGCGGTAAGGCCGCCAAATGTCACTTTGTTTTTCAGTGTTTCTTGTTATTTTGTTTAGTTTAAAGGTGTGCAATAAAGGGCTAAACTTTCCTATATGCACCGTCGATTTGAAAGTCCATATTTTTTTAGTAGATAGTACTCACGAAAAGGAAGCGTTTTGGCATTTTTCAGGTTGCGGAACTTTACGGTACATGAGATATATTTATTTTTAGTTTTCATACAAATCGGGGAATAACACGCCATTACATTAAATCGGGAAATAACAATTTGACAACCAATTGTCATGTCAGACGTCATCTACGTTTCGTTAACCGTAGAGTTGTATTTTATTCCTTTATAAGTCAAGCTTTTTTAATTAAATATATTTTTCTAACACATATTAATTTTGGTGTATTACAAAATACGCAATATTACGTTTCATGCACAATAATTGTTGTCATATTATCAATTTATATTAACTTATTTTCACAAAAAATAATGGAGTAGTGATACACTGCTCTGAACGAAACGCAAAATTGAATAAACAGGTGTTATTAAAATTCTTTGTATTTTATTCTCATTATAGTTATCAATATCCGAAAAATATACCCCACTTTCAACATGGACAAGACCATGTTGAAAGTGGGGTGCTCTGATTAGGTTTTTGATATTTTTCGGATATTGATAACTATAATGAGAATAAAACACAAAGAATTTTAATTACAGTTGTTTATTCAATTTTGCGCCCTACCCTAAAAATACCCAAAACCGAATCACCGATTTAAAATTCCATATTTTTATCCAGATCCAACACAGAGCACCCCGAAAAGAGTTGATTAGGTTCGATTTGAGTGACAGATCCGACACAGAGCACCCCACTTTCCACGTGGTCTTGTCTTACGTACCCCTAGAGTGTATATAAGAGCTCGGAGGCGCGGAGGGAGATCAGTCCCCGCCCGCTGTAGCAAAGCGCAGGCACCAAGAGCCGCCGTCACGGCTGAGGCTGGTCGCCGAAGGCGACTAAAAAAGCCGACGGTGTGAAGGCGAGCGCAGGTGCCGCGTTTCGCTATGCTAGGGCGGAGGGACTGGGTCATCTTGCAGCGCCGGAGCTGCCATAGAAGCTATAGCTAAGTAATCAAACATACGGAAACGAGAAAATGGTTAGGAAACAAAAATAACATTCTAATAATTAAATAGCGCTATTCTAACCTAAAAACTTTAGCCAAAACCATGGATATCTCCAAACCATGGGGATGGTACAGGGGAGTAGCTCCCTTTCCCCCAAATCGACGGTCCATAAAGTAAAGTCCAAGCATTATTATTTATAATTATGTACATAATTTTATATTTAATGTAATTCAATCTATTATTAAAATGTAATTTCATTTAACTTTATATGCAGTATTTTAAAGATAGGCTCAAATCATGGTAAAATATCATAAAGTACCTAATTGAATTTATTTACTTGCTTGTATTCTGGTGAAATATGTGAAATCACTATGTTATCACGAACATGATATAACATCCCTAAATTTAAGATCTTGTTAAGACCATATTGAATAAACGATCATTTTGATATTTCCCTATACGGTTGTATTGCATATATTGCAGATTAAAAGTAGCCTGATTATTTTTTGATCTCTCTTCTGCATTTGACACGATTGACCACGAAATTTTAACGATGAAGCTAGAATACAAAGGACAATACCTTAAATCTTGTGATACCATACTTCAAGACAGGAAATCATTTGTTGAGATTAAAAATATAGTGGACAGGCACGAAACTGTAGCAAAATCAGAGTTTATGAACATTAAAAGGAAAGTCCCATAAGGGTCTATTTTAGGACCCATATTTTTCATTTTATTTCTAAATGACCTCATCAATTTTATAGCTGTGTCAGGTACAAGTGTGGTAGTATATGCGGACGACACAATTTCCATTATCACCACCTCAAACATAGACGAGTTGACATTTCAAATAACTAATGCTATGGGGTGGGCACATGTGTCGTATGTCAGACATGGAGTGGGCGAAGATCGCAACTGACGCGGGCAGACCACGGCCACGTGGAAGGCTTAGACGAAGATGGCGAGATGAGCTCGACTCTTTTAATAATGAATGGGCCCTTGTTGCGGAGAATTGTAAAGAATGGAAAGACTAGGGTAGGCCTTTGCCTTGTAGTGGGACAGTACAGGCTCTTAGTAATAATAATAATGGTATGGAAGCTTTTGACAAGTGGTTTTATGCATTAGCATTAAACCACTTGTCAAAAGCTTCCATATTTTTACTCCGTCTCTTATAGCGTCTTGTTTTTAAGCAGTCGTCCTAAATCTTTATTTGAGAGATAATTATATCTTAAATTGAATGTAGATAAAATAAATGTATTTAGGACGACTTCTTGAAAACAAGACGATATAAATACTATGAGAGTCGGAGTAAAAACCTACTTTAATGACCATGTAAAATTACCTACATATTGACCACTCTCTTAATTGAAAACTAGAGCTTGACGCAATCGAAAGTTTCATTAGTTCCGCGTGTTTTGCGTTAGGGAGTCTGTGAGAAATTAGCACCAAGCAGTTAAAACCGCTGTTTTCTAGTGGTCCCAGGATTTTGTCCCATTAATGGGACCACAAGGGAGAACTGTTTCTCGTAGTCCCATTATTGTGTAATTACATCCTGTATATAAAACTATGTGGTTACCAAAAGAAACAATAATAATAAACGGGACTCGAAATTATATTTTATCTCAATTTTTCTAAAAAATGTCCCACCGAAATATCACCGTGGATCAACTGTAGTTGGTAATTCATAACGTCCTCATCCCGCCTTACAAATTCTCGTCTCCTTTCTGATGATTTAGAGAATTCTTGTTCTCTATCAACCAGAATGTTTAATAGTCTTAATAAAGATTTCGGATGGCGTTTCTTCATGTCTTTATTTAAAAGCGAATGCCAACATTCCACTACGTTGTTGGTGCGGTGTCTTTCACCATATACGTTCCACTGTGAAATAAATCCTTCATTTTTAAGCCAAGTCCTTTCCATATATTTTGTGAAATTTTTAATTTTGGCAGTGCCGGGACTTTCCTTTTTTATATACTCTACACCATCTGATGTCTGATCTAAGGGTAGTAAAGGTAAAGCAGTGTGTAGACCCACGATGCGCCGTTCCTGTTTTGATTTAATTTTCATTTCTTTGGCCTTCTTCCAGATGCTTTTAGTGAAGTGATAATAGCACTTTTTCAAAATAATGCCCGGAAAAATGGTCATTATTGCATAATTTACATTAATGATCTACCTCATCTTGTCAAAAACAATCATGAGATTGTATTGTTTGCTGATGACACTTCACTTTTGTTCAAAATGAAACGACGTACCACCGATTATGACGAGGTGAATAAAGCAATCTCAGAAGTTGTTAATTGGTTTAATGTCAATAACCTATTACTTAATGAAAATAAAACAAAATGCATTAGATTTACTCTCCCGAATGTAAAACAGGCTGATGCCAACATTAAATTGAAAGGTGAAAGTTTAAACCTTGTAGAAAAAACTGTATTTTTAGGCATAACTTTGGACAATAAGCTTCAATGGGGCCCGCATATAGAACAACTATCGGGTAGGCTTAGTTCTGCAGCATATGCAGTCAAAAAAATCCGCCTTCTTACAGACGTAGATACCGCTAGACTTGTTTACTTCAGCTATTTCCACAGCATTATGTCTTATGGCTTACTGCTGTGGGGATGTGCTGCAGATATAGACACCGTATTTGTGCTGCAGAAGAGGGCTATTCGTTCTATCTACAATATGGGTCCCAGAGAATCACTTCGCACTAAATTTAAAGAAATAAATATAATGACAGTAGCTTGTCAATATATTTATGAGAACCTGTTGTACACCCATAAAAATATTGCTTCGTTTAAGAAAAACAGCGACAATCACAATGTAAATACAAGAAATAAGAATAAACTCGCTGTGCCCACTACTAGGCTCCATAAGGTAAAAAAATCTTTTAAAGGGCAATGTATACGCTTCTACAACAAACTCCCAAGTGAGTTGCAGAAGTTATCATTAAATAAATTCAAAAACATTATTAAACGCAATCTGTGCGATAAAGCTTATTATAAAATATCAGATTACCTAGAGGACAAAACCACTTGGGACGGAATCTGCTCCAACTCCGTCAAACGTAGCATAAGACAAAATCAAATTGTTAAATGATGACTATAACGACCGAGTTAGGTTCTTCTGTTCACTTCTTTTCCTAACTCGCGTGTCATCTGAAGTGAACAGGTTCAATTATGTGCTTTATTCTATTTATTTGTGTTGTTTTATTTTGTAAGTTGTGACGCGTCAATAAGGTCCATGCGGCCGCACTGAATAAAGTATTTTTTGAATTTGAATTTGAATTTTGAATTTGAATTTTGCAGGAGCTACTTCAAAATCTAAGTGAAGTTTTTTTGGCGACCACTCTATTTGTGCTTTAATAATTAGAAATAAAGCGGTGTATGATTCTTCATTTTTGTGCGTCATCAATGCGTAAATAAGCGGAATAACGTGTGTTGTTGATGGTGACTCAGATATATCACCATGAATAGATAAAAGTTGAGTAAATGGAGCTGGACAGCTTTGAAACGTCCCGTCAATAAAAAACTCACCAACTTTCTTGATAGTATTTTTGTTTTCTTCTGAACAAAAAATAATAATACCACAATCTTTGTCGTAGTATTCAGCAAGTACAAATTCTGAGAATTTCGGAGGGATAATCACTTCTTCGATACTTTTAAAGTTAGTACGTTTGCGATAAGTGTACAAAGATGTTTGTACACTTTTAAAGGAAGGTAAAGTTGATACAAAATTAAGACCCTCATTTTCTAATTCCGACAAACCTTTTTAAAAATTTGTGTCACTGGTGTGTCTGTTAAGCGCGATTGTTCTTTCATTTTATCTATTGAATCGTCAATTTTATTCTTACTGTAATCCAATTTACATGAATGTGTTTTATTTTTAACTATTTCTTTACCCTGAAACGCAAAAAGGAATAAAATATCAGATACAATCTAAGGCATTCTACCCGACTCTAATTATTTATTTCCATGCGGACGAATTCACGGGTAAAAGCTAGTCATAAATAAAAAACCAAATTTTACCTTGAGAGTTATAGATCCACGGCATTTTATTTTCTTGGCTTGGCTACACTTCCAAACGACATTCCCACTTTTATAAACCATATGCCTATAATATTGTCTCCCATCATATATTAATACGGTCCCGCCCTTTCTTTTAAGAAACAAAATTTCTTCCATGAGTATATTATTTCGTGTTTACTTATCAACAGAATTCTAAGTATTAACAGAATTTTGATGTATTTAGTGTCAGTCAAGTGTCATTTATTCATCATCTAACACTTCACTACACACTCCAAAAAGTTTATCTATTCTAAGGATTTTGTTATTATAATACCTATATACAGGAGGATAAATACTTTACTGAGCATAGGAATGGGACTACGAGAAACAGTTCTCCCTTGTGGTCCCATTAATGGGACAAAATCCTGGGACCACTAGAAAACAGCGGTTTATATTCTTGTGGAGCTCGTGGATGTTGTACGGCATCCTTTCAAGTACGAAACACGAGAGGTAAAAGAAATAAGACTTACTAGGTACTAGAAGATCAGATTTAGAGGCCCCGATGAGTCGAAGGCTTACCGTGACAAAGCATGGCATTAGGTATCAGGCAGTACAGCTTTTTAATGTTCTATTAGCTAAATTAAAAGCAATTGACGCCCCAAACATTTTTAAAAATAAATTGCGTAAACTTTTTTTGGAAAGGTGGTTTTGCTCAGTTGAGATTTTATGAAACATAAATTTCAATAAAAATGGATTGGATTATTGTTTTACTATTTATTTATTTACCTCTTATACACATTCAAATACGATGTAAATTGTTAATGGTCTGCGCTGACCCTATGTTGTAAATTCTTGCTAGCATGTGACAAAACTTCGTGGTTTCTAAATAATAGACCTAAGTGTAGTGTACGCTGAATACGTATTCTTCGATATAAACATCAGAAAAGCAAAGCTTAGTACCGCCACTCCTCCCGCTGACAGAGTCAACGTTTTCTGTGAGATTCGCAGCATCAAAAGAACTAATTTCATGTTCTGCTTATCGAAGTTCTCCCATTTGCATGAGTATACCGCATTTGTAAACGTTTCACTGGCGTCAATGACGTTCTGACCTGACCAGCACTCCATAATGACCGGTAAAATTGTGTATGGAATTTGAAAGTACGTGTTCTCTAGACCGCCAAGCAGCTCAGCCAATAACGAAACAGAAAGGTACATGAAACCCGCTGCTATTGGTACCTTGTAAAACTTTTCCACTTCACGCAGCAGATGTATGTTTACTGTGTGCTCTTTTATGAGTTCTACCAAGATCTTGTTTATTTTGCGATTGATTTTTCTTCTAGTATTTTCATTATGAAGTATTAGATCGAAATGTTTTAGTTCGATGCCTAATGTGGTGAAATGGTCCCGTACAGCATCATCCCACATATGAAGCAGTTCTTCGCTGAGGGCGAGCATTTGCGCCTCTGTGTATCCGACGATGACGATCAACAGGGCCATCGCGTTGGTCGAAGCGAATGTGTTTGTTATTACGCTGATTGACGTTAGGAAATATGTTATTTCGTAATTCGGAGTTTCAAATTTTGGTTCTAGACCTGTAACGAAACAAAATTCTATTTAGATATAACATACAGGCCTTTAACATTTCTAAAAGGTTAACTTTTTAATGCTACCTATTATATTGTGGAAGCAAAGTACTCTTAAGAACGCATATAGCCATTAAGAGGAATCGTTCCTTTATTTCTACAAAGAAACTACCAGCCCATGTTTTTCCTGGTAGTCATATTAATATGACAAAATAGTATGACAATTCGGAACAGAACGTCATTTGGAGATTTTCAAAAATATGCTTTTCACACCCAGATGACTCAACAACAACTGACTCAAAACATCACTTGGAAAAACAGCATCCTGTACTAATTATTATAAAAAAATATCATGCAGTGACATTTGTAATGAATTGTATTGATTTTATGGGCATGTTTGTAGCATGAAGGTAGCATGCCACTTTTAAATTTTTACGGCTGCGAAGGTCAAACATGTTGTTACAAAACACCTATTTTGTCATCTTAATAAATCTATTAAATGATCTTCATCTTTATGGCATCCGATAGGGTCAATCACAAGAATGAAATCTTTCCGCTATTAAAAAGTAGCTTTTATTAAGCAAGGGGTCTCTTACTCTGTCTCTACTCAGTCTCTTACTCCTTACCATAAACGTCCATCGAGTCTTCAATCTGATGCCTCCCAGTGAAGAATAAGGGCGCGAAAGTGTAAACCAGTGAATTTACGTTGACGACCAGCCAGTAGACGGATGCTCTCCTCTTCACGCGCCTCAGAGTCCTCGCTAGGTTGGCGGCGAACCGGCTGCCTGGTTGCACGCGGGCGTCGCATTCCAAGTACTCTCTCAGGATACGTTTTATGCTATTCCTGTGAAATAAAATTGAGGAATAGAATATAAGAGTAAATACATTTCTTTTTGACACACACACACACAACTCATACAAAATATATGAAAAACGCATTAAAAAGAAACAAATTAGGTGCATTATTTATAATAGTTCTTAACAGTGTTGCATGGGGTAAAAAAATGGACAGATGCTTTTATTGATACACATAAAAACACGTCAAACATTTCGGTTAAATTTTAATTACTTATAAAATAAAATAAAATAAATTAATTAAGCGCAACGCTAGTCACTACGTTTGATAATTTACATAAGTTAGACCTATAGTATCCAGATATACATAATTAATAAATGGCATCGCATAATTCTGGCAATAGGCTGAGTAGGTTGGAGCCTAGGGCGGCAGATTTTAGGGGGCGGCAAATTTAGACCATCATAAGTCAAAACTGTATGTTTACATACAGTTTTTCCTAAGAATAATTATGTTATTTTCTAAGAGTTCTTAAAGTTGATTATGGAAGGACTATTTACATTTTGACACCTGTATGTAATCCATTTTTGCAATAAATTAATCTGAAAGTTTCAGATTAATTTATTCGTGCTGTTATCTGAAACTGAAAACTTTTGAGTCTTCCATAGATACTGACACAACCCATAGACATCCTTTTATCTATGACATACCATACTTTATTTCTGTCAAGTTTTATTCTGACTTTGACATTTGAATGTATTGCTGTTACGAGGCTGTTACGAAACCTCGTCCTGGCGGTGGTCACCGAACTTCGAGTCGATGGCAAACCCATGATGATGGAGAAAAACTATGAAATTAACTCTACCTATTTTACTTGACTGCCAGAGTTGTTAAACCAAACACAAAAAGTCATAAAAGAGAAGAAAAGAACAAAAACTTCGAGTCAACCTAACCAAGTTGTTTTTAAGTACCAAATTTGTTACATAAGGGTTTTATTACGATAAATCCTAAAGATACCACATCAACATAGCCTTGGCATCACTTACAATTTGAAGAATATGTTCGCCATCTTGAAAGCAATGACCTCACTTGAGACGGCGAGCGACAAGACCACACACGTGGCCACCAGGTCGCCTGTTTGCTGACTGCGCACGAACACGAACCATATCGCAGAGCAGAGGTACACGTAGAAATAGGAGACCGCGCTGATTGTGGTTATAATGTAGACTATTATTGGTATACCTGAAAATATGCGGGCAGGTGGTCATCATACATTATCAGCATATCAGCCGTAGGACGTCCACTGCCGAACCAAGACCTCCCTCATGGATCTCCAAATACTGATCATGAGAGGAATTATTGCCATACCACGTAGGCCGATTGGCGAGCCCAGTACGGGGTGTTGATACATGTAAAAACGCTGCTGCCCATCTTCCGGAGTTGGAGAGGATTTTGTAGATTCTTGCAACATCCACGGGTAAGAGAGGGGGGCCACCTGGCCAGTGCGGGATTTACCAATAGGCTTAGTAGACTGGAGCCTAGGGCGGCAGAATTTAGAGAGCGGCAAATTAAGACCATTTCTAGTCTTAAAGAAACAAAATAAATAGGTATAATACTCAGACATAACCGGAAATTTAACAAAGTTTTCATAATCATGCCCACTAATAACGAAAAAGAACTCATGTAATGAGGACGATAGAGCACGAATCATAAAGTTGCAATTTTATTGTTTCTGATTTCTTAAAAAAATTATTTTCTAAGTAGGGGCGGAA
This sequence comes from Pasiphila rectangulata, assembly GCA_963082625.1. Taxonomy (NCBI): domain Eukaryota; kingdom Metazoa; phylum Arthropoda; class Insecta; order Lepidoptera; family Geometridae; genus Pasiphila; species Pasiphila rectangulata. The sequence continues at coordinate 17,824,478 of OY720251.1, read as the reverse complement.
AAAATTAAATAGCCCACTGGCGGCAAATTTTTGAATCCGCCATTGCACCTGGCATATCGACTGCAGCAGTTAACATAGTCGAATGTGAAAAATCGATACTTTAGAATGTAGCCATTCAAAGTTTCAAATAAGAATAAAGTAAACATTATTCAATGTACCGGTATGGCATACCTATACATATTATTTACCTGACGCAGAAGTATATGCAAATTTATCTCATCTAATTTAAATATGCTATGTATCAACATCGCGTACTGCGCTCACCAACCTGCACTCATCCATCGCACTATGAGGAAAGAACAGGTTAATACGTCTGTCAATAATCCTGGGCCTCTACTCTAGAAAACGATTAGGATATTATCGTCAGAATGCAATCTTTACGTCATGGCCATAATAGTTAGTTTGGTTTGATCACGATTTATGGCAATTTGAAAGAGTAGGCACCCTGAAAGGTATGTCTTACGGGGATTTATATTCCCCGTGGTCCCTTCAAGGGACTACGAGAGGGACCATGGGTAACAAATGGTCTTAACGTTTTTAAAAGTTTTTTGACAATAATTACGATGCATAACCTTCTATCGAGTGAACGTATTTGTTTACATTTTTGAGAATTGTTTGAGAATGTTTAACTTGTATAATTATCTCCGTGTTATGTTTTTCATTTACGAATTCAATTACTGATTATGTTTTTTTTAAATTTTTTATATGCAATAAGAAATTATCACAAATTGAGAAATTATCGTGCATAATTTCTTAATTTGTGTCGATAAAGCGAATTGGATAATTCTGTTACGTTGTATCTAATTTATAAATAAAATAATTGAATTAAATTCTAGCATGTAAGTTACAACATAAACTTTTAAAATTTTCTTTGTACTATTATTATTATTTAATTCTTTATTGCACACAAATTACAAAAATAATTGCACAATTGGCGAGCATAATGCCGAAGGCATTGTCTACCTGCTTACCAAAGTAAAGTAGGAGAATAACAAAAGACGTGCTAAAAATAACAAAGAACAACTTAATCAACTAACATAAACCTAATTTACAATAGTTTTAAACAAAAATAAACATGCTTAGTGAGCCAATAAAACTCTAGGTATTTTAAAAGATATTACTTCGTATAGACATGACATTTGTATTTATAATTGAAAGCACATACGAATTGGGCTTTTTAATAAGCGCCCAAAACGTCTACACATAGACTATGACATTGAGTCCTCCATTATTAACTAGGGTTTAGGTATCGCGGGGAACATGCACAATATGCCACTAACAGTCATCAGTGCAGATCTGGTATCCCCCACTATAATAAGGATCAGAATCAGAACCTACGACATAGACCTCAAGATCAACTTACGTTTAGTATAGTTCTCTTCGATGTTCAGGGTCTGCGTCCTCAGCATCACGGCGACGTTGCTTATCATCGTCGGCAGGTCGCAGCGGTCCAGTCCAAACTTACGGATGTCTTGCCACATGCTCCTACCAATGTTATGAACGTAGAAAGTGGAAAGAATAAGATAAGATTAGTTAAGAAGAGAAGACTACGTTTTTGCCAGAAGATGGAACATATTGATACTTTTAATTAGTTATTTTTTAATACTCTATTTTCTGTATAAAGTTTATATAACAGACTTCAAAAAAGGAGGAGGATCTCAAGTCGTCTGTATGTTTTAATTATTTTGATTACAATCCCTTATCATTGTTACTCAGAACTCCGTCGTTTATTTGGAAATATATTTTGAGCTCGAATAACACTTTGATTTAGGACCACTTTTTGTCGAAACTCAGTTCTGATGATGGGATCCAAGAGGAATCGAGGGAACTCCTCATTTTATAAGTAAATATTTTGCCATATTTAGCTAAAGGTTCATTTGCAATCAGAGAGTGTGATTTGGTGAAGTGGAACTTATAAAGAAGACCTATTCATGAATTGATTATGAATTGACCAATTGCAGCGGTGTGTGTCCACAAGGAAAACGAGCGGCATAAAATGGTCCGTTCTAACTAGCAATTAAACGTAGTGTAGTTGATAGCTGCTGCCCGCGGCTTCGCCCGCGTTTTTAAAGGATGTAAATCAGCATTTCTTTTTGGGACTCATATGCAAAGTAGGTAATAGGTAGATGAAATCTATAATATGTGTCACTATAGAAGAGGCTGTATTAACTTAAAATTAGAAGGACAAAATCTACTACCTACGCTAAGGGTTGCCTCAGCCTCAAAGGTCTGAAAGTTTACACAACCGGTACTACCTACTGGGAAATAAGTTACATTATCTGCTATATGAAGTCAAAGCGTGTGTGATTTCGCGGCCTTATTTGTGGCCATCAGTGACTAAACTTAGTCTTACAAAAAACTTGAGAGTCCTACACCTAACCTCCTAACATGAGAGCCACTCACCCACGGCTTTGCCCGCGTGGTACTACAACCAAAAATAGCTTATATACCTACCAATGCGTACACTATAAATTCAAATTTATTTATTTATCTTATAATTTATTTACAATAGCTCAAGGGCACCACTTGGGTTCGAACCACGGCTTGGACTGTTGCCAGATTTTTATAACTAATGAATGATGGTTAACGTCCAGGTGCAAAAGTGCACCTTAAGACGGAAGAGTGTATTCTTCGGCCTCGCTGGCGAGACCGGTTATTAAATGTGTGCCTAGCAGCTAAAGTAGGACGGGTTGACGTCACCTCAAGGATAGCGGCGGTGAGCTCGTCAGCTGGCAAGCCGAGAACGTATCTCGGTCGACGGAGGAAAGATCTCGTGGGCAATGGCTCTATCGGGTAGTCGGAGGGTAATCCCGAGATTAACGGATTGGGGTGTTCCGCCGCCACTTCATAAAAACGCTTTGAAGCAGTTTTAATAAAGTGTTTAATGGACTGGAGTTTGAGATCTCGGTGGAGGTCTTCATTGCGCAGCATTCCATGGGCAGCCCGTGGCCCTGCGCAAGAAGTTATTTTGGATTACCTAACATGATGGGACTGGCGAAAGATGACAGAGGAATATGTCATTATTGGCCGTACAACTGTTTTGTAAAGTGTCACTTTATTTCTAAAGGACATGTTACTCTTCGAGTTGAGAAGGCTGTTTAACCGACTAAGCACGAACTTGGCGCGATTAGTGACAGACCTTACGTGGGGATAGAAGGTGAGACGTCTGTCTAGGATTACTCCTAGGTAGCGAGCTGACCTAACCCAAGTGATGGGTTTATCGAAGAGGAGGAGAAGCGGGGGCAAGAGGGGACTCCGAGTAAAGTACACTGCTGCACTTTTCGTCGGGTTCACCTCTAAGCGCCACTTTCTGAACCAGGCACCTAGGGTGTCTAGTGCATGAGCGCGCGTGGACTTAGCCGGTCCTATTTATACTCCCGGCTGCCATGCCGCGACCGCACCGCGACGCTGGATATTTTACTTTTTTATGTTTAAATTAAAGTCTTAAGTAGATGTAAGTGCGTAAATTACTATAATAGGTATAAACTCAAGCAGTTTAAAAAAGAATGTTTAGGTAGTGTACCTAAGTATATATAAAGTTTATATTTTAAACAGAAACAAACACGTTTTTTACTTGTACACTTAACATGTTTAGTACTTGGCCAGTTTTTATAATTCATGGTTGGTATATCTTTAAAGTACATAAGTACTATTTTCACACCAAGTTTGAAATAGGAAGGCCTTATTACCGTTTGTACGACAGAGCTAAAATAACAGTTTATAAAAACGCTTCTTGTATAAAGATCCCCCTTTTGTTTTAATTTTTTCAAACTTAAACTTAAACATGCCATTGCTTATTTTATTGCAGAAATCTACATACGAATTTTCTAATGTCTATCGTGTACGGTTACGTAGATATGTCATATTTTACTCTGAACTTTGAACCCAATTTTAAACCCCTTAGTGTGTGAATTTTCAAAATTCCTTTCTTAGTGAGCGTCTACATACCAAGACAAACATACCCTCCAAATTTCAAGTCTGTGCGATCAGCGGTTTAGGCTGTGCGTTGATATCTCAGTCAGTCAGTCAGTCAGGACTTTGAATTTTATATGTATAGATTAGCCTTTCTGGGTAGTTACTTCCGTTTTTTAACTATAATTACTAGTTGTTCGCTACGAACTTAGACCGAGCGAGCGACTTTTTTAAAGATGTCCCATTGAATTTGAACTTGATTTGTGCTGGCGGGGATAGAACCTGCAACCTCCGGCGTTTCAATCGGCTACTTACCGTGTGTTGGTTAAATCTTCCGATGACTGAACTTATTTTATGAACACCCGAGCATAAGTTCAAAGGTTATGCTCGGACACAAAACATCAATTAATAAATCCCCTTATCTCAACAAATACACCTTTACCAAAAAACCCCCACGATTTGTATTGATATAATGATCTTTTTTTTTTAATTTAACTTAAAAGCCGTGGGGCGCTGGCAGTAGAATGTTGCCCCTCCTCTCATGCCCGTGGATGCAGTAAGAGCCTGCTAAGGGTTACTTCCGAAAGATGGGCAGCAGCGTCTTTCCATATATAAACATCCCATACTGCGCTCGCCAGCCCGCCTGCCAAGCGTGGTGAGTATGGCAACTACCCCTCATGGAGACCCATGAGGGAGGCCTTTGTTCATTAGTGGACGTTTTATGGCTGAAATGATGATGATGAACTAAAATCGGATCAATTGTTCAGGAGTTATCCTCGGACAAAAAAACGAATAACCCCCAATATCTCTAAAAATACCGCACAAATCTCCTAAAGTTTTAAATTTCATCAAAATCTGATCATCCGTTAGGACATACATACAAACATTCAGCCGAAACGCCTATACTCGATGCCATTTAGCGTGACAATACAGGTCATTCACCTACCGTCACTACGCTAACATAAAATGCAATGAAAGTGTCGCTAATTCTGTCGCTTACCATACAAACCACATAGCACGGTTTCGATAGGTAGGTATAAGGTACATAGGTGAATGACCTGTATTGCCACGCTAAATGGCATCGAGTATAGGCGTTTCGGCTGAATGTTTGTATGTATGTCCTAACGAATGATCAGATTTTTAATGAAATTTAAAACATTAGGAGATTTGTGCGGTTGTTTACCACTACCGTGTGTTGGTTAAATCTTCCGATGACTGAACTTATTTTATGAAAACCCGAGCATAAGTTCAAAGGTTATGCTCTGACAAAAAACATCAATTAATAAATAACCACATATCACGTTTTCGATAGGTTTGTATCGTAAGCGACAGAATTAGCGACACTTTCATTGCATTTTATGATAGCGTAGTGACGGTAGGTGAATGACCTGCATTGCCACGCTAAATGGCATCGAGTATAGTTGCCACTAAGAACTTCGTTCGCTTCGCTCGCTCGTTCGATTATAATCTTGTGGCATGCATCTTTCGTCATTAGGTGAATGCTAACACAATAGCCCACTCCGTTCAATCATTATTCCCCTACTGGATGAAAAGAGACATATTGGCTGAGTGGTATATATACCGGACATTCAAGTGTTAATACATTCGAAGGATTTGTGCTTTAACGGTGAAGGAAACGTCGTGATGAAACCCGCGGCTGAGTTAGCTTCAGACGTATTAACCTGTTCTTTCCTCATAGTGCGATGGATGAGTGCAGGTTGGTGAGCGCAGTACGCGATGTTGATACACGGAAAGACGCTGCTGCCCATCTTCCGTAGGTGTCCCTTAGCAGGCTCTTACTGCATCTACGGGCACGAGAGGAGGAGCAACATTCTACTACCGGCACCTCACGGCACTATACCTACTGCATAATAACACTATTTCAATTGAGTCAGACGCAGTTCGCTCGTCAGTTTGTTGACTCGGATTCCAATCAACTGCGGTGGTAAAACTTGTCCGAGGTGCAAACTAATAAATGCCTTTTATTTGCTTAATCGATTCGTGTTTGAGCCGTGTCTGTGTAGGTACTTTGCAGCTTGGTTACACATGAGTTGTTTGATCTATGCTGCTCCATGGGTATAACATTCACGATCTACCAGGTTCCCTATCAAATAAAGAGTTTTATGGTAATTGAATCTGTGCTTGTCAGAATGCTCCTTTTCGGGTTCGTACACATATTATAACATACCCTTTATATTCAGCAGTTGCTTTATTCATACGTATGCATTATCTTGTCTTGTCTTGTCTTTTTATTTTATGCCCTTTTGTGTTTGGTTTAACACCATTCCGCCAGTGTCAAGTTAATTTATAAATTCGTAAGTTATTTGGCCAGCCATGTTGGCGGCCATTTTTTCCGTATGAATTATAATTGAATTTGATAAAAGGAACCGACACTGCATGAAAAACAGTCACACATTTTACGTTGACGTTTCATTTGACACTAGGATTCAACCGTCAGGAGCTTAGAATAATTATGTCATTATTCATTGCAATACGAAAATGTATGGGTGTATTAACATATGTGGACAAACCTGAAATAGGGTGATTCTGATTTTCCAGGAGTCGATGTAAAACTGGCAAATGTTTTAAGTCGCATAAGTATATAGAGTTAATTTAATAAAATAATATTCTGTATAATGTAAGGATTACAGGAAAGGTTGAATGATATCCCTTATTTACATAGTGTCTTAGAAATCATCGAAATTTTATAATATCGACATTAGTTCCGCTATCGGACAAGAGATGGCGCAGTTAAGGTTCTTCGACGAATATAAACACCTTTTAATACCTGATAATTTTAGAGGTTTCTAATGTGAGGTCGTAAATACATACATTTTTTGCGCTTACATTGCAAACGCTGTCTGAACCCTACGAGATAGATCAAAATAATTTACTACAGTATTGTACACCTTAAAAAGGTCTACAAAAAGTCCGCAAAGTATATATGTCTATTTCTTAGGGATAACCCACAATAACCATTTTTTATCCTTAACTTTTTACGAGAATTAATGGCTTATTTACGAAGCGACAAAATAAGTACAGCGGTGCGGGCGTACGTCTAACTCCTCCTAAACAGTTGGACCAACACAACTGAACCCGGCAGATGGCGCTGCTGTCAGCCTGTCTACATAACAGCGGGCAGGGCGACACGACGTCTGTCAGGTCCGCCAGTTCAATATAAATTTGTTTTGTTTTTATTTTTGTAAATTAACTACACTTCCACTTTATATTATAGAGGTAATTGAACTTCATGACTAATTCATAATTTAACTCACAAGCTTTAAATTGCTGGCAACTATTACATTTTTCGCATTAATGAGCCTGGCAGCCGTTAAGTTCAGTTGTTTTAATCAACATTACCTGGTATTAGCTATTGACTTGTTACTGAGACGTAGGTATACCACTGACACAAAACGACCAGCGCCTCCAGCGCCTTTATCTGACATGAACCGACACCACTCCCACATCGGCTTAACAAGCCCTAAACCTCACTAATGACCTGACCATCCCTTACTAATGATCGTTTCCTAAATTGTATTTTATATTAAATACCCCTTTGCCGATAATGGATCATTGATTTGATTTTGATTCGATTGAATACATTTTATTTCCTTTTAAACTCTATTCTATTCCTCAGTCTATAATTTCAACAGTGTAGATAACAGTGCAACTATCGTAGCTTAACAATAAAATTTGATTTTCATTATTCTACTGTGTCCTTCGATCTTCTGTATTCGACAGGTAAGAATCATTTCATAGTGGTCCTCAGGGTCGTATACGCAGAGTAAACTGACTTAATGATAGCCATCAGCGATACGAAGCTCAGCTTTGTAACACCACCCGCCGACATCGTCATTGTCTTCTGTGAGCTCTGGAGCATCAGCAGAACTATCTTCATGTTATCCTTGTCGAAGTTCTCCCATTTACAGTCGTACACAGCTCGTTCAAACTCCATGCTTGCGTCCATGACCCTCTGCCCAGTCAAACAGTCCATGGCCACCTGCATAAGTGCATAGGGTATCTGCAGATAAGTATTTTCTAATCCTCCTAACAATTCCGCTATCAGCCCCATTACTAGTAACGAGAATTCTATGGCAATTGCTCCTCGGAAGATGTCCTCCATTTGCCTCAAAAGGTTGATACTGGCTGAGTGTCCTCTGATGATAACTTTTAACTTTAAACTGACGTAATTGTTAGTTATTTTGACTCTGTGTTGCGGATTAGCATCGCTTGCTTCAACAAGGGTTTGTTTGTAGTCGTTTTCAGCGTCTTCCCATAGATGGAGTAGCTCTTGGCTCCAGCAGAGCATCTGGGCCTCGATGTAGCCGGTGATGAGGATGAGGAACGCGGTGATGTTGGCGGGGAGGTAGCACGTGACGCACACGCCCGTCGCCATCAGGAGGAAGGCGAACTGGTAGTTTGGAGTCTCGGTCATTGGTTCCATACCTGAAGAAAGATAGTTTAGAATTGCTTTTGGTAACGACGGAACTTAAAGAGATATACCTATAACTTTTTTTTTAATTTATTTATTGAATTAAGAAACTTAAAAAGAATAACAAGTTATTACAGCATCAAAAAACCGCTAAGGTTTGTAAAGAGCTATAAGAGTTTACATAGTTGCAATAAAAATAAATAAGTTTAACAGTACAATGCAAGTGCAGGTACCTACAAAAAGATATTTGGGTAGTAACAGATAACAACTAATAAAAAAAAAACGGATCAAAGGTTAGCAATGAAATAAGATTTTAGTTTTACTTTTATGTTCCTCATATTAATAGTATTTATAATATCCATTGGTAAGCTATTGATAAGCCGAGGAACCAGGTAGCCAGCTGTCCTCTCGCCGTACATATTGTTTGCGCACAGAGTTACTAATCGGTTTTGAGCAACTGCCCGAGTTAACCGGTATTTTGTTTCTTAAATTTATCTCGCTATCAACATTTCGTTAGGTGTATCTTTTATAAATCCAGCAATAAGGTAAAGTTAACATTAAAATTGCTAGATATAGGCCTTCCTTAGTTTATGCCATCTGCCATAATTCTATGCCAGTCCGATCCATCATTTGCCCATAACTTTATCATGTCGGCAGCCCATTTTTCAGCCGGACAACGAGCATTTCTGAACCCTTATCTCGGCTTCCATTAAGTTAAATTCATTCCATTCAGTTTGTGGATTTATTCTATTGACATGGCATGTATGACATCTTTATTATAATTGTAAATCTTTTTTTTTTTTAAACTGATCATTTTAAAATCTAACTTTGTATTTATAGGCCCAAACCAAATTTGCAGTGCCTTTGCAGGGTGCATGTACTTTCTTTAGGCTAATTATAAGATCTAAGCTGTATGATATGTGTACATGTAAGTAAAACAAATGAAATATGAAATAAAAGGCTTTACTCCACCTGCCACTACCAGTTATGTGTCTACCATTCTACACTCACTTGTACATCGAAAAAGACTTATCGAGGTACAGCCAAGTACAAAAGATATTACAAAGACCTTACCATATATAATATACTCGTCCTCCATAAGGTGTCTGCCCGGCATCAGAATAGGCTTTGCAATATACACCACCCCGTTGCTGATGATGACAATCCAGAAGAGCATCGCCCGCTTTTTTACAATTCTCATGGTTCTGAAGAGGTTCTTGGAGAACCTGCTGTCAGGGACCACTAAGACATCCCTGGCCAGGCACTCCGATACTATCTGCTGGACTTTGTCTCTGCAAATATATAAAATGAGCTAAGATAAACTTTTAGCTTTTATAATGGTAAATGCATAGCTTGGTTTGTCTAGTTTAAGAAACCCTTACTAAGGCAAGAGCCCGGTTGTAGCTATGACCCGGTTGTGGCCATTTACAACTTTTGAGGTCGGTAAACAAGCAATTTAATACAGATTTGCTTTAATTTCAGCAAAAACCTGTTTTTATGTTTAGTTTACAAGCATCAGCTGTGACACGGGGAACAATAGGTTTTTACAAGCTTTTATATATTTTCACCTGTCCAGATGTCTGTTTGTAAATCTGTGTATCTTGCAAGTTAAATTTAACCCACTTCCCGGTTACCGATTGAGATGCAATTTTGCATGCATGTGTAAATCGGATGACAATGCAAATTTATTATCACATGGAGCTGATCTGATGACGGAACCGGAAGGTGGCTATAAGAACTCGGTAATTAAACATAAACCCATAACCCAACCCAACATAAACCCATCGAGTTTGGGCTCATTTAATTCGTCTTGACGAGTACTTTGGTGCTTTTAGTGGTTGATGGTAACCAGAGTCTGATGATGGAGCTGGAAGGTGGCCATAGGCCTTCAGTAATTAAGCGTTTTTTAACTTTTTAGTTATTTTTATTAACATGTAATCAAAGCTTAAAAATGATTTTATTCAGATTTTCACCCCAGGATTTTTAAAAACCGGCATAAATGTTTTTACCTATAAATAAACATATAAACCAGTTTCAGCACACCAATCTCGCTAGCCACCCCCAGCGAGAAGACTATCAGCGCAGCGAGGACGTCGCCGGTCTCCGTGCAGCGCCAGAAGACGAACCAGACCATGGACACCAGGTACACGTAAAAGTAGCTCGCTGTCGCCACTGCAGTCAGGATGTAGAAGAACCACGGTATTGCTGAAACCATGTCATAATCAGCCAAGTGTCAGTCCACTGTTGGACAAAGGCTTCTTTTCCTCACTTGGAACAAAAGTTATCTGAAGCGAACAAATTTAATTATGAGCTTTATTCTATTTAAATGTGTCTTGTTCTTCTTATGTAAATGGACCATTCTAAGTAGCTTTTGCTCTATTGAATAAACACTTATTTGACTTTGACTTTAATCTGCAACTTTCCTTCTCCAATCCCTGCCTGCTGCCTTAATAATATCATCGCCCCACCTAACTCTAATATGATTCTAGTGAAGGTTACCATATCTACACTGACATTCCGCATTGAGGTGAATTGTGCATTGTCCCCCATGCCACTGACTCTAGCCAATCCAAGTCCTTGCAGTACCGGAGAAGGACTCTGCACAGCATTCCACGAGCATCCCCGAAGGATATGCAGATGTAGTAGAAGAAAAAATTCTATAAGCTCATCTATCGCCCTACCTAGTTACCGAGCACTCTGCCCTACTTTTGCCAACACGCGGACTCCACTCTAAAGGGATGAATTAAAGGGAGGGATTATGATAACCTGAGTTAAAAATGTATTGTAATTGTAGTACAGGTTGGCCGCGCGGAATGTACTTTCGATCGGAAGGACGGGACGACGATATGTAGGTATGTGCACATTTAACACGTGCGTTAACGGTGATGGAAAACATCGTGAGGAAACCCACGGCTTAGTTAGCTTAAAACCTATTGACCTGTTCATTTTGCTGACTTATAGGCGAATAAGGTGACTAAATGTGTCTGACACTGCAACGTCCACTACTGCATCAAAGGTTACACTGACACTGATTTAATCACTTATGTGATTCTATTTAATTGTTCAAAAGGCTTAATTTTTTTAACGGTGAATGCTAACATCATAAAAGGATAAGTTGTATGACTTACGTTTTTTGTTGCGCTTGTCAATGTTTAGCGTCAGGACTCGCAGCATGAAAGATACGTTCGCTAGCATGGTAGGCAGGTCGCAGTAACCCAAACCGAACTTGCGGATTCCAATCCACGCTCTCGACATGTCCAAATTTTTGTAACCTGGAAGCAAATTTTCATATGAGCGTGAACATTATTATTTATTATTATTATGAGCCATTTGGGTCCCACTGCTGGGCAAAGGCCTCCCCCAATTCCCTCCATACATCCCGATCCTGAGCTGTTTCCCTCCAGTCAACGATGTACTGATCGAGTTCGTCCCGCCATCTGCGCTTCGGTCTGCCGCGTCGCCTTCTCGCCGGGTCAGGCAAAGATAGTCACGGAGTGGCGCTCCGTGACTATCTTTGCCCACAGCTCACTCGGCATGCGGCAGATGTGGCCAGCCCAGTCCCACTTCAGCTAAGCAGCTTTCAGAGCTACTTCCGCGATCCCAGTCCTGGAGCGCAGTTCGGTGTTTCGGATCCTGTCCGTGCGCTTGACACCCAGGATGCTGCGCTCCATCGCTCGCTGACAAACTTGGAGCTTGGACTTTTGAATGTTGGTCAGAGACCAAGTCTGCGCACCATATGTTAGAACGGGGAGGATGCATACGTCCATTAATTTTCGTTTTTGAGATAGAGGGAGTTCCCCTTTCATTATGTCTCCCATGGACCAAAAACTCCTCCAGGCATTATCAGCTCGCCGTGCGATTTCTCTGCTCTGCCTGTCTTCGAAGGAGACTATTTGGCCCAGGTAAACATAATCTTGGACATATGCTAGATGTTCTCCATCCACCGTTACATTGATCCTAGCGCGATTGGTCATGAGCTTGGTTTTATCTCTGTTCATTCTAAGTCCAATCTCCAAGCTTGCGATACAAAGTTCTTGAAGCATGGTTTGTAGCTCTGAAGGCGATGAAGAAAAAAGGACGATGTCGTCGGCAAAACGAAGATTCGTTAACCTCCTTCCGCCGACGTCAACTCCCTTCTCACTCCAGCCAGCCGCCAGCTTTCGGAATACTTCTTCAAGGGTGCTGGTGAAGAGTTTCGGAGAAAGCGGGTCTCCCTGTTTGACTCCTTTGGCTATTTTAAAAGCTGGTCCAGGTGATTGTAATTTTATTGAGGCTGTGCTGTTGTTATATATATTTTTAATTAAGTTTATGTAGGTTTCTTCAATATTTTGATTTTTTAGGGCCTTGAATATAGCATCGTGCGATATACTATCGAACGCCTTCGTATAGTCAACGAAGGCGATGTAAAGAGGCATGTTAAATTCATTGAACTTTTCAATAACTTCATTTAGAGCTTGGAGATGATCTGTGGTGGATAGTCCGCGACGGAAACCTGCTTGTTCCGCCGGTTGTTCTAAGTCTAATTGATTAGAGATGCGGCTTTCTATAACTTTAATAAATAATTTATATAAATGGGACACAAGACTTATTGGGTGGTAATTGTTTATATTTGATTTATCTCCTTTTTTATGTAAAAGAATTATGTTTGAGTGGCAAAAGCGATCAGGGAAGGTACCAGTTTTTAAAATTGTGTTGAAGAGGTTTGTAACGTATGGCAAGATTGATAGCTCTCCCACCTTCAGAGCCTCTGTGGTTATACCATCTTCTCCCGGAGTCCTGTTGTATTTCATTCTTGTTAGTGCTGTGTGAACATCCGATCCATTTATAGGTGCAATAGTATCTGAGCATGTGTAGGGACTAGAATTTGTAGGGCGATGTGGGTCCGAATAGAGTGTTTTGTAGAAGTTGGTACAAATATTCAAAATGTTGTCTCTATTCTGATGTTTAGTTCCGGTTTCATCTTTGAGGTTAGTTATCCAGGATTTGCCAACAGACGTGCCTTGTTTCGCTATTTTTAATGATAATGAGCGTGAACATATCATATAAAATAAAAACAAAAGTTATAAAGGTATTATTAAATTGTGAGCATACAGGTCTTAAAATTTAAGCGTTAGTTTCAACATTTAGGCATTCTTTTCGTAATTTTTACGCCTTGGACAACATTACGGATGCACTACAGAAACGCGGGAGCCGCAATAGTGCGTTGTTGAATTTAATACCAACACACGATCCATTTGAGATTATATGGTACAGAAGTCCCTTTAAGCCACTGTTTTCAAGCATCAACCAAACTCTAGGTCAACTCTCCTCGTGCTGCCCACAGCACGCTGGTCGTACTCCTGGGTCACCCTTCTTACAGCCCTGACCTAGCACCGTGTGACTTCTTTTTATTCCCGAAAATAAAAAAATGAGCTCAGTAGGATACAATTTTTTTTTTTCGCTCCTTTCAGAGCAGGCTATAGTCTAAGACCATACTGCCTAGTCTAACGTAGTTTTTTTTTTTATTATTTTTTTTTTCCATCAGTTAATTTTGCAGTTTTTGTCTTGCGTATTTTTAATTTCTATATATAGAAAATATATCAATTACTGATATACTCAGTAGGATACAATTTTTGTCGCCGAAAGATGCGCTGTCAGCATTAAAGCAGGTTCTAAACGTGATGCTTGCGGCGGACTGGAAAAAGTGTTCCGAAAACTGGTTTGCATAAAACTTTGTATAGGGGCTGGTGGAGAGTACTTTGAAAAGGTTCAATAAAATAATATATTTACCCGTAAAGCACTTTTTTGAGGATCTTTGAGAGCGGTTTCGGAAATTAACAAACTAAAAATACTCATATTACTCTTGAATTCTTCGAATTTTCTGATAACTCTGCTTATTATTACGGTCACTATACGAGTAGGTATTATAAGGCTTATTTACGATCTTAAACAGGCTTACTACATCTAAGTACCCGCGGACGAAGTAGCGGGCACAGTAATTAATAAATTAGTTAACTCACATGAGTCTGCATAAGTTTAATCTAGGAACATTTCTGGCTAGGGTTACTATAATAAAAGGTAAAGACAGCGCGCCGCTGTAATTAAATAAAACCGGCCAAGAGCGAGTCGGACTCGCGGACCGAGGGTTTCGTGCCATCATACAATATAATAATTCAATTCAAATTCAAAAAATACTTTATTCAGTGCGGCCGTATGGACCTTATTGACGCGTCACAACTTACAAAATAAAACAACACAAATAAATAGAATAAAGCACATAGGTAATTGAATCTGTTCACTTCAGATGACACGCGAGTTAGGAAAAGAAGCGAACAGAAGAACTTAACTCGGTCGTTATAGTCATCATTTAACAATTTGATTTTGTGTTATGTTACGTTTGACGGAGTTGGAGCAGATTCCGTCCCATGTGGTTTTGTCCTCTAGGTAATCTGATATTTTATAATAAGCTTTATTGCACAGATTGCGTTTGATAATGTATAAAAACGCTGCTGCCCATCTTCCGGAGGTATCCCTTAGCAGGGTCTTACTGCATCCACTTGTGTAATGTGTGTGTAAAACTAATGTGTTTATTATTCTTAGGCGGTTTATTATTCTTGGAGATCATTGAAAGCGCCATCTCTTGCCTGATAGAGGAACTTATGTAGTTTATTTAAACTTTCGATGATAAATAATTCTTTAATTTGTCAATGTATAGACCGACTTCAATGAGAAAATCTAAAATGTTGCCGAAAGTATCCAAAATACTAATGGATGCTTATTACATTTGAATATTTTCCTTGATTTGGGATTTATGGATCCCGTCACCAGAACTGTGTTTAAGAGCAAGCAAACATTATTAAATGAAACAATTAACCTAACCAAAAGTTTAAATTTAGGACATAACACTATACCTTGAGGGACCCCAGTACACTTAATTACATTATGTTGTTCCATTAAATTTTACTCCAATGACCCTAAGGCTCAGCGCAGACAGAACGGAGCGCAGCGGAGAGGATTTTATTAACGCACTTGAAAATAAACCTTAAAATTATTGCAATAAAGTGCATAAATGCTTGAACCTGACAAAAAATGCTCGCGCGTCCTCGAAGATACGCGGGAATCCCCGCGCGGCGTTTTGCACTTTATAATAATAGTTTTAAAGTTTATTTCCAAGTGCGTCAATAAAATCCTCTCCGTTGCGCTCCGTTCTGTCTGCGCTGAGCCTTATGCTGATGATGATGATGATGATGTGTAGTGTAGGAATGATGATTAGTAGATAGGGATGTATTATCTTAGGCATCTTCGATGTCGTCACTCGCGTGTCGCGATAGCATCAGTAGCTCCCAAGATACCCATCTGTGACAAATAAAGTTACACTATAAAGGTTCCTTTTTACCATTATGGTTTTGAACCCTAAAACTGAGCAAGCAACATGCATATGTACAGTAATACCAACATAAATAGCCAACAGAAGTATTCCTCGAAACTAGTGTCAATTATAATGTTATTTTCGATATTAATTAAGTCACAGCAATCAAGTAGCAAATAACACGTTACAAGCATTAATTTCCTCCAATTATACGAATTAAATGAAAAGGTAATTAATAGTAATCCGAGCAATCGTACCACTATAATCTAGTATAAATCTATACTAATATTATAAGGAGGAAAAATTTGTATTTTGTATGTTTGTAACGAATAAACTCAAAAACTACTGTACCGATTAAGAAAATCATCCATATTTCACCATTAGAATGCTGCTTTATCCCTCAGTGACATAGGCTATATTTTATCCCCGTATTCCTACGGGAACGGGAACTACGCGGGTGAAACTGCGGAGTGCAGCTAGTATTTTATATTTGAGTTGTTGTATTCGGTACAGACTAATTTACAGACAGAAGTTAATAAGCTAAAAGGTTAACATTACAAATGAAGGGTTCTAACGTGACAGGATCTATACTGGGAGGGCTTTGCATCTTTTGTCTTTACACAGCGTCAGCAACTGGTATTAAGAGGGGCCAATCCAACTTACTTTTCATACTACCGCTCATACGTGGGAGTGGCGTCGTAATAGATCTTTCTATGAAACTTTTGATCTAATAGGTATCTTGTGCACTATATCTAGGTTTCTATATTCAAACAAAAAATCAAAATTTGGAAAAAAAAATCCGAATAAAATTTGTTTCTCCAAATTTTGATTTTTTGTTTGGATAGAAACCTAGATATAGTGCACAAGATACCTAATCAAAAGTTTCATAGAAAGATCTATTACCCACGTACGAGCGGTTGTATGAAAAGTAAGTTGGATTGGCCCCTCTTAATGCTGTATGGGTCGAAAGTAGCTAAAATACATGATACAGCCAGATAGGTGGTCGTCTTTTTAAAGTATGTAAATTACCTAAAAATCATTCAGTTATTGAACTAATGTCCATGCCAGTTACTCGCACTACAAAGTTCACTGCAAGTTTAATTTATACAAGGTGCTAACAAATTAGTCACGGATAGTTTCAGAGATAATACATTACATTGTAACAATTAAATTTTAACTGTAAATAAAGAACCTATGTATGTATATTATTAACACATATTTAAACGGGTATTTATCGCGCTATTTACCTTTATTATTGCCCGACGTTTCGACAGGATTGCACCCATCGTGGTCCCGGGAAGACCCGACAAGAGTCTTCCCGGGACCACGATGGGTGCAATCCTGTCGAAACGTCGGGCAATAATAAAGGTAAATAGCGCGATAAATACCCGTTTAAATATGTGTTAATAATGTGTCGTGATCGCGAAAGTTTAAAAAAAACCTATGTACATATATATTTTTTTGTTTTTATTTACTGAACAAAAAAATAAATTTTAATTAATTTTTAAAATAATCATCCTTATTATGTACCTGTCAAGAAGTTTAACACTGTCTGTCATGTCACATCAAAAGTTGTTTTTCTTAATAAATGTCATTATGATTCAAGTATTTTATTTATCAACTTTATGAGGCCACTTGAATGATGGTTTAAAGAGGTTCTAGAATATGTCTAAAGAGGTCTCATTTAATTATCTTATTAACAGGGTGTTTTGACGTAGCAAATTTGTTTCCTAGTTTTCTCCAAAAAAATATAACAAAACATATGATGTTTCATACTTAAATGTACTCCGAGAACCGAGTACTATCAGCTGTAAACATATCCGTGACTAATTTGTTAGCACCTTATATAGCCATGGTTTGACTACCACGCGTGACTTCGAATCGAAGACGGAACACTACTGCCACCAAATATCCTGTGATTTGTGTGCAGCTAGCACGAAAACGTTGCGATATCGAATCCAACATACTCGTAATTATCGAGGTGCAAGGCGCGGTGCTGTGCGGTGTCGGCAGTACAATGTTACCCCTCCAAAGCTCCTGGATGTAGTAAGAGTCTGCTAAGGGATGCCTCCGAAAGTTGGGCAGCAGTGTCTTTCCGTGTTTCAACATACCGTACTGCGCTCGCCAACTCGCCTGCCAAACGTGGTGAGTATGGCAACTACCGAAATTTTTGTCTCCGCTGAAACTGGTCTCGTCTGAACTGAACTCCAACTCATTAACTCGAAGCTAGCATCCGGGCCACCACTGACTCTGCATGACTCCTAAAAATGAGTATTGTTGACGTCATTTGATTGATTCTACTGTCAATATTGTTTTGTGCTTTTATCGTTTGAATGATCTGATAGGTTTATTTCGAAGTAAGGGTGTATTTACAACACTTTTATATATTATTCTACGAGTACATACATTAAATATATTATTCTACGAGTACTTATATTGTGATGGAGATCCTGTTGTTGCACTAGCGAAACCTAATTAAATTGACGTAAAACGGAATAAAATTAACAGCCTAACAAAGCTATTCGGTTAGTGCCGTTCTAAAATTTAAACGGAATAATCGTTCCCAATTTTACGCTTGACAGTTCTAAATTAAGAAACGTCATATCTTTAATTATAACCAGTTTTAGGGAGTGTAAAACAGAATCGACTCCACTGTTTGTATGGAGGTTAGTTGAGTCATCAAGCAAAAAATATAGAATACATGAATATGAAACTTTGTATGTGATGTAGACACAGGCTACTTTTAGTTCGGGCTCAACGAGTGCAAAGCTGCGGAAAGAAGCTAGTCAATTATAGGACAAGGTTTAAATTCAAATTCGTATATGGACACTATAAGTAAATTAAATGCATTTCTCTCAGTGAACAAACATAAAATGAAATTTACAAAACCAATCTCAGATTCAGCAAAAAGGTACGCATGAAAACAATTTAACAATGAAAATATTAAATAGGATTTTGAAACAAAAAGCAAAGACTTTTTACATCGGGAGTTACAGTTATTATCAGGTAACAGAGGGGTCCCTGTTAGCCTACTTTGAAGCTTAAGAACTCATAACTTTGCAACTTCATGAATACAAATGGAGATAAAATACATAAACATTCAAATAAGAAAAGCTGCGAAAAAGAGTTAACAATATTAGCGTCTGAATCTGGGGAACTTTGTAAATTAGCAGAACTGTTGGAACATCAAATTATTTTCCCTTTTTGAGTTCCGTAGTATAACAAGGAACCCTTATAGTTTCGCTTTGTTTGTCTGACCGTCTGTCTGCGGCTTTACGAAGAGACTTTAAGAAAGCTGTTATTTAGCTGAAACATTATAAAAAAAACAATATATATACAATATGTAAGTCTATCTTAATTTGGATTTTTTTTCTTTTTTATCTCATCGTTGAATAGGTCTTTTAAAACCAGATGTTGCAATTTACAGTAAATTTTTTTCACTTTTACAAATCTGATATTTACAAACCATAAACTTTCTAGGAAAACTATAGCAGTCAAGCTGAAGAAGACGGCGAAGCCTTAGCTTGGAGAAATTGTTGTTTAAATAAAATGATGCGGTATACTAAACATGCCAGAATACTCTAAAGTGAAAACTCAATCATGCCTGTTATTATAGCTCACTTTATTTAACTTTTAAAAACAAGTCTACGGGGTACCTTCAGAACCCTGTACGGCGCGTGGCTAGACTAATTTATTTATGCTCAACCGGTTCTGCTCGACTAAAGCTTTCTTGGATAATGTTTGCAGTCGCAAAGTTGCTTTTCAAATAAAGAACCTTTGGAACGTCAAATTATTTTCTTTTTTTACTTATGCTTTTTGTTCTGCTCTAATGACCTCCATGGACAATTCATCTTCATCATCTCAGCCGTAGGATGTTCACTGCTGGACGTAGGCTTCCCTCAACCCTTTGGAACGTCAAATTATATATGTAGGCATTATAAGACGAACTTATCGTCGCAGATAAAAAATATTATCTGTTTTTTTAGAAAAATAAGAGAACTGTTAGTTCCTTAGTGGACGTTTAACGAAGGAAACTGAATTCCTTCTACTAAGTTGACACTCTAATGTAAGGAGTATTTTGAAATTAAACCAAAAAACGGCGGCTGTCTTGCTATCGTTACCAAATCAGCCTATATTTCAATAGCTGCTTCTGCAGTTTTATAATAATTACCTACGTTATGTTTTTAACAAAATCAGTTTTTTATACGTATTGACGCCATTAATATTGAAACCAAATTAATTGGCTACTTATACAATGACATCCTCCAGAATTTTATTACAAAAATTATGAGTGACCTATTTTAAGGCAATAACTCCTAGTATAAAGAGGAGTTTTATTTCATTGTTTGTTGTTTTACTTTTATTTTTACAAAGCAAAGACACTATCAAGAATAAGTCGATCATTTATTGAAACGATATTTTATACATTAAAGGTACATCATGTAAACTCCATGAAAACATAACTAAGTAGCCTTTAGAATAGCAAAATTTATAGATTGGCGTAAAACCTAAAATTAATATTAAAAAAAACGTCAATTTTTATAAGTATCTGATCTGGATTTTTGATAATAACAAAAATCATTTTTCACTACTTGCACCATAAGAAAAATCTCTCATCATGGAAAAGCATTGGTATACACTGCAATGGTAGCAGCATCTCTAGTAGGTTCGGCTGGCAGTATTATTAACGGATGAATTTCAACAATATCCAGCCCCACAAAAATGTAAATCATTTCAGCTATAAAAAAACGTCCAGTGATGAAAACTGGCCTCTCTCATGGATCTCCATGAGGGGTAGTTGCCATTATCACCACGCTTGGCAGGTGGGTTGGTGAGCGCAGTATGAGATATTGATACACGGATCGACGCTGCTGCCCATCTTCCGGAGGTATCCCTTAGCAGGCTCTTACTGCATCCATGGGCATGAGAGGAGGGGTATCGCCGGGTACTGCCGGCACCCCACGGCGGTAAAATGTAAATATCATAAGATAATATAGCAAAATATTCATGCATTATGTCATAATATAAGAGTCCTGATGCGTTTTGGATTTATTTACATTATGCTTCTAAAACGAAATGGGCTTCCCATTTCGTACCACGGTATTAAAAGTGTAAATGGTAGTTAGAAAGATATCGACTTTCCACCGATTACTTAATTGCTGTATTCCTGTGACGCTTTCAGCTTTGCAATATTATCATGCGTTACTAATACAATATCAGTTAAGCTATATACTATATTAACCGTATAGATAGGTGTGATTCAACTCCCACAACACAATAAAACCTGTAGCTATTTGTATCATATATCGTTATATTGATATATTTATACAAAAAAAAATAGTATGAGAACTATCATACCATGAATACCTGGTTGAAATCATAAGAATGTCAGCCTTCTTATTGATTTCAACCAGACACTGAGATCCAATAGGTATCTATTATAAGACCATAGGTGAAATTTATGTTTTATGTAAGCTAGACCTAGCCGGTTCACCGGCAGTCCCATTCATATTTTTAAACGCACCTTCCCCTGAGAGTCGTGAATCTCTGCGAACTTCTCACACAGCACAAAAACTCTATCACTAGCTTTAAATTTGGTGCTATCTTACGTTTAAAACAATACATATAAGGCAACCAATACGTCATACAAATTTCTAGGCACCTTTACAGTAACCTCCGCCTTACCAAACGCCTCAGTTTACAAACGGATTATTATTTCTTGCAGAGCTGCACTATCTAAAGACCTCGTACAGCATTATTAACATTATGTACATCTATTAACACTGTTTTTTGCTAAAATCAGTAAGTAAAATGGGATATTATGATGGTTTAACTAAAATGTCTACCTACTAGGTGACATTCTAAAATAAAAGCATTGTATTTTTAAATACCTTAAAGTAAGATCCTCAAATAGTTCTCAACATTTTTTCTCGAAGGACTATATCCCTACTAAAAGTGTTTACTATAATTTTATGTTCAGATTTCAATTATCTTATAATTAATCGTATATCAGGAGGCAAGAAAGAAGTAGCCATTATTTAGTCATAACAAATGAAAAAATCTCACAATATTCTAAGCCACACCGTCAGATGATTATAAATATATCCAGCCTCTCCTTATAAGTCAATGAAACCCTCAATTTTTGACCAAACTTAAACTCAAAGATACAGTTCAATGCGACCGCAAGGGTTCTTTGTGATCGTCAGTTAACAAAATAATACATCACAAAATAATTTAATGAAGCTTTTAATTTAATTTGTCCATCAATATGTGGTTATATAAAGCTTAAGTTGAGCGCAGGAGTAGATGTACGGCGTTTTTAGTGCTAAAAGCACAAGACCATATTCTGCTGTACGACCGCCTCTTCTGAGGTTTCTATTGACATAATTATGAAGACGGCTGGACCAGCTTGTCTCAAACATTTGCTTTGCTTTATTATTTATAAATCAACATGTTTGCAAGAACTATTTGCTTGTTTGTTAATGATAAAATAAGGTTTTACAACCATTTAATTTATTTATGAAATTGATAAGTTCTTATTAAAGAACTAAACATTGTAAAAACTATGTACCTACAGTTAGTTTTTTGTTAAAAAAAAATCATTAAAATCTTATGATTTTTATGTCCATGAACTGAATAGGTGCTCTAAATATCTACTTTGTTAATAATATATCTGAAGAATGAAGTGACGATATAATAGTAGATGATCAAACGAACTTACTAAGTGAAGTTCGATCGCTATTATATGAGTCACTTCATTCGAAGATATAAAAATCACCCTCCTAAAACCATAACCCACAACCCTTTATGAATTTTAATTTCCTCTCTAAAGGAATGATAAAGCGCGGATGGGCCGGTGGATAGCACATGGGTGCCAACAAAAAAATATAAAAAATATGGATTCGATTAAAATCGATTCCTTACTTTAAAAGTGCGTTGCCAAGTAGGATAAATCGATACTACTTTGTTAATAATATATCTTCGTATATGTATCTAAATATATCTTCGAATGAAGTGACTCATATAATAGCGATCGAACTTCACTTAGTAAGTTCGTTTGATCATCTAATGTTAGCAGTCACAATGTTCCTTTTTAAATAAAGAACTCGTTTAAAAAACTGAGGTGACGTTGAAATCCACTGGTCTATAATCAAGTTGTTTGTTTGGCAATCGGCTGTACAACACAGCTGTTTATTTTGACATATTTTCACTTCATTGTCTTTTCCACACGGCGTTGATTATAAACGTAAACGTATCAACGTCAGTGCTACAAAGCCGAACTGTTATTACTTCTTATAGTAAATAGTTAACTCTTTCACGAAGTCCAAAATAATTATAGGTGAAGCAGTTCCGATCAAATATATCTATTTTATTATTCTAATACTATAATTGTTGACTCTGTTAATTGTCAGATATGCTTATTGAAACCGCGTTCTTATTTCGGTAATTAGATTTGACCTTAAAGTCAAGTGCCTTAGTTATGTGTTTTACGTAATTACGCCACTACCCCTGGTAGTTTTATTACTATCCGGATTAATTTAACTGTTTTCTAAGTGTACTCGTTGTAAGTAGGCATACAATAAATAAGTTCATTGTATTATTTTTTCTTACATTTTTCAACAATCGAGAGGTCTGGAGGTAATAGGGTAGGCCTTTGCCCAGCAGTAGAATACAAATGGTAAATAATAAAAAAAAACACATTTCCCTGCTGTCTTAGTCACTGACCGCTTGAGCTTGGCTTCGCGGCCGGTGATTCACTGTTATATTTTTACTTTAGAGTATTTGTTTTTATATTTCTTTATAGATAAAGAATATTCTCCCCTCTTTATTGTAAATTCACAATAAAACATAAATCACATAATATTATTGTTTTTACAGAGAAATACATAGCCAATTTAGCAATGCCGAATATTGCGATTTCAAGCACGCACTCAATATACACTCGATAGCGGTTGAACCAACCTCAGATTCCACGAAGCCAGTGAAATGCAGCTGAGTAGTGCCGCAGCCAGCGAGCCGTGCCGCTTGTTCCAGCTAATCTGTCGGTAGCGGGCTGGACGAGGCCCAATTTCACAGTTCATCAATTTCTTTGGAAGCTATTCCTAGGTAGATTCCAGCCAAATTCGATGTGTGCAAAATGTAAACAAACCACAACACTTAAAATATGCTAGTTTACTTAGCACTGATTTTTTACAGATATACCATCATCATCATCATTTCAGCCATAAAACGATCACTGATGAACATAGGCCTCCCTCATGGATCTCCATGAGGGGTAGTTGCCATTCTCACCACGCTTGGCAGGCGGGTTGGTGAGCGCAGTATGGGATGTTGATACACGGATAGACGCTGCTGCCCATCTTCCGGAGGTATCCCTTAGCAGGCTCTTATTGCATCCATGGGCATGAGAGGAGGGGTATCATTCTACTGCCGGCACCCCACGCGTGTACAGATATATAGATAAAAATATTTTACACTGTTGCATAAGACATCCCAAGCTTATGAGGGTTGTAGGCACCTCTATCCTCTTAGGGATGTCTTATGCAACATTATAATATCTTTTTTCGACAAACTGGGCTAAGTGCCCAGTTGGTTACCTTAATAGATTTTTTCAGAAATTTCATATGTAACAATTTTTTTCTTACTTTAATGTGTTTATTTCAATCAGAACTATTGTCTGGCCGATTATTTCCGGTTACCATTTGCAAACCGCGGTGCGGTAATATTCTTCACCGTTAAAACACCTGCTAAATGTGCACATACCGGCCGCGAATCAATGGGTTTTCTTTCTGGAAACATGTATGTGCACAGAGTTGTGACTTGGTGTTAATGTGTAATGAAGAAATAGCATAATGAAGTGATAGGTAATTTTCTAGCCTCGTGTTACGTAGATAAATTTTTCATCGTCTGTATTCGCCTTATTGTACATGCTCTGTACAATAAGGCGAATACAGACGATGAAAGGATAGTAAATAATAATCCTAACGGTCATATCGAAGATGGAGGATCAACTGGACGCATAGTTCGAGGAGTGGCCTCAACTAGTCAGCGTCAGGAAGAAATGTAAGAGTAGTAGAAAATATAGATGTAGAATTTTGTTAAAATACATGATGGCTTAAAAACTAAATTGTGTAATTACTAGCCTTTTAGTCATCACACCGCATCTGATACGATGACGTGCGCGTGTACTGACACTTATGTCAGGCGACCGATGAATCTCCTAAACAAATTTATTTATTTTTATTTATTTATTTAACCAGAACGGTCGCATACTGACCACTTACACTAATTTATTCTTTAAACTTTATCCACTAATAATAAAATAAAATTAACAAATTACAGTTCATTACAAAATAATAGTCAAAATAATAATGTCTACTTATTATTAACAAAATAAACCATTAAATGAAATAAAAATATCTTTAAATGTCAAATTACAATATAAAATAATATATAAGTTACTAATGTCAAATAATAATTTAAAAATATCAAATTTAAATGTCAGTCATCCATCGATCTCACAAAATCTCATTCAACAATAAAATCCTTCCATTCATCAACAAAGATATCTACTTATGTCGGGGTTGGCAGCGACGAGCCTGTTGAGGGCATTGAGAGTGCGAGGCACAAAGACACCTTTCGAGCAAAAAGGCACATTATTAGATCAGACGCGTCCCTTTCCCATAACTATACCTGTCAAAATGTTGCCACAAATTATGAATATCCGATAATTTGCCAAATCACCATCTCAGCGATCTCGCCCTTAAGGATAATGAAGGTATTTCGGTTACGGCCCCAATTAGGGACTGATAAAGGCGGTTTTAGATATCCAATCATCGGCATATTGAGAGGAAAATCAATTGCTGAATTTTATTGTGACACGGTATTCATTTAGCATTAGGTTAGACACCTTAATAATATTTTATGGACAAAATAACACGTAACTATTCCATAACATCTTTTGTACAACAGTTTTAACACAAATATTTCTGATTCAAATTATAGAAAAGCGTGTATAATCCATAAATTTCAAATATAAGACGATATATTTTGCATTAAATTAAAAAATGTAACATAGATAAAATCTTGTTTGCATAAAACCACTCATCATTTCAGCCATAAAACGTCCACTGATGAACACAGGCCTCCCTCATGGATCTCCATGAGGGGTAGTTTGCCATACTCACCACGCTTGGCAGGCGGGTTGGTGAGCGCAGTATGGGATGTTGATACACGGATAGACGCTGCTGCCCATCTTCCGGAGGTATCCCTTAGCAGGCTCTTACTGCATCCATAGGCATGAGAGGAGGAGTATCATTCTACTGCCGGCACCCCACGGCGGGAAACACACAGAAAGTATATCATCATAATCATCATCGTCGTCTCAGCCGCAGGACGTCTACAATACTGCTGGACACCGGCCTCCCTCAGGGATCTCCCAAGTACTGGATCATGTGAGGGTTGTTGCCATACTCACCACGCTTGGCAGACGAGTTGGCGGTTCTCAACAACGTTCAAAACTCAAATCAATTGCGAAATAAATTGTAGACAGATCTTTCCGACCGACACGTACCTTACGTGATGTATGTATGTACGTACAATTACTTTTAAAACTTTTGCGTTTTAATACTATCTTGCGAGTAATATAAAACGACACAGTTTGTTTTACATAGCAGTAACAGCTGTTTTAAAACGCCGTGGGATGCCGGCAGTAGAATGTTACGCCTCCTCTAATGCCCGTGGATGCAGTAAGAGCCTGCTAAGGGATAGCACCGGAAGATGGGCAGCAGCGTCTTTCCGTGATCAACACCCGTACTGCGCTCGTCAACCCGCCTGCCAAGCGTGGTGAGTATGGCAAGTACCCCTCATGGAGATCCATGAGGGAGGCCTGTGTTCATCAGTGGACGTTTTATGGCTGAAATGATGAGATAGCCAATTTAGCAATGCCGAATACTGCGATTTCAAGCACGCACTCAATATATGTACACTCGATAGCGGTTGAACCAACCTCAGATTCCACGTAGCCAGTGAAATGCAGCAGAGTAGTGCCGCAGCCAGCGAGCCGTGCCGCCTGTTCCAGCTAATCGGTCGGTAGCGGGCTGGACGAGGCCCAATTTCACAGTTCATCAATTTCATCGGAAGCTATTCTTAGGTAGATTTCAGCCAAATTCGATGTGTGCAAAATGTAAACAAACTACAACACTTCAAATATGCTAGTTTACTTAGCACTGATTTTTTACAGATATACACCGTGCCCCTTAATAACCCGAAAGATTTAAATCGCGTAATTTTGAGTAAATAATATTGTATCAACATGGGTCTAATTATGTGTCTTAATTAAATTACTATTTCAGTACAAATTAAATCATATTAATTGCCCGCTTCTTTGTGAACATGTCTTTAGTTGAGAAACTCAAGTAGAGAAACAGAGAGCGAGCGTGACACTTCACGAATCGCTCCGAAATCATACGACAAACGGCGAATGCCGTTACAATGAATGAAGTTACTTAGTGCGTCTGCGTGTTAAAGAAGTACCTACGTAGTTAGCTGGCTTTTAGGGTGTGTTAGACTGGAGATTTTTTAACTTGTATTTGTTTTAAATAATTAATATCTCCTTCAGTATGGGTTTTTGGACCATATGTTACATAATTTTATATACTCTAATTAGGCTCTAGAATCGTTGTCTCAAATCTTTTGGGTTATTAACGGGCACGGTGTATAGATAAAAATATTTTACACTGTTGCATAAGACATCCCTAAGCTTATGAGGGTTGTAGGCACCTTTACGCTTAGGGATGTCTTATGCAACAGTATAAAATATTTTTTCGACAAACTGAGCTGTGCCCAGTTTGTTACCTAAGTCGATTTTTTCAGAAATTTCATATGTAGGTAACAATTTTTTTTTACTATAATGTGTTTATTTCAATCAGAACTATTGGCTGGCCGATTATTTCCGGTTACCATTTGCCACCTGCTGAATGTGCACATACCGGCCGCGAATCAATGGGTTTTCTTTCTGGAAACATGTATGTGCACTGAGTTGTGACTTGGTGTTAATGTGTAATGAAGAAATAGCATAATGAAGTGATAGGTAATTTTCTAGCCTCGTGTTACGTAGATAAATTTTTCATCGTCTGTATTCGCCTTATTGTACAGAGCAGGATAGTAAATAAAAATCCTAACGGTCATATCGAAGATGGAAGATCAACTGGACGCATAGTTCGAGGAGTGGCCTCAACTAGTCGGCGTCAGTAAGAAATGTAAGAGTAGTAGAAAATGTAGATGTAGAAATTTGTTAAAATACATGACGGTTTAAAAACTAAATTGTGTCATTACTAGCCTTTTAGTCATCACACCGCATCTGATACGATGACGTGCGCGTGTACTGACACTAATGTCAGGCGACCGATGAATCTCCTAAACAGACACCTTTCGAGCAAAAGGGCACATTGTAAGATCAGACGCGTCACTTTCCCATAACTATACCTGTCAAAATGTTGCCACAAATTATGAATATCCGATAATTTGCCTAATCACCATCTCAGCGATCTCGCCCTTAAGGATAATGAAGGTATTTCGGTTACGGCCCCAATTAGGGACTGATAAAGGCGGTTTTAGATATCCAATCATCGGCATATTGAGAGGAAAATCTGATTGCTGAATTTTATTGTGACACGGTATTCATTTAGCATTAGGTTAGACTTTTTAATAATATTGTATGGACAAAATAACACGTAAATATTCCATAACATCTTTTGTACAACAGTTTTATCACAAATATTTCTGATTCGAATTATAAAAAAACGTGTATAATCCATAAATTTTAAATATAAGACGATATATTTTGCATTTAATTAAAAAATGTAACATAGATAAAATCTTGATTGCATAAAACCACACAGAAAGTCATCATTTCAGCCATAAAACGTCCACTGATGAACACAGGCCTCCCTCATGGATCTCCATGAGGGATAGTTGCTATACTCACCACGCTTGGCAGGCGGGTTGGCGAGCGCAGTATGGGATGTTGATACACGGATAGACGCTGCTGCCCATCTTCCGGAGGTATCCCTTAGCAGGCTCTTACTGCATCCATGGACATGAGAGGAGGGGTATCATTCTACTGCCGGCACCCCACGGCGGGAAACACACAGAAAGTATATCATCATAATCATCATCGTCGTCTCAGCCGCAGGACGTCTACAATACTGCTGGACACCGGCCTCCCTCAGGGATCTCCCAAGTACTGGATCATGTGAGGGTTGTTGCCATACTCACCACGCTTGGCAGACGAGTTGGCGGTTGTCAACCACGTTCAAAACACAAATCAATTGCGAAATAAATTGTAGACAGATCTTACCGACCGACACGTACCTTACGTGATGTACAATGTACGTACAATTACTTTTAAAACTTTTGCGTTTTAATACTATCTTGCGAGTAATATAAAACGACACAGTTTGTTTTTCATAGTAGTAACAGCTGTTTTAAAACGCCGTGGGATGCAGGCAGTAGAATGTTACGCCTCCTCTAATGCCCGTGGATGCAGTAAGAGCCTGCTAAGGGAAAGCACCGGAAGATGGGCAGCAGCGTCTTTCCGTGATCAACACCCGTACTGCGCTCGTCAACCCGCCTGCCAAGCGTGGTGAGTATGGCAACTACCCCTCATGAAGACCCATGAGGGAGGGAGGCCTGTGTTTCATTAGTGGACGGTTTACGGTTGAAATAGTGAAAATGAACAGCTGTTTTATCTTTACCACTGTTATAATCCTTATAATTTTCATTTTCTTATTCCATCAGCCTTAACTAAATATTAACTTTTAAAAGTTGACCCACCAAATATTTAAGGTAACAAATACCGTAGTGGCTCTACGCATCGTAGCAATGCTACGGCGTAGACATTATTTTTGATACGCTGACTTAGCGGTTACGTTACGTGACCTACGTTGCTAACGCTATACAAACATCGGCCATTTCTGCTGTGAAGCAAAATGGCCGATGTGCAAAAACAGATAGGTATTTCCAGGGACGAATTGCTATAAAAGGGAATGTCTGCTGCTTTTATGATTTTTTTGTGACATTGAGAAAAGTAGTTTAGATGGCTGTCCATTTCGTCTCCGAAAATCGATTGTCCGAAAATCACAATCAATAATAAGTGGGTCCAAAACATCACCATTCATAATATTATGGTCCCATACATATAATTTACAATAATATATTGTCCATCCTTATGCTCTTTACGCATAAAGTTATTTTACCTAATATAATAATATTTCCATAATTTTCATCGTTATAAACATTTGTGTCATAATAATAACGAATCATAGAACTTATTCTTCCGAATATTTTCAAACGATTATAAAACCTTTCACTGGCAGAACCGAGACGGAAGGACAGTAGGTTATTAGGTTTTTTTTATAACCATCCGAAAACGCTGCCTATACGATAGAACAGAGATGGGGAGACAGTAGGTAGCTAAGGGATACCTCCGGAAGATGGGCAGCAGCGTCTTTCCATGTATCAGCATCGCAAACTGCGCTTGCCAGCCAGCCTGCCAAGCGTGGTGAGTATGGCAACTACTCCTCATAGAGATCCATGAGGGAGGACTGTGTTTAGTTTTGGTCGTAGTGGACGTTTTACGGCTGGATTGATGAATAGTGGATTCAAACGAGCCAAATTAAGCCATGAGCTTCAGTTGACCCTAAGTTATCAGAAATATTCTATTCAATAAATTTCAGGATTAAGTGTCAAGACTAGTCTAGAGGGATGGTCGAGTGTCTGTATGGACTGTGGTATGGACGGTAGAGTGTCTATATGGATGATCGTGTCTAGAGGTAGATGTATGGTCGAGTATTTAAATAAATGGTCAAATGCCATCTACAGAACTTGGCGTCATTTAGATCTCAAATATTTTGAAGGTGAAGTCTACAACTAAAATTCGGTTTATTTTATTAGAATTCTAAATATTTAACATGGCTCCCATTTTCACATTTATGTTTTTGATAACATCGTGTTTTCAATCGCTAAATAAAAAGTTAAAGGTCTTAAAATATACATTTACTAAATAAACTAGGCACTTTTTAAGAATGTTTAATTTTGTCTGGATATATACATAATTATATAATAATGTAAGCATTCCATATGAAGTAAATTTAATGTTCTAAATGTATTATTTAATAAATTTAATATTAATTGAATATGTAATATCGCCATCATATTTTTTAATGCTATATGTAAATCTTATTATGAAAATGGTTAATCAAAATTTTGAGGGCGTAACGACATTAATACAGTACGCCGAAACTCGCTGATGCCAACCGACGGAACAATCAAAAATAATCTAACATATGTGTCGGTTTATGCTGAATATTTCACACAGCACTGTTTAGCCTCAAATTAAGCAGAGCTGGTGTAATGGGTAACATGGTTGATAGAATACATAAATACATAGAAAAACATTTGTTCCTTAGGCGAGAATCGACGCAACCGCAACCTCCTGCGTCTCAACCGGCTTTTTAACCAACTGCGTCACGAAGGTCACATATATTGTCTAAGTAGAGTAGTAGAACTTTTTGTGAAGAGTTCATACGGAGTACTACCACTATACCTATTTCTGCCGCCAAGCATTAATGTCTACATTGGAGTTTGAAGGGTAAGGGGGCCGGTGAAGTTACAGAGTTGAGAGACCTTACAACTCTATGTCTATGGGTGACGCGCGCAATGCAGTACAGCGTTGATAACGTGATTACCGCGGTATTGCAGTTATAATGTAATGTATTGTAATGTATTGTAGTGGAGGTTACCGCTTAAGATCAGGTGGGTCTTGGGCTTGTCTCGTCATTAAGTCGTCTAAAAAAAAGTACCTAAGTACTCGTAACTCAGGGACTAGTTAGTATTCTTTAGTTGTTTAAATTATAATTTTTAATTCTAGCAGACAGCAATTTCGAAAATGTGTAATTGATATATTAATAAGTAAATATCAGTAGATTATGTATTATGTTCTTCACATTGGTTACTTCTAAGAGTTTTTCATATATATCTTATATATTTAAGTATATTTGTCAGAATGTCTATTTCATAATAAGGTTCATATAGAATTTTCCACTGACAGTGGGTTATATCTGATTGTTATTATTACTGTTTTTAAGTTGCATTAATTTTGTTGAATTTGTTATAGCTAATTAACTACCTATTCTACTTAGATAGACCTATAAGGGCTGTAAGATTGTCACTGTACTATTTTAAAACCTTATGTATAACTGTTGGTCTATTACACAAATAAAATAAATAAAATAAAATAAAATAAAATGAATCAAACAAAGTGTGACTACAGATCCTAAGTCCATGAGTCGAACTGGTGGGAAATAATAATTTTAATATCTCTTAGTTTAAAAGAAGATTACTCTTAAATTCTTCAGCGCCTCTAATCAGTTAAGCTGCCAGCTGCCCCATTACAATGTGACTGTGAGTCAGCTGGTACAAATCCCATTAGATCCGGCTGAAAGAGATTCTAATGATCTTTGTGAATTCAAATCTATTGAGGCTTTTTATTACGTATTACGCGTCTGTGACGCGTTGACGTATTCAATGATGCAACCTTCTGTTTGGATTGGAATCATTAATTAATTACGAGCTTTGTTACGCGTAGCTTAGTTAGCTTCAGATTTAATACATGTCTATACGATATGTTATGTGGCTACTTTAAGGACATATCAGGACGTACAATAGCGGTGTAGGCAAACATCGTAAGGAAAAAATACATTGTCAGAATAAGACGTATGGATCTATGTTTTACTCTGAATAAGCTGGGAGGATGGTATAGGTGCCGGGCAAGCTTAATCATTCTATCAATATCTCAGGCACCACGGCGTCCCTTATAGTATAAATACAAGTTGCTGATGCTGTATAAATCGGCAAGAATATTTTCTGGCATCTACTCGTAAGTTTAGATTTGTCACTAATCAGCAATACCCTATTTATTATATTTGTCTCTAAAATACTATTATTTTAGGGACAAATATAATAAATCTATATCTGTAACATATCTGAAATCTATGTATATCTATATATATATGTATATACATATGTATAGAAATGTATATCTGAAAACAGATCTATATCTGTCACCTAAATTGAATCACGTCAATTTAATAAATTTAGGAAAAACTATATTTTTTAGGAAATCAATAAAATCATAACCCTATATAATCATCTACGAGTACATATGTGAAAGACTGTTTAGATATCTAAATTAAAAACAGCTCATGTGGGTATGAATTTGTACTAGTTTTGGCGTTCTCTGCGTTGTCGTTGTTTCTAGGTAATTTGTTGATTTCTCCTGAAGATGCCTTGTAGAGAGGCAAAACACGTGTCGAATTCTTTTTGAGTGTTATCCGACTGTTTGAGTGATAAATGAAAGAAATTAAAAACATTTGTATTTTTTATTAATATTATTTACAAATCTAATCACATCCGTTGTTCGTCTAATATTATAAAGTTTTCTAAATAAAATAATACATCGTTATTACCTGAGCAAATTCCTACAGTTTTATTTTATTTCGGGTTATAATTACAAATACTTTGTGTACGTATAATTATTTTTTTAAAACAGAATATTTGTAGAAAGGGTTTATCTATATTTTACATTGAGATCAAAATTTATAAATTCAAAAATAATGAAACATAAAAATGATATGCCCTTTTGTTATTTACGTTTTATAATACTTTATTTCATAAGGTATTTTGCGTTAAAATTCATACTCGTTAAAAAACCTCAACATGTTTTATAAATTAAGTAGGTACACACAACAATCTATAGCTTGGTATATACTATTTTTTATGATCATGGCAATATTCATTTCATACAAAAAAAATGTTATAGTCCCAATAGACACTTGCACAAATAAATGTAGTCAAGTGATGTTTTGAAAGGTTCTATACAATTTAAATACAAAAGTTTTTCTGTTACATAGATACATCTATTTACATAAATACATTTATATAATACAAGCCGAATTGTTACTACCTAGTTAAAACTAACTACAAAACATTGGAAGGCACATTTTTATAGAATGACCTAATTTTATTAATTTTTACCCATATTTCAAGCTACGTGGTTAGGCATTTTGTTATGTAATACAATTACGTAGTAATATAAATTAAGTTTTATTTGCTGACAGAAAAATTGCACGGTTTGTTTAAAGTAAAAGTTCAGTTTGATCCGTGAACATACTTTTTACAAAAGTCAAAGATTTTCTCACATAAATACAGAGAGTGATTCCTACTTCTAACAAGTGTTTACTACTCAATATTAATATCATAAAACTCTTCTGTCTATTTTACAATTACACATATTTACACGGAATGACGAGAAGTTTGTATGAGGTCTTTTTTTTTGGTTAAAATCACAACAAGATACTCAAAATATAACTATGTTCCTTAGTATAATCTAAATTCTACACTACGCTCAACGCGCACATTCCGCCACTGAAAGACTGTCCAAGATAATGCCTCGTTCAAGCTCACGTTACCTAAGACAGTTCATTGTTACTTACACTATTATAATTGTTATAATAATTGACCTACCGGAACGTAAAATAAAATAAAACAACAGAAGAAAGACAAAATCAACGGTCCTCTGACCGGCCTATGTGTGAGCGAGACGAGAGCATTACGTCACCCGGGTGGGGGTGTATAAGAGCCGAGGATGGGCCGCGAGCGCTCAGAACCGCGGCGCCACCCGCGGCGACGACAGCCGCGGAGAGCGTAGCGGGGAGCGTCGCGACACCTGAAATATAGATAAAATATTATAAATACACATTTCTTGCGCTTCTTGTTTTCATCATCAACATCATTTCAGCCCTAGGACGCCCACTGCTGAACATAGGCCTCCCTCATGGATTTCCAGGTACTGCGGTTAGAAGCGGCCTGCATCCACCGTCGACCTGCGGTCTTCATCAAGTCATCTGCCATCTTGTAGGTAGACGTCCTACACTGCGTTACCGGTCCGTGGCCTCCACTCGAGAACCTTTCAGCCCCATCGGCCATCTGTTCTGCGAGCTACATGGCCTGCCCATTGCCACTTCAACGTGCTAATCCGTTTGGCTATGTCGGTGACACGAGTTCTTCTACGTATCTCCTCATTTCTGATTCGATCACGTAGAGAAACCCCGAGCATAGCCTCTGAGCTTATTTATTAGGCCAGTAGTGAAGGACCACGGCTTGTTGTTTAATTTGATTGAAATATTAATAATGAAATTAAATAGTTCAGGCCTGCCTTTGCGGAAATGCATTATAATATCAAAAGGAATAACGAATATTTAGTAACAGATCTGCTAATCTATATCTAATGAGCGCTTGAAAGAATACTCAAGAATAAGAATAGTTTTATTGTTAAATTGTGTAGGTACAAATACATAAAGATCTTAAAGACATAATAGTATCGACAATTTTATCATATTTATGACGTACAATAATGAATAATTCGACACGTGTTTCGCCTATATACAAGGCGTCTTCAGGAGAAATCAACGAAATGCACTGGAAACAACGACAATGCACAGAACGCTGGAACCCCACGGCTGCTGATCTTATGATGTAAGGAGTGATGGAATTAAATTACCTCGGGCTATGGCTTCAGTCTCTTGAAGCCCGCTCCGTCGTGTCCTAACTTGAGCTCCTCGTAGAGCGTGGGGTCGACCTCGCGCGGCGGCGCGGGCCCGGCCTGCAGCGCCTCCTGCCGCCACGCCGCGCTGCTGGAGACGCCGTTGCCGCCGTTGCTGAGGCCGTTGATGCCGTTGCCGTTGGCGTTGCCGTTGGCATTGCCGTTGGCGCCTCCGTTTAGGATTGTGCCCTGGGAAATTGTAAATAATAAATTAATTTCGGCACAGGTTCGTGGCAAAAACTAAGGGAGATCTATACCCAGCAGTGGGTGAAGTCAAGCTGTGGATAATGATGATGATGGTGATGAATTATAAAAATAAATATATTTTAAATAACAACGTTCGCTATTTTAGATATTTTCTTTACTTTATCTACCCTAAACATAAAATATAATAATCAAAAATTGTTGACTATCGTAAGAATATTAGACCGTAAGAATTTTGTTATAACATCAATTAAAATGGCATGCTAGTGAATTATACCCTCGATACTAATTTAAAAAATTGTGTTATAAAATTTTGTATTTGCAGGAGTCTCAGTCTACTGGGTATTCCCACCCTCTAGAGTACCTTTAGAATACCTCTAGAGTCATACTATAATTGAACCATTTTAGCATACTCGCACCTTAAAAAATAAATTACAAAAATACTGTGGCGACGAACTTACATTTATGATGGTATCAGGATTCGGTTCTCGCAAGTAGCTTGGGTTTTCGAATGCTACACCGCCTTGAGCTTTCAATCTCAAGTTCTGGAAAACAAAACACATATTTTAAAAGCCGGAAATCATTCATTTTACATATAGAACTGTCAAGTGTCCTGTCCATCCTCTTAAGCTTCGCAATATGAATACCTACATTTTTGAAAAGAAGATCTTTGACCTTGATCCGGTCTACGTGGTTCCCGCTCCATGGCTCTTTAATCTACTATAATTGTTTACATTGCTGCATACTCATACCTCTAATAATTTCATTTCAAAACGTCCACTACTGAACACAGGCCTCTCTCATGGATCACCATAAGGGGCAGTTGCCATACTCACCACGCTTGGCAGGCGGGTTGGCGAGCGCAGTATGGGATGTTGATACACGGAATGACGCTGCTGCCCATCTTCCGGAGGTTGCTCTTAGCAGGCTCTTACTGCATCCATGGGCAAGAGAGGAGGGGCAACATTATACTGCCGGCACCCCACGGCATAATAAGGCTCTAATAATATCCAGCGGCAACTCCTTGCCGTATCTTACCATCCAATCCATCCCACGGTGGCCTGGTAGAGATCGTATTTTGTGAATTGAATCTTTGGCTTGAAATCATTTAGTAAATATTCATATTGCGGCTCATCACGTACCTAATTTATTACCATCTTGCTGACTTTTGTAGACCTTTTAGAGGCCCTTCTTCATGAGCAACGCCCGTCAGCATGATGAAAGTAATATAATTAAAAGTATTTTCTATCTATATTACCATCTTAAGAAAGAACTTTGCATCTATTATAGATGATTTATACAGCGTCAGCAACTGGTAATCATGCTGTACGGGACGCTGCAGTGCCTGGGACATTGTTAGATTAGGCTTGCCCAGCACCTATACCATCCTCTCAGCTTAGTCAGCTACTATTCAGAGGAAAGAACAGGTCAATACGTCTGAAGCTAACTAAGCCGCGGGTTTCCTCACGATGTTTCCTTCACCGTTAAAAGCACGTGTTAAGTGTGCATTACCATCTTATGCCTGTATTAAAGAGCAGCATTAAGAAGAAGTGCTCACCTTCTTATGCCTGTATTAAAGAGCAGCATTAAGAAGAAGTGCTCACCTTCTTATGCCTGTATTAAAGAGCAGCATTAAGAAGAAGTGCTCACCTTCTTATGCCTGTATTAAAGAGCAGCATTAAGAAGAAGTGCTCACCTTCTTATGCCTGTATTAAAGAGCAGCATTAAGAACAAGTGCTCACCTTCTTATGCCTGTAATAAAGAGCAGCATTAAGAAGAAGTGCTCACCTTCTTATGCCTGTATTAAAGAGCAGCATTAAGAAGAAGTGCTCACCTTCTTATGCCTGTATTAAAGAGCAGCATTAAGAAGAAGTGCTCACCTTCTTATGCCTGTATTAAAGAGCAGCATTAAGAAGAAGTGCTCACCTTCTTATGCCTGTATTAAAGAGCAGCATTAAGAAGAAGTGCTCACCTTCTTATGCCTGTAATAAAGAGCAGCATTAAGAAGAAGTGCTCACCTTCTTATGCCTGTAATAAAGTCCAGCGGCGAGCAGGATGGCGGCCACGAGTATGACGGCCACGGCGAGCCCCACGGCCGAGGCGGTGCCGCCGGCGCCCGGCGCGGCCAGCGAGCCCGCCTCCTGCCCGGCCGTCGTGAACATGATCGGCGCGCTAAGCGACGACGTACCTGATGGAACGATAAATTACATGATTCGTGAGTTACACTATTCATTGTTATTGTTAAACGGGTATTCTACTCACATTAATTATTCGTTGAAAATAGGTATCCAACGTGTTCAGTTCCTCCCAGGGGAACTTTCGACAGGGAATGGAGCTTTTTTTTTACGCAGTACCGTCTCCTTCCCTCTCACGCGCTCGCGTTGCACTGAGTAGAATACCCGTTTAACATAACGATAAATTACATGTTACCACTATCTGGCGATGGTGGCGATTCTGTTGTTGTTTTCTAAAGTTAATTAGGATTAGAGATAACGATGTTAATCGGTTGGCACACTTCCTAACCTAATTATTTCGTTAGTTTTACGTTGACAGCTGGCCTTTGTCCAGCAGTGGGCGTAATCATACTTGACGCGGTCAGCAGCACGCTGCTGTCACTGAGTGTCCTGCATCTCCAGCTCCTTGACATATACTTGTTATGTTAATGCAGCAAGATATAATTATGTATGTCAAGGTCCTTTTCAGGGACCAGATTTCGACCTAGACTACGAGCCGAAGACTGCCTGAAATTTTCTTTCAAAAGATGACATAAGCCATCCAATATCTGCACATCGTGAGCCGCCTCGACAACATTGAACTGAACTACTGGATTGAGATTGACTGTGTGACATCTATCTCTCAAAAGACCATATAAGCTATGGGACGTCTGCACTGACTGACATCGTTGGTCGCCTTCACGGCGCACTCGTACCTGACGCGGTCCTGCAGGCCGGTGAGTACCACACTGCACTTACTGAGTGTCCAGCTTCTCCGGCACCTTGACAATACACTCGTACTCGTCGCTTATCTTTTCAGGGACCTGTTTTGGATCTAGACTACGAGCCAAAACAGTGTAAAATAACCTTTCTTTCAAAAGATGACTTAAGCTATCGAACATCTGCACATCGTGAGCCGCCTCGACAATATTGATCTGGACTAATTCAGTTAAATAATATTTATTTTCAGGCAACAATAGAAAAGTACAAAGATCTTAAATAACTTATTCTACGGGCCCATACCTTAACCAGACTTAGGCCAGAATTCCACTACCATTAAAGTTTAAAGTTCGCCTGTTGGAACGCTCACCATAAAGGAACGAATGTTCACGTTATGGCGAATAGACAACCTTTCAACCCTGAGTCGGTATCCTTTACTCTTCGTGAGGAAATCCGTCACCTCCTTGGTCTGCACAGCGTAGTGAACACGTTAGACGTACAGTTAGTACAGTACAGGGTAGTAGGCACCTCCGCTCGAAACCCAGAACACGTTCCTGTGGCAGTACCACACCGGTTCCGACTGGATGGATTTCGGCGCTTCCGTACTACCTCAGTAAAACCATCCGGATTATAGGGCTCCTTCCTAGGACCTGCAGCAGGTGCTGGTGCGGGGCTGCTAGTGGCACCGCGGGCGGCTACGAGCAATGGATCGAGCTGACTGTGTGACATCTTTCTCTAATAAGAGCACATAAGCTATGGAACGCCTGCACTGACCGACGTCGTTGGCCGCCTTCACGACGCACTCGTACTTGACGTGGTCCTGCAGGCCGGTGAGCACCACGCTGCTCTCGCTGGTGTCCAGCTTCTCCGGCACCTTGGCGCCGTACGCGCGCCAGAACACGCGGTACAGGTACACCGTGCCGGGGTTCTTGAGAGGGGCGTCCCAGCTGTGAAGGGAAACATAATGGTAAAACCGGTCGGACGAGAGGTGGTGTGCGAGTTAGTATTAGGGCGACTGCCATTCGTCCATCGTGCCCGTCGTGTAGACTGTAGCGACTTGTGTAGCTGTAGCGACTGTAGCGTCTGTGGTGAAAATATTTTACATCTGTCAGGCGTCCCGTGACGGCTCTTTTTTAATTTCAAGAACCAATGCGCGTTCTGGTCCGTAGAGTGTCACCTCTTCACTCTTACTCGCAGATGCAGTAAGAATCTGCTAAGACGGCTGCTTCCCACCTTCCAAAGGTATGCCAGCTTGGAATGTGCAGAAGCGTGCGTGTAATCAACATCCCGTACTGCGCTCGCCAACCCGTCTGCCAAGCGTGGTGAGTATGGCAACAATCCCCTCATGATCTGTCCTTGAAGATTCACGAGGGAAGCCTATGTTTATAGTTTTCTCAAGACTGTAGAGTCGTGTCGACCTCGAGGTCAGTGTGAAGTGAAGACGACCCCAGTATTAAGTGTGACGCAAAGGAGAGATAAGCGGCCTACCTGAGTAGCACAGAGTTTTTCGTCGGTGCCTGATGCGCCTTCAGATTCCTGGGCGGGCCGGGCAGCTTGGCGCCGGCGTCGCGGAAGCAGGCGAGCGCCCGCCGCGCGTGCTGCAGGGCGCAGCTGCGCGTCACCGACCCGCCGCGGCAGAGCTCCAAGCAGTTGCGAGGGACGCCCCACGACGCGCAACAGCTGCGGTGATCTGGTGGTGGAGGCATTGGTTGAGAACGATGTCTTTGAGAATCAGAAGTGGCAGCAATTAAAGATAAAGATTTATTTGCATAACACACACGCTCATACTGAAAGACAAAAAAAACAAACATCAGGTATCAAAATCAAGGTATCAAAACATTGGTCTTTCCCCAAGTGCGCGGCTAAACAGTTTCAGCCTCAGCCAAATGTCGCTACCGCACCGAGGACGGTACCGACGCTGATTTTCAGTCTAAACCTGAAAAAAAAAACGACTACGAAGCAAATTTGATTTGTGTTGACGCGGCTATTTTATGCGGTTAAATTAATTTAAATCAGTAAAATGTTGCCTCTACTATATTGCCTGTGGATGCAGTAAGAATCTGCCGACATATGCTTCCGGATGACGGGTAGCAGTGTCTTTCCGTATATCAGCACCCTGTACTACGCTCTTTACCCGCCTGCCAAGTGCGGTAAGTATGGCAACAGCCGCCACATGATCAGTACTTGGAGATACACTAGGGAGACCTATGTCTCGCAGTGGCCGTCCTACGGCTGAGATGATGCTGAAAGTTTACCTGATCCATCAGCGGCGCACTTCATGAGTTTGTCGAAGTCGTTCATGCATTCCGGCCGGTCCATGATGTTGTCCATGTCGAGGTGGAAGCTGCACGCGTCCATACAAGCAGAGGAGACGTTCATCTGCACAGATACATAAATAAAGAATAAGAAACGTTTATTTTGAGTCACAGATTCATATTATTCTTACTCGTATCTATACATATAATAAAATCGTAAGCCTTTCGCGTCTGTACATTTAATATAAATTTTGCTTATAAAAAGGTGGGATCCATGACGAGAAGGTACTAAAACGTAAAAATATTTTATCGTGAGGGTATCACGCAAAGAACTACCTATTTTGTTCAAAATAAAATTACTGAAAAATGTCAGGCATTATTCTCACGTTTATTTCATCGAAATCGACTTATCTAAAGTTATTTAGCTTTTAAGTTTAGTTGGAAATCTCATATCACTATATTATGAGACTCACTAAACCGCCGCGAAGCCTGTGCCTCTTACGCGCCACTTTACGAGTTCAGGCGGTCGGTGTGTCGCGTGGAGAACATTACAACAAGGTCTTTTCAACCGTAAAAGACGTGGTACAGTGTATACATATAGTGAGCCTGTATTTTTAACCGACTTTAAAAAAATAATTATTGAAACGTTATAATTTTCATGCCAGGTAATTCTCGTCTGCTAGATAGGATAATTAACGAAAGCAATTATGAAATTAAAAAGGTTGTTGTGTAAAAACATCTAAGTATTCTATCAATCATCGGGTTTCCGTAGTACAAGCTTTGCTTAGTTTGGGACGAGATAGTGCTATGCGTGTGCATTATAAATTTATAATTTTTATATGATTTATTACCTACACAGTTCTGTTATTTTGTTAATTAACTTGGAATCAACTGAGTTTATTTTTTTTGTTTGTTATTTTGTTAATTAACTTGGTTTCAACTGAGTTTAGGAAAATGCGAGCGTGGCCGCCTGAAACACCTGGCGACGCTCGGTCATCGCCGAAGCAAAAACACATCGATTCACCTGGAGTGGCTTTTTTATATTAAATAGGTAAGTTAGTAGCTCTTCATCCTTGCCTAGGCAAGAATAAAATCGACGGTGGAGCGAGCTTGCTTAGAAAATGCCTATTAACTCTCTTCTTAAACGTATTCAGGTCTAAGAGGTCGGTAACACAGACGATGGCAGATTCTTCTAATCGAGAGCAGTGCGCATTATATAAGACGATTGGAAGCGTTTAGTTCCCAATTTTAGGATTTTAACGATGAAGATGACGTGAAGTTCGCAGTCTCAGGCCGCACAAAATGGCGAACAGTTGTATCATGCGTATGTGTTTGCACGAAGAGGGGAGCGTAGGAATCAGGAAGACATAACCGTCGTCACAACAAAAGTGCCTCAAGTCCCAAATCTGTAAACGAACTTCGGAATCGGAGACCCACGTAAATAAACATGCCTCAAGATGGTTTGATTTGATTACGCTTAACGAATTGGTTTTCCCTCTCATCCGATACCCTTTGAGGCTTTGAGGATCTGCGGTCGGGGAATCACCGGAATAATTGATGTTTATTGATTGTGCTATTTAGCTATTGAGAGAAGGGGTAACATTCTACCAATGCCGTGGGGTGCCGGCAGTAGAATGTTACCCCTCCTCTCATGCCCGCGGATGCAGTAAGAGCCTGCTAAGGGATACCTCCGGAAGATAGGCAGCAGCGTCTTTCCGTGTACCAACATTCCGTACTGCGCTCGTCAACCCGCCTGCTAAGCATAGTGAGTATGGCAGCTACCGCTTATGGAGAACCATGAGGGAGGCATGTTAAGTAGTGGACTTTTTACGGCTGGAATGATGATGAAGCTATTGTGTTCTATTATTCTGATCATACTTACTGCTAAGTATGATCAGAATAATTCATTGTAGGCAGCGGGCGTCACGCTAGGCACTTGTCACCTTTGCAGCACCCCAGCGGAAGAAGTACTTTGGATCATTTGACCGAATTTAAGTTAAATATCAAGAAAGAAAAAAATAATTAGGAGGCTTTGCAAGTAACCATAACAATAAGTTACTAAATTTACTAATTTTAAGTCCGTCAGCAAGATATAGATAAGGAAATATTTATTAAATTTATCAAAAAATATTAAGTAGTTAGTTATTAATGAAAATAACGGCGACACAAATGTCAAAATGTCGCGTGTCGTCACGCTTTGGTTCAGTTAATACTCAAAAGACGCCGCGAGCCCCTAAATATTACCTCTAACCTCTAAATATTAATAATGCTCAGTTAATTATCTAAGTATTTTTTTATTTATTGAA
Organism: Pasiphila rectangulata; assembly: GCA_963082625.1. Taxonomy (NCBI): domain Eukaryota; kingdom Metazoa; phylum Arthropoda; class Insecta; order Lepidoptera; family Geometridae; genus Pasiphila; species Pasiphila rectangulata. The sequence continues at coordinate 17,781,425 of OY720251.1, read as the reverse complement.
ATAATATACTTTTTTATTACCTTTTTATTATTATTGTCATCATGTCTATGTACGTTCAATGGAGCAATTACATTACATTGAGCCGTAAGTGTTCCACTGCTGGGCAAAGGCCTCCCCCCTCATCTCTCCATGCATCTCGATCCGCCGTTAATTCGACCCATGCGTTGTTATATTGGTCTAACTCGTCACGCCATCGCTTCCTCGCTCTGCCGCGACGCCTCACCGTGTTGGGGCTCCACTGAGTGGTGATCTTTGCCCACAGGTTTTCGGGCATGCGGCAAACATGACCAGCCCAGCTCCATTTAAGTTTCGCAACTTTTTGAGCTACGTCGAGAATTTTAGTTTTGGTGCGCAGTGCTGTATTTCGAATACGGTCTATCCGTTTTACTCCGCGTATACTGCGCTCCATTGCCCGTTGGCAAACCTCGAGCTTTGTGTGTTGGTGAGAGACCAAGTCTGCGCGCCGTAAGTAAGTATGGGGAGGATGCACATTTTTTACGCCTATGCAATATCAACAATAATTTAATATATATACTTTACCGATCTCATATAAATATAACTTGTTAAACTTTCGCGATTTGTTAACATATTTTTAGTTTTAAAATTACAGGATTTTATCGCGTACCTTTTTTTATTATTTTCCCGACGTTTCGAACACCTTTCAGCGTTCTTGGTCGCGGGAGGACTGACCTCCCGCGACCAAGAACGCTGAAAGGTGTTCGAAACGTCGGGAAAATAATAAATAAGGTACGCGATAAAATCCTGTAATTTTAAAACTCATATAAATAACCTGAACAACAATTATCAGTTTACCTATAATGATGCGGCAAGATGGGCAGACGACATAGATAAAATCGTAGGCAAATGATCGATTGGACTAGCACAGAGCCGTGGTGGATGGCACAAACTAAGAAAGGCCTATACCCAGCAGTGGGTGAAGTCGGGCTGTGGAAGATGATGATAATTATTACCTACCAGCCCTAGAAATACCGTCAAAGCAAACGTAGCGAGGTTTAGTCCCAATATTAGCCAGGCTGGAAACGAGCCACTTGAATTAACTACTATGGACTCTAGTTTAGCTGCAAAAGCGGACCAAAGTTTAATATTTAAGTTGTCAGTAGTGGATAGTTGGCAAAGTTTGAGAGACCGTATGTTTGTGTACGACCACTAGACTCTCTTCAAACTCAAACTCATTCATTTATTTACATAGTTTGCAATTACAAAATATAGACACGTCAACTTACAATAAAATAAAATATATTTAATCTTATGTTAACAGGCAATAAGGCACATGAATAAATCTATTCGCTTCACTGTTTTAAGCACTGTGATAAGAAGCGATTAGAAAACAGTTCTTTTTAATAGTTAGTTTTTTTGTTGTTTCGGAGTTAGAGCAAATTTCATTTCAAGCATTTTTGTCTTCTAGATAATCAGATATTTTATGGTAAGCTTTATTGTGAAGGTTACATTTTATTATTTTTTTAAACTTATTATTAAAAAATTGCTGCATTTTTATAGGAATTTTATTGTAGAAGCGTGTACACTGCCCTCTGAAAGATACATTGACACTTACGTAGCCTAATAGTGGGCAACGCGAGTTTATCTTTATTTCTATTATTTACATTGTGCAAATCACTTTTCTTAGGAAAACTATTAATATTTTTGGAATATGTACAGCAGAATTTCTTAAATGTATTGACAGTCGTTATATTAATTTCTTTAAATTTGTTACGTAACGATTCTCTGGGGCCAATATTGTAGATTGCACGAAAAACCCTCTTCTGCAGCACAAATACAGTGTTTATATGTGTAGCTTCAGCTCACCCCCACAACACTATGCCATAAGACATAATACTATGGAAATAGCTAAATGTAGCTATGTATGTCTTCATAGACAATATACATATCGTTACCTCATGGTAACGAACTTTTTTACTGCATATGCAGCAGAACTGAGCCAGCTCGATAGCTTGTCTATGTGGGGACCCCATTGAAGCTTATTATCTAGGGTGATGCCTAAAAAGACAGTGTTAACTACAAGTTCGAGGTTCTCACCTTTTATTTAAATGTCTGCCTTAATATGTTTTACATTAGAAAGTGAAAATCTGATACATTTCGTTTTTATTAAGTAATACCTCTAGATTATTGGACCTGAATCAATGGACAAATTTAGAGATTGCGTTATTCACATTGTCATAATTGATTGTACGGCATTTCATTTTGAATAATAGTGAAGTATCATCAGCGAATAATAAAACCTCGTGATTATCCTTTATAAGATATGGCAGATCATTAATATAGACTAAAAAAAGGAATGGGCCAAGTATGGAACCTTGTGGTACACCCATTGAAACCACGCATCCCGGAGATCGTATTCCATTAACGTAACTCTTTGAATCCTGTTACTCAAGTAGGAAATAAAAAGATCCAAGAAGGTGCCTCTGATTCCATAGTGATGTAATTTCCTGACCAATGTCTCGTGGTGAACACGATCGAACGCTTTTGACAAATCGCAAAAAATACCTATGGCATCTTGCGATTAAAATAAGGATTTTATGTCTGATTAAGTTCTTTTTATCACGGTAAAGGTACCGTGCCGTACCGAGCCGCGACGTCAGTCAGCGCCGGCCCTGAGTCTAAAATAGGTACCTTTTTACACTGAACTAAAATGATCTATTCCACCGATGAAATCAATAATCCTTAGCCTTCAACAAAATTGCTTTCATTCATATTATTTCATTGCTTTAATCCTCAAGATGAAATGTTCAAAGTAGACTTGATTAATGTGTCCTAGTGCCCGAAATACCTACTCTAAATCTAATTTGAAGCCTTTGGCACAAACAATAGAGTCTAATATCGTTGATTTATTTGCCCAAAGAGCACCCGGATAGTTTATATTTAGCTATCCGTCTGGGCAAGTTTGGAGAACTTAAATTACAATGTGCAGTCGCTGATGTTTGCATAATCCAGGTGCCGGAAACAACTGGGGATGGGACACTTTTGTTGGAGTTTGTATTGAATAGTTACACGTTTATGGCCAGCATCATTTTGACACCTCAATAAGCAGAAAATAAGTAGTGAATTTGTACTTGATATTTTCCTTATTATTTATTATCTTAAATAATGTGAATATATTCGGGTAAGTGTCAATTCATCATTACAGCCGTAAGACATCCACTGCTGGACATAGGCCTCCCTCATTGACTTAGATATCCAAGTGCATGAGGGGTTGCTGCCATACTCACCACGCTTGGCAGGCGGGTTGGTGAGCGCTGTTTGGGATGTTCTTACACGGAAAGACGCTGCTGCCCATCTTCCGGAGATATCCCTTAGCACTTACTGCATCCACGGGCAGGAGAGGAGGGTTGACATTCTACTGCCGGCACCCCACGGCAGTGTCAATTACTAGCCTTCTATTGGTAAATTATTTATAATTATAATTTTTAAAATATTACTGTTTTTTAAGATGGGAACTTATTTATAGCCACTTATTATTAGAGTTACAGCTATATTTTTTTTTATTTCATAAAGGCTTGCGTTTGACCACATATTGTATTGAGTGCTGATAGTTTCCCTAAGATGAATGATTTAACAAAATCTTCTATTATCTAACTGCGTGTTGTAGAGCTACGCCACTGACATGACAACCACGACCACTCTGTCAAGAAATCCAATTCTGTCAGGAAATCCAGTGATGGCTAAGTGTACTCTACGTGTAAACAAACCAAAGTGTGCTGATATAGTTAAAGTAGTGTGCTGTCCCAGTGTGAATTGGCTTTTAATCTCAAATTTCTATTTTTTAGTTTTAAAATTACAGGATTTTATCGCGTACCTTTTTTATTATTTTCCCGACGTTTCGAACACATTTCAGCGTTCTTGGTCGCGGGAGGAGATTAAGAAAACCAAGCGAGGTGGAAAGACGCCTTCGCTTTGCTGCTGTTCACTTCAGCACGCCAGTTTTCCACAGTCGACCACGACCAACTGCAATCCGGTCGAAACGTCGGGATAAAAATATAGGTAATTACGCGATAAATACCCGATAATCCAAGTTAAATAATACTTGTACAATGTATTAAAAAATATTATGTGTTGCGGAGCGATAGAAGTAGTCACCCTCGTTCGCTTCTGCTATTTTCTATAACCTACCTTCGTGTTCTTCAAGTGGCACGCCTGTGACGTACCTGAGTGCAACACTCGGTGACGTTGTGTTGCATCACAACAGCCTCACCGACACGGGGCGGAGCGCCAGAAGTCACCCCCGTCCGCTTCTGCCATCTTCTATAACCTAACTTCGTGTTCTCCAAGTGGCACGCCCGTGACCTACCTGAGTGCAACACTCGGTGACGTTGTGTTGCATCACAACAGCCTCACCGACACGGGTCGGAGCGCCAGAAGTGGTCACCCCCGTCCGCTTCTGCCATCTTCTATAACCTAACTTCGTGTTCTTCGAGTGGCAAGCCTGTGACGTACCTGAGTGCAGCACGCGGTGACGTTGTGCTGCATCACATCAGCCTCACCGACACGGGGCGGAGCGCCAGAAGTAGTCACTCTCGTCCGCTTCTGCCATCTTCTATAACCTAAGTTCGTGTTCTTCGAGAGGCACGCCTGTGACGTACCTGAGTGCAACACTCGGTGACGTTGTGTTGCATCACATCAGCCTCACCGACACGGGTCGGAGCGCCAGAAGTGGTCACCCCCGTCCGCTTCTGCCATCTTCTATAACCTAAGTTCGTGTTCTTACGCGTACCTGAGCGCAGCACGCGGTGACGTTGTGGTGCGCGCCGTGCGCGGGCCGCAGCCTCACCGACACGGGGCGGAGCGCCTTGCCGAACGCGTTTTCTGCATGACAGAAGTAGTCCCCCTCGTCCGCTTCTGCTATCTTCTTTATCGCGAGACGCATCGTGTATTTCGTTTGGTCCTGTGGAGGAATGACGGATTAGACAAGTTAAGTTACTGCAATGTACGTCTATACGTACATACCCGAGTATGTGGTAGTACCCCCAAGTTTCAATCCGATGGCCACGCACCGATGGATTTTTATTTCTTGAAAAATGTATGTGATCGTCTAAGCATGCATGCATGAATACCAGTTTTGTTGCTGTATAAATCATCTATAAAAGATGTACAGGCCTTGCTGTAATGTGACGTGTATCACTGATAAAATGTTATCCTTATGGTCCACACCTCTGTTTGTTTCGCTATCGGAAGAGAAGTCGCTGTTAGGGCTGTGCGTATGATAGCACGTTTTTTTTTCTATATAATTAAATTCAATTAATAAGTGCTAATTCAATATAGCAAAAAACTACATAGGAAAGCCAATTTACAAAAGAAGAGAAAAACACATTAAAATCGAATAAAGCACATAATTGAGTTCGTTTGCTTCAGAAAACTTTTGCGATACGTATCACTAGTACTAGTACGAGTGCTGGAAAAAGTGATACGATTCTGTGTTTCATCTTAGAATAGTTTCGAATACACCAAACTCCTTGACAGAACTCAGAAGTACAATACCTCTAGAATAATAAGTGTTTTATGTTATTAATTCAAAAAGTCAAACTCAATAATATTTTGTGAATCCCTAACTAGTGTCGTATTATTTAATCATGCTTTTCCGAAATACACGAGCATTTATTTAACTCGCTTTATACAAGCATCAAAGCTCTGAAAGCAATCAAGTTGCATTCACAAATGTAAAACTCTATATAAATTCATTATTCATAAGAGAGCTTATTTCTTGATTAATACATATGTATAAGTGTGTGAGTAGGTCAATTACTAGCTTTTCACAGCGGCTTGGCTCTTGTGGAGTACGAATAAATCTTTGAATACTTATCCAGTCTAAAGGTATGAAGTTTTTCCGTATACTGGGAAACACATTCCGTGTACCTATACCGTACTGCGCACGCCAACACGCCTACCAAGCGTAATGAGTCTGGCAACAATCCCCTCATGATTTTGGAGTTCCATCAGGGAGGCCTATGTTCAACAGTGGACGTCCTACGACGCCCGACCCTTTGGCTGAAATTGTAACAGCCGCGACATACAAGTACACGTACGTATCACAATTTTACAAGATAGGGTAAAATCTTGGCTCCTTGAGGGTTCCTTTTCTTTTGTAAATATAAAGTTTTTTTTTATAGTTATAGGTTTCATTTGATAAGTTTTTTAAAGTATAGTAAGGTACCAAAATTACAATTGGCGAAATAGTTGATCTTAGTTCAAAGATCTTTATTTCGCATATCTCATTTACAGCAATAGTCATTACATGAGAAACTTCGTTTCAGCCGTAAAACGTCCACTACTGAACACAGGCCTCGCTCATTAAGGGATGCGAGCGCAGTACGGGATGTTGGTACACGGGAAGACGCTGCTGCCCATCTTCCGGAGGTATCCCTTAGCAGGCTCTTACTGCATCCATGGGTATGAGAGGAGGGGTAACATTCTACTGCCGGCACCCTACGGCGGAGATGAGAAGAGAGAATGAGAAACTTAAAAACTAGTAAATATTAAGTTAATAGATCTTCTTAAAGTAATAGATCTTCGACTCTATTACCATCAGGACCACATATAAACTCTATGTAGAGTTAGAAGACACGGGTATTCTCAAATAAATAGCATTATTTTAAATTTAAACAAGAACACCTACACGCCATCACTTCCGAATAAATTTAAGGTAGTTTAGGCTAACAAAATACCCCAATAACTCACAACAAACTTTGGTCTTGAACTATTATTTCCGCAACATATAAAACACATTTCAGCATCAAAAGATAACTCAAGTTAAAAATCGCATTTTGTCTGTGTATTAACTCATATGTTTCAAAACTCAACGCTCTCAAAAGTTATGAGATAAACTGCACAATTTAACTTTCCGCTGGAACCGGAAACAAAATAATGGCTATTTTATATGCCCGGCTACTTGGCTAGAAGGGGATGGAGGAGGGGTTCCGTTATGATTTATGACATGTTTCATATTACGAGTATACAGTTTATTTTCCGCAAAATTACAGTGAAAATATTTTTCTTTGTTTAAGTACACTGTTTTCAATGTGGATGTATTACAACTGTGTATCTTTAAGTTAACGTCTGTAATAGTATGAATAGTGAAAACTGTTTAAAAACTCCTCCTGTAAAACTGGAACTTATAAAAACCTAACACCACAAATGTTAAGGGCTTCATCATCATCGTTATCATTTCAGCCGTAGGAAGACCATGGCTGGACTCCCTGAGGGGTTGTTGCCATACTCACCACGCTTGGCAGGCGGGTAGGCGAGCGCAGCATAGGGTCCTTAAGGCGCGGAAAACGCTGCTGCCCGTTTTCTGGAGGTATTCCTTAGCAGGTTTTGCTGCATCCACGGGCAACAGAGGAGGGGGCAACATTCAACTGCTGGCACCTCACGTCATAAAAAAGGGGATAGGGGTTGAGAGGTCCAAATAAAGTTACCTCAGGGTCCGCAAGCAGTTGTATCGCGTAGTTAGGCCCGTCGATAACGGGGGTCCGTCCGTTGGGGTCTCTCCAGAAGGCCACGGATGGCTTGGGCAGGGCTTCGACCCGGCACTCGAGAATCACTGCATCTCCGGCCGCCGCCATTGTGATTCCCGACGCTTGGATTATCGGTACGTCTACGGATGAAAAAGATGGTTAAAGAAACCTTAGGTTACATAAAAAATATGGCATTGAATTATTAGTAGTAGTAGAACTATTTGTGAAGAGTTGATCCGGGAAAGGACTACTACCACCATACCTATTTCTGCCAAGCAGTATGTCTGCATTGCAGTATTCCGGTTTGAAGGGTAAGGGTGCCGGTGTAATTACGGGCTCACGAGAGGACGGATCACTCTCACTAGATCAAGTCAACAGATCCAGTATTTAAAGTTTTTCGAATACTGGATCTAGTGAGAGTCTTTTATTTGTTTGTACTCTCAGTAGATCCAGTTTCGAAATTTACAAAAAAAATGTGTATCTATGTTAAGATGACGCATCGGGCCGAGAAACACGAAAACGGCGAAAACAAGTACTTTTGAATGCGCGATGTGAGAGGATGGATGATATTGATTCAAATTTAAAAAATGTCATAGATAAGGGAAAATCTTGAAAAATTTAATGAATCGGACAAAATTTTGAAAAGTAACCGGCTTTATCAAAAAAAAAAAAATACAAATTTCTCACCAAAAAAAAGTTTAATAATTCGAATGCTCAGAATTATCCGCGACAACACCCCATTATTTTTTACGAATAAAATAGCCAGATTACTTTTCTATTTCATAGTTCGAGAATTTCTTTTTTTTAATGTGTATATTATGATTAATTAATTAAAATCAAATCCATTTGCGCCTACTCTTGTTTACTCTACCCAACAGTGTTTGCTCAGAAAATTTGATCAGGCGCTATCTGGGCCGCCGCGCGCCGGCGCGCACCGGTGCGACGGCGACGTTGCGACTCCGACGAACGCACGATTGCCTGTTCGCTCAGCGTCGGGCTGCAACGCCGCACCGTACGGACGGCGGCGGCGCGAGACGCGTGCTGTTTGTTTTGGTTATTGTCTTGTACTCTGTGCGACGACAACCGAGTGATTTACTTCAGAATTATTTTCAAAATTATAACTTAGACTTTAGTGTACCTACTATATTATATTGTAGCTTCAGAACATTATTGGTAGTAAGTTAGGTAATATTTTTATTGACGATGGTCAACCCACATCCTCAACAGAGCCAGTAGATAGAGAGTGAGTACTGAGTAGGTACCTAATACCTATTTATCATTTCAGCAATCAATTTAAAGTACCTATCTAATAATAATACTCCGTTTTTTTTTTATTTTCAAGTGTGTAGGTACTAAGACTTGTCTGTACAAAGTAACCATACTGTAGGAAACAAATATCAGAACAAAATGCTATGGAGTCGTCTCTTGATATTTTAGAAACCTATCTAAAATAATAATATTTATTACTTAGGTGATGTTCTATCACCTAATAAATATTATTCGAATCCGACGGTTATTGTGTTAGCTTTAACTTTTTAATAATTATAATATAATTATGACCTTATTTATCAATATAAGGTCTATTTATGGAAAAAACCCGAAATCCCGAATTTTTGGATTAGGTCACTATATTTGTGAAGGTGCGATATAATTACATCATTTTATTTTGTAGCCACCCAGAAATATCACCAACTTACGCAGAGTTACACAATGTGTTGCCGACATTTGAGGATTCAGAAAAACGGTAAACTTAACACTTTTTTTAAATAATCACGGTTATTTTATTGTCTTTTTACCGACTTCAAAAAAGAGGAAGTTGTCGATTGGGTTATTATTTTTTCCTCTTTTAAATAAGCGAAAGTAAAATTACTCTCACTGATTTATCACAAAGATTTTCCAGGTATTTAGTAAGTATTTAGTACCCATCCCTCCGCCACTGTACTCTAGTCATATGGTAGATGTCTACTTCCTTTAATAGTACTGTAAGTAATTTTGTTTCAGTTAAAAAAACCAAATCCTGAAAATGAAGAGTTACAAAATGTGTTGCCCACATCTGAGGATTCGGGAAACGGTAAACTTAAGTACCTTTTTAAACTATAGCGATTATTGTCTTGTCTTTTTACCGACTTCAAAAAAGAAGAAGTGGTCGATTTGGTTATATTTTTTAAATGTCGTTGACTGAATAAATACTAAAATATGTGCTTAAATGTCAGATTCAAACAGAAACACCCGATTTGGGGCATCGAGTAATAGATGTTAATCATTTTAACACAACTCTCTTAACATGAATCTCTGTTTGACTGCGGATCAGCCTCAATTAAATTAGTTTCTGAACATCGAATAGGATTACAATCGGAATTTACATTTGTCTGCTCTATGTGTAATTATAAAAACAAAATAAAATCTTTGGCTGATGTAAACAAAGATGCTGTTGCAGAAATAATGGCAGCAGGTTGTGGTCACGTGCAACTGAAGCATTTTTCCGCAGCAGTAGGATTACCCATTATATCTGAACACACTTACAATAAAATGCAGGACGATGTTTGTGTCGATTGGGAAGAAACTGCCTGGGAGGAAATTAAAATAGCCGGAGAAAAAGTAAAAGGTTGTATACTTTTAGGGGTTTATTTTGTACATCAAAACTAACAACATTTGTTCTGCGACTTTTGTCAAAAGTAATAAAATAAAACCGGGCAAGAGCGAGTCGGACCGAGGGTTCCGTGCCATCATACAATATAATATATGACAAAGGCGGTTTTATATTTGTTGGAGAACCTTGACAGCGCCATCTCTTGTCTGATAGTGAAACTTATGTAGATTTTTTACACTTTCGATGATTTCTAAAAAAGTATGCTATGTAGAGAGATTGTAATAAATTTCCTCTAATCTTTACATACACTTCTAATAGCAATAAAAGTTTCAGAGGTTTATCTCCGCAAACTTCGGAGATAAGGGGGGGAACGCTATTTTTATTAACATTTTTGTAAATGACTCAAAAACTATACGACTTAAAGGAAAACTAAAAACTGTTTATTAATGTGCAAATAAATACCTTTGATATGATACCCCACACGGCCTAATAACTTTACTTAAAATTTTTGAAATCCCCTATCCGCCCCCCTGCAATCAAAATAAGAATGTTTTTCAACATTTTCATATATGCTATATTAGTAAAAAAAGTGTTGTCTTTTACCATTTCAAATTTCAAGTTGATAGCATCAGTAGTTCTCGAGATATCCATTTGTGACAGACAGACAGACAGACAGAGTGATTCTATAAGGGTTCCTTTTTACCATTTTGGTCCGGAACCCTAAAAATCAGCTGTTCCATACATTATGTCGCGGGTGAACGATATTTTCTATGGAACAACAAAAATGTTTTTGAGTTTTGACAAAAGTCGCAGAACAAAAGTTTTTAGTTTTGATGCACAGAATAAGCCCCTAAAAGGATGCTAATTGATTAGCAATAAGCCTGTATTGTATGAAAAAAAACAATCATTAAATAGTTCAATAGAATTTTTGCCTTTTTTTAAATGGTTGAATAAGAACAAGGCGACTCCATGATTATCAATGCTCTAGGCAAATCGAGTTGACGCGTGCCGCCGCCGCGCCGAATTGTCCGAGTGAAGGGGCGCGGTACTCGATTTTTGAAACAATAGTTTATCAATGCGTCACCTTAATGCAATTATAACTTGAATCTTCAAGTTCTATGTCGATATTTTTTACAGGTGTCAAAAATGACAGATGTCAAAATTGACGGAATTTTTAATACATGACAGATGTTAAAAGAAGTCTCAGGGTGACGGGCGCAATGCAGCGTTGGTGACATAGTCACAGGCTTCGTGACCGTGATCACCGCGGTATTGCAGTGGTAGAGGTACCGCTTAACATCAAACGGGCCATCGGATTGTCTTGTCCTTAAGTCGTATAAAAAAAGGAAGTAGGGAGGCCGTTAATGCGCTGGACAGACGACATCACCAAAATCCTGGGCAAGAGATGCCCATCGCGAAGAAGCTGGTTGAATGGAAGACGCATGAAGAGGCCTATACCAATGGGTGAAACTGGGCTAAAGAAAGAATTGCATAGTTAAAGGATGTAGTACAATCATCATCGAAAAAGCTTCAAAGTTAAACGTGTTTATTCAATATGGCAAAAAGCTACATAGAACACTCAGTTTACAAAATAAAAACAAAACACATTTAAATTGAATAAAGCACATAATTGAATTCGTTCGCTTCGAATAAATTTTTACCCAAGTAGGGGAAATAAGCGAAGAAGGAAGTTTTTTTTTAGAATTAAAGGCTGTATTCATAACATAATTTAACCATTTATTAAGAAAAAAACTGTCACGAAGAAAATTTGAAATTTCATGCCGTAGCTCTCCTCTTTCCTGTGGATACAGAAAGAATCTGTCATGGGATACCTACGGAAGATGGGCAGGAATACAGCAGCGTCTTTCCGTGTATCGACATCCCATACTGCGCTCGCGAAACCGCCTGCCAAGTGTGGCAACAAATACGTAAAAAATTCCTCTCATGATCTTGAAGATCCATGAGGAAGGCCTATGTCCAGCTGTGGCCGTGGGCAGCAGTCCTACGACTGATGATGATAATACTTAAAAAAACCGTACTCATTTCAGATTGAAGCAAGTCTGTTTGTTTGCTTGTGTGCGTGCGAGAGCGTGTGTGTTAGTGTAACACCTAAGTACTGGTATATAATCTTCTTTAAACTTTCGCGATCACGACACATTATTAACACATATTTAACCGGGTATTTATCGCGTTATACCTTTATTATTGCCTGACGGGAAGACTGACTGTCTTCCCGGGACCACGATGGTCCTGTCGAAACGTCGGGCAATAATAAAGGTAAATAACGCGATAAATAGTGACTGATTGGCTAAAAACAATGACATATGCAGAAACTGAAAATTTATTTAAAATCCAAAAATAACTTTTTACCCAAAGGCTAACGAGAATGTTTTTATCTTTTTATTTTATTTTGTTGTTTCAGTAATAAACGAATAATACCTACTAATTAAATACACTATTTAACATTATATTATACACATAGTATAACTTCATAAGCTTACATTTTATCTAATAATAGAATCTTATTTTTTATTTCATTATTTTATGTCCTCTGATTATTATTTTTTTTCTATTGAAATGTAACTAATATAATTAAACTATAAGTAAACCTAAGTAATATAATTAATTTCTATTCAGTACATTAACCTGCAACGATACGCTTGGGAAGATACTCACTACCAAGATACAAGTTTTCTTTAACTTAGTTTGGTAGGGAGAGCTTATAACAATATGTTTTGTACTTAATTGAAATAAATGTTTTTTTTTTAAATACCCGGTTAAATTGTGTTAATACTGGTATATACCCTGTAAATACTTACGTGAGATGTTGATCTTCCTCGACGCCTGCATAGGTGTTCCGTAGCCGTTGTCGGCGTAGCAGGAGATCTGGTCCATGTCGCGGGTCACGTTGTGGATCACCGTCACCATGTGGCGCGTCACCTCTTGACGGACCAGGCGGCCTGGAGGGAGAAAAGTGGCTACTTTAAGGACAATATCAATGTGTGTACAATAAACGTAGCGGTGAAGGAAAACATTCCCAAGGAACGGGAACTACGCGGGTGAGACTGCGGAGCGCTGCTAGTTCAATAAATAATGGGCCGACTCGAAAGTGCTTTTTAACTCAATATTATATAATAGGCCTTTGCCCTGCAGTGGGACAGTACAGGCCCTTAATAATAAAAACATTAACAACCTAATAAAGGGAAATGAAAACCTTCCGGCGTTCGCGACCAAAGGCATTACATACATGCTTCCTAAAAGCAATGAATCAGCAAATCCATCACAATATCGTCCTATTACTTGTCTTCCTACCATCTATAAACTTATAACATCTTGCATCACCCGTAAAATTAATAGTCATTTAACTTGCAATGGCATTCTTTCTGAAGAACAAAAAGGATGCAGACAAAATCATAAAGGATGTAAAGAGCAATTGATAATCGATTCTACTGTACTAAAGCATGCCACATCAAAAAGCCGCAATCTACATTTATCATACATCGATTACCAAAAAGCATTCGATAGTGTACCGCATTCGTGGTTAATTCGCGTGTTACAGATTTATAAAATAAACCCGGATATTATAACCTTTTTGGAGAATACCATGAGTACTTGGCGGACGACACTCATTTTGAGGACGGATAACTCATCACTAACCACCGATGAAATTCCCATCGAAAATGGTATTTTCCAAGGAGATTCCCTAAGTCCTTTGTGGTTTTGTCTAGCGCTAAACCCTCTTTCAAACTTACTTAATAGCTCTAAATTTGGTTACAAATTAACTTCAGATTTTACTCTCAGTCATCTTATGTACATGGATGATATAAAATTATTTGCGAAAAATGATACAGAAATGCTTAAATTAATAAATATCACAACTGAATTTAGTAATGATATTAATATGAAATTTGGCCTCGACAAAAACTACACTAAAATTAAATAGGGGCAAAGTAACGGGAAACATCAATAGTGAACCTTATATTTTCGACATTATGGATGAAAAAGATACATACAAATATTTAGGACTCCACCAAGGTAGAATTATAGATCACATAAAAATTAAAACAGATATAAGAAAGGAATACTTTAACAGAATTAATTTAATTTGCAAAAGACCTCTTAACTCTAAGAATTTATTTAAAGCTTTAAATACATACGCCATCCCAGTATTAACATATTCGTTTGGAATTGTGAAGTGGTCACGTACAGATATTAAGAAACTAGAAGTAAAAACCAGAACAACACTGACAAGACATAACTATTTACATCCTAAATCAGCAATAGAAAGAATAATGTTAGATAGGTCCAGAGGAGGTAGGGGCCTTATAGATCTTAAAAATCTTTGGAATGGTCAAATCCAAATCCTACGAAACTTTTTCTATGAAAAATCTACCACAAGTAAAATGCATTTGGCGACTGTAGCATCTGACAACAATTTTACACCTCTGAATCTTATTCAAACAGAACTTGTATTTGTTAGCCCCATAGACAACGAAAATCAGCAAATGAACAGATGGCGCGGCAAAGAACTACACGGCCGGCATATTAAAGATTTGGAGCAACCACACAATGACTTGCAAGGCTCAAACAACTGGCTAAAATTTGGTTCTCTTTTCACGGAAACAGAGGGTTTTATGATAGCAATCCAAGACCAGGTAATAAAAACTAGAAATTACAAAAAGTTTATTCTGAAAAGCCCTAATAGCCAAAACGACAAATGTAGAAAATGCCACCGCCATTCTGAAACAATCCAACATATCACTAGCGCCTGCCCCAGTCTCACCCAAACAGATTATACACACAGACATAATCAAGTTGCTCACATAGTTCACCAAAAACTTGCACTGAAACACCAGCTAATTAGTACCAAACTATTACCATATTACCAATACACACCAAAAGCGGTACTGGAGAGTGACAGGTACAGGATGTACTTTGATAGAGCCATACTCACAGACAAAACAGTACATAACAATAGGCCGGACATAACATTAATAGATAAAGTGAACAAAACTACCTTCTTAATCGATATTGCCGTACCAAACACCCATAATATCCAAAAGACAATAACAGAAAAAATACATAAATATACAGAGCTAAAGGAAGAAATAATAAGAATGTGGAAAATGAGCAAAGTGTTCATAGTACCGCTGGTGCTCTCTAGTACCGGAGTCATCCCGAAAAACCTTTTTCATTATCTTAAAGTAATTAGCCTTGAAGAAAGCCTTCATATAACGATGCAGAAAGCTGCCATTCTCAACACCTGCAGAATTGTCAGAAAGTTTTTACAGGACGACCCTGTAACAACACTCCAGTGATCCTCACTTGGCTTAGGCCCGTGAGTTTCACTTAATACCGAAATATTTTCAAATATTTTGAGCAAAAATAAACCCATAAAAATAATAATAATAATTATATAATGCTATTGAGTCAATTTACTTAGTTTGTATTCGTGACTAAAGTTTTGGTAAACCTAATGGATTAATGTTTCTTGCCGAAAAGTTATTCCCTAGGTAGTCTAGCTACCTACTGAGTTAATGAAATTGAAGTTTATCTGAAACCAACAACCACACAATCGCTACCATTATTCTGCTGTTGCACTAACTGGCTAAAGCTAATAAAATTAACTGTACGTTATGCTAAATAGAATTAAGCTATAACACTGATGACTGATGATTGACGACCTCTGTGGCGTAGCGGGCGAAGGCCCGCCTGCGACGCAGGGATTGCGGGTTCGATTCCCGCCTCGGGACAAATGTCTGTATCATCATTTCAGCCGTAGGACGTCCACTGCTGGACATAGGCCTCCCTCATGGATATCCAGTTATTGCGGTTGGAAGCGATCTGCATCCACCGTCGACCTGCGGTCTTCACCAGGTCATCATCCCATCTTGTTGGTGGACGTCCTACGCTGCGCTTGCCGGTCCGTGGTCTCCACTCGAGAACTTTTCGGCCCCATCGGCCGTCTGTTCTGCGAGCTACATGGCCTGCCCATTGCCACTTCAACGTGCTAATCCGTTTGGCTATGTCTGTATGATCTGCAGATATTTGTTCAGGGTGTTCTGGGTGTTTTTCTATATATAATAAAATATGTATCTATGTAGTATAATGTATTAAGTATATCAGTCATCTAGTACCCATAACACAAGCTCTGCTTAGCTTGGGGCTAGATGATGCTGTGTGATTTTTCCAGCATTATTTATTTATTTATTTATTTGATATTAACACTACATACCGTGGGGTGGACAGTAGAACGTTGTAGGAAACTGCCGAGGGATACCTCCAGAAGACTGGCCCCAGCTTCTGTCCCTGTATCAACATCGCGTACTGTGCAAACCCGCCTGCAAAGCGTGGTGAGTATGGCAACAACCCCTTATGATCAGTACTTGGAGTTCCATGAAGAGGCCTTTGTTTGGCCTTTCATATTAGTTTAAGGCAAACGATAGGAAAATTGACGTTGAAAAAGTATCTCTACAATAAACACCATTTAAACGAACAGGAATTGAAAAGCATTCATACAAATTTTGGGATGCCGTGGATGCAGTAAGAGCCTGCTGAGAACCTCCGGAAGATGGACAGCAGCGTCTTTTCATGTATCAACATCCCGTACTGCGCTCGCCAACGCGTCTTCCAAGCGTGGTGAGTATGGCAACTACCCCTCATGGAGATCCATGAGGGAGGCCTGTGTTCAGTAGTGGACATTTTACCGCTGAAAAGATTAATACAAATTAAACTCTACGTTGGTGACATATGGATTCCATGTAATAAAATAAAAATCGATTCCAATATAAAAGAGAAACAATTTACTAATCAAAAACAGATTGGTGCATTTTAGCGAAATCCAATCGGTTCACTCTCACTAGATCAAATCAACAGATCCAGTATTTAAAGTTTTTCGAATACTGAATCTAGTGAGAGTTTTTTATTTGTTTGTACTCTCAGTAGATCCAGTTTCGAAGTATACAAAATATTAAACTCAATATGGCTCAATGAAAGGCATTGATGATACCTACTTTTTTGATGACAGCTGTCAAACTCCAAATGGCCATAACTCGACAACTACTCAGCCCAGTGGATCAGGCCGGATTTGAAATGGATCAGTTTAAAACACACGTAAAACTCACAGCTTATGTCAGCATTACACAAGACTAGTAAGAACACACCGTCGTTGGAACAAGCTTGTTGGCTAACAGTGAATCTAACTTTAAGTTATCTTTAAAGCCACTAGCCGATGATTCGTTTCATTCTCGGAATTTATAACACTATTATATGATGCCAATCCTAATATGATGATGGGTCTTCTTCGTCTTATTACGGACCTGAATTAAAATCAGCGTCGCAACCTCATAGCTTGCTTGTGATTACAGTAATACTGAGGCAATGTCCATTTTGTGTCTCCACGCAACACGTTATTTTAAAGCTTTTGGACCTATAATGTACCAAATTGTTATTTTTTAATGCGTTTTTATATATATGTTGTGTATGTCTGACCAAGCTGAGAGGATGGTATAGGTGCTGGGCAAGCCTAATCCATCTAACAATGTCCCAGGCACTGCAGCGTCCCGTACAGCATGATTACCAGTTGCTGACGCTGTATAAATAATCTATAATAGATGCAAAGGCCTTACTGTGTATGTGTCAAAAAAGAGAACATAAGAGAAAGAGAGGGTTACAGGAGGTTTAACAGTTAAAGTACGATAACCGTTTACGGTTAAACGGTTTATGCAGCGCACGCAACGAAAGCACTCAAAAGCTCAGCTCAGCTTTATAATATTAGTTTAGATGGGAATTTTTAATGGGACTGAGATAAAACAAGTAACCGTACACTGGATCCATTAGAGTCAGCTATTTCACTGTTCGCTGAAACTCGGATTGTATCAAACGAGTGTAAGCCCTCGCGATCACCTGGAAATACAGGCTTAACTCGTATCACGTTCACGGAGGTTTCAAAGTCGAAGTCAATAAGTGCTTATTCAGTAGAACAAAAAGCCACATAAAGTAGTCAATTTACAAAAGAAGAACAAGACACATTTTAATTGAATAAACACATAATTGAATTCGTTCGATTCAGGAAACTTATTTCCAAGTGAAGGAAGTAAGCGAACAAGAGACCTCTCTCTTTCACTTATACAAATTGTTACAATTGTTGTCTTAATAAGGCTTAATTTAATGTCGGCAAGGATATTGGATAGTTTGCATATTTGTCTCGGGTCACATGCTAAGGTCTTGATGCGTTGGTTATGTAATAGTTTGTTAAGATCTTTATAAATAAATGATTAATTGGTTCTATCAATCATATGGTTTCCATACTTTTCTTAGTTTAGGACTAGTTGGTGCAATCTCGTCAAACTCAGTGAAAAAGGCAATCAGTCAGCAGTATTAATCGATTTTTGATATTCATTTTTGTTTACGATTTCTACTGGTTACACAATACAAGATGTACCGTTTCATAGATACGACAACTCTAAGAAGTAGCAGCATTAATTTGGCGACGATGACGTAAATCCATTTACATAAATTAATTTTCATTACCGAGAATGCTATGAAACTTAATGAAGCATAGGTCACAGCGCTAAAGCACTGAATAAACTGCCCGAGTTTTTTTCCCATTATCGTTCGGAGCACTAAAAACGAATAAGAGAATAAACTCTGTTTGAACGCTGAGTATTAGAACGTTATGGAGCCTAAAATTATCATTATATTATCGTTTTCTAGCACCTTGACAGTCAGTTCTGTTGGGGTCAAATGCCCTGCGTTAAAACAAGCCAAATGCTCAATTTGTAGGTAGCTGAAGTCCGATAGACGTGGCGTTGCTGTCATAGAACTAAATACAGACAAAAGACTGTACTGTAGAGTTTAGTTCCCGCCTTTGCCGTAAGACTTCAGTGGTTTATACAAGCTTGTGACGGAAGGGGGTGGCGGGGTCGGCCGAGACGACCGTTAGGGGGACAATCTCGTCCACTTCGACAGAATTTGGTGGGAGTCTGCGAGGGATAGGGATTGATAGAACAGTTTCAGGGAGATCTTTGCCCAGCAGCTAGACAAAATACGTTAAAAAAACAAGATTGTGAATTAGATTGAATGTGAATTAAATTTAATACCTAATGAACGTGATTAGACCCGTTTTAAATGAGCTCGTACTGTCAAGTTTATTTCCTTTTCCTTTAAGCTAGACTGTCACTTGTACAGCTTGTACTTGGAAACACTCATAGGCTCTTTTGCTCACAGAAATTACGACAAAAGCATTCACTTGAAATAATAAGGAAACTACTCCATAATTATCGTTTTGTTTTATTTTATGACATATTAAAATTATATTTTCCGTCGTAGAGTTGTAATTTCTATCCAAGCAAAAATGTTTTATAGAGATATATATGTATGACAATTGTTATATTTAACGTTTAAGAAAGATTTTTAAACCAAACGATTTAAGAATATTATTGAATGTGTAACCCTTTGTACGCTTTACTACCTAACGTTCTCATATCGGATCCGAAATGCTTGAGTTTCTATCAAATAAAGTGAGTTCTAAGATCTCAAGCTGTACAAAGCGGTGGGCTTAGACTCGTACCAGACGAACAAATAGCAGTCTTTTCTGAAGATACATGATTTTATTATCAACCCAATTTAATGTGGGCTTCAATTTAATTTTGTTTGACTTAGATACAATATCACAGGCGAGACACATATTGAATACAATATATAAGGTTCGTTTGTACCTACAGACATCGAGCGTGTACAGACAAATTACTATTATTCCATACTAAGATAGATAAATAAGATAGGTTTAACTTGATAAAGTTTTGCGATTTGTTAACATATTATTTAGTTTTAAAATTACAGGAACTAGGGAGCGTGTCATAGCAACGGCCGGCGAAGTGCCAGAACCAAGTTTTACTAGGTGATTCAAATTAGCTAACAGATCTACTGTTTTAGGAATTGATAATTTGGGTAACAGATCTACTCATCATCATCATTTCAGCCATAAAACGTCCACTAATGAACAAAGGCTTCCCTCATGAGTCTCCATGAAGGGTAGTTGCCATACTCACCACGCTTGGCAGGCGGGTTGGCGAGCGCAGTATGGGATGTTGATATATGGAAAGACGCTGCTGCCCATCTTTCTGAGGTATCCCTTAGCAGGCTTTTACTGCATCCACGGGCATGAGAGGAGGGGTAACATTCTACTGCCGGCGCCCCACGGCTGAACTCAGATCTACTATTTTGGCACAAATATGATTTAATATTATTGATTTAATATATTGGTTATTGATAAAATCGTACCCCCTTTTAAGTCTGTATGTCTAGCACTGGGTTTATGTCCATAATGTATACCTTGTATGTATCAAAACTTAAACTCACTAAGTTAATCCCCGGTATAACATAATTTAATATATATGTATAATATAACGTAACAAGCCGTGGGGTACCGGCAGTAGAATGTTACCCCTCCTCTCATGCCCGTGGAAGCAGTAAGAGCCTGCTAAGGGATACCTCCGGAAGATGGGCAGCAGCGTCTTGCCGTGTATCAACATGCCGTACTGCGCTCGCCAACCCGCCAGCCAAGCGTGGTGAGTATGGCAACTACCCCTCATGAAGATCCATGAGGGAGGCCTGTGTTCAGTAGTGGACGTCTTACAGCTGAAATGATGATGATGATGATAACATAATACGGTACTACCAACCAAATATAAGCAAGTACTCACCAGAGATGTACAGAGAGATGGTGGGTGTCGGGGTGCCCATGGCGATGCAGAGGATGGTCATGCTGGAGCCCTCCACCACGAGATTCACGGGGTTCACGGTCGGGGGCTGTGGGCAATAAATAATAATAAAGTATACGTCTCGTTGTCCCAAGTGAAGATCGCGGGATCACTGCATAGACGGAACAATAACAGAAAGGAATACGGATAACTTGAAAACGTATCAACATCGCCTTAACACGCTTGGTCCGTGTTAATGATATTTGTTGATGAGTTTTATGACATTTCTACACCAAATCATAGTTTCTCAAGGAATACGGGTAACTTGAAAACGTATCAGCACCGCCTTAACACGCTTGGTCCGTGTTAATGATATTTGTTGGTGAGTTCAAAGTTTTATGACATTTCTACACCAAATCATAGTTTCTCAATGCAAATGCTTAACCTTGAGCGCTATGTTTACATACAATATTCAACGAGTTCCTTCGATTCCTTATGGATTCCATCATCAGAAGTGAGTTTTGAAAAATGGGACCTAATTTTATTTTCTATTCGAACTAAAAAATAAAATTCCAGATCGGTGCCTACATAAACAACGGAAGTGCTGAGGTAACATAGATAACAAAGAGAAAAAAAGAGGATATGAGAACCTTCTCCTTTTTTTTAAGTCGGTTAAAAACATAAAGTGACTCTTAGACGATGGAAAGTAAGTACATTAGAAGTTTTAATTTGTTTGAAACACAAGTCAGGGAAAGATGCGAACATGAAACGTGATTTTGGTTAGGGTTCCGAATAAAAGTGGTTTAAAGGAACCCCTAAGGTGTGACTCTGTCTGCTCGTCCATCGTCTGTCTGTCACAGTTAGTTATTTCACGACCTACTCCTGGCTGACTCATCGTCGACTTAGTATTTGGAAGGAAAGCTTAAATAGCATATTCGCCTAAGTATATGACTATATAAAAATATTAGATTTTTATTGAGTTTTAAAATGGAATTTCTAGGCCAAATGGATTATTTAAGGTTTTTATTTAGAAATTATAAAACACCTTTATTTTTTCTGTCAGTTTTTTTTATTATTAAGAACAATTACAAGAAATATAAGGCGTCATCCCTCCATCGCCGCCTGGGCCGACCTCGTGGTCTGCGCCCGTTTTGGACCCCATGTTCCCTTACCCTACGTTGGACCCTTATAGTTCCTCCGACACACAGCATACGAGTTCAGCCCGGTCCCAGGAAAGAACGGAGGTCTTTGCCCTGCATTGTGACAATTTAAGATTTAAAATAATAATAGTAATAACATAAAATCTTTAGAACTTGTTAAACTTTCGCGATTTGTTAAATACATATACAAATACACCATAAAATCTTGTATTTTAAAAACTAAAATGTGAAATCTTTTGCATTTCTCACCGTCTCCACTATGCTATCAAATATTTAGTATTCAATAATCATCAGTTTTCAATATGTTATTTCATTACATCAATTATTTAGTGCCGTGGGGTGCCGTCAGTAGAATGTTACCCCTCCTCTCCTACCCGTGGATGCAGTAAGAGCCTGATAAGGGACACCTCCGGAAGATGGGCAGCAGCGTCTATCCGTGTATCAACATCCCATACTGCGCTCACCAACCCGCCTGCCAAGCGTGGTGAGTATGGCAAACTACCCCTCATGGATATCCATGAGGGAGGCCTGTGTTCATCAGTGGACGTTTTATGGCTGAAATGATGAATTATTTAGTATTTCTCAACGTTTTTAATAAGCTATCTCATAACATAAATATTTAGTATACATCACCGTTTTCAATAAGCTATCTCATCCAAATGATTTCCTGTATCCGCGTCTAAACGTCCCAAATCTCCGCAATTAAGGTACCTTACCTTTAATCCGCGTGCAGAAAAGCATTTATCGGAAAAATAAATTTTCTTTAACACTTCGTTACTGTACCTCCCCTCTCAGTCCGGTTTATTGCGCTTCAAAAGAGCCATTTGCATTTTTTGATGGAAGGGGAGATTGGGGAATCTCCGCGGGAGACTTGAATGGAATCAGGCTCTTGTAATGTTCTCGTTACTTGTTCAAAGTTGGATAATAAAAGATTGATGTTGGAAGATAATGCTCAAAGTAGAACTATGTAGATGTATAAATGAGTAAAAGCTCGAGGTTATTGCCAACAAATATCCCAAACCATGTTTACTAGGTAAATATTTATTAGCTCGAAGCAATAACATATTGCTTCGAGATATATTTAAGTACTTAGATATGTTATTGTTTTACGCAGTAATTTTACGAATTGGATTTACCAGAGGCAATAGTACTCCTGGACAATTGTAAGAATCGTGTCAATCGTGTCAATCCTGTCAATAATGATAATCGAGTTAATCAAGTCAGCCACAAATATTTTCCGAGAAATAATGATTGCTTTTCTCCATCAAAGTTTCAATCGTGTCAATTGTGTCCATCGTGTCAATCCTGTCAATCGTGTCAATCCTGTAAATCGTGTCAATCCTGTAAATCCTGTAAATTTTGTCAATGTTGTCAGTTGTGTCAATCCTGTCAATCGTGTCAGTCGTGTCAGCCGTGCCAACCGTGTCAATTGCGTCAATCGTGTCAGTCATGCCACTGCATGACAAGACAGACTAGTCATCGGTGCTCACCTCCACATAGGCGGGGTAGGCGGGGTCCGTCCACGCCAGCAGCGTCTCGGAGGGCTGGCTGTCCCCCGCCGCGGCGTGCGCGCGCACCCACACCACGTACTGCGTGTTGGGAGTCAGCTTCTCCAGCGTGTGCCCCGGGACCGTGGTGGTGATGTTCGTGACGTTGCCTTGGTTCTGCGCGTTGGGGGATTTGAAGAACATCCTATATGGAACAAACGAAAATAGAAAAAAATAAGATATACCCAAGGAAATGGATAGAAAGATATTCAGCTGCCGTGGCGTGCTCGCAGTAGAATGTTAACCATACTCTCATGCCCGTGGATGCAGTAAAAGCGTGCTAAGGGATACCTCCGGTAGATGGGCAGCAGCGCCTTTCCGTGTATCAACATCCCGTACTGTGCTCGCCAATCCGCCTGCCAAGCGTATGAGTATGGCAGCTACCCCTCACGGAGATCCTTGATGGAGGCTTGTGTTTAGTAGTTGACGTTTTACGGCTGAAATAATGATGATTAGTGATTTATGACAGCATGATCATTATAGCCATCCACTCCAGCGGTGGTTATTCGTGAAGTAGTAGCCTTGGTTTTGTGCGTTGGGCGATTTGAAGAAACAACCCACGAGAGATGAACAAAAGTAGACAAATTCAGGATAAAGCTAATAAAAAGGATGAAACGATATTCATCTGAGTGCTCTATTCTATGGCACCATTACCATTTTCCCCTGAAATAATCTAAGTACTAACACATATTTAAACGGGTATTTATCGCGCTATTTCGCAGTCTTCCCGGGACCTCGATGGGTGCAATCCTGTCGAAACGTCGGGCAATAATAAAGGTAAATAGCGCGATAAATACCCGTTTAAATATGTGTTAATAATGTGTCGTGATCGCGAAAGTTTAAAAAAGACTAATCTAAGTACTGCTTAGAATTGCTTTTGTTATCATTAACCTAAAGATAGAAAGTATGGCATACCTATTGAACAACAATACAAAAGGTACATTTTAAGAAAATACCTGAGTTGTTCGGGTTATTTCATAACGTAAGAGTAAGCTCCTTTGATGCCATCCAAAGAAACCGCATTGCTAAATTCATGTCCAGGGTTGACATGTGTAAAAATAGATCCAAACTAAAATGTATAAACGCTGGACGGAATTGACATCCTGAGTTATACCTACCAAGGTAATAATTTTATTTTCTATTTTAAATTGTAAGAATTTTATATGGATCTTATGTCTGAAATAAAGATAAATTATTATTATTATAACACTTGTGTGTAATTCAATGGTTGATTTGGCTTTTAAAAGCCTTTTATTGTGTTTAATGTGTGTTCACACAGAGATTTGCGATAAACAAAACACTCCTATTTTGTTTTCTTTTTGTAATTGCCCCAAAAAGAGACAACTACTGTTAAATCTAAATGCATTGAGAGAAAATAGATGCAGATATTTTTATATTAGGGGTTGAAGTATGAAATTGCCGATTTGTACTGAAAAATTGTTTTTTTTTTTTTAATTTAATCAAAATAATTACCATTATTATCTATACATTGCTGCCATCTAATAGGAAGGTCATTTATGCCTTTGCGATGGAGCTCTGGTGATCTAGATTCGACAAACTGTGTGAAAGCATTTTGTACTGCCTCCTGAGAAGAAAACTTTTTCTTTTTACCGTTATTGCTTGACCAGATCGGAGAAAGCTATAGTGAATAAATAATAAATAATAATAAATAATGCTGGACAAATCACACAGCATCATCTAGCCACAAGCTAAGCAGAGCTTGTGTTATGGGTACTAGATAACTAATATACTTAATACATTATTAATACATAGATAGATATTTTTGTTATATATAGAAAAACACCCAGAACACCCTGAACAAATATCTGCAGATCGTACAGACATTTTCCCGAGGCGGGAATCGAACCCGCAACCCATTGCGTCGCAGGCGGACCTTCACCCGCCCTTCACCCACAGAGCTCGTCCATAACACCATGCTGAGACCACCAAACAGTTACCATTACCTTTTTATTGGTACTTTTATTGGGCTTTAGGACACTGTTGCGGCGTTTGACCTGGGGTCAGCCGTTGCATTTTTAGCTTACGGTTATCGTATTGAAACCACTTTTCATCACATGTCACAATTCGATCCATTCATTTTTGTATCGATTCAACATGGCTAAACAAGTTTTAACACGCGTTTCTTTCTGCAGATCAGTGAAATCATGAGGCACTCATTTTTCATATTTTTTTATTTTATTGATTTGACGCTAATGAGTAATAAATAAAAATATCGGTAAGGTAACGTTAAACCATGCCGCTAATTCCTGGATAGTTTGGCTGGGATCGGATTCCACCATCTCTTTCAATTCTTTGTTATTCACCTGTGTGGGCGGTCTTCCACGTGGTTCGTTCTTCAAATCAAAGTTTCCATCACGAAAGCGTTTAAACCAAAATCGCACGGAGCGTTCATTAGCAGTCCCCTCTCCAAACGCAACATTGATATTACGAGCTGTTTCTGTCGCGTTAGTTCCGCGTCGGAACTGGTATTCAAATTCCATAGGTACCATGTGAAAAAAGTTTCACTCAAAAATCTCAAACCATGAATGTTCTATGTCAATTCAAATTACCTATTACAAGAAAACGGCAATTTCATAATTTTACCCCTATTATTATTAAAAAAGAAACGTGCAATTTTTCGTATAAATAGGAATTCAAAAAGGTTGCTTAGTATAGTAATAGCAAACCTCTTTTGTTTGACATAAAAATAATCCTAAACCTAAAGCTTTAAAACTTTTCGCAGCGAAACGAGTTTCTATAATTTCTGCATGTTTATTATCAACTTTTTCTCACCTTTGTTTTGTTTTTATCTTGTTTTAAGTCTACAAACTTTTGCTCTCGAGGTTTATTTTTATTCCTTAATATTTATTGTCTGTTTCGTTTGTTTTTCTGTACGTCAATAAGTACGCTTCAGACTGTCTTGTTATTTCTTCTGGTTACTCTAAGTAGACTAAACTGAGAGTATGGTATAGGATGCTAGGCAAGCCTGATCCGTTAATACTTGTCCCAGGCACTACATCGTCTCGTATTGCATTGGTTAAAAGACGACGCTTTATAAATCCGTTCTAGATACATACATAAGTGAAGGCTATTTTGTCGTATGTTATTTTATGCCTTTACAATTTTCTGTGCTACAGCAACCGGCTTCAGACTGAAGACTGAAGCCGCCTATTGTAACACAGTTTACAGGTCTGGATTAAATTAATAGTACTTCTTGACCGCGGTCACCAGTTGCAGTTGTGATAGGGATATCACAACTGCCGAGTTACCGGCTCACATCAGGTAGGCGGCTTGTTTCGTCATTATGGCATATAAAAATATATCCTATTCTCATCAAGTTTGAATGTTTCTTTTTATGACAATAAGTTAGGTACGTGGGGAAAATACGTGTTATATTTAGTAAATGATTCCAAGCCACGATAATTTCAAATTCAGTAAATGTTTCTTATTACTGTATTGTCTAGTAAAACTGGTGCTGTGTCTAAGCACAGCGTACGCTGAGTTGGCGACCGATTTATGCTGCGTTCTATTATATTTTGAAACTTTGTAATTTATTACCTTGTTTGTGAGACAGACATAAAAGCCGTGGTATGTACCCCCTACTTTCAATCCGAAGGTCGTGGGTTCGATACCGGCAGTGCACCAATGGATTTTTCTTTCTTGAAAAATGTATGTGCACACTTAACACGTGCTTTAACGGTGAAGGAAACATCGTGAGGAAACCCGCGGCTTAGTTAGCTTCAGACGTATTGACCTGTTCTTTCCTCTGAATAATAGCTGACTAAGCTGAGAGGATGGTATAGGTGCTGGGCAAGCCTAATCCATCTAAGTCCCAGGCACTGCAGCGTCCCGTACAACATGATTACCAGTTGCATGCAAAGGCCTTACATAGGCGACTAAAATAAATGCTTCATCTTTCTCTCTTTCTTATTTCTTTCTTTAGTACTCACGTGTAAGATATCTTCTCGTCCGGCTGGGAGAACTGAGGTGGTTGCCACGTCAGCGTCAGCCACGTCGCGGAGTGAGACGATACGGAGAGGGAGTGAGGCGGAGACGTGATGCCGGAGATGCGCTTCTCTGCTGTGTAACAAAAGAAGCTAGATGACTAAATTGTTATTGTCTTTCTGTCATGCAGATTAACGAAATCTACGCGGCCATTCACGATTGGCCTCATGAATAAGCTCAGAGTCGCTCAACGAGCTATGGAGAGGGCTATGCTCGGGGTTTCTTTACGCGATCGAATCAGAAATGAGGAGATACGTAGAAGAACTCGGGTCACCGACATAGCCAAACGGATTAGCACGTTAAAGTGGCAATGGGCAGGCCATGCAGCTCGCAAAACAGATGGCCGATGGGGCCGAAAAGTTCTCGAGTGGAGGCCACGGACCGGCAAGCGCAGCGTAGGACGTCCACCAACAAGATGATGACCAGGTGAAGACCGCAGGTCGACGGTGGATGCAGATCGCTTCCAACCGCAATAACTGGAAATCCATGAGGGAGGCCTATGTCCACGGCTGAAATGATGATGATGATGACACGGCCATGTATTTTTTTCTTTTTTAACGTATTGGATGTGCATCAGCCGACCGCTACCGCGGGAGACCGAGACGGCTGGAAAAAGGGGAGGGAGGCTTTCGCCCTACAGTGGGACAACACGCGCTTAAATAAAATATTCATCATTCCAGTCGTAAAAAGTCACTGAACAGGCCTCCCTCATGGATCTCCATTAGGGGTAGTTGCCATACTCACCACGCTTGGCAGGCGGGTTGGCGAGCGCAGTACGGGATGTTGATACACGAAAAGACGCTGCTGCCTATCTTCCGGAGGTATCCCTTAGCGGGCTCTTACTGCATCCACGGGCATGAGAGGCATAACATTCTACTGCCGGCACCCCACGGAAAATCTTGTATTTTATCTTGTAAATAAGATATTATCCCGCTAATATCATAAAGCCGAAAGTTTGTTTGGATGGAGGTTTGTTACCTCTTCACGCAAAAACTAGGCTACGGATTGAGCTGAAACTTTGCACATGTATTGATGTTGACTAGGATTAACACATAAGCTACTTTTTATTCGGGTACAACACTAGCGAAGCGGCGGGCAGAAGCTAGTAAATAAATAAATAACGTATTCCAAAATAACCGCGATACGTTATATCGAAAGGTCGTATTTTGTATGTTATTTTATGTATAAAGGCCGTCACACGTTGGTACGCGCCTCGGTACCGAATTATGACGTCACGAGCCCCCACTCCTAAACTTCAACTCGCCTTATCTAAGTAATAATTCATTAATATGAAAAATAAAAAAATACGTGTCTAATATTTTTGTATTATCAAAAAGACGTACTAAATAGAATTTTCGCATGAGGGATTTGTTGCCATACTCACCACGCTTGGCAGCCGGGTTGGCAGCACGGGATGTTGATAAACGGAAAAACGCTACTGCCCATTTACGGGAAGCGTCCCTTGGCAGATTATTACTGAATCCACGGGCAAGAGAGGAGAGGCTTCATTCTTCCGGCGCCCGACGGTAATGAGAATGCTTACCGTCCATTAAATTGTTTCTTTAGTCAAGCCGGAAGTAAAAGCCACTTTTTATGATACTTAGCAGTTCCCTTCCACTCGCAAACGCCAACTGAGTTGTGAAATTTCTCAGCTTTTGTATAACGACTACAAAAGAACTTTCAAAACTTAGTTGTCATATAACATGCGAAAGTTCAGGTTGTCTGCAACATGCGTGTCACAGCTGCTTCTTCACGACTTAGAATTGTGAATTAAAAGTTAACTTGTTCACGTAAATCTGCGGCCCATCTGAGAGCGGGTACGGACTGTAGTATTCTTAGTTAAGGCGACGCATTGATAAACATGCCGTAGGGTGCCGGCAGTAGAATGTTACACCTCCTCTCATACCCGTGGATGCAGTAAGAGCCTGCTAAGGAAAACCTCCGGAAGATGGGCAGCAGCGTCTTTCCGTGTATCAACATCCCGTACTGCGCTCGCCAACCCGCCTGCCAAGCGTGGTGAGTATGGCAACTACCTCTCATGGAGATCCATGAGGGAGGCCTGTGTTCAGTAGTGGACGCTTTACGGCTGAAATGATGAGATATATGTATGTACTGACCTTCATCAGTGACGTTGAAGAGCACCATACTGGAAGGCAGCGACTCGCCGTGGTCGTTGACCGCGACCACGAACACGTGGTACGTGCTGTTGGCCTCCATGCCCTCGAGGTGGACCGCCGTGTCACTCACGTTCAAGTGCTGGAAAGAAGCCTGATTTAGATTTGGCACGCATTTTAGTGGGGTGCCAGCAGTAGAATGTTGTCACTGCGTGGACCTCGCAAGGCGTCCCTAACAACTCTTCAATATCTGTACTTACGTTATAGCTAGCTTGCATCTGATTGTAGCTGTAAGGTGGGCGTTTTTGCCGTCAGTGGGTGCCGTTCAATGGAGCAACAGCCTGTCACCTATGGTCTGGTCACTGCGTGCACCTCGCACAGCGGCCCTGGTAGGATGTAACTGAGCCACGGAAGTCAGCCACATTTCTATATCTATAATCACATTATAACTAGCTTGCATCTGATTGTTGCCGTCAGTGGGTGCCGTTCAATCGAGCAGCACTCTGTCAACAATGGCCTGGTCACTGCGTGGACCTCGCAAGGCGTCCCTTGATGCAACTGACCCAAGGAACTCATCAACACTTCAATATCTGTACTCACATTATAGCTAGCTTGCATCTGATTGTAGCTGTAAGGTGGGCGTTGTTGCCGACAGTGGGTGCCGTACAATCGAGCAGCGTTCTGTCAGCAACGGTCTGGTCACAGCGTGGACCTCGCGCGGCGGTCCTGGTAGTATGCAACTGAGCCACGGAAGCTTGCATCTGATTGTAGCTGTAGGATAGGCGTTTTTGCCAACAGTGGGTGCATTACAATCGAGCAGCTTTCTGTCAGCAACGGTCTGGTCACAGCGTGGACCTCGCGCGGCGGTCCTGGTAGTATGCAACTGAGCCACGGAAGCTTGCATCTGATTGTAGCTGTAGGATAGGCGTTTTTGCCAACAGTGGGTGCATTACAATCGAGCAGCTTTCTGTCAGCAACGGTCTGGTCACAGCGTAGACCTCGCGCGGCGGTCCTGGTAGTATGCAACTGAGCCACGGAAGCTTGCATCTGATTGTAGCTGTAGGATAGGCGTTTTTGCCAACAGTGGGTGCATTACAATCGAGCAGCTTTCTGTCAGCAACGGTCTGGTCACAGCGTGGACCTCGCGCGGCGGTTCTGGTAGTATGCAACTGAGCCACGGAAGCTTGCATCTGATTGTAGCTGTAGGATAGGCGTTTTTGCCAACAGTGGGTGCATTACAATCGAGCAGCTTTCTGTCAGCAACGGTCTGGTCACAGCGTGGACCTCGCGCGGCGGTCCTGGTAGTATGCAACTGAGCCACGGAAGCTTGCATCTGATTGTAGCTGTAGGGTGGGCGTTTTTGCCAACAGTGTGTGCCGTACAATCGAGCAGCTTTCTGTCAGCAACGGTCTGGTCACAGCGTGGACCTCGCGCGGCGGTTCTGGTAGTATGCAACTGAGCCACGGAAGCTTGCATCTGATTGTAGCTGTAGGATAGGCGTTTTTGCCAACAGTGGGTGCATTACAATCGAGCAGCTTTCTGTCAGCAACGGTCTGGTCACAGCGTGGACCTCGCGCGGCGGTCCTGGTAGTATGCAACTGAGCCACGGAAGCTTGCATCTGATTGTAGCTGTAGGGTGGGCGTTTTTGCCAACAGTGTGTGCCGTACAATCGAGCAGCTTTCTGTCAGCAACGGTCTGGTCACTGCGTGGACCTCGCGAGGCTGCCCTAATTGGATGCAACTGAACAAAGGTGGTCGTGAAATTTATATATTGTACTGTACTCACATTATAACTAGCTTGCATCTGATTGTAGCTGTAGGGTAGCGTGTTGTTGTCTAGCTTCTGCCAGTGTACCACGTAGGAGGAGGCGTTGTTGCCGTCAGTGGGCGCCGTCCACTCGAGCAGCACTTTGTCACCCGTCACGATCGCGTGGAACTCGCGCGGTGGCCCCGGCAGGATGCCCGTGCCTGAGAAATGGGTTTTATGGATGGTTGTAATAAAGTTTACAGTTGAATGACAATGTTGGTTGTAGTTTTGAGTTTAATGACAATTGGCTGGAGGAAGGTTTTATACATCCTCATATTATGACGCCCTCTGCGGCGCAGTTGGTTTAATAGCCGGCTTAGACGTAGCAGATTGCGGGTTCTATCCCTGCTCGGGACAAATGTTTGCTTTATTTGCAGATATTTGTCTGGGTTTTTTCTTAGTATGATACATATTTATTTATAAAAGTATTATGTTCACCATCCGGTGCCCATAACACGAATTCATATTAATTTGGGGCTAGATGGTGCTGTGTGAAATGTCTAACAATCTAGTTAGATAAATAAATAAATAATGCTGGACAATTCACACAGATACCTCTGGAAGATGGGCAGCAGCGTCTTTACGTGTATCAACATCCCATACTGCGCTCGCCAACCCGCCTGCCAAGCGTGGTGAGTATGGCAACTACCCCTCATGGATATCCACGAGGGCGGCCTGTGTTCAGTAGTGGACGTTTTACGGCTGAAATGATGAATTCACACAGCATCATTTAACCCCAAGCTAAGCAGAGTTTGTGTTGTGGGTACTAAATAGATAGATAGATATATAAAGTATTTATTTTTTTCACCAACACATACATACAACATTAGTTAATGACCCAAATTTTTATGAATTCTTCTGGAGTTGAAGTTTTTTAAATTTTATTTTATCTCCAGCCAAATATAGAACCAATATGAAACAAACTAATCTGGAGAACGCCAGTAGAATCAGAGTATTATGTCAGTTGAGTGAGTCCAATAAAAACACTGACCTTCCTCAAAGCACTGCACGATATTTCCAATGTAGGGGACGCAGCTGTTGACGCCGCCGGTGAAGGCGCCGGCGCACACGCCGCGACACGAGGCCGGCACGCCGCGCCGCATGCAGCACGCCTCGTGGTTGCGACCTGGAGGGAAACAAGGAATTCAAAATAAATAAATAAATAATTCTGGACAAATCACACAGCACCTTCTAGCCCCAAGCTAAGCAGAGCTTGTGTTATGGGTACTAGATGACTGATATACTTAATATATTATATATATACTACATAGATAGATATTTTTATTTTATTTAGAAAAACACCCAGAACACCCTGAACAAATATCTGCAGATCGTACAGACATTTGTCCCGAGGCGGGAATCGAACCCGCAACCCTCTTGCAGCGCAGGCGGACCTTCGCCCGTCTAAAATAATCGTTAGGCAGCAGAATCAAAGCCGTAGAATCCACTACTGGAATGTCCGGCTTCCATCATGGACTTTGAGATCCAAGTACTGATCATGAGGGGCTGCTACCATACACACCACGCTTGGCAGGCGGGTTGGCGAGCGCAGTACGGGATGTTGCTACACGGATAGACGCTGCTGCCCATCTTCCGGAAGTATCCCATACCAGGTTCTTACTGCATCCACGGGCATGAGAGGATGGGCAATATTCTACTGCCGGAACCTCACGGCATTCCTCTTTCTCTATCATCTGCTGGTATATTCTTACCTCCAGCACCACATCTCAGCAGTTTGTGGAACTCCTGAGCGCAGAGTGGGGCCAACATCCTCAGGTCAGACATCTTAGCGTCGTAGGAGCAAAGCGGCATGCACACCCCAGCGAGCTGAACGCGCGCGCAGCACGCCGTCACATTGTAGTTGTTGGACACCTCCTCTTCTTCTTCTATCACCTGGAGGAGTATGTTGCTCGTGAAGTTGCCTCAAGTGCTAATGAGCCGTGGGCTGATTACGTTATGATCTGTTCCGAATCTTGCCCAGTGCTAAGGAGCCGTACGTACGTACTAGGTACGTAATCAGCCTACGGCTCATTAGCACTGGGCAAGGCTTGCAACAGGCGTATATCTCGCGATCATCGCTGTCAAACGTAATTTTTTTTGTATTTACATACTACAAAATTGACAGTACACTGGCAGAATTGTGTAAAACCAAACAAAAAAGCCAAAAAAGAAGAAGAAAAAGAAGAAGAAGACTATTGACAGCGACAATCGCGAGATATACGCCTGTTGCGAACCTGTCGCCAGATACGTATCAGCCTGCCGTTTTCAGGAAAAAAAAGTGTTTTCCACATAACATAACAGACGGAGAACTTGTTAAACTTTCGCGATCTGTTAACATATTATTAATTTTTAAATGTAGGATTTTATTTTATATTATATGATTCAGAGAAATTCGGGAAAATAATTGAAAAGGTACGTGATAAAATGCTGTATTTAAAAACGAATAATAACAGATGGAGCTAGCAAGCGGAGTTAGCTAATTTGTTGATGATTTATAATTGTCATAATTAGTGTTTCCAACTCAGAAGATGTATTCCGTCCTCAGACGAGATTAGACGATCTCGTCTAAGATTCCGTCATCAGAGGTTTCCTGGCAGTAATAGAACGCTAACACTATCTAATAAGGTTAAGGAACCTATTTTAGATGTTTTTACTTTTTAATAATAAAAAACATATGACTTATTTTAAATATGTAAAAAACCAACCTTATCTCCAAAGTTTGCGGAGATAAGCACCTGAAACTTTTATAGCTAATAGGAGCGTATATGAAGATTACACGAAAGTTATAGAAAAAAGTAAAGTTCACTATTATCTTTTCAATGTTCTTTTTCTGTGTTTTGGTTACTAGGTTGTGAAAAAATAAATGTTTTTGTATTTTGTCCCATAACTATTGATCGCTAATCGTTTTCCACGCACCTGACTCTCAGTCCTGAAGATGAGCCGTGGAGATGGGTCACCAACGCCATGCTCGTTCACAGCCTCCACGTAGATCTCGTAGTCCGTGTTCGATTCCAGATCCTCCAGGATGTGCGGAGAGTGCACCTGGGAAAAAAAGTCTTTAACATAAATTGGAAAGGGAGGTCTTTTCGCCGACTCCACGTCATGGTGCACCACGTCTCCACTTTGTATTCAGCAGAGAAACGATCAATATACATAAACCTTCTAATTTTAATTCTGGTAGGGGATACCAGATCTGCTCTGACGTCCCGCATTGGGGTCTATTGTGCATTGTCCCCCGAGATACTACGCCGACCCTAACCAGCCGAACTCCTTGAAATACCGGAGAAGGACTCGGGACCGCTGGCAGCATTCAATCAGCATCCCCGCAGGATATGAAGATGTTTTAGAAAAAGGGCATGACTCCATGAGCTCCTTTAGTCCACAAAGGAAGTGAGATTAAAAACGGATCTCGCTTTCTTGTGGCACTACACTGCAGCAGCACGTGCTCCACTGTCTCCCGCGCACTTGCTACATAATCCACTGTCTGTAACCCCTGTCTTGGTGGCTAAAAGCTGTATTACACTACACGATATTCAGGCCCGGTAGTTAGGGCGCCCTAATCGCCCTAACTACCAAGCAAGGCTTGCCGGGTCCGACCGGTCGCCCTAGTTACGCCTTACGCTCTAACTCTTATTACACCACTCTTAGTAAGGGTAAGGGTACCTGAATACCGTGTAATGTCATACAGGCTTTAGATCATAGTGTCCCGTGATGATACCCACCATCATCCGTAGGTCTTGTCTTGTCATCATACGCAAAGATTTGCACATAAAACTACTAGACCGATTTCCAAAATTCTTTCAACGTTAGAACGCTACATTCTCTCATAACATGACATGGAATACAAGGATAAAATACAGCCTCTATTTTATCCTTGTGTTCCCACGGGAACAGGATATACGGTGAAACTGCGGAGCGCTGCTTGTAATAGATAGATAGATAGACTTT
This sequence comes from Pasiphila rectangulata, assembly GCA_963082625.1. Classification (NCBI taxonomy): domain Eukaryota; kingdom Metazoa; phylum Arthropoda; class Insecta; order Lepidoptera; family Geometridae; genus Pasiphila; species Pasiphila rectangulata. The sequence continues at coordinate 17,746,067 of OY720251.1, read as the reverse complement.
TATTTGGCAACAAAACAACACAGACAAAACACAGTACGTATACAAGACTAAATTAAGTAACTTTACACTTAGAGTATGAAAAATAATAATAATAGCTAACATACAATGCGATTAGGTTGATTTTTACACAAACACATAATAAAGATAGTCGGGCAGGGCACCAGTAAGTCCTTTCTGTGCCGCTGTTAGCGAAAAAGGACCAGTCTCAGCTATATGACGAGCTCTGTGGCGCAGCGGGCGAAGGTCTGCCTGCGCTGCAAGGGGTTGCGGGTTCGATTCCCGCCTCGGGACAAATGTCTGTACGATCTGCAGATATTTGTTCAGGGTGTTCTGGGTGTTTCTCTATATATAATAAAAATATCTATCTATGTAGTATAATGTATTAAGTATATCAGTCATCTAGTACCCATAACACAAGCTCTGCTTAGCTTGGGGCTAGAATGTGCTGTGTGATTTGTTCAGAATTATTTATTTATTTATTTATATGCTGCTCCATGGCTCCAGAGCTCAATAAATAAAACAAAACTTTAGCCATTCGTACAAAGCATAGCTCCAACTCAATTAGCTTTGATTGCCAGTGTACAAGGCACCCCGATACCCCGGACCCCGTGGCAGGCAGCCAAACCAGGACCTGTTGCTGGCCTCTCGGGACTTCCTTGTTGTTTTAAGAAGCTAATTGAGGTGCGGTCTGTACGAAACAAGAACTCCGATTTGCAAAAGCAGGTTGCAATGAATATGTAACTAGTACAAAAATTCTCAATTTATATTGATATAGTGAATCGGATAATTATGTTATGTTGTATAAACGAATTGAATTGCCTGTGGATGCAGTCACAATCTGCTAAGGGTCACCTCCGGTAGATGGGTAACAGCGTTTTTCTTGTATCAACATCCCGTAATGAGTTAACCCGCCTGCCAAGCGTGGTGAGTATGGCAACAACCTCCTTCATGATTAATTTATTTATTTTTTAGGACGCCCAGCAGAAGTAGCACTTAACATTTTTTCTTACTTATACATTAATATTTGAACTATGTAGTATTCCAATTACAGGGTGCCACAGCATGCGTTATAATAATATTGCTCGACTAAATTAAACTAAACTTGTGCTTAAATAAAAATAATATAGAACTAGGTAAATACTTAAAAGTATAGTAAGTACTTATTTTTAGTTACCATGAGTTTCATCATAAATAAAGAATATTGTTTATGAAACAAAATTTGAAAGATTTGAAAATAGAAATAAATTATATACAAGAAATTAGGGGTTTCAAACGTTGCAATAATATTGCATTTTTTTTCTAGGTAAACGAGTTGGTGCATGTAATTTATTAATTATTTCGGGACAATCTATATTTTCGTTGAAAAGTTTGTGAAGGAAAACTAGGTCTAGATACATATGTTCTGCGGTTAGATAGTTCATTATTTTTGTAGTAGTCGAGTCTTTTTTTTATAGCTGTGCAATTTCTTAGGCATATTATCGCCATATGACGTGATATAAAAATCGTCTTTGCACACTTTCTATCCTTTTAGAATAAATGTTGTAGTGCGGGCTCCAAATTAAGCTGCCGTATTCCAGAATTGGCCTAACAAGTGTGTAAAAAGTTTTAATATTGTAGATGAGCGCCTAAATTCCTTGCTATTCCTTATGATGAATCCCAGAGTTTTAAAGCTTTTCGTGGAAGTTGTAATAATATGTTTGTCAAATTTAAGATAGGGATCGAAGGTAACTCCTAAATCTGTGATCTAGTCAACAGCAGTAAGTTCCTTGGAGATTCACGAAGGAGGCCTAAGTCCAGCAGTGGACGTGGACAGTAATACAGGTACGATATACTGAAGACGGTTGCGGAATGCGCATAAACGGAACAAACTTTACGTTCCATTTCGGAATAGCGCAGCAACATTGCCTTAGTTGCTATTAACTCAAGGTTGCTGCCCAAAATCAGGCCATAACCGCATTTGCTGAGTACGTCTTCTAAGACGTACTTAAAGATAAAAATAAAAAAAGATAAAAATATGTTTGTTTTGTCACTTATTACGAACAGTTATAAAATTATTAATAGCACTAAGTCAAAGTGACAAAAAAAAAACTTCGACGTCTATAAAGTACCATCGTCTGTGTCTAGATCACGCGACTACCTCCGTGGCTTAGTTTGTCTGACTGATACGCAGAAGGGTTCGATTCCCACCGCAAGACAAATGTTTGTAAATTTTCTGCAGATATAAATATCTATTTATAATTATATTTATAAATATTTAGCAGATATAAAATACATTTTTTTATTCAATCGTCTAGTACCCATAACACAAGCTCTGTGCTTATGTGAAAGTTCTGCTGTGTAAAATGTCCAGAATTATTTATTTATCAATTAACGCGGAGTCCAAACTTTCTTACTCAGCATCCGCGTAGTCAATGTTCCACAGCCCTATTAGACTATGTTAAACGGGAAGGAAGTGTTTGTACAAGGGAATTTATTCAACGTTGTTTGAATAACTTGTGCCCTGCATTATTCATACGTGCGAGTAGTGTTGGCGTACTGTGATAAAATACAATTGCTTATGGTCGTCGCACATCGAGGGTTTTGTTGAATATTCCATGTTTGATACTGGTAGCTGCCGGCAGCTTGGCGCGCGTTTTGCCGGGATCGATGATGAAATTAAAATAAATTTTACGTCATGGCTGCAGGTGGTGGTCAGTGACCACCGCATAGTCACGTTGATGGTGAGATAGAGATGATAAAGCGCATCAACTATTACATTCTTTAAGCCCGGTTTCTCCCTCTACAGGCAAGTACTGAATTTATTTTGTAAAAACGGAAATTACTCACGTAGTATTGTAACATCGAAGATTATTCCGACACGTTTCGATTTTTCAAGAAAATCATCATCATGGGATTGAATGCCCGTCCGCGCGTATGGCCGTCATGACACTGGCGCTGGCGGCGGCGCGTGCCGCGCGATCCTCGTACCGTTCCCGTAATTCTCATTTTTACAAAATGAATAGTATAGTTCAGGTTAATTTTGAAAGTGGAAAAGGACTTAATTTGTTTCGTGGGCGCCTTGTTTTGAGGATGTTAGATGGCGGTTCTCCTGCCTTGTCGACTAGCTTGCATCGTCTTGTAATGCAGATACTGCGCATTATCAAGGCCGCGGGTGGTGAACAGAGAACCACCGCCTAGCCACAGTTGATGTTTGTCAGGTACAGACGGAGTGTACCTACTAGTTCATTATGTTCCATATAGATAAAAATTATAAGATTTACAACTATTAGTGACCAGAAATAAGTCTTACCTTCTCTAATGCCTTGTAATCATCGCCAGCTTGCAGTGTCTTGTAATGCAAGTTGTAGTATTGCACAGTATCAGCCAAGGCCGCGGGTGGGGACCAGTGGACCACCGTATAGTCAGTGTCGATGTTAGTGAGGTAGAGTCGCGAGGGGGCGCCCGGGAGCACGCCGTAGCCTTGGAGCAGGCAGTTGGTGTATGAGCTCATGTAACGGAGACATCTGGTGGAAAAATGGTCAATTAATAAGATTCATAACAGAACAGAGTTGCAATTTCTCCGATACTTGAGATTAGCCTTTTGTTCATCGTAGTCCACCAAGGTGTACTAGTCGCTAGAGCGACTAGTATTGGCAAGGGAACTGCAAGTCACTCAGGCCGTAAAAAATATCAGGTCTGTCGCCTTATCAACTTACATAAAGTGGTTTAAGTCCAAACTGGTGATGTTTCCACTGCAGAGCTAAAAACACGACTGTGGTAGACCCCTGGATCGACATCAGGGAGTATGGTCCATGCCATTGGCGAGGCAGCCGAAAGTCACCCCGGCCCAGGGCGCACAAATCATCAGGTCTGTCACCTACTACTGACGAGTGTGCCCCTCCTCACGGTCCTGTGACCTCACCAACTTACTTGAAATGATTGAAATCCAAACTGGTGATGTTTCCACTGCAGAGCGGCAGACACGACTCCGGTAGACCTCTAGACCGACAGCAGGGAGTATGGTCCATGCCATTTGCGAGACAGCCGAAAGTGACCCCGGCCCAGGGCGCACAAATCATCAGGTCTGTTACCTGCAACTGACGGGTTAAACGGGTCCTTTGGGGTGATTCGCGTTAGTCACAAATGGGGTGAGGTCAATGAGGGGTTTTTGTTATTGAATGATGATGTTTTCGAGATGGTTGAAGTGCAGCTTTTTCATACATAAGAGAAGTAGGTATGCATTTATCCAGGCGGCAGGATCAAAAATTAGATGAGATACCGAGGAACTATATACATACAATCTGTGGAAAGTATTAAAGAAGTGATAGTAAACAGCATATTACGTAGGTTCTTCGAATGTAAGACAACAAGCAGGCAAAGAAATATAAACTTCAATTTGTAAGCTTTCTTCCCCTTTTGTAGCCTAAGGAATTGCTTTTAGTACAACGCTTTCATGATGTTTAGCATCCTTGTAAAACTCTTTATGCAGCGTGAACAGTGAACCAAAAATAATTGTTTCAGTTATGCACTGAGGAGCGAGAAAGTCAGCCAGGACAACTCCTTGAAAACAAAAGTGTATTATATCAAAATTACAATAAAATTAAAATATTTCATATGTATATAAATGAATTATTTCTGTATGACTCATCTACAAAAAATATATGAAACGGATTTACTCAATTACAACATAATATTAATAGAGAGCGTACGCTGTGTCAGACACATCACTGGTGTTCAGTGGCGCAGTAGGTGTTTTTTGCGGGGAACACACCAGACACAGCACAATTTGCAGCATTAAAATTATATTCTACACTACTCTAAACATAGCAAGCCACTTGAAGTGTTATAATCAGATTGTTTCTGTAAATCAAAATAACTTAAATTTTAACATTTAAGGGTAAAGTTATAGGTTCCTTGTATTATTTCTGTTTATGGTATACGGAAATAACTAGGGTGATCTCTATATATACGAGAATCGCATTATATAGAATTCTGTATGCGTGGTGAACATTGAAACTATTAGTATAGTTTCGCTTGTGCATTGATGAGTTAGCACAAATCTCTTTATTATGCTTACGAAAACAAAGAATAAAAAATATATACGCGTCGACTTGAGAAGCTCCTCCGTTTTTTCGTCGGTTGAAAATATAATACTCAGTTTGGCTAACAGTTACCTATAAGACATATTTTTTGCTATCTCAAGTAATAAATCGCTTATAAAATAACCACCTTTGGGAGAACCAAGTAGGTAAGTTACGGTCTAGCTTAATTCCTATCGCTTCTCGACGATTTATAGCACAGGATCCAGCAGTTTTATGTGCTAGGTACCTGGTTAGTAAGCTTTGAGCTAGATAATCAATTCTCCAGCAAAAATCTCAGTCTAATAGAATTATTGTTTCCTTACTCTAATCTGCGCGTATCCAATTTTATTCTATGACGTTTTATTATGTTTTATTTTAAATTAAAATTGTGGAAGGTCCTACTTTCACAATGTGTTATGTGTTAAAGTCTATGCGCAATGCTAAAGCATTCTCTGGCAGTCATGGGCGCGCAGAAATATGGTTATTTTAATTTATTTTATTTTTATTTATTTGTACATATGCCAAGTTCTTACCTTAGCCTCTTTTTACGTTTTGGACACAAAGCATTTGGATGCCGTAGTAATAAATAAGCCATCATATTTATGTCTTCATATTATCTGAGATAGTTACATTATAGATAGAAAAATAATTACTCCAGGAATTAATGATTTGTAGTGATGTCTGTGCTATGAAAATCAGTCATAAAATGCAATATATGTATAACATCGAGAAAACTTCAGTACTATAAAAAGTTACGAAAACCGTGCTATGAAATTTGACATTAAGACTCACGCTGGACCGTGTCGTGTCTGAGCCGAGTGTCGGCCGTAGCACGGTCAACTGATATTACATATATTTTGTATGGAAACACGCTATAGCGGCAACCAAGTGACGGCCGACCACACGGTATTCTTATACACGGCACGGTATGGCGTGACAAACCCTTTATGCGTAGTCTCCTTCTTGATACCGAATGGTTCAGTGCACACACAAAACTTACAACAATGTCGAAGGTCTTGGTCGGATCGCAGAGCTTCTCGACGCAGCCGAAATGGGTGACTCCCTTGCTAGTGCAGCAGGCCTTCACGTCGGGTAGCTGCGGCGCCGCGGCCACGTCTTTAGGCTTCATCTTACCGGGTGTTAGGGTTAACGACCTGAATACATCTCTAGGTTTAAAAGACATGTTTATTTTGTCACTAGTTACAAACAATCAAACAATGTATGACCGTATAATCAAAACCACAGAAAGGAGAAGAAAAACAATGTAAGGTCTTTTGAAACTACTTAGGTTTGTGAACATTATATGCAATATTTACGAGTAACGCGAAAAGTCTCAAACCATGGTGACTGACCATGATATAGGATTTTTCGAGTTTCCCGATATTTCGACGCAGTTTCACACGTCATTATCACGGATAAACTGACAAACTATATTCATACAGCTATAATATGGTGTCCGAAATTTAACTAAATAAATAAATTAAAATTGAAAATGACATTTCGGTTAAATTGTCCCAAAATAAAGTCTCCCAAATGTCGCTTTGTCTTCAAATGAATGGCAAATATCCAGTAAATATTGCATGATATCAGGTTATTCCTTAAACGAAATGAAAGGAACAAAAAGGTCACCATTCAGCTTGTGCTGTGGAAGAGTAAGTCGTACCACAGCGCTGGTCGTCCATGGTCACCTTGGTTTTCTTGGCAGGCAGGCTGGCAAGTGCAGTACGGAATGTTGATACACGGAAAGACGTTACTGCCCATCTTCCGGAGGTTTCTTCGGCAGATTCTTACTGCATCGGGTAAGAGAAGAGGGGCAACATTCTACTCTCGGCACTCCGCGGCAAAAATAATAATTAACAAATAATATACAAAACGTCCCGATTGTGATTATTTGTAAAGAGGTGTTTGCTGAAGACTTTATCTCAGCCTTTTCGTGAGCAAGACTGTTGCAGCACAGACGACTCTTCGGGATTTTGAATAAGGCTAATAAATTCCCGTGTAATCCAAGTAAAATTAGGTTTAAGAAATACTACAATCTCCTCCTACGTAGAATATTACAGATACGTCATTGATGCTATAACTTAGGTAAAGCTTAGGTGAGTGTTAAAGGTTATGTGAAATTTGTGTTATATTTGTATTTGTATTTGTATTTATTTATTGCATCATGTACAGGTTTGTATTAGGTCTAAGCAATACATATTATAAGTAATTACATGAACCCTGTTAGGGCGCTGCAAATTTGAGTTCGATTTATGTTTTCATGCAATTTAATTAAGAAAAATTATTAGAAAAAGGAAAAAGTATAGTATAATTAATTTGTGTTCATGTCAATAGATGTCTAGAATTAGGTAAGTAAATAAAATCACATAAGATCGAATTCAAATAAGGTAAAGTTGGTACATACTTACAAATTCAAGTCAATATAATGAATTTTTTGATAATTCCATATATTCTCTTTGATTGTGAAAAGCCTACGCCCATAATTCTTTCTTTCTTTCTATCACTCTACGAGTATGACTGAAATTGGTGTTGGATTCCTTTAGAGGTTAGAAAATATACTTAGCACAATTTAAATAATAAATAAATAATTTAAATACACTGTCATTTTTGTTTTTTATCTTTGGCACTGTCTGTCGAAGGTCCACTGACCGCGAGACCACGACGCCAGTTTCCGTCCTCAGGAAGCAACGATGTTAGAGTGTGACACTGTGAAGGGTTGGGATAGTTAGAGGGCTTTGGGGGAGACATTTGGTCAGCAGTAGGACAAAATAGGTTAACTAAAAAAAAACTTACAAGTTTTCCTTAACGACTACCACCAGAATCCAAGATATAAGGCCGTGAGAGGGTTAAAGAGGTAACAAGAAGTAACAAACCTTATAGCTTGGCAAACTGGATCCATGGATATTGAACGCAGTCACTGTTAGGTCACTAGAGGTAAAGAGGTAACACACCTTATAGCATAGCTTGGCAAACTGGATCCATGGATATTAAACGACGTCACTGTTATCTCATACATCGTGAACGGCGTCAGACCATTCACTACCAAGAAGGTATTGTTGTTCTGAACTTTGTAAGTAATTGATGATGAAAATGTCGACGTGTCATTGGATTTTGAACTCTCTGTGGGGTCGATAAGGTGTGCGTCGAAAGATCTGAGAGTGGTGACGTTGACTATGTATTCGACGACAGATTCTGCGTTCTCTTGCGGTGGGCTCCATGATACGTTTAGTTGTTTCTCGTTGAGAGGTTCCACTTCTACGTCTTCTGGTGGGCTTGGGAGGAGTTCTGTGAATAAAGGTGAAGCTGAAATATTTCATTCGGATACTATACAATGGCGACATTAAATGAACACACGGGTAAAGCTACTTATTAGTAATCAGGAAAAAAAATATCGCGAAACATTCACTCGGGCGGCAGGCTTATTACGTATCTCGCAGCAGGTTTGCTACAGGCGTATATCTCGCAATCATCGCTGTCAATGGTCAATTTTGTATTATATAAATAGAGATATACGCCTGTAGCAAACCTGCCGCGAGACCCGCGAGTTGCACTATTTGACGCCGGGGCGCATCGTTGCTAGAACAATTTGGGAACGCGCAATTTCAAGCTTTTACCGAACAGTTTGCTCCGCTATTTAAAATGCATTTATTTGATAATTAAATTAAAGTATAACAATTTTTTCCATTCCAGCTTAACGAGACGAATGAAATATGGCATAGTAATTTGAGTCAATGAAAAATGAGCTGGATACGCGAAGCTTGAAACTTACCGATGCCTTCAACGATACAAGCCAAAGTCTTCTCCATATACGAAGCACAGGAGTAGTGCGTCTTGATATTATCTGTGACTGGCGTAAACTCCCCTCGGCAGACGTCTTGGCAGATGTCCGGGACGCGTTCTTGCACGCAGCATGGGACGTGGTTGCGGCCGTCCGCCATGCATCTGGATAAATGTGAGAATTAAAGATATGAGATTACGTTTGCTAGAACAAAGTACTAGTAAAATATAACAAAAAGCTTATGTCATTGCAGAGTAAATCGAGCCATGGCGCTGGTCTGACGTGGTTCAGCACCATATTCATGAACCGGAAAAATGGAACAGGGTGAGCAGCTCTTTTCATATAAGTATCTAACGCTGCCAATATTTGGCTTCTGACATCTACACTAAAGACATAACATTTGTTTGTTTGTATGCATTGAATAGGCTCCAAAACTACTGGACCGATTTGAAAAAATCTTTCACCATTATAATGCTACATTATCCCTGAGTAACATAGTCTATATTTTATTCCCATATTATCACGGGAACAGGAACTACGCTGGTGAAACCGCGGAGTGCGGCTAGTTTCTAATATAGGCAAATTATTTTCCTGCTTCTTTGAGTTAGGTGTCCAACATCGTCATAAGCAGTGACACGAGATTGTCATCACATCTCATCTTGTATTTTGTTATTGTCTTCTAGAGTCTACTTACTTTACAATAGCGGGAAAATCCGGCTGACACGTCTCCGGATCTTGCCCAGTTCCTTCCAGGATGGTCTGAATGCTGCAGAAACCGAGGCAGCCTTTGGAAACGTTGCTGTATATACAACAGTCTGTGTAGTTATGCGCTAACGCCGTTGTAGAGAGGGTGGGTGCATTGGCGGAGTAGCTGTCTGTTGTATTGGCGTGCTCTGGAGGTGTTAAACCTCGGGTTATCACTGAAATGATTAGACAATTTTAAATTGCGTAATACTTTATCATAGACATTATTGTATATGCAAGTAATTGTTGACATCTAGTAAACAGCTTGTCAATAACTCAATCAAATGAATTTCGTTGTGCTAAACTTTATTTTGAACGTAATTTAAGTTTGGCTTTAGCATCAATATTATCTGGTATATTTGTTTTGTAGCCAGAAAGTTTTGTTGCGAGTGAGGGAATGTGTATTCCATAAAATTATAATGTGTAATCGATAAATTTAGTAATAAGTATTTACATTTGAGTATCGAGTATCTATTGATTAAATGCGATGATTCTTTTATTGCCTCCCTTTAACTGACAAAATAGGCACTTACCATTGAGTCTATGGAAGCTCCTGACAGGAGGCTCGGTGTTGAGCTCGCACATATAGAGGCCAGCGTCTGACGCCTTGACGGACTTGATGACGAGCGCCCACACGTCGCCGCCCTTCTTGATGCCTGGACCCTGCAGGGGCTCTTCAGCTGAAACGAGGAGGAACTGGTTTACTACGATATTTTTTTTATTAAAGTATAATCGTTTAACGTCTAAACGTTACACGTTTTGTTCTTGAAAAGAACGATTGGATAGTGCGATGACGTCTTTTCATAGCCAGAGGACCCCGTCATATCATGGATGATGGCTCCGCAGTCAGTAACAGGACTCCGACTTAGCAAAGGGCTGAAACTTAGGTGCAGCTCGCAATACAGACGACTACTGACTGCACGACGGCTTTGCAGCCGTCATTTTTAGGCCTTATTTACGGAGATGCGGGGCGTTTCGTTGTCTTGCGCTGCCCGCACTGAATTCAGACATATGGCGTTGTAGAGTGCGTTTACAGAGAAGGTTAGCGTGTCACAAGCGGTACGCGACTCCCGCCCCCACCTTTTTACTAATGAGGCTTTAAATACATTTTGACTGGTTATTTTCTAATAAAGCTAAAGTGTACTTGGGCAAGCCCCATCCATCGATCCATCCATCGAATCGCTCGGGTACGGCCCCGTACTGTGTTAGTAAGTCGCCGACTCTACATAAATCATCAAATTTTATAGACTACTTACAGTCATCATGTAGAATATGAACTCTATCATCTCTGGTGACTCTGACGCCTCCAGCAGTTAGCAGTTGCAGGTCCCTGGCTCGCCGCCACAGCACGGGCTTCCCCCTGCCTCCCAGCACCACGCAGGTCAGCAGGGCGTCCTCCCCACTCCTCACCGCGACGCCACCAGCCGGCGCCCGCATCCATGTCTCTTTGGGCTCTACTTCTTCTAGCGAGCTGCCGGTGGATGTGCTTCCACTGTCTGACTCGCTTTTGAATTCTGTTGACAAAGGTACTGGTTATTAATGTCATTTTGACCTTTAAAACCTTTTGCTAGAATCCTTTTGCTTTTACCAGTCTTATCTATTCTTTGCTTTTCGCATCTTAGAATGCCCTGCTTTGGCTATGTCATAACATAACTTGTTCCTAATTGGCCCGAAAGTAGTCTATATTAGTAAAGTCATAGTGATAATACACTCGTAGCTATATTGTTTTATGAAAAAGTTAAAGAAATGTTGAATGTCCTGTGGCAAGATGGGCAGACGATATTGTGAAAGTTACGGGCAAAAGAAGAATTGGATGCCATGAACCAAGGAAGACAAAATACTGGGTACAGTCAGATGAAATTGCTCCATATGTTATAATCAGATAGAACATTGAAGTCACTGCGAGGTACGAAGATATGAAAAGAACAGATGAAGTGAAATAGAAACCTCACAAGACTAAAGAAATGGCATAATGTGAAGAAGGCTTACAGTCATAGGGTTGAATGTGGCTATGAAGAAGAAGAAGAAGAAGAAAGTTACTGAGGCAGTACAATACCGTCTAGATAGTTAACACACTCGAAAGGATCTACCTACTTACATATGGTAACGTCACACTCGTATGTACTCATACTATTTATGTATTACTAGCTGCCCCGGCGAACTTCGTATCGCACCTATAACAACCACTTCTTACAACTTACCCTACAACTACTGACAAACGGACATATCTATTGTAGAACCCTAAAGGATCACTTTGTTGTCTGTTCACAATAAAGTATTACTTTATGGGTTCATTCTTTACGTTTGATAATAACGCGTTTTAGTATTGGGTAAGGCTTTGCTATAAGGTACGTATGGTTGTAAGTATTGTTATCTTAGGAAAGGGAGAACCGATATAGCCTCGTAAGTAAAATTGGTTCGTGTGGACTTAAATTAGCAAAGCAAACACGAACACCTGGCGAACACAGTTCTATATGTGTACGCGCTCAATCCCAGTTCATGGATTCAATGTTGGCAGTGGTCGACAGTGCACAGAACAACCGAAGTGGATTGCCACGCACATTTTTAGGAACACAGTATTCGATGTTCGTTATTGATACGCACGTGATTTTATGCGTTCGTGCGAAGGGTTCACAGGACAGTAGTTGAAGGATCGTGCGTACTATTTAATAATTGAAAATGGCGTAAGTTTATACAATTCCCTCGTAGATATATTATATAAATAATAGCTTGTGCCCGCCGCTTTGCATGCGTTGTACCCGGATAAAAATTAGCCTATGTGTTAATCCTAGTCAACATATTATATATATTATATAATAGTATAGACGTTTGCGAAATTTCAGCTAGATACGTACGCTAGTTTTTGTGTGAAGAGGTAACAAACAAATAAAAATATCTATGTAGTATAATGTACTAGCTTTTGCCTGCGACTTCGTCCGCGTGGAAGTTATAAAACGTAAAATCCCCTTTTTCACGCAGAGCCACTTTGATTCGAAAATATAAATCCCATTTATACCCTATCCCGTGGGAATTTCGAAAAATCTTTTCTTAGTGCACCTCTAGGATACTCAAGGTGTGTGCTAAATTTCAAGTCTTTAGGTCCAGTGGTTTAGTCTGTGCGTTGATATATCAGTCACTCAGTCAGTCCGTGAGTCAGTCAGGACTTTGAATTTTATATATATAGATTAAGTCAGTCATCTAGTATCCATAACATTGTCCACCATTATTTAATTTTATTATTACTTTAATGATAAAATAATATAAAAAAGGTCGACTATGCTACTAAATTTCTAACTGAATACCTTTCAAAATCTATATCTAAACATAGTAAGTATCTATATTAAATATAATAAGTATCATAAAGATTTTCAATATAGATAATCGGCGCATTTGAAAATAACATAACCCTATTCAATTTGATTTTATGTAGCATTTAGGGCCTTGTATTATTGAAGTGGAATAGCTAAAGGCTGAGCACTTAAGCGATCAAACTATAGTTGATGGGTGTCCCTTCAAGAGATTTGCGGGTCGTACGGGCCCGGGTAACCTCCGATAAAAAGGTCGGCTCGGGGCGAGGGGGGCACGCGAATGCAAATGTAGAAAGAGATTTAGGGCGCGTCTGTAGTGTTAGAGGCATAGACTTATACGGGACGAACAGGTGTAACAATAATAAATATGCTGGAGAAGTTGTTATCTTGATGTAGAAGAAATAATTTCGTCACAAACCTTACGAATCACAGCTTAATATTACATACCTACACGATAAATGACAAAAATAAGGCTACCTCTCAGCATTTGCTACATTAGCACAGGCCGCTGGAGCGCTGGTTTTCTTAATACACTGTGGTTTATTGTAGCTGTGCATGCCAATAAAAGAGACATTAATAGTCTTAATAATTAGTCTTCATTTAATATCATAACCGTGGTTCTCATAAACAGACACTGTTTAAGCCGTCTGAAACAGACGCAAAGCCATAATGATGATACGCATGTTATACGATGTTTGCACGTGCTTTATGCGAGAACGCACTGAACGACATCCGAAGCATTTTCAGTCTCTAACCATCAGAATCTGCTAAGGGATACTTCCGGAAGATGGGCAGCCGCGTCTTTCCGTGTATCAACATCCCGTACGGCCCTCGCCAACCCGCCTTAGTATGGCAATGATCCGTACTTGGAGATCCATGATGGAGGCCAATGTCCAACAGTGGTCGTCCTACGGCTGAGATGGTGATGATCGATTCGCTGTGAGTCCGACCGTACCCAGGCCTCATTCTGATTCACTCCGGCGAGGTCACGTCGCCGGTGCCCGGATAAAGAAATCAACGCAAATTGAGCGCTCGCCCGCGCTGGCTAACCAAACAATATGCCACATGACTGTGCTCTTTCCAGATCTAAATCAGAATCCCCTATTATTTCCCAAGTGTCTCTTGAAATACGTAGTGAAAAATATAATTTATTTGATATTTTTAAAATTAATTTATGATGGTACTTTTTAGATTTATTATTGAAATGTTAAATTAATAATCTCATTAATTAGTGTAATATATTTATATTTGTATGTCGTGCTAATTAATTAATACGCTAGTTTTTGCGTGAAGAGGTAACAAACCTCCATACAAACAAACTTTCGGCTTTATAATTTTAGTGAGATACAAAATTTTTAGGGATTAATATTGACTCTTGCTTATACTGGAATACGCATACTGAATTATTGACTTTAAAATTAAATAAACATTCCCATGCGCTCTATATGCTATCCAAAGTCGCTAATATCTCTAACGTTACTACAGCATATCATGGGGACGCTGCGTCAATTCTTAGGTATGGCATTATTTTTTGGGGTAATTCAACGGGGAAAAATCTGTTTTCAAAGCACAGAAGAAATGCATCAGAACTATATGTAGACTAAAGCAAACTGACAGTTGTAAACAGTATTTAATTAATTTAAATATTCTTTTTCAACATACATTTTGGAAGTCGTACTATTTGTAAAAAAGAACAAGAATTTATTTAAGAAGTTTCAAAGTAAACGCCAAAACATGAACATTTCTTGTCCCTCTAGTAAAACTGCGATGTTTAGTCGTAGTATTTTTTGCATGGCTCCACGAATATAATCATAATCATTTACCAAATGACATTTTAGAAATTAACTCCATTAATGTTTTATTAATGGTTGGAAGACTTTAGGGGAGACCTTTGCCCAGCAGTGGGACAACACATGTTAAATAAATAAAAAGGTTTTATTGGATTTGGATTATTGGATTTGCATTGGACTTGGATTGCACGTTAAAACAACGGCAAATACAAGTAAAGGAATACGTAATTATATTGAAATACATATTTAACCTGGAACAGCCGTGTTGGCCGAGTGGTATGTACCCCCGACTTTCAATCCGAGGGTCGTGAGTTCAATACCGGCCACGTATCAATGGATTTTTCTTTCTTGAAAAATGTATGTTCACATTTAACACGTGCGTAACGGTGAAGGAAAACATCGTGAGGAAACGTGTTCTTTCCTCTGACATAGCCGACTAAGAAGAATGGTATAAGTTCTGGGTAAACCTAAACCATCTAACAATGTCCCACGCATTACAGCGTCAGCGACCTACGGCTGAGATGATGATGATTCAAAATTCGTCACTACGCGGGACGAACACTGATAACCCGAAAGCTCTCAAGATCCTCAACGCGAGGAGATGAGGAATTGGATGCGTATTTGTGTAAGCACAAGCAGAGAGGCTTACACAAAGGCACGTGACTGGAGACTCCTCGAGTGCTTACCGGAGGTATTGTGGGACACAGGGCTTGGCAGGATGGCAGAGTAGGGTGGGAAAGGATCAATGCCTAGTATAAGGGATTGAAAAAAAATATTTATTACAGCAAAAATTATATTAAAATGTTCGCAAGGTACAATTTTTAACACTTATTAGTACAAGTAATGCTGAAAAACTTATTAACTAGAAGAGGTTATTATCGACTCCCTCACTAAGCTCAGCCTGTATCGAGGAAGCCAGACCACAAGAAATAACAACAAAATAACCTTTTGTGCTTTAATATAAGACAAGTAATAATTTTATTAAAAACTAGCTAAGAAAACTAAAATAGAGAAAAATTAAATTAAACTAAAAAACCTTACAATTTTAAAAGACTGCGTATTTGTATAAACACAAGCAGAGAGGCTTACACAAAGATACGTGACTGGAGACTCCTCGAGTGCTTACCGGAGATATTGTGGGACACGGCTCGGCAGGATGGCAAAGTAAGCTGGGAAAGGATCGACGCCTAGTCTAAGGGATTGCCTGCGTATTTGTATAAACACAAGCAGATAGGCACACAAAGAAACGTGACTGGAGACTCCTCGAGTGCTTACCGGAGATATTGTGGGACACAGGGCTCGATAGGATAACAGAGTAGGCTGGGAAAGGATCGACGCCTAGTCTAAGGGATTGCCTGCATATTTGTATAAACACAAGTAGATAGGCACACACAGAGACGTGATTGGAGACTCCTCGAGTGCTTACCGGAGATATTGTGGGACAAAGCGCTCGGGAGGATGGTGGACTAGGCAGGGAAAGGATCGCGTAGGCTAAGGAGTTGCATTCGTATTTGTACACAAGCAAAGCTTCCACAAAGAACAAACACGTGGTAGTCTATTTAACCATAAACCTATTATTTGAGTAATTTGATTGGGTATTATTATTTATGGTCCATAAGAGATGTCACCCCATAATGTACATATTACTTTTCATTCAGTGTTGTATAGCTTGGACCACCTTGAGTATATACCAAGTGAACCCGCTATCTAATAAATAATTTAAACATTTTGCGCGCAACATTTGTTGATACATTATTTGTATTTGTCAAATGTTTTGAGCCGTGTGTGCAAGGTATAAGTGGTGATGCCTGAGCACGCCCACAAATATCGCTATAATAAGTGTACGCAGGTGCGTTACGTACTGTAGGTTACAGAGATTAGAGAGATATGTTTACAGTGTACCTATAGATATTTGCGACCATCTCTCAACATAATAAAGAGGAAAGATTTGTATTTTGTATGTTTGTAACGATTATACTCAAAAACTACTGGACCGATTTTCGAAATTATTTAATCTCTTTATTAATTAATTATTTTTTTATTATTTAATTAATTAATATAATCTAATTTCAACATTAGAATGCTACATTATCCTTGAGTAACATAGGCTATATTTCATTCCCGTATTCTCACGGGAACGGGAATTGCGCGGGTGAAACCGCGGATTACGGCTATTAATAAATTATATTCTATAAAATATATATAAATTAAACACTTATTGTGACACGTATGGTGGAATTGAAGTTTTGTCAAAGATTTTTATTTTAAAGATAAAGCTGAAGGAAAATAATAATAAGGAAACCCGCAGCTTCGTCAACTTTAGACGTATGACTTGTTTTTTTTGACTTGCCTATTTTTAAGGATAAGACTTGCCTAGCACCTATTAACATAGGTGCTAATAGGTGCTAGGCAAGTCTAATCCATCAACAATGTTCCAGGCACTGCGGTGTCCCGTAGAGCAAGAATCAACAGCCTAAATTGCTGACGCTGTATTAGCATCTATGAACCATGAGGGGTTTGTTGCCAAACTCGCCAGTAAGTACGGCATGTTGTAATACGGAAAGACGCTACTACCCATACCTTGGCCGATTCTTACTTCAAGAGAGGAGAGGCAACATTCTACTGCCGGCACCCCACGGCTTCTTTGAAGATGTGAAAGGTCAATTGCTTAACATCAAGTCCTTTTGCCGCTGACTGTCCACGCTACTCCTATATGACAGCAGGCACTCGTAGGAGGATAACCTTATATCATCTTTATGGTGACTTTTTCGACAAATTGGTGACAAGGGGTTTCTATAGACGGTTTGTTATCACTTTGTTCTGGGTGTTGTTTTACTGAAGTTTTAGTAATTTATACAATTATAGTAGATCATTTCAATTAAAAGAATGTAGCGTGCGGATACCATTTTTTGTGTCTATACAGCCTGTAGACCTGCTGTCCACGTTTACTTTTTGTACATAGACCTCCCATGGACCTCCCATAGACTTCCATGGATCTCCAAGGTCATGAGTTGTTGCCATACTCGTCACTAATAATAATCAAAGATTTTACATTTCTAAATTTAGAGCTGTCAACGTTTAGAACTGTCAACTAATTCAGTTTTGATTTAGGAACGGCACAAATCGAATAGCTTTCTTCTTCTTCTTCTCAGCCCGGAATCACCCACTGCTGGGTATAGGCCTCCCTAAGTTTTTGCCAGCCTCCTCTGTCCTGTGCATTTCGCATCCAGGTGTGCCCAGCGACTGCGATATATACATACATATATCGAACAGCTTAACGTCATTTAAGTTCGTTTTACGCAATTTTAATCAGATTTAGTTAGGAAGTATGCCAACAGAATCGACACCACTGTGGCATAATCAAAGTTGAGGCGGATAGCGGGCTCGTCTATGTGGTTTTCTTTTCGCTGTAGTCGGAACGATATTCGTACAACGCGAACGAGATCCATCATAATTGCTTTAGGGAGTATGTCTTTACATAGTTAGGCCCTGGAATCGTACAATTTAATAAGCTTTTTCATTTTCTTCTCAAGACAAGACCTTATTACGGGGGCTGCCGTGGGGTGCCGCCAGCAGAATGTTACCCCTCCTCTCATGCCCGTGGATGCAGTAAGAGCCTGCTAAGGGACACCTCCAGAAGATGGGCAGCAGCATCTTTCCGTGTTTCATTCACTCACCATGTTTGGCAGGCGGGTTGGCAAGCGCAGTTTGGGATGTTGATACACGGAAAGACGCTGCTACTCATCTTCCGGAGGTATCCTTTAGCAGGCTCTTACTGCATTCACGGGCATGAGAGGACACCCCACGGCAATTTTTAGCACGGAGATTTTTAATACGACTAGCCCATTAGTTAGTTATCCTTGATTTTCCCTTGATTCCATACAACTTTTCGTTTGCCTACTCTAATTTCATACTGCCTTATCTCGTGTCGGATAATGTGAAAGCGCCTTAGATAGTTATTTATTCCTCTGGCCTCAGGGACTTCATTAAAAAGTGCTCTGTGGAACGTCAGCATACTAAGTATGCGTTAAGTATCTCATTACCACAATACAATCCATCGAAAGGTTGTCTGGTAGAGATCGCTCTTTAGCGATAAGACCGCTGATTGTCACTTTATATTTAGTGTTTCTCTTTTTTTGTTAATTTGTTTAGTTTAAGGTGTGCAATAAAGCATTTTGTATCTATCTATCTATCTATGCGGGGGCATGTACATATAAGTCTGTAGGTATAACTGTCTGTGCTCCAGACGCTACATCAAAGATTGGCAGCACAAGAACGGTTCAGAGCATAGGCTATTCTGTTTTAGAAATAATATAGGAACTTTATTAAAATACATCGAACCGGGTACTAGTTATCTCGTAAATTACCCAGGCATGGTCCCGGGAAGACAGTCTTCCAAGGACCATGCCTGGTACTACAAAGGCGAAACATTAGGAAATAAAAAACGTAAATTACGCGATGAAAATACCAGCCTCCGTATTACGTACATATCTAGCGACAGGTTTGCAACAGGCGCAAATCTCGTCATCATCGCTATAAAACGTCAATATTGATTTAGTTAACATTATGTTGTTGTATATTCGTCACAAAGTTAATTCACGAATTGACGTTTCACAGCGATGATCGCGAATTTTACGCCTGTTGCAAACCTGTCGCGAGATACGTAATCAGCCTGCCGGTTGTATGTGATTTCTAATAGTGTGTTCACAACACGTTATTAAAATGCAGGCGAAAGTTTAAAGAAGAATAGGAACTACTTGAAACTTCATCAGTATCATTTACACAATATCTAAGAGGCCTACTGAAAAGAACCGTGTTGGCCGAGTGGTATGTACCCTGACTTTCAATCCGAATGTCGTGGGTTCGATACCGGCCGTGCACCAATGGATTTTTCTTTCTTGAAAAATGTATATGCACACTTTACACGTGCTTTAACGGTGAAGAAAACATCGTTTGGAAACCCGCGGTTTAGCACAGTACTAGTTGTTGATTCCAGAATGACGCTGCCTCCCATCTTCCGGAGGTATCCCGTGGCAGATTCTTAATATATCCACGGGCAAGACAGGAAAGGTAACATTCTACTGCCGCCACCCCACAGCAGCTTAACATTGCGTGCAATGCAATTAATAAAGATTAAATTTTTATTGTTATTAATTTCCTGTCATTTAGCAATTAGTGTGGGGCAATTGTTTTGCAATAACTTCTCCTTTATTGCTTGTTACATTGTCCTCTGCTATAATTTGCAGGGATTACCCCGCTCTGACTTGTTTATCGCTTTAATAATTATATATTTGAATGTCTTTGTATTTACCACGTCGTACGTTAAAATAAATAGATAAATAATGCTGGACAAATCACACAGCATCATCTAGCCCCAAGCTAAGCAGAGCTTGTGTTATGGGTACTAGATGACTGATATACTTAATACATTATACTATATAGATAGGTATTATTATTAAATATAGAAAAACACCCAGAACAAATATCTGCAGATCGTACAGACATTTGTCGCGAGGCGGGAATCGAACCCGCAACCCCTTGCGTCGCAGGCGTACCTTCGCCCGCTGCGCCACAGAGCTCGTCGTTCGTTGTGTATTCTTTATTACTCATGTTTTACAGAATCTATAGTTTCTTTGTTCTATATAATGTTTTAATCACCTATACTTCTTCTATCAGGTTAGTTTTTATGTATCATTAATATTAATAATTACCCTTGCAGCTGGCGAAGGACCTGCAACGCATCTTGCGTTAATTCTGTTTCCGTATCGGGACAAATGTCTGTACGATCAGCAGATATTTCTTCAGGATGTTCTGGGTGCTTTTCTATACTTATTTAAAAGGTATCTATAATGTAGTAAGAAATATCAGTCTCCCATAACACAAGCTCTGCTTAGCTTGGGGCTGGGTGATGCTGTGTGAATTGTCCAGCATTATTTATTATTTGGAAGGCGACGCGGCAGACCGAAGCGCAGATGGCGGGACGAACTCGATCAGTACATCTTTGACTGGTGGGAAGCAGCACAGCATCGGGTTATATGGAGGGAATTGGGGGAGACTTTTGCCCAGCAGAGGGTCGTAAATGGCTCATAATAATAATAATATAATAAAATATCAAATTAATTTAGTAATTGGGGGCCTTTGTCCAGCAGAGGGTCCTAAATGGCTCATAATAATAATAATATAATAAAATATCAAATTAATTTAGTATTATAGCTTTTCACTTATGTTTGACGATTATAACCGAACGCGCTAACCGATTTATATGAAACCTTTTTTGTTAGCACCGTCTTAATGAGAGAAGGTGACTGATTGATTTTGGTGACCATATGGTCACAGAAACCGGAACTATTGTGACCTCAAAAGGTAACCAAAAAAATAAGTCTTCAAATGGCCGATAACGTCCAAAAACCCAAAAATGCCATTTTTGACCTTTGGTGACCCTTTGAGGCCTTCGCCCCCTTTTCTGGTACCCCCGTACCAATGTTCGTGTTTATATAAGCACAAGGCACCTATAAAGTTTTGTTACATCCCCTTCGTGTAAATTGAAATCCCGTTGAATTAACTATCGTTACATTTGAGATGAAATCGAAATAACCTCTTTCGTTTTTACCACCGGAACCGAAAGATAACAAGTACCATTGATCGCGTACCAACGAGTCTATCCAAAAAAAACGTCTGAAAACCACACTCCAATCTGAACTTTGCTCCGAAACCGCAAAGTATAATTTTCCCCGGAAAGTTTCGGGCCGTAAATATTTATGTGAAGGTTTTCGGACACCGCAAGGATTCAAAGTGAATTTAGGTTTAATGGAATCTGTCCCCATCAGATTTGGAAGTAGGCTTGTGAATAGTAATAGGGATAATATATGGCTTAGGTATTCTTAGCCGTCAATTTTAACGGCCGAATTACTTTGATACGTCTAAAGATGACGGGTTGTGCGCAGTATGGGATGTTGATACACGGATAGACGCTGCTGCCCATCTTCCGGAGGTATCCCTTAGCAGGCTCTTACTGCATCCATGGGCATGAGAGGAGGGGTATCATTCTACTGCCGGCACCCCACGGCACGGCACGGTTTATATATAGTTATGCAGAATAATAACAAACATTTGCGAACCCTGAGCCCCGAGAACAACTGAGCCACGGAGGCAGTGACGGAGGTCTGAGTACTGGGCAAGCCTATTCATCTAACAATGTGCCAGGCACGGCAGCGTATAAATCACCTAATAATAAATGTAAAAGACTAATTGACCTTACATCATCATCATCATCATGAATTACTCATGGTGTAGGAAATCGCGCTTGCTATTTCCCGTGATGTTGTAAAGTGAACTTAATGTTTCAATCCAGCATCACGGGAAATAGCAAGCGCGATTTCCTACACATGGAGATCCATGAGGGTAGATGACATACTCACCAAGCTAGAAAGGCGTGTCGGCAAGCGCAGTACGGGATTTTGATACACGGAAAGACGCTGCTGCCCATCTTCCGGAGGAATAGCAGTCTCTTACTGCATGGACGGGCATGAGAGGAGGCGTAACATTCTACTGCCTGCACGACCTTACTTTTACTAATCATTAAGAAATTACCTTTTTCAGAGAGTTTACGGACACGGCAAATCTCAAAATATTTTCGGACAAAACCAATAACTGAAGTACATTAACTTTTCGGAACATCAAAGATTTCTTACTTGGCATTTCGTTTGCGACCGACTGCCCAATTAACTGTCAAAGGCAACAGAATCCAAACGAGTTCCTACAAAATTAAGCATCAAAAAGCGAACATTCTACAAATTCCTATACTTCCCCCCGCCCTTCAACATCCATCGTCTATCGCACTGAAGAATTAAGGAGAATAGTAAGACCTTTGCATCTATTATAGACGATTTATACAGCGTCCGCAACTGGTAATCATGCTGTACGGAACGCTGCCGTGCCTGGGACATTGTTAGATGGATTAGTCTTGCCCAGCACCTTATACCGTCCTCTCAGCTTAGTCAGCTATTAGTCAGAGGAAACAACAGGTCAATACGAGTACGTCTGAAGCTAACTGAGCCATTGGTTTCCTCACGGTGTTTCCTTCACCGTCGAAGCACGTATTTTTCAAGAAGTACCTATTTGGTTGAAATCCCAAAGCTGAGAACTAAACGCTTCCAATCGTCTTTTATAATGCGCACTGCTCTCGACTGGAACAAACTACCGTCGTCTGTGTTTCCAACCTCTTATGACCCGATTACGTTTAAGAAAAGAGTTAATAGGCATTTTGTAGGGAAGCTCGCTCCATCGTCGATCTCATTCCTGCGATAGCAAGGATGAAATCAAGAGCTAACCTATCTAACGTAAAAAAAAAGAATGATAAATCCATTGGTGCACGTTCGGTATCGAACCCACGCCCTTCGGATTGAAAGTCGGGGGTGCATACCTATCGGCCAACACGGCTCACGGCACTGAAGCATATTCTTCGGCTAACGACATGCAGATGAAATTCTTGAAGCAAATTCAGGTTTGGAGAGATAGTCTTTTTGGCGCTTGGCATTTTTTCCGCCATCCTCATAAATGCTGGAGTTTTCATATAACTCAGTTAATTTGTGTCGCTGAAAACTTTTCCCCTTTCGCGTGGTACTTTTCGCTCGTAATGAAAATGCAAGATTAAATTTTATTTTCGGGTATTATGCTGCAACTGCTGCTAACTGAGGTGTTATTATGAGGGTAGATTAAACTCTGGCTTTGCTTAATATATAAATGCTCTATTTCATTTCATCACATCAGGCCCAAGACGGTCCACGGCCGCTGTTGGACCTAGGTCTCCCTCATGTATCTCCAAGATCATGAGGGATTTGTTTCATACTCGCCACGTTTGGCAGGCGGGTTGGTGAGCGCAGTACGGGATGTTGATACACGGAAAGACGCTGCTATCTATCTTCCGGAGGTATCCTTTCGCAGGTTTTACTCATCCACGGGTTAGAGAGGAGGGGCATTTGAGACAATCACTAGAAAATATGAAATATGTGCTTTTTACAAAAATTTGTAAACCGACGAACACTAAAAATGTGTTAAATAATTGTACTTTTGAGTCGGATTTGGTCTAAAATATTATCATACCAAGTATAAATCACTAATCTTACTCAAAAGCAAAATTATTATAGAAAATTTTAGTGTTCGTTGGTTCACTTTTTTTTGTAAAAAGCACTTATTATTATTCCACATCATTTATTTGTAAACTCATAAAAATACATTTTTTACTATAAAGAAATACAAAAACAAATACTCTACAGTAAAAAATATATCAAAACGGTGAATCACCGGCCGCGAAGCAAGGCTCAAGCGGTCGGTGACTAGGGCTGCAGGGAGAGGAATCTCCTTACTATACGTGCCGAGTCCAGGAGTACTGCCTTTTGGATCTGGCTCTTGATCCAACTGCCTAGCGAAAGTCTCTCGAGATGTTGATCGAGACTCTTCGCTATGAGTCCGTTAACGGAAACGACTATCGGAACAATAGTCGCTGAATCAACATCCCACATGGTGGCAATCTCGTGGGCTAAATCAAGATATTTGCTGAGCTTATCTTTCTCGGCTTTGACGAGATTGGCATCATGTGGAATGGTGACATCAACGAGTATTGCCTTCCGCTCCAACCGATCTATCAGAACGATATCAGGCTTATTCGCAAGAATAGTCCTGTCCGTAATTATAGATCGGTCCCAATAGAGCGTGGCAAGGCCATTTTCAAGAACCGGCTCCGGTGCGTATTTATAATACGGAACTTCAGGGCCCGTAAGGCCATATCGAAGAGCAAGTTGCTGGTGAATGATCTTGGCTACTTGATTATGTCTGTGCAAATACTCAGAATTAGCAAGATGCGAACAACCCGAAAGTACATGCCTGAGGGACTCCCCAGGGTGGTGACATGCCCGACACATGTCAATTGTCCCATCTTTCATGATGTACTTTCGGTAGTTGTTCGTCTTGATTATCTCATCCATAATTGCACAGACAAACCCTTCAGTTTCTCCGAAGAGATCACCGAAACGTAGCCAATTCACTGAAGCTAGGAGATCTACATCAGGCCCCATAAGGGTCTTATAGAATCTCCCATGTAGCTCCTTGCTCTCCCATATTGCCCTACGATCCTGAATGCTCATCACCAGTGGTTGGCGCCAGTTCTCTTTAGCTAAGGAGAGAGGAGTAAAGTTTTTATCAACTGCAACCACATCACGATGCACCTCGCACTCTGCTTGGAGAAAGTAACTCCTGAGATTGCACACCTCGCGGTTGTGGAGGGTTTTCGCGTTAAGAAAGCCCCGGCCTCCACACTTCCGCGGGATGTACATTCTCATAACCGACGAACGAGGGTGTCTCATGCGGTGAGTAGTTAGCATTTGACGAACTTTACAATCCAGGGCATCCAATTCTGTCTGAGACCACCTTAGTATGCCGAACGTGTAAATGAGTAGGGGCATAACCCAGCCATTGTAAGCACGCACCTTGTTACCGCCTGACAAAAGACTATTTAGAACTTTTGTGAGGCGACAAAAGAAACGTTCCTTCACTGCCTGTTTTATGTCCTTATCCACTATATCCAACGATTCAGACATACCAAGGTACTTGTATGTTTCGCCTTCGGAGAGACACCTGAGAGACATATTTTGGGAAAGCTGTAAATTTGTTGAATTTACAACTTTTCCACGTTGAATATGTATGATTGCACACTTTTCAACACCAAACTCCATGTTAATAGCGCTGCTAAATATCTGTGTAATATTAAGCAGAGCTATCAACTCTGATTTTTTCGGCGCGAAAAGTTTGAGATCATCCATATACAACAAGTGAGATATGCTCTCACCACCTCTGCGAAGGCGATAACCTAGCCCTGAATCCTTTAGTAAAGTACTAAGCGGGTTCAGTGCTAGGCAAAACCACAAAGGACTCAGACTATCACCCTGGAATATACCCCTCTCAATCCTTATCAGGTCTTGCGTAGCAAGAGAATCCCATCTACTTCCTGGATGACGAAGTACTGTGGTCCACTGCCTCATACACGCACCTAAGAATGATCTTAGAGTAGTATCTACTTTATACAACTCTAAGACCCTCTCAAGCCATGTATGTGGCACTGAATCATATGCCTTTTTATAGTCAATCCAAACAGCAGAGAGGTTTTCCTTGCTACGCTTGACCTTTTCGCTAATGGCCATGTCAATGAGGAGGAGCTCCTTAGTACCGCGAGACCCAACTCTACATCCATTCTGAACAGGTGCCAAAATATTGTTTGCAACAATGTGTGTGTTAATTTTTACTGTTAGAATGGATGTGAGAAGCTTATAGATGGTGGGTAAGCATGTAATTGGTCTGTAATTCTTGGGTTCCGCGGTACTACCGGACTTATGGAGCAAGAAGGTTACACCAGTTGTCATGAAAATTGGAAGAGACCCGAGTTCAATAGCTTCTTGGAATTGTGTAGCCAGAACGGAGTGTGAGCAACGAAACCATTTTACCCAAAAGTTATGCAATCCATCCGGTCCAGGACTTTTCCAGTTCTGGGCCGAACGGATTGCGCTAGTAACATCCATTGGACAGATGGTAATATTCTCCATGGTTTCGATTTGCTCACACTCTGCACTCACTACATTCATCCAGTCAGCTTCTGTGTGGTGAATAGGGACAGACCAGATGCTGCGCCAAAAATTATTGCCGGTTTCAGCATCTGGTACGTGACCATTCAGAGCACTTTGATCTGGTTTCTCCCAATTTCTGTAAACCTTCCTTTGATCACTTTGAAAGTTGCGATTCTGCCAGTACCTGTCAATACGTTTCCTATAGCGTCTTATTCGACTTGCCCACGCATAGACTTTTTGCTTTAGATAATCTATGCGTTCTGTGACACAGGCTAAATAATCTCGTGGATCAATGTCTGTTCCAGAGAAAGCCTGAGTCACAAAACGCATAACCCTAGGACGACGATTGCCCTCTCTAAAGCAAATTAGCTTTGCAATGAGAGTCCTGAACGTATTAATACGCCGCTCTATCCTTAACTGCCAAGCAGGGGTATCACTCCCCCGGCGCGGTGCACGGTCAGTGTCCGGTAGCTTGACATGTGCAACGCGGCAAGCTGCGATAGCCCCACAATAAAGGATAGAGTGTGTATCAATAAGATTTCTGCTAGTCAACAAATAAGGAGCTAGCAGAGAGTCCAAGGCCCCCATTAACGCTAAATTTCGTCTATGGGTCGGCAAGCGAGGAAGACGTGGTTTGACTTCTACTAATCTGTACTGAAGGATCGCATCTTCCAAAGCCCTCCTCAATTGCTCATTATCTTGGGTACTTACGTTTGTGTTTGCACTCACGTAATTGACCATATCATTAACGGATCCACTCCGAGAGGTCAACGGTGCCGTAGGTGTTGTGGTCGGCGGCGCGACACTTGGGTCACGTTGTGAATGATCAATCACTTGAGCACTTAACACTTCACGTCGGAGCTGATCAAGTACACTATCATCCAGTGTTTTCGAACGCTGGATCACACGCACTTGATCAGACAGTCGTTGCGCGGTAACGTTCAGGCTTGGTTCAAGAGCCTGAAACAAGGGAAGCATCCGAACTCGATACGCCGTCAGGTTAATTCCTCCCTCTGTAGCCCCAAAAAATGCGCGCATGACGTTTTTATTTATTTCTCTTGTCCACTTCATGCGCCGCACTATGCCATCAGTGACGGGGGCCGGGCGCGGGGCGGGATGCCCTGCAGGTCCCAAGCCAGCTGACAGCGGGGGTCGCCCACGTCGTACAGGTGGTCGCGGCGGCGGGGGCGATAGGGGCCCGTCCTCTTCGCTCGACACTTCACTCGTCTCCGGGGGTGTCACAAATTCCTCTTCATCGGACGAGGATGTGGAGCTTGGCGGAGCGGGCGGTGGTGGTGGTGGGAGTGCATTTTCGGCCGCTCTTGATTTTGATCTTGTTATCATTTTTTTTCAAATTTTACGTTTCTGTTTACATTTTCCATCATTCTTGACAACGTGTGTCATCTTTTAATGTTCAATGAGCCGTTTTCAGTAACAAAACAAAAAGAGTTTTCTACTAAACCTAACAGATGGAGCTGGCAAGCGGAGTAAGCAAGTTTGTGATTAATCCTGTCATTTGTTAAATTGTGCCTACCAGTAAAAGAAAATTAACGCCATCTATAAGGTTCGAGGTAACTATTTTTGAAGTTTTTAAAGTTTTTAAAATAAAATTTAAAATTAAAGAAAAGAGTCATGTTGTCCGAGCGGTGACATTTTTTTTTTTTTTTTTTTTTATTTTTATTTTTTTTATTATTATTATTATTATGAGCCATTTGGGTCCCACTGCTGGGCAAAGGCCTCCCCCAATTCCCTCCATACATCCCGATCCTGAGCTGCTTCCCTCCAGCCAACGATGTACTGATCGAGTTCGTCCCGCCATCTGCGCTTCGGTCTGCCGCGTCGCCTTCTCGCCGGGTCAGGCCGCCACTCCGTGACTATCTTTGCCCACAGCTCACTCGGCATGCGGCAGATGTGGCCAGCCCAGTCCCACTTCAGCTTAGCAGCTTTCAGAGCTACTTCCGCGATTCCAGTCCTGGAGCGCAGTTCGGTGTTTCTGATCCTGTCCGTGCGCTTGACACCCAGGATGCTGCGCTCCATCGCTCGCTGACAAACTTGGAGCTTGGACTTTTGAATGTTGGTCAGAGACCAAGTCTGCGCACCATACATATGTTAGAACGGGGAGGATGCATACGTCCATTAATTTCCGTTTTAGAGATAGAGGGAGTTCCCCTTTCATTATGTCTCCCATGGACCAAAAACTTCTCCAGGCATTATCAGCTCGCCGTGCGATTTCTCTGCTCTGCCTGTCTTCGAAGGAGACTATTTGGCCCAGGTAAACATAATCTTGGACATATGCTAGATGTTCTCCATCCACCGTTACATTGGTCCTAGTGCGATTGGTCATGAGCTTGGTTTTATCTCTGTTCATTCTAAGTCCAATCTCCAAGCTTGCGATACAAAGTTCTTGAAGCATCGTTTGTAGCTCTGAAGGCGATGAAGAAAAAAGGACGATGTCGTCGGCAAAACGAAGATTCGTTAACCTCCTTCCGCCGACGTCAACTCCCTTCTCACTCCAGCCAGCCGCCAGCTTTCGGAACACTTCTTCAAGGGTGCTGTTGAAGAGTTTCGGAGAAAGCGGGTCTCCCTGTTTGACTCCTTTGGCTATTTTAAAAGCTGGTCCAGGTGATTGTAGTTTTATTGAGGCTGTGCTATTGTCATATATATTTTTAATTAAGTTTATGTAGGTTTCTTCAATATTTTGATTTTTTAGGGCCTTGAATATAGCATCGTGCGATATACACTTAAAAAGCACTTATTAACGAGTTGAATTTATCTTCTCTAGGTATACTAACTTCCAGGCAGACTCTAGCGTTTAACAACACATCGTATCAAGTAGAGAGTAACGTGCCAGTTCATGAACTACTAGTAATAACATTTAGTAAATTACGTCTGCTCCTCGTCTACACCAATATCAACCGTGAACGTAAGATTAAAATTTGTAGTCGCGGAGCTCCTGGAAATGAGATGGATGTGTAGTTTTAATCTTCATCCACCTCAAGAGCTATGGATAAAGTAAATATCTCTGGAAGTTTACTTTATTTAACAGTATAAGTGAATCTTTCTATGTATGAGATAGGGTTGAAATTCATCTGAATGTTGGTAGTAAGGCCTTTTATCACTTCATTCGTAAAACTTCCACTACTGAACACAGGCCTCCCTCATGGATCTCCATGTGGGTATTTGCTATACCACCACGCTTGGCAGGCGTGTTGGCGAGCGCAGTACGGGATGTTAATACAATGAAAGAATCAAGAATCAAAAAATACTTTATTCAGTGCGGCCGCATGGACCTTATTGTCACAAATTACAAAATAAAACAACGCAAATAAATAGAATAAAGCACATAATTGAATCTGTTCACTTCAGATGACACGCGAGTTAGGAAAAGAAGTAAAGAAAAAGAAAACAGAAGAACCTAACTCGGTCGTTATAGTCATCATTTAACAATTTTATTTTGTCTTATGTTACGTTTGACGGAGTTGGAGCAGATTCCTTCCCAAGTGGTTTTGTCCTCTAGGTAATCTGATATTTTATAATAAGCTTTATTGAATTCACAGATTGCGTTTGATAATGTATAAAAACGCTGCTGCCCATCTTCCGGAGGTATCCCTTAGCAGGGTCTTACTGCATCCACGGGCAACATTCTATTTCCGGCACCCCACGGCAAATACCCAGTAATATATATTGTCAAGCGTGGTGGTATGGCAACTACCCACATGGAGATAATATTATTATAACGTGTAGACGAAGTCGCGAGCTCCTTAGTTCTCCATAAGCCTGCATCTTCCGGGTTTATTGACTGTATCCGTAGCGGCGGATTTCATCAGCCGCTGCATAAATTGTGTATGATACAAGTGTATTGCCGTGGGGTGCCCGCAGTAGAATGTTGCCTCTCCTTTCATGCCCGTGGATGCAGGGCATGAACATTCTACTGCGGGCACCCCACGGCAATATTCAAAATACATGATCGTAAAAGTCCTTCCGATGTCAAATATCACGCCGCGTCAAGCAATACACGGTTGGATAGTTTTCAATACGCACTCAGCTGCGTCAGATGAATGTAAATTGAATTCTTGGGCTGTTTTATAAGAATTTTCCAGAATAAACCTACGTCACAGGGTGATGCGCGCAATGCAGTGCAGCGTTGGTCACGTGCTTAGTGAACGTGATCACCACGGTATCACAGTTGTTATAGGCAGAGGTTACCGCTTGACATCAGATGGGCCTTCGTCTTGTCTCGTCATTTAGTGGTATAAATAAATAAAGGTAATTTTTTTTTTAATGCTGGACAAATCACACATCATCATCTAGCCCCAAGCTAAGCAGAGCTTGTGTTATGGGTACTAGATGACTGATAAACTTAATACATTACACTACATAGATAGATATTATTATATAGGAAAACACCCAGAACACCCTGAACAAATATCTGCAGATCGTACAGACATTTGTCCCGAGGCGGGAATCGAACCCGCAAGCCCTTGCGTCGCAGGCGGACCTTCGCCCGCTGCGCCACAGAGCTCGTCAATATTGCATGCACATTGGCAATATTGCATGAATTTAACCTTCTTATCTTATTACAAAACTTGAACAATAGGGCGCTGGAGTGACAGCGTGAAACTTAGAATAAAGAAGAGGAAAAAAATCATAAATAATCATCATCATCATCTCAGTCGTAGGACGTTTACTGCTGGACATAGGCCTCCCTGATGAATCTACAAGTAAGTACTGAACATAACGGGTTGTTGCCTTACTCACCACGCTTGACAGGCGGGTTGGCGAGCAGAGTAATGTTGATACACGGAAAGTCGCTGCTGCCCATCTTATAATCATAATTATAATCAGTCATTTATTTGCCAGAATACATAAAATATCATAGTACCAGATCTTAGTGCAGTAATCTTAACGTCAGTACATGTATTCGGCCTGCATGCAGGCGTGCAAATATTAATAATTTATTGTCTTCCGGAGGTATCCCTTAGCAGGCGCTTACTGCAGCCACGGGCATGAGACGAGAGGTAACATTCTACTACCGGCACCCCACGGCAAGGTATAGGATCCAGAAAATAGCACAGTTTTACAACTGGATACAGTGTGTGCAACGCCAAATTAGCCAGATAGCGATAGTTTACAATAATAGGTACCGCTCCTTCAACTAAGCTCTACCAATTTAGCAGCAGAAAGTAATAATGAAGTGAGATTCCGTATCAACTTCACAAACGCTTCACTAATACGGGTTTAGGAGCGGGAGGGAGCTTATTAGAGAAATTTAGTTATGGAGTAAGCTTCTTTGTAAAAAGGTCATTTTTTGCATGTTTTATCCACGCTCTGCCGAAACGGCTGAAATGGTGATGTTGGTGAGGATATCCTACCAGGCGTGTCGCAGTTCGTCACGTCACATTACTTTTGACTTTGACTTTAGCTATTTCCATAGTATCGTGTCAATAGTATTATGGCATAGTGTTGTGGGGGTGCGCTGGAGCTAAACATATAAACACGTTATTTGTGCTGCAGAATAGGGTTGTTCGAGCAATCTATATATTATATAACATTCAAAGTCCTGACTGTCTCACAGTCTGTCTGACTGACTGATATATCCAACGCACAGCCTAAACCTCTGGACCTAAAGACTTGAAATTTGGCACACACATACCTTGAGTATCGTAGAGGTGCACTAAGAAGGGATTTTTCGAAATTCCCACGGGAACGGGAACTACACGGGTGAAACTGCGGGGTGCGGCTAGTCTTTTCATATTAGCGTTTTGTGTTTCGTCTCGTCCGTCTATTTCAAGCCTTATACGTGGAAAATGCCGCAGGCGGTTACATATTTGATTTGTTTGAATCCTGTTAAGTTAAATAAAGAGTTTGTTAAATATCAAAAGTTACAGCCTACAGACGGAATGTGTGGATAAAGGAGTTGCGTCACAAAGCGACGATACAGAAACTATTATATTCTGATATACATAATGCGTTCCTAGTAGAAAGCCGTGTTGGCCGAGTGGTATGTACCCCCGACTTTCAATCCGAAGGTCGTGGGTTCAATACCGGCCGTGCACCAATGGAGTTTTCTTTCATGAAAAATGTATGTGCACACTTAACACGAGCTTTAAGGAAACATCGGGAGGAAACCCGCGGCTTAGTTAGCTTCAGACGTATTGACCTGTTCTTTCCTCTGAATAATAGCTGACTAAGCTGAGAGGATGGTATAGGTGCTAGGCAAGCATAATCCATCTAACAATGTCCCAGGTACTGCAGCGTCCCGTACAGCATGATTACCAGTTGCTGACGCTGTATAAATCATCTATAATAGATGCAAAGGCCTTACTTTTTTATTTGCTAGTAGCAACGCTTCGCAGTTTAACCCGCGTAGTTCCCGTTCCCGTGGGAATACGGGGATAAAATATAGCTTTTGTTACTCAGGGATAATTAGGGGGCAAAGCCCCCTATTATGCATAGCGCTGTCTGTCTGTTTGTGCATGACACGATTACAACCGAACGCGTTGACCGATTTACATGAAACCAAATTTTTGTTAACACTGTCTTAATGAGAGAAGGGTACTGATTGATTTGGTGACCCTAGGGTCACAGGGACCGGATTTATTGTGACCTCAAAAGATCACCGAAGGTCAAAAATGGCATTTTTCGGAAACCTTCGCCCCCTTTTCTGGTACCCCTGTACCAATGCTTTTTTAATATTCTAATGGTGAAAGAATTTTAGAAATTGGTCCAGTAGTTCGAAATCGGTTTTGAGTATATTACGTTACAAACATACAAAAGTCAAAATACAAATATTTTCTCTTGTCTTATATTGTAAAGATTAAATTCTGTAACTATTATAATCATTTAATAAATATAATACGGCTTACACCACGTACCTAACTTATTATCATCTTGCTGACGTTTCGTAGACCGTTTAGAGGCCCTTCTTCATGAGCACCGTTCGTGGCCGACTCCGAGGGCCGCGAGACGAGAACTGAGTGAGACGAGAGAGAATTATAATCATATTATATTCTTTATCCGACTTCAAATAAGGTGGCGGTTCTCACGCGTCGTCTGTATTTTTTAAAATCTTTGTTACCAGACTGTCATTTATGGACCGATTTAAATAATTATTATTGGGTTCGAAATAATTTTGCATATACTTCCGGGTTGATCCCACTTTTCAGAACTCGATTCTGATGATAGGATCCATGAGGAATTAAATAATTGTTATAAAAGAGACTGGGATCTCTTGGGTACAGTTTCATACTGCTGCCTAAATCAAACTTAATGTTTTTTTTTTTACTTTATAATGGGGTTATTTTAAATTGCGCCCAGTTCTGATGGTGGGATCCATGACACATCGAGGGAAATACTCAAATATAATAAACGTGGTTTGAGTATTTTTAACAACAAGTCAAGGATTTTATCATTTGAAGTCCGTTTTTTAGGGTTCCGTACCCAAAATAAAAAAAATATAAAATAATAAACAACATAAATAAAAAAAGAAAAATAAAAACATATAAGAATACAACACATAAGAACATATAAGAATAATAAAAACGGGACCCTATTACTAAGACTCCGCTGTCCGTCTGTCTGTCTTTCTGTCACCAGGCTGTATCTCATGTTCAAGCTCGATATTAATAACGGAAACAGGTAGACGGTTGAAATATTCACAAAATATTAAGGTATTTATTCATTTTAAAAATAAATAATTAAATTAAAATAAGATAAACGTAGAAGAGACCTTTGCCCAGCAGTGGGACACAGTATAGGTTAGAGAAAAAAACGTTTAAGGGGGGGCTCCCATACAACGTGATTTAAATGCCGTTTTTTGCTCGATATTAATATCGGCTACAGGTAGACGCTTGAAATATTCACTGAATATTTAGTAGTATATTTACAGTATAGTAGTTTTTTTTGCCAAATAATGGTACGGAACCCTTCGTGCGCGAGTCGAACTCGCACTTAGCTGATTTTTTTAATTTGAAAAAATTTAATAATGTAATATTTTGCCTGTGATCTCAACTCCTTCCCTGGTTGACAAAAATATAAAATAAACATCGTCTCAAATATTCTATAAAGTTAGGCAAAGATATCTTTCGCGACATGAATAAAACAGGCAGTTGAGAATATTAAATGATGGATTAAACTCCAAAGTCAACAGCAGTGGGCTGATTTTGTAACTAGAATAAAGTTAGGTTTATTTTATATGTTAGGCAATAAAGTTATTGTATTTGTAAAACTTAAATAAATAATCATTATAGCCGTACAATAGAGCTTACAAATGTTACAACTTTGGAACTATCATGGTTGTAAACATCGTCGAAATATCGGGAAACTCATAATGGCTAAAATCATGGTATTTTTACCGTAAATATTGCGAAACTTGTGGGGGTGGGACCAATGTTCTTCGCAATATACACGGCGATAAAAAATAAATTTATGTGTGTTTGTCTTTTACAGATACTCTTTTAGACGTAGTAGGGATCTAATTCGAAATGGCATGGTAATCATCATCATTTTTCATCATTTCAGCCGAAAAACGGCCACTACTGAACACAGGGGAAATCAAAGGAATCCACAAGGGGTTGCAGGTTCGATTCCCGCCTCGGGACAAATGTCTGTACGATCTACAGATTGTTCAGGGTGTTCTGGGTGTTTTTCTATATATAATAAAAATATTTATCTATGTAGTATATAATGTATTAAGTATATCAGTCATCTAGTACCCATAACACAAGCTCTGCTTAGCTTGGGGCTAGATGATGCTGTGTGATTTGTCCAGCATTATTTATTTATTTATTTACAGGCCTTCCTCATGGATCTCCAGGAGGGGTAGTTGCCATACTCACCACGCTTGGCGGGCGGGTTGGCAAGCGCAGTAACTGTTGTACGAAAAGACACTGCTACCTATCTTTCAAGGTATCCCTAAGCATGTTTTTTTCTGCATCCACGGGCATGAAAGGAGGGGGTAACATTCTTCTGCCGGTTATTTCATTAACATTTCGCAGTGAACATACGTGAATTCGTTATGCATCCCCATTTAGCCTAGCACTACTTCCAGTTACTCTACTACGCTACTCGTCGTCCACCACCCAGGCACCCATCTCCCGACGCTTATAAGGAACGGGCGATCCTCCTGATATATGGAGTAAGGTAATTGCAACTAGCTATTCACCAATTAGAATCTTCATAGACGTAGTAGATTCGAGCTTTATTTTGAGTATGGGTGACAACACACATACAAATGAAATCAATTCTTTGATTGACACACTTACAGTTGCTAAGGCTTACGAATGTGAACCAGATGAGTGCAGAAAAGTTGTCGATACCAAAAGCAAATCTCTGAACATTTTATGTCAAAATATAAGAAGTGTTATGAAAAACTTTGGTTCATTTGAACTTCTCCTTTCTAGGCTAGGATTTAACTGTGATTTATTGGTGCTAACAGAGTGCTGGGTACACAATGATAAACCTTATCCATTGTTAGCCAATTATAGCACTGCTGTGACCAAAAACTGCATCAATAAAAATGGTGGAATAATTATTTATTATAAACCTAGTTTAAACTGCCTAGTGGAGGAACCCGAATTCCATGATGCTAATTGTTTATTAGTGAAAATTGGCAACGATAAAGCTATTATTACAATATATAGATCACCATCTTTTTCTAACATAGACAACTTTTTAAATTCACTGGACTCAGTTCTAAAATCTGTAAAAAAGTGTTCAACTATTACAGTTATCGGTGATATCAATATTGATATTCAACTAGATAGTACCGACAGACATTCTCCGGCGTATCAGGAATTGCTAGCAACCCATGGGCTTCTTCCAAGTCATACGTTCCCTACCAGGGGAGACAGGTGTTTGGATCATATTATATTAAAATCCAAAAACCAATGTACTGCCTTAGTCCTTCAGACATTTTTAACTGATCATTGCCCTGTCCTCTTGAATATCAAAAACAAACATGTAATCGTGGATAAAATTAATAAAACGACAACCAAATTAAACATTAATCAAATCATTGAGCAAATTAATTTAGAAAACTTCACAGATGTATACAATGCAGTTGATCCTATCTATGCTTCTGAGCTGTTTGTTAATAAAATGATGGCTATAATAAAAATAAATACTCGAATCTTTAAAATACCAAATAACAGGCACATCAAAAAACCCTGGGTAACTGCAGGTCTTCTTCGTTGCATTAGGACCCGCGATAGAATGCATACTAGCCTAAAGCTCACCCCAAATAACCCAACATTGAAGCTCACATACTCTAGATATAGGAATTTTTGTAATAAACTACTTAAGAAGGTAAAAATTAATTTTGAAAAAGCGGAATTGGAAAAGTATAAGCACAATGTTAAAAAGACGTGGCAAGTGATACGCAGAATTACATATACTGAACAATCTAAAACGAATTGTGAATCACTCTTGTATAGCATGCCAACTCCTATTTTATCAGTGGACCACGTAAACAAATATTTTGTTGATGTTGGTAAATACCTAGCTGCTAAAATTGTCAGTCAAGACAGCAACTTGTCGATATGTCAAATGTCATCCCTGGTCAACACAATTGGTGTTCTATCGACAGACGAAGCTGAAGTGCATGGAATTCTTAGCTCTCTTAAGAATGACTGTGCAGTTGGGTATGATGGTATCTCCGCTAAGACGCTTAAATTGGCTGGCCCGACGGTAATACCACTTATCACCCACATTTGCAACCTTTGTCTTTCCGCTGGTAGGTTTCCTCACGTCTTCAAAACCTCAATAATTACGCCAGTTCATAAGGGAGGGGAGAGAGACAGTGTCAAAAATTATAGGCCTATATCTGTTCTAACGACACTCTCAAAAATATTTGAAAAGGTAATAAATAGAAGACTTATTTCTTTTCTAGAGCAGTATGATATTTTATCACCGAACCAATTTGGATTCCGTTCTGCAAAATCTACTGAGTCAGCCGTTACAAGCTTAACAGATCTTATAGTGTCCAAAATCGACAATAAGAAAAAAGTTATAGGTATATTTCTCGATTTAGCGAAAGCTTTTGACACTGTCTCCATACCCATCCTTATCGAAAAACTTGAAAAAATTGGCATTCGAGACAAGTCTTTAAATCTCATGACAGATTACCTATCAGACAGGAATCAGAAAACCAAAATTGGTGACTACATGAGTTGTGAAGAACTAGTGACATACGGCGTTCCTCAGGGGAGTGTTTTGGGTCCCACCCTCTTCTTAATATATGTAAACGACCTGTGTAAGCTTACGATAGGTAATGGTAAAATTTTCTCATATGCTGACGATACAGCAATCATCTTTGAAGGTAATACCTGGGAGGAGGTTAGAACTCATGCTGAGGAAGGCCTTAGAACCGTTATCAAATGGCTGCAATCTAACTTACTGACGCTTAACATTGAAAAAACTAAATATATGACTTTTGCTAACGCTCGCACCAAAAAACCGAACTTCACTATAAAAGCGCACGTAAACTGTCTGCTGAATGATTGTGACTGTGACAATCTGAATAACGTTAGAACCATTACGTATTTGGGGGTCACTATTGATGACAGAGTCAGTTGGAACGCCCACGTGGAAGCACTATCCAAGCGGGTTCGAAAACTTATATTTGTCTTTAGGCACCTGAGAGAAGTGGCGGACCGTAAACTGATCATTGACATCTATAACGCTCTTTGCAAGTCCTTACTCACTTATTGTAATACCGCATGGGGTGGTGCTTGCAAAACCTACATGATGCAATTAGAACGGGCTCAGCGTGCTGTGTTAAAAGTTGCTACTTTTAAACCGTACAGATTTTCGACTACTCTGCTGTTTAACGAGTGCGAAGTCCTAAACGTTCGACAGCTCTATATTGCTAAAATCATTGAGTCGCAACATAAAAAGGTTGATGTCAGTGCATACATCGCTTCTGATAGAAGAAGAAAGGATTTAGTCATGCGAGTTCCCAAGTGCAACACCGTATCTGCTCAACGTCAGCGAATTTTTATTGGTCCATTTTTATATAATAAAGCAAATAGAGTAATTAAGGATTTGGTACTGTTAAATAAATTGGAGTGTCACACTGCGGTTAGGAAATGGTTACTAACACTGAGCTATGATAACACTGAGTATCTAATTAAAGTTATTAAATAATTGTTATGAACTACTTACTAATTTCCATTTATAATTTTTTTCCATTTTAATTCTTACTTAACAGAATACATAATCAAGATTGACCTACATATTGACATACCCATGGAATTAAAAAAGTTAGTGGAAATTAAACCTATAACTTATGATGATGTCCAATGTTATGTTAAAATTAGGTTTAATCAAACGGAACCCAAGTCAAATTATAACATAATTACTAATAATTTAGGATCATTTTATTATTATTAAATTATTAAAGATTAAATTACCAATGATAAAAAATTCGAAGGGAATATTATAATAGAGGTATGTATATATGATTGATTCAACTAGCTAATCAAATGAGTTTATTGTTATATATCTGAATTATTTGATTTACTCGCAATTGTTATTAAATTTAACTATCACACATAATCGAAATTAACTTACTGGATATATATATAATTAAACTATGACATTAATTAATGGTAATAAATTGAATTATTGGTTATGATTGTTATTAAATTAAATTATTGCACATTATACTAATTAACTACAATCACTATTATGTAAGTTTAGATGATATTAATATACTGTTACCTTTAATAATCATATTCGTGGTTACATAAAATCCTAATCTGGCTTTGATACTATCAATATTGTAATCTTAGAAGGAAGGCAGCACCTACGACACAAGTCTTACCACTTAGTGTAGGTGCTGTAGACCAGTTTATAAACGCAAGCCATAAATGTAGATGATGTACTTTTACTTGATTATTTTCCATATATTGATTTTGTAATTTAGGCTTGAAATGAAATAAATGATTGATTGATTGATTGATTGAGATATCTTTAGTATATTTGGTACCTACACTGTTTGTGACGTACAGTCAGCCAAAAATGCCACCCTACGGCCGATATACATTTGAAGGTTATTCAACAACAAGGTCGATTTTCCGTTGCATCTCTTACACTCAGTTACAAAAGTCAAGCCAAAAATGTGGTCTACCACCTTACCGACTCATACTGACCGGTACCTAAACGCTGCATCGCATCATCATCCGTGCCACTTGCAGTCTGTTGTGGCTTCATTAATTAACAGGGCTCATGATCTGTGCGACCCTGAACATGTGGAGAGTGAAATCAGCCATATTCAGGAGGTTCTTAGACACAACGCATATGTAAGTAGAAAAACTATAAAAGGAAAAGCCGAAAAACGCCGGAGGTCAGCAGACAACCTATCTTTCTGCCGTACGTGAAGGGGGTGACGGATAAGATTGGAAATATTCTCAAGAGATTTTCAATTAAGTCAGTTTTCACTCCCTACTCAAAAGTCTCTCAGCACGGCTACGGTCGAGATACATTTGAACGTCATGAAATAACAAATCGATTTTCCGTTGCATCTCTTACACTCAGTTACAAAAGTCAAGTCAAAAATGTGGTCTACCACCCTACGGTCAAGATACATTTGAACGTCATGAAACAATAAGGTCGATTTTCCATTGCACCTCTTACTGGTCACCCAGCGATAATTAGATCTCACAGATACTTTTGTCAAAACTGGTAGACAACTTTCTTGGCCCACCGTACAATACGAAAAGTATAGGCGCAAACTAATGACAACATTTTAACCTTGACAAATAGTTAACGGCAGAAAACAATGTCGTGAGATGCCGGCTGTAGAATTTTGCTCCTCCTGTCCTGACCGTGGATGCAGTAAGTATCTGTTAAGTATCCGGCAGATGTCAATCAATCATCTAGTACCTAAATACAAAAGCTGTGCTTACTTTGCGGCTAGATGGTGCTGTGTGAACAGTACAGTACTATTTAATACCAGCAAAGTCGTCCGTCGGTAAAAGCACGAATTATCCTAGTACATTTCAGTTTGATGCTTAATTTAACAGCCTCCGCAAGGTGGCAATATCCATAAAGCACACGTAAAGTCGTTGCCATGATAGTAGCGATAATCTTAGAGCCTCGTATATCTACGTGAGATTCCACTCTTATTAACCCTTGGATGACGTAGAGTTAATAACTTTTAGATAGGAACACTTTATAAAACAGAGCGTGAGAACATGTGCGGAGTCACGAGATTTATTTATTTATTTAAGTTTATTTGGGAAAACACACAGAACAATAATACAATCTAAGTCTTAAATATAAAGTATTACACAATCCAATAAAGTTTCCACTAATTTTTAAAACATATACGAAGAATTGGTGGAAATTATGATATACCTACCTAAACAAAACATAAAAAGTGTCTTACAATTGTGTGACTAAAGAAGGAATATTGTATAATAACAGTATTAAATTTAAAATAAAAATAAAAAAATAAATTAGATGCGACAAAATCCTCGGCGCTGCCAGAAAGCAGGCTCCGCTAGTATGCGACACGTACAGAGAGGACCACCAGAACACAGCCCAGAAAGTGATCACGCAGAACCTCCCCGGGTCCAGATGTAGAGGTAACCCAAAAAAGAACGAGATCAAAGAAGACCTGGCAGACTGCAATCCTTCTTAAGATGACGCGTTCGATAGAGCGAAGTGGAAGGAAAAGACCATAAAGGCAGACCCCACCATCAGATGGGAATAATGAATGCCAAGGAGAGAGAGAGAGATAAAACACTTTAAGAATATATGAGAATGTTCTGGAATGTGTCGCTAAAGATACAGTTTCTTTTAGAGAACGTGACGGAAAATGCTTCAATAGTTTACGAATTTCAAAGAATTACTACTATGTTCGTTGGTTGAGGAACCCGCGCCTTCAGATGTATTGACCTGTTCTTTCCTCTAACTAATAGATGATTAAGCTGCGAGGATGAAATAGGTGCTGGGTATCTAATAAATAAATAAATAAATATTTTTTTATAAAACAAGTAAGTGCTAACGGGGAATTATCAGTAGTTTAACGATTAATACGTATTTCTGTAAAAACCCAGTTGAAAATGCTGATAGTTTTACATCCAAAGGGCACGCGCTATCATCTTATTACTGTTACAAGTCGGTTGATAATACCAAATAAGTCGTGATAAAAATCAAGTAGCGAACATTTGTTACCCACGCATTACATAGAGAGAGCTCATTACGTGGCGCCTCTACTCGACTGCGAACTCTACGCACCGTATGTAAATTATGGAGTGCGCTCGGGTTTCATTAGATGCTTTAATAAAACTGACTTCCTTTCCACATTTTTATAACAAAAACGGAAATTACAGGATTAGAGCAGGTTGCATGTTTCAAGTTTAAACGCTTCACTTGTAATAATGGACTGCAAAATGCCACTGTAATTTCTCCTGCAATTTCGGACAAAGGCTTTTTCTGTTTACGTTGGTTAATATTCGACTGCCTCCGTGGCTCAGTTGGTCTAGAAACTGGAGGTAGCGGGTTCCATTCCCGCCTGGGACAAATGTTTGTAATTGCAGATATTTGCTCCGGCTCTGGGTATTTTTACAAGCTTTTATTTAGCTTGCCCTGTATGTATCTATGTAACTATGTTTGTTCGGGTGGAATCTTGCAACTCAATTTTGAAGCAGATATCTTCAACCAATTGATCTGAAATTTTGTATACACGTTTTCTTTGGATCACAATGCATGGTCAGCTATGTGACGTCACTCTGAATCATAGCGGTATACTCAAGATTGCGGGCTAATTAGAAAAATGAATTAACGTCGCTCTAATTCCAATATGGCAGAATACCCAAGATGGCGGACTAGTTATTTTATTAATACACTTTTACAATATGGATATCAAATAAAAGGGCTTGCTGAGAGTTACTCGAAAAATTATGTGACATCACTCTAAATACAACATGACGGGCATGAACAGACAAGAAACCAACTGTCCAGTGATAACTAAAAAATAAAAAAAAGCTTATTAACAAACAAGCTTTTATTTAAACGTACTAAAAATAATAAAATAAACATTTTCCATTAAAGTTTAACATCAACTTTAAACGTCTTTACTCAATTTTTGTGATAAAAAAGCTTGTCGCGAGATTTAAGCAGGTACTCGGTATTGTTTGAAAAAAAAATCAATTAGAACAAGTTACAGGTACACAGGTTCATCTCGCGACAAGCTTTTTTATCACATAAATTGTGTAAAGACGTTTTAAGTGGACATTAAACTTCAATGGAAAATGTTTTTTTTATTCTTTTTAGTACGTTTATATAAAAGCTTATTTGTTAAAAAAGTTTTTTATAGA
Organism: Pasiphila rectangulata; assembly: GCA_963082625.1. Classification (NCBI taxonomy): domain Eukaryota; kingdom Metazoa; phylum Arthropoda; class Insecta; order Lepidoptera; family Geometridae; genus Pasiphila; species Pasiphila rectangulata. The sequence continues at coordinate 17,703,447 of OY720251.1, read as the reverse complement.
ACTTGTTAAACTTTAGCTATTTGTTAACATATTATTAGTTTTTTATCGCGTACCTTTTTTAATAAGAAAATAATTAAAAAGGTACGCGATAAAATCCTGTACTTCTAAAACTTATACAAAGTTTTTTACTTTTAACTTATTTCTGTGTATGATACGTACGTATTTACAAATAAAATGTAGTTAAGTAGTCTATCATGTATCTGGTTTCCATATTACTAGCTTCTTAGTTTAGGACTGGATGGTGTTGTGTGTAAATGAATTATTAAGCATTATTTTATTTAATGTTGGTGAAGTCGTGTTGGTCGAATGTACCCCCGGACTTTCAATCGGGAGGTTGTGGTTTCGTGACCGTTAGTGTACCAATGTATTTTCCTCTCTTATGAAATGTATGAGCAGGTTTAACACGTGCTTTAACATGAAAACATCGTGACGAAATCCACGTTATTATCAGCTTCAGACGTATTGCCCTGTTCGTTCCTGTGTCTAATTCCCGACAAAGCTGGAAAATGGTATAGTATATAGGTGCTGAGCAATCTTTATTCATATATCAATGTCCCAGGCACTGCAGCGTTCGGTATATGAATACCAATTACTAACGCTGTATAAATCATAATATAATAGATGTGACAGGACTCTACTTAAATTTCGGACAAAGGATTTTTCTGTTTACGCTAGTTAACGCTATTAATGAATAAAGTTGAGTGGGAATATATTATGTGACGGGGAAAGTTTTAGTATGGTGTTCACGGTAATTAATTATTTGCCTAGTCCTAAAAACTTCTAGTTCCGGGGTTTGAGCTCGCGTTACAAACATTATTCCGTAACTACTTTTACTAAAAGGTTCTAACTAGGCAACCACGAGACTGTATTTATAACAGGTTTGAGTTTTTTAATTAAATGATACTATGAACCTTTTTCACTATGATTATTCCAAATATCGGAATACTCAAAAGACTCAAGTAATTTAATAAATATATAACGGCTTTCACCAACCTAACTTATTATCGTTCGTGGCTGCATCCGAAGGCCACGAGACGAGAACTGGCCTCATGAAGAAGGTCCTCTAAATGGTCTATGAAACATTAGCAAGATTATAATAAGTTAGGTACGCGGTGAAAGTCGTATTATATTTTTTAAATGATGTCAAGCCACGATAATTTCAATTCAGTGACTCAAATCATGTTAAATATCCCGTAAATATTGGATATAATGTTCACAATCATCATTTCAGCCATAAAACCGTCCACTACTGAACACAGGCCTCCCTCATGGATCTCCATGAGGGGTAGTTGCTATACTCACCACGCTTGGCAGGAGGATTGGTGAGCGCAGTACGGGATGTTGATACACGGACAGACATTGCTGCCCATCTTCCGGAAGTATCCCTTAGCAGGCTCTTACTGCCTCCACGGGCATGAGAGGAGGGGTTACTACTGCCGGCACCCCACAGCCGTTTACAAGGTTCACAACCATGATAGTTTCAAAAGTTTATTTTATAAAAATGGAGTCGATAAACTTTATTGTTTTAAATAAAACACTATCACATTATATCAAAGAACGCAACATGGGAATGGGAGCGAACACTGATAGGCTTGGGCGGCCCGCCCAAATCCAGGGCGGATTACGGTTGCATTTGTTAAACGCGCCTCGTTGCTTCCATATTTATGAATTTTACATTGGCTTGTCGGAAATGTTGTAGACTTGGACATCGGAATACATTGGAATATGTAAATGTTGTATTGTGTAACAGAGTGTGTAACAGAACGTCCTATCTGTTTTGTTTGAGATTGTATGTTTGATCAGCAGTTCTTTTAGGTGTAATTTCACGGTTGCTCTTAGTTAACGGCTGTGGGGTGCCGGCTGTAGAATGTTACCACCCCTCTTCTGAATCAACACCCCGTACTGCGCTCGCCAACCCGCCTGCTAAGCGTGGTGAGTACGGCAATACTTGGGGATCCATGAGGGCAGCCTACCACCAGTAGACCAGTAGTGGAAGTCTACTACTGAGATTATGATGATGATACATATTTGTTATATAATAATTACTATAAACATCTGATAAATGATATTAAAAACAAATTAGTTTAAATGTTTAGATATCGAGATTTGCAAGTAAACCCATAAAATGACCCTTTAAAATATTTTTGATGCGAAACATCTTTTGTGGGGTGGTCAAACCCATCGGAAGAGAGGTGACGCGTGACTCTTGGCGATGTGCCAAGAGTCACTTCCTTATTATAGTTAACTAGTATTCGTTACTAGATAACTAGGCGACTGTGGTAACTGGGGTAACTGGGGCAACTGTGGTGACTGGGGTGACTGGGGTGACTATAACGACTGTGTCAACTATGGTGAAATATATAAGGTACTTAAGTTTGTCTATAGTGGCCATTTAGAATAGAATAGAATAGAAATATATTTATTTGGTTTACATAACAGCACAAGCATAGAACAAAAGGCAAAAATAAAAATAATAAATAACATAGTACCTAGCAGCAATAGCAATAACATTGCATTTATATGTATATATATATATATATATATTGCATAACATTACATTTACCCAATTTATAATAATAATTTAGGAGTTATCAAAAAAAATTTGATTTGTTTCACATCTGCCAGGCGCCCCGTGACGGTTCTATTTTTTTATAAACTTTATCGGTTATCAAATATTCTCGTAAATGTACTTTAATAGGAGTTTTACGCCAACGAATTTAGTAATAAATTACAGATGTGTACTGCTAGCCAATACTAGTTAATAAAACTGTAAGAAAGTGTTCATAAATAACTTATATATACTTATCTATACTTTTACTGTAGGATGCCAATTAACAATGAATGTCGTAAAAATACCAATCGAAACAAAACATTGTCAAATTTAGTGACTAAATTCTAATATAACCACAAGTTTGGCTTTGAATAGTAACAGCCAGGTTCTACGTTATTAACAAGTGACACTTTTGACACACACAAAAGTTATCTTTGCCGTGGGGTGACGGCAGTAGAATGTTGTCCTCTATTGCCCGTAAATGCAGTAAGAATCTCACGGGCAACATCAGGAAGATAAAAAGCGGCGTTTTTTTGTGTATTAAAATCCCACACTGTGCTCGCCTGTGTTGATGAGATTATGATGATGAAGGAAGAAGAAAATCATTTATTTTTGACACACACACAACATACAATTTTTTTTCAATGAGTGAATTAAGAGTTATTTTATATTATATTATACAAATTATTTAATTAATTATACAAAATTTATTATTATTTATTTATTATTTGAGTTCTTTAATTATACAAAATCAATGCCCTTGCCGCTTTACCTACTTAGACTTTCATAAGACTTTTTTTTCTTCAGTTTTTCGTAAACTTTTGCGATCACAATACATTTTAAACAATAAAGATACGGGAATAATTTTAAACTGATTAATAGGACTTTATCGCGTAAGTCAGTCCATCCGTGACCACGAGGGCAGCAGGGCACTCGAAACGTCGGGAAATAATCATCATTTCAGCCGTAAAACGTCCACTACTGAACTAAGGCCTCCCTCATGGATCTTCATGAGGGGTAGTTGCCATACTCACCACGCTTGGCAGGCGGGTTGGTGAGCGCAGTACGGGATGTTGGTATACGGAAAGACGCTGCTGCCCATCTTCCGGAGGTATCCCTTAGCAGGCTCCTACTGCATCCACGGGTAGGAGAGGAGGGGTAACATTCTACTGCCGGCACCCCACGGCCAAAGTCCCGTTAATCAGTTTAAAATTATGTCTACTACAGATCGCGAAAGTTTACAAAGTACTAAGATACGGGAATTTGTCTTGGATTATTATAAAGGGATTATTCTCGTGTATTTTTTATTTCAAATGTTATTATTCATATACCACTTTATTCCTATGGAGCTACTTTATTTAAAAGAAAATGCTTAGGTGTAAAAAGCGTGATATTAAAGGTTACTTTATGCTACCAGTTAAGTTTTTATGTTTCAATATTACATTTTTCCATTACATAGGTACTTAAAGTTGCACAGAATATAAAATGAAAATTTCAGTTTTAGAGCTATACAAATTTTAAGTTAGAACTTTGTCCACGCTCATAGTTTTCGACATCAAAAGCACAGCACAACTTATATTGTGTTTGAGATCATTATAGATAGAGAACTCTTTATTGTACTAGCCCTATTTAAAAAAAGAGTTTTTAGTGTGGTTGAATGCGCTTATCTCGGAAACTACTAGTGTGAAATGAAAAAATAAAGTGTAGAAGAGTTTAAAGAGAAGGCTATCTATATCTAAACTAATATTATAAAGAGGTAAAGTTTGTGAGTTTGTGAGGTTGTAGGGGGTAAACTCTGGATCTACGGAACTGATTTTCAAAATTCTCTTACTAATAGAAAGCCACAGTATTTGTGAGTGTCATATGGCTATAAATTGCTGCCCAACGAAGTTGTAAATGAAGTTAGTGGTTTTTATTAATAATCCCATCAAACAAAACCAATCAAAGTCGGGGAAGTTTTTACAATTATCGCTAGAAGTCTGGGGTTTTCTTCGTCTTTTGTCAGATTGCCAGCGAAGCCTCCGCAATCAGAGAGCCGCTCATATCGACCGAGCTGCGTTTGTGTGTGGATAGTTACCGGGTAGACTCGTCTTGTCCTGTCATCATCATCATTTCAGCGGTGAAACGACCACTACTGAACACAGGCCTCCCTCATGGATCTACATGAGGGGTAGTTGCCATACTCACCACGCTTGGTTGGTGAGCGCAGTGTGGGATGTTGATAAACGGAAAGACGCTGCTGCCCGTCTTCCGGAGGTATCCTTTAGCAGGCTCTTACTGCATTCGCGGGCATGAGAGGAGGGGTAACATTCTACTGCCGGCATCACTCGTCATGTAATTTATAAAAAATAAAAGCTTGTGAAATGGACTAGATTAATCCATCTAACAAAGTCCCAGGAACTGCGGCGTTCCGTACAGCATGTTGACGAACACTAGTTGACGTTGCATTAATCATCTTACTAATATTATAATATTAATAATATAATTAATATTTATTTATATTAATATTATAATTTAATTAATTTTATGAGGAGTGGAAGAAGGGAAGGGAGGCCTTTGCCCTGCAGTGGGATAATAACGGCTGAAAAATAATAATATAATATATAATAATAATATTATAAAACCGAAAGTTTGTTTGTATAGATGTATGGATTTTTGTTACCTTTTCAGGCATAACTCACTCTTGAGCCGAAACATTGTACACGTATAGATGTTGACCAGGACCAACACATAGGCTTCAACATTCGGGTTCAACGCAAGAGTAGCGGCGGGGGCTGGTCTATAATAGATGTAAAAAGGCCAATGTACGTAGGTGTGATTGAACCCTCCAATAACATTTTATTGTTCCACTTTATGGAAAGAACCACTTGATGTTTAGCATTAACCTCTACCTATTACAACTGCAATGCCGCGGTGATCACATTCACTATGCACGTGACCAACGCAGCATTGCATCGCTGAGGCATTGTGTTCTAATTCTAATTCTAATTCTAGGGGGGGTTACCAGATCTGCACTGACGTCCCGCATTGGGGTGTATTGTGCATTGTCCCCCGAGGTGCTGCCTCGACCCTAACCTAACCAGCCCAACTCCTTCAAATACCGGAGAAGGACTCGGGGTCGCCGGCAGCATTCCATGAGCATCCCCGAAGGGTATGCAAATGTTGTGGCATTGTGTTGTTTTATTTTGTAATTTATGCTATGACGCATTAACAAGGCTTCACTAAATATATATTTTTAATTGAATTTGAGATAGGGTTGTAAGGTCTCATGTGTCCGCAATTTCCTACATAAACATTTTTTAAGGGTCTCCAAAACTAAATAATATTACATATTTCTTATCCCAATACTAAGCTAGCAACTGCCGCCAGTAACTAAACCACACCCAACAGGTCTATAGCTTTGATATTTGTGAGTGTTCGTCTTCTCCCGCGATAAGAAATGAAAGATTCCTACCGACGACACTGCTTCCTATGTTTTGTTAGTTGATGCCGCATACGGCTGTTGGGGATGGCAGAAAACTGTATTGAAATATCCTACCATCTTTTTAAAAATATACAAACATTAACATTTTACCGCCTATATATGTTATATTTGTTTGTGTTTCTCTTTGTGATATTTATGTTTTATGGCGAATGTACAATAAAGAATGTATCTATCTATCTGTTTTAAGCTTCTTCCCGCCACTTTGCAAGCGTTTTACAGCCAACTAGCTGTCCGTCGGAACTTCGTCTGCCGTCGGGATAATGATAATTACGCGTTGAATACCCGTTAATCCAATATAGTAATAATTATTCAATTTTTTTTTTTTTTTTTCTCTTTTGTAGATTGACTATTCTAACAAGTTCTTTATTCTAAAAATAAATGCCTTTGACTTTGTTAAGTCAGTATGCTATGAAACAGCCAATTAGTTTGTTCCACTTAATACCGAAAATTCCGTCTCAGGGAAACTGAATGAGCCGAAAAGTTGATCACCATTAGATACCGTGTGTCCCAGTGACAGTGTTCCATTAACTTTATTTGCCGACATCGGCCGAACTGAAAGAGGTCAGATATCGGCAGATCGGAATGATGTATTGTTACAAGATTTCATTTGGTGGCGTCTACGGCCTATTGTCGTGATGTAATGTTTGTGCCGGGCTAAATGGAAAAATAAAAGAGCAAGATTACTTAGTTATTTATACTATATAGAGCGGGAAGTGCACGCGAAGCTTTAGTACATAGACGTTGATATATACTAATAATATAGAGATAAAGTTTGTGACGTTGTGAGTTTGTGAGGTTGTAGGGGTTAGGGCTAAAGTATCCTGTCAAGATCTCTTTTGCCCTCAGTTTAAGTCCCAGGGTCAAGTGTTTAAAACAAAAGACGTTTCCCTGTTATCTAACTAATATTATGAAGCCGAAAATTTGTTTGTATGGAGGTTTGTTACCCCTTTACGCAAAAACTAGCGTACGTATCGAGCTGAAATTTTGCAAACGTAGAGATGTTTTATAGGATTAACACATAGGCTACTTTTATCCGGTTACAACGCATTCGAAGCGGCGGGCACAAGCTAGTTGCATATAATTTGGACAAATGAGATAGTAAAAGACATGCGACCGTGTCGTAATCTATTGACTGACATTTCTATTAGACGGTTTTTTTCTTAAATAACACGTCAATCTTTTACTTAAGGCTACGGTATCCTGTCAAGATCTCTTTTGCCCTCACAATTAATAAGTCCCAGGATCAAAAATTATCTCTGTAAGTACTACTTACTCTGGGTACTTTAGAAATTAGTGTTTTTCCCATAGGCAGTTATAAGTTGACTTATATCCCGGATTGGAACTCTTGAAAGACAATAATCATAAGTAAAATGAGTATGTTTACCGCCCAACGAAGTAGGGACGGGTCAGCTAGTAAATAAATAAATAAATAATGCTGGAAAATTCACACAGCATCATCTAGCCCCAAGCTAAGCAGAGCTTGTGTTATGGGTACTAGATGAATGATTTACTTAATATATTTATACTACATAGTTAGATATTTTTTATAATATATAGAAAAACATCCAGAACACCCTGAAGATGATTTGCAGATCGTACAGACATTTGTGCCGAATCGAACCCGCAACCTCAAGGTCCGCCTGCGCCACAGGGGTCCTTATCTCAGGGGATCTTAAGCTAATCTAGATTTGTGGCCCATTACATCCGTTGTATTTATCTTTCGATGTATACACATTAAGTTTATCACTATGGCAATTGTAGTTTTGTTATGGATTTTTTTAATATACCTGTACCGTCCCACTGCTGGACAAAGGTCTGTGTCTCTAATTTATCCCGGTCTTCAGCCAATGGATATAAATATTTTTATGGTTATATCAGTAAGACTTACGCGGTCGGTCGCGGAGGGAGAGGGAGCCAACTCGCGCTGAAGACGGTTTCCTTAAATTTATTTTATGAAACGAATTAAAATTGTAACGTTATTTACCATGACAATAAAATGCAATGAAAATATCTAGTTTTAATTCCGCTAATGCTGAGATGCATATGCACCGCCCTCCCGCCCGCTACCCGTTGCGGACTAGATATTTTCATTGCATTTTATTGTCATAATTATGTATTTCTGCAAAGTAACGCAAGATTCCATTAAGAGGGCCCAATCCAACTTACTTTTCATACACCGCTCGTACGTGGGTGTGGCGTCGTAATAGATCTTTCTGTGAAATTTTTGATAGAATAGGTATCTTGTGCACTATATCTAGGTTTCTATCTAAACAAAAAATCAAAATTTGGAAAGACAAATTTTATACTGAATTGATTTCTCCAAATTTTGATTTTTTGTTTGGATAGAAACCTAGATATAGTGCACAAGATACCTATTAGATCAAAAGTTTCATAGAAAGATCTATTACGACGCCACACCCACGTACGAGCGGTGTATGAAAAGTAAGTTGGATTGGGCCCTCTTAATTACGTTATTTACCGACGGCTTTTTGCTTAATTGTCTCAAACATAATATTTTTAGAATTTTTCTCATATGGAATCAAAAACGCTATTTAGTGCAACTTAAAAAGCAGATTTCAAGGGCATTTTAATGATTCTGTCAGTTAATCCCGGGCCTTAGTACCGACGCGTCAATTCAACTCGTCAATAGCGAACGATAATGAAGGCCGATCGCCTTAATGGATTTGTTTGTACGTTAATGGATTCTGGGCTGGATCTGGGCTGGACCGCTGGAGTTATTGGATATCGGGCAAATTAGTTGAGGTCTGTTTCACGCAGTCTAGGTTTCAGGTTCATCATATTATCATGAGTCACGCCGTGGAGTGCCGGCAGTAGAATCCCCTCCTCTCATGCCCGTGGATGCAGTAAGAGTTAAGGGATACCTACGGAAGATAGCAGCGTCTATCCGTGTAACAACATCCCGTACTGCGGTCGCCAACCCGCCTGCCAAGCGTGGTGAGTATGGCAACTACCCCTTATGGAGATCCATGAGGGAGGCTGTGTTCAGTAGTGGTCATTTTAAGGCTGAAATGATGATATCATCATCATCTCAGCCATAGAACGTCCACTGCTGGACAAAGGCCTCCCTCAGATCAAGATCAAGAGGGGTTGTTGCCAGACTCATCACTCTTAGTGGCGTTGGCGAGCGTGAGATATTGATACATGGATCAACATTCCGTACTGCGTGTTGATCCGGAGGTATTCCTTGGCAGATCATTGCATCCACGAGCATGAAAGGTGGGGCAATTTTCTGCGAAAAATGAAATGCAGCGTTGGTCACGTGCTTCGTGAATGTGATCACCGCGGTATTGTAGTTGTAATATGTAGAGGTTACCGCTTAGCATAACATGGTCTTTCGCCTTGTCTCGTAATTTTTCATACATATTCATGTCCCGGGCATATCACGATCGTTGCACGTTAGTTTGCCGTGGGGTGCCGGCAGTATAATGTTGCCCCTTCCCTCTTGCCTCTGCCAAGGGTTACCTCCGGAAGATGGTATTAGATAGATAGATAGATAGAAAATGCTTTATTGCACACCTTAAAACATACAAGTACAAAATAAAAAACTAAAGAAACACTTATCATGTGACAATCGGCGGTCTTATCGCTAAAGAGCGATCTCTACCAGACAACCTTGGGATGGATTGGATTATTATATGCAACATGGGGTTCTATCGATACAAGATGTACATAAGGTAATAATAATTTATATCATATATATATCAAATATTATAGCATACATAATTAAATACATACATAGGTACTTGATAAACATACATAAATATAGAGACAACAGTTATATTACATACTAAAATACATATAAATGTATACAATGGTGTCAACGAATCAAGCAGTTAGCGACAACAGGACAAATAGTATAGGTATTCCGTGCATCCTGAGCTTCGCTTGCCAACCCGCCTACCAAGCATAGTGAGTGTAGCAGTAACTTCCTCATGATCACTTGAGGATCCATGGCCTACGTCCAGCAGTGGGATACCCACCTGAAATATTACAGACGGACAGCCGGACAGACGGATGTCCTGCGGCTGAGAGAGATTAAACTGCTTCAGTTCTCTGCCTATATTCTAAAGGTTACCTGTTTCTCTACGCTAACCGATTTGAAACGTACTTATAATGTACTAGCTTTTGCCCGCGACTTCATCCGCGTGGAAGTCATAAAACATAAAATCCCCTTTTTCACGCAGAGCCACTTTGATTCGAAAATATAAATCCCCTTTATTCCCTATCCCGTGGGAATTTCGAAAAATCCCTTCTTAGTGCACCTTTTATTCCCTATCCCGTGGGAATTTCGAAAAATCCCTTCTTAGTGCACCTCTAGGATACTCAAGGTATATGTGTACCAAATTTCAAGTCTTTAAGTCCAGTGGTTTAGGCTGTGCGTTGATATATCAGTCAGTCAGTCAGTCAGTGAGTTAGTCAGGACTTTGAATTTTATAATAGAATAGCCGCACCCCGCACTTTCACCCACGTAGTTCCCGTTCTCGTGGGAATTTCGAAAAATCCCTTCTTAGTACACCTCTAGGATACTCAAGGTATACGTGTGCCAAATTTCAAGTCACTAGGTCCAGTGGTTTAGGCTGTGCGTTGTCTGTCAATCACTCAGTCAGTAACGGAAGAGTTTTATATATATAGATAGGCCTCCAGAACATTCCCCTGAAACACGCGTCCCGAATACACATCAGTGTAAGCATTAACTAGTTTGGTATTCCGCCGGATGCGCGTCAGGCAACAAAGCGGTCGCTGTTTATTTATCAAAGCAAAACGGCTTAGAGCGGTAGGCTGATGCGGTAAGCCTTTTTTAGTGATGCCCTGACAGACGGGGATTTAAATGATGTAGGTAGGAAAGGCTTTGTTGCGAGGGACGAGTGTCTTCAGTGTGTTAGATGTGTTTCAGTGTTAAAGGTTGGATGAATTTCGCTTTCTTCACGACTATTGTATCGCTAAAGCGAGTCAAGCGAAGCGCAAGGGCAGTAACAACGTTTTCTGGAAGCTCTTAGTCGTCGTTATGAACAAAACTTGGCTAAAGCCAGTTATACACTAGTTGTTCGCTACGAAAGTAAACCGAACGACTTCTTTCAATGAAGTCCTAAGCCTGGAAGAGATCGCTAATAGTGATATGGCCGCATTGTACTTCTACTTTTAGTTTTGTAAGTTTCTTTCTATGTTATATTATTTTTGTGTTAGTTTTTAGTTAAGTACAATAAAGAGATATCTATCTATCTATCCTATTGCATTTGAACTTTATTTGTGGCGGGAATAGAACCTGCAACCTCTATGCCTCTGTGGAGGCCTATGTCCAGTTGACGTCCTACGGTTCAAATATCAAAATATCAAATATCAAATATATTTATTTAGGAACAAAAATAAAATATACATAGTGCAATAATAGAAACGAAGATGACTGCAGTAGTTTATAAAAAAAACTGTGTCGCAGTCATCAGCGCCCCTCTCCGAAACAGAGGCTGGGGTGTTCCCGATACAATTAAAGAGTAACGTAAACTTACAAAATAGGCTTAGGTTGAGATGATGATAATGATGAAATCAAACTGCCGTTAACGCAGATAAACATGGAGCTCCTGTTTGAGTGAAATCCTCCACTCTGCTATTTTTGGCCCTGCGCCTAGACCCAGCAGTAAGTGAATCTGGGCTGATAAATAGATTGATGCCGTAGGGTGACGGCAGTATGTTGCCCGTGGATGCAGTAAGACTCGTGAATGCAGATAGGTATCCCTTGGCAGATTACTACTGTATCAGAGGTATTGAAGATGGGCAGCAGGGTCTTTCCGCGGATCAACATCCTGTACTGCGCTCGCCAGCCCGCCTGCTAAGCGTGGTGATTATGGCAACAACTCCTCATGATCCTTCTAGATCCATGAGGGAGAACTATGTCCAGCAGTGGACGTCCTACAGCTGAGAGAGATAATATACTGCTTTAGCTGTCCTATAGACTGCGTTCGCTTTCTCGATTACCGATTTGTTAAAATAGTTTCCTTCAAGTAGTCTGCATAACATACATGAAAGTATTATTTACAAGTCTTCAATCTATAACAGTATCATCATTTCAGCCATAAAACATCCACTGATGAACACAGGCCTCCCTAATGGATCTCCATGAGGGGTAGTTGCCATACTCACCACGCTTGGCAGGCGGGTTGGTGAGCGCAGTATGGGATGTTGATACACGGTAAGACGCTGCTGCCCATCTTCCGGAGGTGTCCCTTAGCAGGCTCTTACTGCATCCACGGGCATGAGAGGAAGGGTGTCATTCTACTGCCGGCACCCCACGGCGGTTTATAACAGTATATTTGGTCTCTAACCTCTTATAAAACACTTCCAAGACTTTGCTATAATCTCCACGTTTGAGGGTCGGAGAGGGGATCTTTACACGCTAGGGGTCAAGTATCTATAAGGACGGAACGAAGCCCCGGCATTTACCAGGTACTGTATTGTTATGTTGTGTTTGTTGTTAGTTCCTGTCCATAGTTTACGTATGATATGTTAAAGTTTATGATTGTTTTTTTGTAATTTTTCGCGATCACAATTCATTATAATATAATAACATAAACACGGGTATTCAGTCAACCCGGGAACACGATTGTTGAAACACAGCCGAAACGTCGGGTATATAATATTTAATAATCAAAGGTATTACGCAATAAATTCCCGTTGTTTTGAACAAGCTACTGCCCGCCACTTCACACGCGTTGTACCCAGATAAAAAGTAGCCTATGTGTTAATCCAGACCTACATTTATACGTGTGCAACTAATTAATTTCAGCTCAATCCGCTGGGTAGTTTTTGCGTGAAGATGTAACAAACCTCCAAACAAACTTTAGGCTTTATAATAAATAAATAAATAAATAAATAAATAATGCTGGACAAATCACACAGCATCATCTAGCCCCAAGCTAAGCAGAGCTTGTGTTATGGGTACTAGATGACTGATATACTTAATACATTATACTACATAGATAGATATTTTTATTATATATAGAAAAACACCCAGAACACCCTGAACAAATATCTGCAGATCGTACAGACATTTGTCCCGAGGCGGGAATCGAACCCGCAACCCCTTGCGTCGCAGGCGGACCTGCGTCCGCTGCGCCACAGAGCTCGTCATAATATTAGTGGAATGATGGCACGGAACCCTCGGTGCGCGAGTCCGACTCGCTCTTGCCCGGTTTTATTTTTTTATCCATTCTATGATAAATTATCTCAACTCTATCGCTATAAACTATGCAATTTAGTTTCGACTACATATTTGAGCAAGGAGATTTTCTGCGTGAACCCTTTTCGGGTTAATAATTCTTAACTATCCAATATTAAAGCCAACTCTGAATGTTTCTTATTGACCATACATAACGGGTTATATTGTTGAGTTTCGTTTGATGCCGGAGGCGAAAGGGCCTTTATATCAAACCTTTCAAATAACCAAAGAACTGATCAATATTGGCGAACACAGTGCCTACTGCCCTTAGGGATAATCCTATAGAAAATATATTATTTTACGGTGATTTTATGCTGTATGAAATACTTTCTTTTTACAATGGGATTGTTATAAGTAGGTAGGTAAAAGATTTACTGTTAGGGTGAAAAAAGAAAGTGATTGATGTGTTCTTTTTGTGAAGAGTTCATCCAGGGAAGCTACCACCATACCTTTTTCTGCCGCCAAGTTGTAATGTCTGCATTGCTGTGTTCTGGTTTGAAGGGTGAGGGGTCGGGTTTTTATTTATTTATTATTTATTATTGCAGTTATTATAGGATGATGTTGCCTCTTAACATCAGATGGGTCTGGCTCTTCATTCAGTCGTATATAAAAATAAATCTACATTTAAAACCCGCTCGTGTTAATCAGAATGCTATATGGTGCTCAACATTTTAACAATAATCAAACATAATTCAAACTAACCTAGACATAAGGATAGTTTTAAGTAATTTAATTACCTACTTATAGACATAGCTGCTAGTTTCATAGTTCGTATTCTACATTTTCCTGTGTTTATTCTTTGTGTGTTGTGTTTCTATTTATACCTCGATATTTATATTATATTATAGCTGTGCGTACAAATGTTTATTTTATAATCAAGATCTAGTTTATATATTTTATTTTACTTTATTTTGTATATGGTTGTAAAATGTATTGTACGATAAATAAATAAATAACCTTACATTATCTATAAACTAATTTTACCTTACCTAAGCAGTAGCTGTAGCGATTTAGTGACCGATTTGGCCGATGCGTCTTCTAATAAATCCCAGGAATTAAACGGAAAGCGTATTCTGCTCTTGTTACATTCCAGTTAGCGTGGGCCCCTTAATAATGTATTGAATTGGAAAGATCCGATAGCATAATATAGGAATTTATATTCGGCGGACTTGCATGGATTTTGAATGGGGTTATTATGGTAAATTCTTTGATGAATAATATTATGTAAGACCTTTGTTCAATAACTCTATGATTGTATTTTTTAAATAAGAGAATATGTTATTCGTATCTGTTGGGTTTTCGTATACGGCTTAGTTTGAAACGAGACGCAAATTCCCGCCAAACGTGCCGCCATGGCATGTCGCGGCGATCGCATCCGCGCATTCGGCTGACTGTCAAAGACTGAGACAGAGCGCGCGCGCAAAATAACAAAATTTCAAAAAAATTACTCAAAAACAAGAACTAATCACTGTGAAACTAACTAATTTAGTGTCAGTGCAGCAACAAGAAGAAATTGTGCCTATCTCCCGGGCCCGGGGACATACCGAGACAGCGCTGGGAACGAGTTCGAAAGGTCAGTTTCACGCCGTACATTTTATTTATTAAATTATAGAATAGAATAGAATAGAATAGAATAGACATTTATTTAGTTCACAAAAACAGCACAGACATAAGACATTACATAACACATTTATCTTAGTTTATAACAGGAGGTAGGAACATAAAAGAGTAATAAAATAAAAGAGTTGGTAAAAACTAAAACAGCAAAAAAATAAAACAAAAAACATGAATCAAATTAAGAAAAAAGACAGATTATAGAAAACTTATTAATTAAATTGTTGAAACAATACTATTAAACTAAACAATACTACTAACTAAACAATATTTTAATATACACTAACTAAGGGTACTACTGGCTGGTCTGCGCTGATAATGTGCACTAAAAAGGAGGCAGCCTCAGCTTGTGTTGCTCCGCTCCTGGAATAGGAATGGAGCAACGCTATGTAGGAAATCGCGCTTGCTATTTCCCGTGATGCTGGATTGAAACTATTAAGTTCACTTTACAATTAAGTATTTATTGTAAACTTAAAGTTAATGCTAGTAATGAGTGCGGTGTGTTTGGATGCTGCTGATGCACGGGAAATAGCAAGCGCGATTTCCTACATGGTCCTTCGAGCCTTTCGAGGATTCATTTCGCGATTATCATCGTGCCGTGAAGACTTCGAACACAACTGTTAACTGTTAGGTACGACTCTTTTTTCTTTGATATGCTCGATAGGTAAAATGGATAATTTTATGATAGGACGCTTTATTATACCATTTTTCGTCTTAAGAGACACTACTCTCACATAACCATCATTTCCCCTGTGTACTTCCACGACTCTCCCCACAGGAAATTTCCCTGAGGTGAAGTTATCATCGTGGATAGTTACCATATCGCCGACTTCGATGTTTCTCTTTGCTTTCAACCACTTGCCACGAACTGATAGCTGACTGAGATATTCGGCTTTCCATCTCTTCCACAGGTCTTGGAAAATCTTGTTGGTTAAGTGCCACCTGGTCCTGGCGTCATTGGCTGTTTCTATGACTGTCAGGCCTGCGTTGCTAGTTAAAAAGTGTGCTGGCGTAAGGAAATCAATATCATCTATATCCTCCGATATCGGGCAGAGAGGCCTCGAGTTAAGGCTAGCCTCGATTTGCGCCAACACGGTGCTATATTCTTCGAAGGTTAACGCTTGTTCACCTATGACGCGCGTTTTCAGTCTGCTCCTATTATCAATAAGATCAAACATTTTGGTCCTTCGAGCCGGATTATCCAGTTACGAAATCAATACAACTAAATATCTATATATTTACACGCATTTATTGGTATAATTCACACTAACTTTGTCAATTCGGTTGCATAAAAACTGTTGTGGGTGGTTCCATTTGTTAATTTTCGTATACATATTTCGTCATATCTCAATAAGTACGCAAGTTACAAGTTTCAAACTAATTCCAAACTCATTTTTATGCGTCTAGTATCCTATTTCAACGTGGTTTTCATCTTCTGGAGGTGTCCCTTAGCAGGCTCTTACTGCATCCACGGGTAGGAGAGGAGGGGTAACATTCTACTGCCAGCACCCCACGGCAGAGGAGGGGTAACATTCTACTGCCGGCACCCCACGGCATGCCATGTTCAGCATATTAATTTTTTATTCTTGCAGAAAATTCCTTTACAATCAGCGCCATTCTTGCTCCGTCCCTTTGAGATATATTGTATAGTAAGTACTGGAGAAGCATTACAATAAGAAATAACATAAAGAAAATACTATCGTTGTCATTTATAAGCACTCTGATATATCTTCACAGAACATGTGTATCGGAGTGTGCAAATGTGTCTGTGTAAGGATTGCTCAGTGAAGATACACAAAGAACAGAATTAAGCCGTTATCATTTATAATTCACAAGGCGGCCCGCAGAGTTACTCGCTTTACCTGCGGTTAAAGGTGTATGTGCCGTGCGGTGCCGGCGGTAGAACGATGTCCTTCTTCTCATGCCCGTGGATGCAGTAAGAGCCTGTTAAGGGATACCTACGGAAGATGGACGTCTTTTCCGACACGTTTCGACACGTGTGGTGTCGGCCCTACGCGGGAACGGGCATTTAATCCCATGATGATGATTACCGTGAAAAATCGAAACGTGTCGGAATAATCTTTGACGTTACAATACGTGAGTAATTCCCATTTTTACAAAATGAATAGTATATTTCACGTCAATATTGAAAGTGAAATCATATTAACTATTCTCACTTACGTCTCTCGTGTTGCTTTGCCAATAAAAACCGCAAAAACTAACACCAAAACCACTAAGTAATTTCTCTTTGGAAAAGTTTTTATAACGAGTATTATCAAATTTTTGATGCAAAAATCTTTTGCAGGGGGTAAAACCGATCGACCGCATGACGCTTGGAGATGTGCCAGTTAGTACTAGGACTGCCCTTCGTCCATCGTGCCCATCGTGTTGACTGTGGCGACAGGGGTGACTCTGGTGACTGGGGCGACTGGGGCTACTGTGGCGACTGTAGCGACAGTGGTGAAAATGGCGACTGTGGTGAAAATATTTTACATCTGTCAGGCGACCCATGATGGCTCAATTTTTTAACGGTTAACACCCGACGTAAGAAGCTAAAAAAACAATTGCTTCTTCACATCTATTGTTAAATAATTTATTTGTCATAAAGCGTCACCTCATTTCTTGCAATATACCTTGTGATAGGTGGGAAGAGCTGGCCCAACAGAGACCAGAATGGCGCAGCTCTGTTCATAAGGCAGTGACAGATTTTGAAGTACATCGCCTAGAAGATCTTGATGCCAAACGCCTTATTAGAAAGATCCGTCCAAAACCTTCCTACACCTACACCTTCGATAGCAATGGCCTATTGCACTGTGCGCCATGCAATAGAACATTTAAATCAAAATTCGGTTTTGCTAGCCACTCTCGAGCACATAGCCGACAGTCTAAATAGTTGAGCTAGGTTCGCCATTGTCGGATACGACACGGAGGACATCATCATCATCATAAATAATTTATATAGCGTCAGCAACTGGCATTCATGCTGTGCGGGACGATGGTGTACCTGTGACTCTATTACATGGACTAAGCTTGCCCAACACCTATACCATCGTCACAGGGAAGTCGTGGGTTCAATACCGGTCGTGCACCAATTAATTTTTCTTGTTAGAATGTTTTCTTGTATCCCGACGAATATGAACTAAAAATTTGTAAAATAATTATAATTTTGAGTCTGATTTGAGATTTTTACCTGGTGTGATTTTGTTTTATAACAAATCTAGTTAGGAGTCGAGTTTTTTTCGACCTCTATATTTCTCCTCTCCAACAAAAAAACATTAAAATCGGTTCATAAACGACGAAGTTATCAACGAACACACATAACCTCATTTTTTATTAGTCGGTTCAAAAAATATATGCTTAACTTTGTTTTACGGGGCTAAAGTGCTTGCTTTTTCTTATTTAACAATCACATAAAATCTTTAATTTAACTGCAATAAACGTTAAATTTAGATTTTTACGACATTGTTTCTTTCTAAATTCCTAAATGACGAAGCGGTAAGAACATGTTTTTATTTTGGTTCCGAAAGTGGCGTTTCTTTGAGTTTTCTCTGCGCGCTGGAACACAAAGCCAGTGGCTTGCTCTAATGAGATGACTTTTCGTACTTGTATCTATGGAGACGTTATTAGGCTTGCTCTCCGTTCAATAAACGAAAAGCTTTTCATAGTATGTTTTTTTTTTATATTGCAGCGAAGGCGTAGATCTTTTTTTTGTGTGTTTATTATGATTTCTTAATAGTATCTATAATTTTGGTGTGTTCTCACTAAGTTTATTATCCTGTATCCATTAGTAAAGGCTTGTTATTAGCTCACTGTTTTTAGTTTAGTTTTTATGTAAATTGTGTTTCATAGCTTATGGCTTTCCGAAATAAAATAAATAAATTATCGTTTATTTTTTTAATACAAGCATACAAACATATTAACAAAGAGTATACAGGTTTATATAGCTCTAGTGATTGATCTAGGCTTGTGGGTGAAATGCCTTGCCTTAGCACGCAGTGCCCGCGCTAAGCAAAAGATACTTGTGTTGCAGCCACTGCATATCTTCCCTAGATGATAATAACCTTATTAATCAATCAATATCTGAGTTATTATTGAAGGTAGCAAATATCTGTATCATCCAATAATCACTATCACCAGAAACTCGTCATAATTACTATTCGGGGTACATAGTAGTCGGCTAATGTGGCATTTTACTTAAGGATAAGTTAAAATTAAACTATATGAAAATATTTACCTTCTGGGGAATCAGCAAGAATGACTACAAAGAGCGCTAAAAGCGCTATGGCCGTTGACACAGCTCTCATCTGAAACAAAAAACAAACACTGTAAGCTAACACTTAACACCTGCTGGGCAAAAGACTTCCTCCCATCTCTTTATGCTTCTCGATCTGCTGTCATTTCGACCCATGCGTATATTGGTCTAATTCGTCACGTCATCGCTTCTTCGGTCATATTTAAGTTACGATATTTTTTTCCAGTTTATAGGTACAGTAAATCTTCTTTTAGATGTTGGAGACTTCGCAACGATTGTAATTTGTATTAGCCTTAAATAATAAATTAGGCCAGGTGCGTGTCGGGCGATGTGTAGGGTTCCGTAGTTCTGTAGGCCTGTGTGTCTACCATGAGTTGTCACTGTTAGATCGCCTGCCATTACTACAGTAGTAATAGTACGTTACTATGACATCTGTCAGATTCATGGTACCAAATTCTAAGCAAATGAAGTCCAAACTACAGTCACTGTAGTAGTTTCCTGCGTGTTTTAGTACAAAACTATCCGCTAGAGGCGCTGTACAAGTTTTTATACATTTTTTAACTACAGTCTCTAGCGAGTATATATTGTGAAAAGTCATAACTGTTGTTCGAAGTTGATGTATACGTTTACCAAAACACTTTAAACCGGGAACTCGATTAATAAGTTAGTATTTATCTAGTTTCCGATTGAAAGTTTTCCGGTGTCTTATGTGTTTAAAACGTGTTACTTATTTGATCGACAATCTCTCCAAAACTAAAAAAGCTAGCTTGGCCGTTATAGTTTTCTTGGAAAGATCATGGTTATTTTTTTTATTTTTAAAGCTAGCAGTTTGGTTTAGACTAACAGTCTCTTCGTATAACGGAGACGAACAGAAAGACAGCCAAAGCGAGACTATAATGGTTCCTGGTTCCTACAGAACCCTAAAAATAAGCTTGTTGGATATTGAATAAAACAACCATATCATTGAAAACAGAGTTATTGCATTCAGTAAATTAACTGCGACCTCGATTCAAGATTTTCCAATATTCAGACTCTTAATATTGCAGATCAAATAAAAATGTGTGTGGGTATAACATAACTAAAAGTATGAACATTTCCGCATCAATTTATTAACTTGAAGATGCAAAATCCGCGCAATTACTGTTTGCTTCAACAAACTCGTTCTTTATAAAAGTATTAAAGAAAAGTTTAGTAATAACGTTCTCGAGTATTTTTCGTTCTGTTGGCGCGTTGATCTCACGATCCGTAAACTATTTAAATATCTTGGCAATTCTCGAGAACTTCAGCAAAAGAACATTTAATGCAATACACTTATAAGGTACACCAAAATTTTAGTTGATGTTTATCATCATCATCATCACCTCAGCCACTGCTGAAAGAAGGCCTCTCTCACGAATCTACAAGTACTGATCATGAGTGGGTAGTTACCGTACTCACCACGGTTGGCAAGCGGTTTAGCGAGCGCAGTTCGGGATGTTGATACATGGAAAGATGCAGATGTCTATCTTCTAGAGGTATCCCTTCGCAGATCCTTCTGCATCAACGGTTTGGGCCAACATTATACTACCGACACCCGACGGCAATACGCGTGCCCTTTCTTGATCTTTGCCACAACGGCCTAACAGTTACCACCGTGCTAAAACTTGTCATATAAAATATTTTAATTAAACTAGTTAAAAGTGCATTATTGTGGGAAAAATCTCGACTTTACTATTAAACAACCACAGGGCTTAAGGTATTTATAAGTATTTAGAAGAAACAGTGCAAAAATCTACAAGTCGATAGTTTATGTTGCTCGTGCGCGTTTAGCGACGCCCAGTGCATCGGCACCGTGCAGGGCATTCTCGCGGTTCCGCAGAACACCTAATCGTGAATATCGCGTGCACCGAGCGCAGCGCGTTAGCTTAGAAGAGTATAAGCAGAGAACGGACATTTTGTGCGGTGAGATTACCTACCTTTCTTTGAGGCATTTTTAATAGCATTAGCGTTTTTTGGTATAAAAATGAAGTGATGCATAAAGATTATCAAGAAATCAAATGCCGTCAGATGTATGTACATCCACAAATTGATAAATCAGTTTGCACTTTATGCATAAAACTGAGCTCATTAACTTTACTGTAGAACGTAGAAAGGCTCTTTGTGTAAATTCTTCGGTGAATTTCATGAAATCACAGATTGATTGCGTCAAAGCAATTTGGTTTCCGCAAAGGAAATAGTACTGAAGACGCTATTACAGTCCTTACAAATGCTGTATCCTCATATCTCGATGTAGGGCATTGCTGTGTCGGAATATTCCTTGATATAACCAAGGCCTTCGAAACTGTCTGTATTCCCATACTTCTGGAAAAACTAAAAGGTCTTGAATGAATGAATGAGTCTATGAATGAATGATATGAACGAATATATCTTTATTGTACACCAAAACTTAAATTAAATACAGTACGAAAACTTAAAATAAATACAAATGCACAATGGGCGGCCTTATCTCCTGTTTCATGACATGTGTTGTCTTGGTGTCCGTGGAATCACTCTCGACTGGATCCAAAACTATTTAACAGATCGTAGTCAGCTTGTTACAATTGGACAGTATAGTAGTAGCCCACGACCAATCTGTTTTGGTGTTCCCCAGGGAAGTATTCTGGGCCCAACATTATTTTTGTTGTATATCAACGATATACACGATATACCCCTTTTGAATGCCGAAATCTTATGCTA
This sequence comes from Pasiphila rectangulata, assembly GCA_963082625.1. Classification (NCBI taxonomy): domain Eukaryota; kingdom Metazoa; phylum Arthropoda; class Insecta; order Lepidoptera; family Geometridae; genus Pasiphila; species Pasiphila rectangulata. The sequence continues at coordinate 17,681,600 of OY720251.1, read as the reverse complement.
CGCTGACGACACCGCAATATTTCACGGAGCAACTTGGCCTGCCGTTCATACTATTGCAAAAAATGGTATGAAACTCATCTCACAGTGGTTAGAACTAAATCTTCTTACACTCAATGCTAAGAAAACCGTCAACCTTTGTTTCCACAAGAACCAGGCTTCAGCTCCCGCCGCAGATGCATGTTTAAGTATACATACATAACAGCACATTTAATGTTGACTCATGCATTTGCGAGCCCTTAAAGAGAACACACACTCTTAAGTACTTTGGAGTGTAGACTGATGATAGGCTTTCTTTTAAAAACCATATTATTTCTCTCTCGGTCAGAATTAGAAAAAATATTAGCATAATGCGCAGCTTAAGGTTTGTGGCTAGTTTCGACGTGCTTATATCAGTTTATAATGCTTTATGTCAATCCATGATAGTGTATTGCATTTCGGGCTGGGGCAATGTTGCTTAATCATTTATAATGCAGGCGGAAAGAGCGCAGCGATGGGTCATTAAGGAGATGTTGAAAAAGCCGCACAGATATCCCATTTCGACTCTTTATAAGGATGCTGGTGTTTTGAGCGTGCGTAAACTTTTTGTGCTCAGAATATCGCTCTTAATTCATAAATCCGTATTATCATCCCCTGACCTCGACTACTAATTACACCGTAGAGTTTACAGACTGCCAAACCTTTCGGTAAATACTAAGTTATGGAGTACCTATTAGGTCGCTTGAATAAAAAATCATAGCAATAAAATTATAATTAAAAAAGTTTAAGCTACAAAAGTAGTAAATTATCACAAATTAAAGTAGTTATATGATATCTAGCTTCACAACATTTTCGTTTCAACAGGGCTCAAGCCTGCATTAGTTCCACAAATCAACGGATGGATGGACAATTTATACAAACCCTCTTCATTAATTATTATAATATAGTTTATTACGTAATAAAATTATAAAACAAAACTGTTTAATATTCATCATTGTTCTTATCAATTATATGATAATTAGCTCTCGACAGATTTTTATTTCTGGTTAGACAGATTGTGCCCTCATTCTACGAAATATGGGCTACGGTTGCTACGGACTACGGCGTAGGCAACTGCTACGAGCTACGAATTTTGTTCGGCAAAAATTTTGAGGTTGATTGAGGCAGGAAAATTACAATTTTAAAAGATTCCAAAGTCGATGATTGGATTTAGAAATTGCAGCAGACCCGGACTAAAATAAACTTTAAAACCGAGAGATAGTTTTTAAAATATTTTTTCCCAATTTCGAGAGACTTAAATTGTGACTTCGGAAATTGTTACCTAGAAAATTCCGTAATTTTCTTCACCTAGATATACTGAGCAAAGCTAAGCGTAAATTTCCGTTTAAGATAAAAATGTTTTAAGCGAACTTTTAGCAGAAATAGTAAAGTTCCTCGCATTTCATTGTAAAGAATGGCACATTTCCCGGTTATTAACCACTTGACCCCCAAAAGGGGTAGGAATGGGGTAGCAAAGGGGTAAAAGGAGGTTTTCTCGAGGCACGTTAACAACTTCACCCGGAATTCTGTTTCCTTGTATTAATGTAGACTGCATTTTTGAGTTTCGTTTGAGTTCTTAATGACGGCTACATTTATTTACTGTAGTTTTATTAGTTTGCGCCATTACTCTGCTATTTTTATGTTTCATCATCAACATCATCTCTGCCGCAGGATTACTGTCCACGTCCACTGTTGGGCTTAAGCCTCCTTATGTATCTTCAAGATCAAGAGGGGTTTTGCCATACTCACCGCACTTCACGGGTGGGTTGGGGAGCGCAGTACAGGATGTTAATACGCGGAACGACGCTGCTGCCCATCTTCCGGAGGTAGCCCTTAGCAGATTTTTACTGCGTCCACGGGCAGTAGAGTATGGGCAACATTCTACTGCTGGCACCGTACAGCAAGTTTTCAAGTTTATTTCTTGCCTATTTTGTGTATTTGCAAGTTGTCGTAATAGCTCTTGTCTAATAAAATTGTATACATATACTGTACTGTAATGAATCAATAAGAGTTTGTTCGAAATGCATTGTCCAGTCGTCCGACAGACGGAAGGTCTGTATTTCTACGCAAATCTAGGTAACTAGTTGATATGGGTCAGAAAATAAGCATTTTTGATATCTTTAAGATATCAAAATATTCAGGTCTTGATTCTACATAATTATATATTATGACAAATGATGTGATTTGTTAATTGCATAGATAAAATTGAAATTGAATTTTCATCGCGAAACTTTCCTAATTACAAATTCCAGTCGTATGTCATCATCATCATCATCTGCAGACCAGTGGTATATATGAATTGTGTTTGTGAAAGTTACTATAACGACAGAGTAGGTTCTTCTGTTCGCTTTTTTTTCTAACTCGCGTGTCATCTGAAGTGAATAGGTTTAATTATTTTGCTTTATCCTATTAATTGTGTTGTTTTATTTTGTAATTTGTGACGCGTCAAAATGGTCCATGCGGCCCCACTGAATAAAGTAATTTTTTAAATTTGAATTTAAATTGCTAAAGCGGTTTGTCTCAATTTGTTATGTTATGTCTTAAAAAACGTCTCGAGAACCGAATCGTCTTCGGAACGATGCACCGAGAAATTCTATATCAATTCTTACCAAGTAACAGCTTTCCACTCGAAAAAACGGAAAACCGACAAAGTTTACTACAGTTCAGTAAAAGGTCTGCATATTAAGGGATCGCCCACATTGTTCTATTTGGTTTATGCACTGATCCGGAGAGTTACGCGTTCGCGTTGAGTGTATGGCTCGGTGAGATTGAATTGTTTGAGGGATTGCAAAAGAAATACTGGGGATTTGTCACAAAAAATATCATTTGAATATTTCGCAAATGTAACTTTTAGTAATTTTTAGTTTTTAACTAAAAATTCTCTTAGCATTAATCTTAGGGGCATTATGTCATTAAGGGGTAATGATTTTAAAATACCTTTTCAATACCTGTACGCCACACGATGGGAAAATAATTAAAAAAATTATCCCCATCTTCAAGATACTCGGCGTCATAATATGTCAATAAAAAAATACAGTTGATACTGACTCTTCGTAGTCTAGAAGCCGCAGTCGAACTGCAAGGCGATCGATTCTCTTGTCCATACTTCCTCTTTCATATTGAACTTATTTTCAGCGCAGACCCCGTTCGATCTATTTAGCAACTTAATTCACCAGTAAGGCAATACATCATCTCTCCCATTGCACCCTCGAACGCCAAGGCAAACTTGGCCCGCTATTTATACATGAATAATTAACGCGAGAAAATTACGATCGCTTGGTTACGGTGAAAATACGCTTGGATAGGAGTAGGGATTGGATTGAGGGATACAGCCGGCTTTAAAAGGTCGTGTTTTAGCAGGTACAGAATCAACAGGAAGGAACTGCTCATTGTTGGGTGTGAGGCTGGTTAAATTAATGTTAATAGTCATAAATCTTAACTGACTTCCGTTGTGGAGCAGTGGGCAAATTTTAACGTACGTTTAAATGCTTATAAAATTTTAAATACTGCGCTCAAAAACACAAATCGCAGGCAGCTCAAAAAGCAGGCTATCTCAAGTTTGACTGACATAACACGTAAGCTGCGTGTCCCAATCATCATTTCAGCCGTAAAACGTCCACTACTGAACACAGGCCTCCCTTATGGATCTCTGAGGGGTAGTTGCCATACTCACCACGCTTGGGAGGCGGGTTGGCGAGCACAGTACGGGATGTTGATACACGGAAAGACGCTGCTGCCCATCTTCCGGCGAGTTCCCTTAGCAGGCTCTTACTGCATCCACGGGCATGAGAGGAGGGGTAACATTCTGCAGCCGGCACCCCGCGGCATTACGTTTTGCGTGCCCCAATAACTATGGGCAAAAACAATAGGGGGGGACCATGGGTAAAAATTCGTTGGGAGAATCCCAACGAAGACCCGTAGTAGAACCAGGCGGCGATAGTAGAATGAACGTAACTTTGAAAAAGACTGGCTTCAACAATTTGTATTTTCATAGTGTTGAGCCAATTTACTTAGAACATTTCAAGGCATGCAAAACCTTATCAAAATTTTCGGTTCCAGTGGGGGTAAATCGGCGCTCGACCTTATCAAGAATTTCGACTAGCCCGTCATCGGGTCCCGTAGCTTAGTTGGTTAAAGCACTTCCGGCTTTAGGTTCGATCGGTTTGACCGACGTGCTTTCGCTTCAACAGCCTCAAAAAGAGTTCAGTGAGAGGAAGGAAGGCCTTTGACCTGCATTAAAAAAGTACGGGCTTATAAATCAAACTAGCTGACCCGTACCCACTTCGTTGGGCGGTAAACATTTTTACTTGTGATGATTGTCTTTCAGGAGTTTCAATCCGAGATATAAGTCTACTTATAACTGCCCGTGGGAAAAACACTGCTTTCTTAAGTACCCATCAGAGATAATTTTTGATCCTGGGACTTATTAATAAGTAATTAATCGTGAGGGCAAAATAGATCTTGTCAGGATACTGTCAATCAACACGTCAGTTTCTTACTTAAGGCTTTAAGTAAGATTGACGTCTTGTTTAAGAAACAAGCCGTCTAATAGAAATGCCAGTCAATAAATTACGACACGGTCGCGGTTCTTAACTTATGTCTTATTATCTCTTCAACTATTTGTTCAAATTATATGCAATAAAAGGGAAAAGTCTTTTGTTTTAAACACTTGAGACGATAAATTTGAAAAGAATTCATAATTGTCGATAATTTGACCCACAAAACATAAAATAACGATTTAAATTAATAATTAAATATAAAAACTGCTTTCTGTAATTTTAATATAAAAGTTAGACATAGGCTGTCGTTGAATTTTTGTAGGCATTATTAAGCTCTTAAACTTTTTTCAGAACTCAATCTAATATTTCTCATCATTGAGGCAGCGTTCATAAGAAACGTTTTCGTTCGACCGCTTTTCTCTGACCTATTTTGCAAACCAGACTACCACAATAAAGTCTTCCAATTTTTAGGGTTATTATATAGCTTATGACACTTACAAATAATGTCGCTTCCTATCAGTAAAATAATTTTTAAAATCGGTTCCGTAGATCCAGAGATTACCCCCTACAAACTCACAAATTCACAACGTCACAAACTTTACCTCCTTATAATATTAGTAAAGATTGCCTTTTACTTCATCTTTCATCATTCCAGCCGTAAAACGTCCATAGCTGAACACAGAACTCATGTTGATACATGGAAAGACGCTGCTGCCAATCTTTCAAGGGTATCCTTTGGTGGATAAATAAAATAAAAATAAAATAAGAGAGAGGGGGTAACTTTCTAATGCTGGCACTACACGACTAAATTTCTTGTTACTTAAATGTTAATAAAATACAACGTAATAAAAATAGACTTCTAAGAATGTGACCGGATAGATCCGTCAAAACGTCTTTCTCGGAAGTAGGTCTGCAGCCGATGTGATGTCATGAAATCTTGCGAATGAAGTAGAAGTGTGACCTGACAAAGTCGGAAACATCCGCCCGCCCTAGGGCGATAGGCGGAATGTAATTGTGGCTTGTTTGACTCCGCATGGTCGTTATTGCATTAGTCGACGTCTAAATGGTGGTTGATGGGTGAATTAATACGACAAACACTAAATTTCTAAGACAGTAATTGATTTAATTAACTATAGACATTCTGTGACATGTAATTGATATATAGACTAAATTTATATTTGGCGAGCTCTATGATACCAAATTTTACAATTTATTATTACATTATTATTTCTTGAATCAAATAATGTGACATAATGGGTATTTAAAGCTTTATTTTATCGATCGATTTCAAAAGTCGGCCTTTGCCAAGCCGTGGGATGAAAGTGGTTTAAAATAATTATAAGATTTAAAAAGTTACTTGTGGTGGCAGCCATTTTAAAGTATTGAATATTGTGTATTATGTTTTCACCAAACGTGTTGGCCAAGTAGTATGTACCCCACACTTTTAATACGAAGGTCGTAGGTTCAATACCAGCAATATATTTTTCTTTCACGTACATAATGAATACCATTTGCTGACGCTGCATAAATCATCTATAATAATATGTTAGACCTAAAGGTTGTCACCAAAACTAAAGCTGTATGCATAATTATTACAGCTCGATATCACGCAGTGATTCTAGCTTGTAAGATTTGACGCGGACAAACAAACCTACAAATATTGCAAGTTAGGGATTAAAAATAAACTTGGAAAATTTATACTTAATCAAATTCACATACAGCCATCTAGCCTAAAACTAAGCTAAACGTGTACTATGGAAACCAGATAGTGAGTAAAATAGTTTTTACTATTATCTGATACCCAAAGTAAAGTTTCTTAGGCATTTCTCAAGCTCTACGCCCTTCAGAAGAGAGCAGACTCAAAAAATAAAGTGATAACATATTATTATTATAAGCCCATCTGATCCCACTGCTGGGCAAAGGCCTCCCCCGATTCCCTCCATGCATCTCGATCCTGAGCCACTTCCCTCCAGTCGACTCAGTGTTGATCGAGTTTATTATTGATAACATATAATAAGAATATATTATTATCTTAACCTTTGTAAATAATTAAATTGTCGCCATATCGTCACCATACCCCAATCAAAATGAACAATAAATATACAGAAAATATTATTTTATCTTCAAATATTGAATGAAGGCGAAACATTTTCAAATGATACTTTCCGAAAATGCATTATTTTTAGAGCAATGGAAAATCTAAAGGGTTAAATTGCTGAAATAGATGCCTATTTTAGGAACAAAGCGTGCGCAATGGTCGCCGTAATATTTTGTGAAAATGTTTCGAGAATTAATGGAATATTCAATTCTGCGAATTCCAAAGTTAAATGTATTAATTTATAATTTCTAATTGTTACGCTGCAGATCTCGAAATCCAGACATTTCATTCGAGGAAAATGGAAAACGTAATTGAGATTTCGTACTTAGTACTTACTGAGAATTCCGCAAATCAATTGGACATTCGATTATGAGGTACATATATCCAAAGTATTAAAATATTATGTAGGAATTTACTTACATTGTAAATAGTTTTGTCCAGTAAAAGAGCTTTAACTTTATTAAGGAAAGCAATGTCATTTTCTCTAGTCTCATTTTTGGTGGTAGTTTGTTAAATAGTTTTGGACCGATAATATTTGGCAATTTCTTACAGAATTTTAACCTGTGATAGGTTGGTTCTAACAACATACATTTCGTTCTACATAATTGAGAATTTAGAATATATAAAATAAAAGAATATATAAGTCTAAAAGAAAAATATTCTTGGATTATTGTACCGATGTAATTAAGATTGTTATATACAGAAATAGATAAATAAGGAAATGTTCTGCTTATATTACATTAAATATGACAGTTACATTTATAAAGTAAAATTGTCATAAGCAAATATATAACCATGAATGCCTAGATTTAATAGACATAAGAATACTTTAAAAACTCACATAATGTAAACATCTAAAAATAAGTTAGAATTAAATTAGTTTAGGTAATACTCTTATTATTATAAATGCCTTAACATTTATATAAGTTAAAAATAAGCAGTTGTAAGTAGTCTCTGGTTACGCCAGAGGGCCCCTTTTTTATAAATAAAATATATATACATATATATAAACTGACGCTGATGTAATCCTAGTGTTTTAAAGTGTCACTGCAAGTCCACTGCTGAACACAGGCCTCCCTCATGGATCTCCATGAAGGGCAGTTTCCATACTCACCACGCTTGGCAGGCGGGTTGGCGAGCGCAGTTCGGGATGTTGATACACGCAAAGACGCTGCTGCCCATCTTCCGGAGGTATCCCTTAGCAGGCTCTTACTGCATCCACGGGCATGAGAGGAGGGGTAACATTCTACTGCCACTGGAACCCCACGGCGATATTACTATTTATTAATACTTGTGTGTAATTTGTTTGTTGCCCTGAATAAATAAAAATAAAATGATGATTTTAAAGCCTTTCTACGTGAAAGAATATAATCAAAAGTCAAAGAAAAGATAACGAAGAGTCCAGAATTGATTTAGGTTGTTCTGAGAGCAGGCCCTAGTAGGTTCGTAATTAGCCAAGGCGATGACAGCTGACAGCTCAGCACTTTAATTTTCTGCCAATTCATCAAACCTGTCAGTTGAGCCACAAGCCAAGTTTACGATGAAAGCAGGTTTTTTTTAGTTTATACGGAAGACAAACTGTTTTTTAAACTTATAAGAGTTAACTGATTAAATATTTACGATCCAATTATTATTCATCTTTGTAAAAAACTAAACATAGATTGCTGAAGATTGATATATTTTTTAAACCAATGCGACTCAGAAAACCTTCATATAAAATATATAACTTTATAGTTGGTAAAAGCACACGCGGTTTTATGAAGGATCAGGGATCGAGTTGACCGAAAGGGATACAAACTGCCTTGGAGTCGAACATTTTTATAAAATTTTGATTTCTTTGAATAGTAGAATTCGTTGCCTGAGTCAGTATTTCCAGATATGTACAATTTTGGTATCTTCAAATCAAGAGGAAACCAGGTATTTACTGGGCAAGCGTATCCAATCCTAGACCACATAGTTGATTAACATCAGGCAAGAAGTGGTCAAACGCAAACCTATATGAATTAAAAAAATGTTCTGCCTAAGTCTTGGTTAAATATTATAAAGAACACAAATTTAATTACTTACTCGGTTGGCTCAGAGTCCCGAAGTGGGTCTTAGCCTCCAACAGAAGAAGAAGCCATTAGCTTCTATCTTGACCTAGGCGCGCCAATCTACATTGTAGACTTATTTTAGATATTTATCTAACACATTCACTTTCTTCACCCTTCAGCGGTACCTGGGACGACCAACAGGGCGGGGTCCTAGCCAGATGTCAATCTGGCATCAATAGACATCTCAATCGAATTCTATTGTAACTTGCATAGTTTTTTCATTTTATTAACTGTGTTCTCTATTATCGTATTTTGTATTTGAATTTTGTAACGCCTTGAACATCAGTTGCAGTGGGACATTTTAAGATGGATTAGGCTTACCCATCACCTATTACATCTTCCCAGCTTAGGCTGTAAGCCTCAGGAAAGAACAAGTCAATTCTTCTGGAGCTAACTATTATCTAAGCCACGGGTTTCCTTCACTGATAAAGCATCTCTAATATGTGCACATAAAATTAGAGAATCCGTTTGGCCACGATCGAACCCACGACCTTCAGATTGAAAGTCGGGGGCAGATACCACTCGCCCATCACGGGCGTCTTGTAAGTTCATAATAACCTGCTTTCCACCTGCCTTCACCGCCGCTAAATACTCACTCAGCTTTTTAATTAATTATAACGAACTCGCGTCAGTAAATATACTCTTAATTAAGTTACCCTTATCGCGATTCCCGTAATTATCGATATATTCGTGTTTTCTTTGCACGTCTGCCCTCTTCAGATAACAAATTAATTTTAACTTGTTAAGTTTATTAATTATGTTATATATGAGTAGCTTATGAGGTGGTGAGTGTCAGAGGTATTGATTTGGTTATTCCAGTAAGGTTGAGACTTCTAGGGGGCCACCCATAAACAATGTGACATTATTAATGAACTCGCCGTAGGATTCCGGCAGAAGAGTGTCGCACCTCCTCTCTTACCCGTGGATGTAGTAAGAATCTGCCAAGGCATACCTCTGGAAGATGGGCAGCAGCGTCTTTCCATGTACTAACAACCCGTATTGCGCTCACCAACCCGCCTGCCAAGCGTGGTGAGAATGCCCTCATGATCGGTACTCTGTCGTGAAGAAAGCCTTTGTCCAGCAGTGGACGTCTTACGGCTGAAATGATGATGATGATTAATGACCTCGTGATCTAGCAGTGTGGCGTCGGCGGTGTGGCGCGCTCCTGTCCAGTAAGTACAATATTTTTTCATACAAAATATACGAGACGGCTTTGGTAGGTAGAAGCGGCACGCATCGGGCGCGTCTGTGGTTTAATTTAATATTAAAAATGTGAGGTTTCTTCAACGCTGCCTTTCCTCACTTGGAAAAAAAATTGTATTCTGAAGTATATTAATTCAATTGCGTACTTTATATTTGGCGAATGCCATAGTTCAAACTCAGTTTTGAAGCTTAATACTTTTAATAACCCCCGACAAAAAAGAGGGGTGTTATAAGTTTGACCGATTTGCATGCCACTTTTTTATTTAAATAGTGTTTATTTAAATAGTAAAACCTACTTAGGTTTTGCGGCGGTGGTTCTTAAACATGTTTTATCAAAATCGGTTAAGAAGTTTTGAAGATATGGGGGGTGAAAGAGGGGATAAATAATCAATTGTTTCCAAATATATCTAATATTGTTATCAAATGAATTAGACTGTTATTAAAATCAACTTTGTGACGTCGCACCGCCGCCACCATCACCAAAAGTACATATAAACTTCAGCCTAATTCGGTTGAGAATGTTTGCAAGCAAACTGTTACACTCAGAATGGAATTGCTTCCTAAGGTTTGGTTGGCTTTTTGAGTGAGTTAATAGTAATTTAAATTTGAGAGATAAGGCATAAATAATTGAGAAATGTAAAGAAAGACCATCAGAAATAAAGTTATTTAAGTATTGACAATTTACAAACATTCCACACCGAATTTGGCTAATGAATAGTGTCAGAGAGTTTGACGCTACTTCGTATAAGTCTTTCCTTTACTCATAAATGCTATTTTATCTAAAACTAGCCGCACTCCACAGTTTCAACCGCATAGTTCCCATTCCCTTGAGAATACGGGGATAAAATATAGTCTATTTTACTCAGGGATAATGTAGCATTCTAATGGTAAAAGAATTTTGAAAATCGGTCCAGTAGTTTTTTCGTTACAAACTGTTACAAACATACAAAATACAACACACAAATCTATCCTCTTTATAATATTAGTATAGAAAAGAAACGCTAGGCCCGCTTGTGTAGTATTCAATAGGCCATTGGCTCAATGCGTCACTAAAGAAAATCTTTATTTTCACAACGCTTACTCCCCTTGTAACAAAATTCACTACAAATCTTTTCAAACTTACTGAACACGAAACCACAAGTGGAATCCGGAAAAAAATTCAACGCCTACAGCAATAGTCTTGCTATTGAAACAGCAATATTCATCTGGCCCGGATCTACAGTTCAATCAAACATGTGCCCTGTGGGGTCGATCGAACAAGTAAACCTCTCAGCCGGCCATAGGCTCACTGGGCCACAACAGAAAAACCTTACTTCTACAAAACTCAATCCCATGAAATAATAATCATAATTCTTAACAAAATTCAAACTCACTGAAAAACTATAAGCTACAAACGGAATTTGGAACATTTCCAATGTCTACAGCAATCTGTAATCTGCAAATTGCTTTTGAATCTGGTCCGGATTTGCAGTTTAATCAAACATGTGACTTGCGGCGGCAATCGGACAAGTAAGCCTCTCAGCCGGCCATAGGCTCACCAGGCCTTATTGCTACAAAACTCAATCCCATGCAACAAAATTCGCTACGAATCTTTTCAAACTCACTGAAACACTATAAGCCACAAATGGAATCCGGAACATTTTTCATCGTCTACAGTAGTAGTCTTGCTTTTGAATCAGCAATATTTATCTGGCCTGGACCTGCAGGATAATCAAACTTGTGTCCTGCGGCGGCAATCGCACAAGTAAGACTCTCAGCTGGCCATAGGCTCACTGGGCCACAAAAGAAAACTACACGACTCAATCCCATGAAACAAAATTCACTACGAATCTTTTCAAACTCACTGAAACACTTTAAGCCACAAATGGAATCCGGAACATTTTTCAACGTCTACAGAAGTAGTCTTGCTTTTGAATCAGCAATATTTATCTCAGTATTGTGCCGGACTCAAAAGCCGGGAGGCGGTTATCCTTCGGGCACTATCTGCGGATGGACGCAACAATGCAGCTGAAATACATTTTACCTTTTGTTCGGAAAGCACTCGCCGGAATACTCTGAATTTAACTGAAAGGTACGAGTAGTATTAAGTATTGGTGGTATTTGTTGGGATTTATCTGGGAAAGTACTTTTGTTTCTTGAATTCAGGTCAGTGAGATTTTTGATGTAAAACATATTTTTCGGGGGGCGAAACCGATGGGATGAGAGGTGACGTGTGACGCGTGGACGTCGCCCAATAACTAGTTATTGGGCGACGGCCCTTTGTCCATCGTGCCCATCGTGTTGGCTGGGCCCAGTCGGGGCGACTGCGGCGACTGGGCGACTAGGTCTCTGTGGAAACTGGGGCGACTGTAGCGATTGTGGTAACTTCGACAATGGAGTCTACTGTAGCGACTGTGGTGACTGTGGCGACTGGGATGACTGTAGCCACTATGGCGACTGTGGGGATAATGTTTTACATCTGCCAGGCGTCCCGTGAAAACCATTTTTTTTGGTTAAATATTACAGAATGGGCTTCTGGTACCATACGGACTTTATTAGCTTAGCTAATGGTAGCAATTCAAAACTTTTACAATTAGCTTCCTGCGCGTGGCTTTGCTTGCGTTATACCAGGATATTTGACCAATTCTAATTTTGGTGGGGGATACTTCATCTACGCTGAAGAGCGCGTTGGGGTGTATCGTGCATTGCTACTTCCAAGACTATATATTATTTGAGCAATATTTACTTTCAGCGGTAACATCACAAACCTTTGCTCATACAACTTATGTACCGCCCTCCCGCCCGCTAATTATGCACATGCAGGGAGAACTAGGCTGTCAGTGCAGCATGCATACCCATGACATTTTGATTGCATTTTATTGTCATGGATTTCCGCAAAGTAACGCCTGATTCCATTAATTATACGGAGCTATTATGTTATTGTGGAAATGTGATTTAATAAAAATATTAGTGTATTATTTAATGCACCAGCCGTTTTCGGCTGCAGTGACTTGGCAATTGCACGTTAGGGCATTAACAAAGATCATAGATGTAATACCAATAAATACGAACTCCTTAAACTTATTATCGAAAGAAAAGTGGCAGGCAAAAAGAGCCTAGGTCACAGAAAAATATAAAGGCACAGAAAATTTTGCGAGTGGTTTAAAAGAGATAAATTATAACTAAGAGCAGCAGTCTCTAAAGTTGAAATTGCTTTTATGATTCATAGTCAAAGTCAAAAAGTGTTAATTAATTTGACCCAAAAGCCACACAGAAATGTCAATTTACAAGAGAAAAACCAAACACATTTAAATTGAACTAAGCACATCATTGAGTTTGCTCGTTTCAGATCTATTCCTCTAATGAGGGCAAAAAGTGAAAAAGAAACTCTTCCCCTTATTTTGATTGCCCATCTTCGTGAGGAGACGTTATAATAAGAAGAACATACATATGTTAATAACATAAACACGGGAATTTATCGCGTAATACCTTTGATTATTCCCGACGTTTCGACTGTGTTTCAACAGTCGTGGTCCCGTTTAGACGACGGAGGCGATAAATCCTTGTGTTTTTAAAAAGACGAAAAAATAAGGAGTAGATTTCCCAATTCGACTGTATATATTTTGTTATATTTAAAATGAATTGTAATCGCGAAAGTTTACGAAAAAGAAAATCATTTTTCTCTATCGCCTATTGTACTAGTTGCAAATTATTAAAAAACTGCTAAAATCTAGTCAATCTAAATACGCCATCCTGTTGGCAAATCTGTGGCGTAATTATGTGAACGTTTTTGCATGGCGTTTCTTTCTGCATTTATTAAGTTCAAAGATTTATCGTTTGACCTTACCTTTGACACATCGCTTCGCGTGTGTAACGTTAAGATTGGTATACTTTTGATTTAGCATAATTCTAGTTTATTAGTACTAGTTTTTTAGCTATTACTGGCGACTCTGTTGTTACAATTACTGACTAAAGCTTATTATATTGACGTAAAATGGACTTATATGATGCTATTAAATTAAAACGGAACAATTATAATCCAAATCTACACTGACAACTCTATAGCAACGACCGGTAATTATAATTAGCTGCCTGGCACTTTAAAACAAAAGAAAACGAAATAATTTAATAACGTAGTATTGCTTTCTGCGACAAAATTACAGAAACAAATTGCTGGGATCTCCTTCCCTTTTACAGGCAACTGTCTGCGCTGTCAAGTTTATTTCATTCCAATAAGAACTAACTGATATTTATGTATTCTCGTTACGCCCTCGCTGTTGCCGTGTCGGGTAACGAGCCGACAGCATCGGCCAACGGAGGCAATAAACACGCGAAGTTAGGACTAGAGCTGAAGCTTCTGAATGCCTTTTTATTCAGTGTTTGACTGCCTCTGTTAGTTTATATTGGTCGAGCAAGACCGATTTGTGGGGTGCCGGAAGTGGAAAATTGCCCCTATCTTGCTCGTGGATGCAGTAAGAATCTGCCAAGGGATACTTCCGGAAGATGGGCATGGGATCAAGATGGGAAAGACGCTGCTACAGTGAGTGCAGTATGGGATGCTGCTCTCGCACCTGCCTGCCAAGCGTGGTGAGTATGGCAACTCTTTGTATTCTCGTTGCCGTATCGGGTAACGAGCTGACAATACTACAAACGGAATCCGGAACATTTTTTAACGTCAACAGAAATAGTCTACATCATTTCAGCCGTAAAACGTCCACTACTGAACACAGGCCTCGCTCATGGATCACCATGAGGGGTAGATTGCCATACTCACCACGCTGGCAGGGTTGGCGAGCGCAGTACGGGATGTTGAGGAAAGACGCTGCTCTGGTTTCCCTCAGAGAGGAGTAAGTATGGGAGGAGGGCTAACATTCTACTGCCGGCACCCTATATACGTACTATACAGGGTGTAAAAAGACGACTATCGAAAACGAAAGGCGGTGGTGCGGAACTCTATAACAAAACTAAAAGAAAATTGTAGCTAGAGCTGTATATACAGCCGACGGAAATAGTCTTGCTTTAATGAAAATTTGATGAATGCAATAGAGCTGAAGCTTCCGAATACTTTTTATCTCGTGTTTGACTGCCTCTGTTGCTCAGTTGGTTATATTGGTAGAGTAAGACCGACTTGTGGGGTGCCGATTAGAATGATGCCCCCTCTTGTCCGCGGATTCAGTAAAAATCTACCAAGGGATACTTCCGGAAGATGGGCAGCAGCGTCTTTCCGTGTATCAACATCCCGTACTGTGCTCGCCAATCCGCCCGCCAAGCGTGGTGAGTTTGGCAACAACCCACTATGATCAGTGAGATCCATGACGGCTGGACGGATGGTAAACGGACATATCTTACGTTTTCTTCTAAAATTAAACCCGGGACCCCAGCGTATCAGTAGGCTATAGACCATAGACATACCATTTTGTACTTACTAACTCTATGCTATTACATAGAATTTTAATAACATTATAGACCAACTGCGGAGCTGTTTCGGGAAAGCAGTTCGACATTTTTGTCAAAAAAATACTTAAACTCTATGTAATCGAAATGTCACTTGCAGCGAAACGCAAGCAACGACGCAACGTTACAGTTCTAGGAGAAACGTTTCAAAGTGGTTTTTATAAAGAAAGAAAAAAACATTCATTTACCACGCACACAATAATACAAATTAAGGAAGCGGAAAGCAAAAAGAATGGAGGGAGTGGAGGGTAAAGTGGTCCCCAACTAATCTAATACAATTATAAAATTAATTTTACTAATACTAACATGAGTGAAAAATATAGATATGTAGAGGTATTATAATCGCTTTTAGCGATAATACCGCCCATTGTATGTTATATTTGTCTGTGTTTCTCGTTGTGAAATTTATGTTTTATGGTGAATGTACAATAAAGAGTTTATCTAAACTTTTTGAAAGGCTAGTACACAACGAAATTTACCCTTCTCTTCACAACTTAATCATACCCGAACAGCACGGCTTTGTAAAGCAGCGATCAACCTTATCTAACTTATTAATTTTTACTAACTCTCTCTTTGAAAATCTCGACAGACGCGTACAAGTAGATACTGTGTATACAGACTTCAGAAAGGCGTTCGATAAGGTGGATCATGAAATTCTGTTGTCGAAGATTGCATATAACGGAATCAGAGGTAATCTTCTTCGCTGGTTCTCATCCTATATAACCAATAGAACCCAAAAAGTTGTAATCAATGGTTTCCAATCCAATAGCATCCACGTTACCTCTGGAGTACCCCAAGGTTCAATCTGAGGACCTCTTCTATTTATACTTTTTATAAACGATATCGACCTCTGCTTTCAAAATTCAAAATTTTTGTTATATGCTGATGACCTCAAAGCCTACATGCCCATTAAAACTTTAGACGACTGCATCTTATTTCAGGAAGATCTCAATAGACTTACTACATATTGTAACACCAACAAACTTCACCTCAGCTTACCAAAATGTAATTTTATTAACTTTACTAAAAATCACAATTGTATTAATTTCCCATATAGCCTTTGCGGCGCTCCCCTTCACAGAGTTACACAGTATTAAGGGACCTTGGAATTCTTTTAAACAGCAAACTCCACTTGGACTTGCATATTGAAAGCATTATCAATAAAGCCTTTAAGATGTACGGCTTTATCATGAGATCCTCAGCAGATTTTAGGCGACCATCGACATTCCTATATCTTTATAAAACACTGGTACGCTCACAGGTTGAATATGCGGTCCCGATTTGGAATCCCTTTTACAACAAATACATTGTGGCGTTAGAGAGGGTCCAGCGAAAGTACTTGCGTTCAATGACTTACAAATGTTTTCATCAACACTACTCATACTCTCTCTTACTCTCCAAGTATAAGCTCCTCACCCTCGAATCTAGACGCAAATACCTCGATGTTGTTACCTTATACAGTATTGTACATAATAAATTTGACTGTACTGACCTCGTTGCAAAATTGTGCTACGTCGTTCCAAGAACCTGTACTCCAAGAGCTACTCGCGTTTGTACGCTGTTTGCGCTAACTTCCTGCCGCACTAACTCGGGACGTCGTATCCCTATTCGTCGTATGACTGAGTCCTATAATATCTTATTCGTAGATATAGACATTTTTATCTCTTCTTTATATAAATTTAGAAATCTAGTGAATTATATTCTTTTCAAGGCAGACATTGATCTCCTAAAAACATAATGGTTCATCACAGAAACAATATCTTTTTTTACAATTTATAAGACTTAAAAAAAAACATTCATTTATACCTAATTATTTCTAATTGTACTGCTTTTAGACTCTCTATTTGAAAATAATGTTTTAATCTGTGAATAACGCTGTGGGCTACATTATTAACCACTTTAACATTCTATGAATGTACCTACAAAGAATGTACCTAAAATATATAATGTAGCTGTTTGTTGTTCCTTAATAAATAAAATAAAATAAATAAATAAAATAAATATCTATCTTTCTATAATTATTAAAGGTAACCTATATATTTTATTTTCTAACCTATATTGTGTCCCGCTGCTGGGCAAAGGTCTATAATAATTATTATTTAAGAGTACATAATATGGTGACAGAAATCAAAACACAGACGAAGAATCACTAACTCCCGCACTATAAGATAACAAAATATATTCATTTCAATCACGATAAATATAAATGATTCGGGGAGAGCAGTGTCTATCTAACGAGTGAAATATGGTGGGGGCGGTTGAGTAAATACACTCACCCTACGATTTCCTTCAGCAATCTATTCAAATTCAGAGAAATGGGGCCACATTGTAGCATTGTGCCTTCCTAAGGACGGAAGCCAGCGTCGTGTTCGACCGAGAAATCGCTGGCGGGACGATCTCGTCACCTTCGACAGACATGACAAGACGAGCTCTGTGTGCAGCGGGCGAAGGTCCGCCTGCGACGCCAGGGGTTGCGGGTTCGATTCCCGCCTCGGGACAAATGTCTGTATGATCTGCAGTTCAGGGTGTTCTGGGTGTTTTTCTACATTATAATAAAAATATCTATCTATGTAGTATAATGTATTAAGTATATCAGTCATCTAGTACCCATAACACAAGCTCTGCTTAGCTTGGGGCTAGATGATGCTGTGTGATTTGTCCAGCATTATTTATTTATTTATTTACATTGGAGGTGGAACACTGCAAAGGATCGGGATGGTCGGGCTTTGGGGGAGATCTTTGCTCAGCAATGGGACAAAATAGAATAACTTAAAAAAAAATTAATCGTTCAGTAGCTTCCAACTATGTATTCCGTTTCGTTATTTCATCTCGCTTAACGTCAATTTTTATCATAGGAATCTGTCATCTCTTCTCTCCCTTCTCTCTCTCATACGTCTCATTGATCACTATGTACTTACATTATCGTATTATTTACCTTTATAATAAAACTAGAGGGTAGGTTGTGCGCGAGCTGCTTCGCAGCACGTGGTTGAGGTACGTAAAATAGTCGAGGGTAGATTGTGCGAAGTTTTGTACAAAAAAAGGGGGGGGGGGTGGAAAAGGGGTAGTTTTAAATTTTTGTCGTACTCAACCCCCAACCCTCTACACAACCCAGTTTTCAGATTTTCGATATTCCAACTGGAAGTGGGAGAACAATGATGTCAGTGAGTGAGTGAGTGGTAGTCTAGCTTTATTGATGAGATGTTGCTAATAAAGTGGTAATATTAATCACACACGCACACACACCTACACATAACTGCTGCAATTTTTCTTCTCTTCTTTATGTTGGTTGTTGTCAATTATTAGTGTTAGATAAAATAAGATAATCAATAGTTATAATAAGTCAACTAATTTGGAAAATTTGCAATGGAACTTTATAGGGAATAGAGTACTGTTATCCTGTAACACAGTGAAAACTAACACAGGAAACAGGGTACTACTTACTGTAAGCCATTTATTATGCATTAAAAAAAATTGTATTTGTATTATAGTAGAAGAAGGCCATGTAGCTCGGAGAAGAGACTGATGGCCAATGGGGCCGGAAGGTTCTCGAGTAGAGGCGATGGACTGGCAAGCGCAACGTAGGACGTCCACCTACAAGATGGACAGATGACTTGATGAAGACCGCAGGTCGACGGTGGATGCAGGCCGCTTCCAACCGCAATACCTTTAAATCCATGAGGGAGGCCTATTGTCTAGCAGTGGGCATCCTATGGCTGAAATGATAATTGCTAATAAAACTTGTACATACCAGACGAGCCATTTAATGTAGTAATTGCGTTACTTTTATGTTAATAAATTAAATCGAATGTAATCCGCCGTGGGGTGCCGGCAGTAGAATGATACCCATCCTCTCATGCCCATGGATGCAGTAAGAGCCTGCTAAGGGATACCTCCGGAAGATGGGCAGCAGCGTCTATCCGTGTATCAAAATCCCATACTGCGCTCACCAACCCGCCTGCCAAGCGTGGTGAGTATGGCAACTACCCCTCATGGAGATCCATGAGGGAGGCCTGTGTTCATCAGTGGACGTTTTATGGCTGAAATGGTGATGATGATGAATGTAATCTACAGTAACTGGATTCAATATTAGGATTTTTTCTGATAACCATGTGTACAAACAAAACGTGCAACCCTACAGTTTATTCTTCATAACTCTTACTTTACTTGTTCATTCAATTGCTCTGTTTACTCTTAGGGTTCCGCATCGGAAGCGAGCTAACGGGGTCCTATTATTATTAAGGTCAATCTCACAAATCTTACGATTTGAGGCAAATGGTTGTCTGACAGAAGTATTTCTTTTAATTTTTTACAACTATGAACCGAACCTGGGTGTATAAAATACACTTTTAGTAAGCCTTAAGTGATCGCCAGAGATCAAATATTATAAAAGCTTCGAACATTAAGGCAGAGAAAGGCATTAGAGTCGGGGGTTGCCGGCAGTAGAATGTTGCCTCTCCTGCCTTGCCCGTGGATGCAGAATGAATCTACTAAGGGATACCTCCGGAACATGGGCAGCAGCATCTTTGGGGGTATCAACATCCCGTACTGCGTTCGCCAACCCGTTTGTCAAGCTTGGTGACTATGACAATAACCCATTTATTATCTTGGATATTCATGAGGAAGGCCTATGTTAAGCAGTGAACGAAGACAGCAGTCCCACGGTTGAGATGATAATTATTAAATATGCTGGGCAAATCACACAGCATCATCTAGCCCCAAGCTAAGCAGAGCTTGTGTTATGGGTACTAGATGACTTATATACTTAAGACATTATACTACATAGATAGATATTTTTATTATATATAGAAAAACACCCAGAACACTCTGAACAAATATCTGCAGATCGTACAGACATTTGTCCCGAGGCGGGAATCGAACCCGCAACCCCTTGCGTCGCAGGCGGACCTTCGCCCGCTGCGCCACAGAGCTCGTTGATTGTTCAAAAAGTTTCTAACGGAAGGTATCACTTCGGCCGAAACCCTACGCGTGCGTGTGGTGCGCACTTAACCGCTGTATGCTCAAGATCTTTTGTTTTATTTGAGTTCCGCCTTCATCGCAAAGCTGCCCTGACTGATTTATGCTAGCTCAGCGTGGCTCAGTGTTGCTCAAATCCTCGCCAGTACAGATACAAGAATATTTATTTGTTTCTACAAATGGCGGTACTCTGCTAAAAGGAGATTTCATTTGCTGTGTCATTATTTTTCCGGGAATTTTGGGCTTTTCTCACATTCCTCTGTAGGGAATATGAAAAGCTTAATAGCTGTTATACATTGGTTTTTGTAGTGTTGAACAGAAGTAAAAGGGTGAGGTTTCTTGTTCATTTCTTTTCCTCACTTGGAAAAAAAAGTTATCTGATGCGACCGAATACAATTATGTGGTTTATTCAATTTAAATGCGTCATGTTCTTCTTTTGTTAGATGACTATCCTATATAGATTTTTGCTCTATTGAATAAGCACTTATTGACTTTGACTTTGTGGGTGAATTAGGAGGTACACGGACTTGATGACGACTTCCGTGACTTATTTGTTCTAATAGCCGGCTGAGACGCAGAAGGTTCCAGGTTCTATTCCCGGTGGGAGACAAATGTGTGCTTTACCTTAAACTTAAATCTACTTAAATATAAACACGGTAAACATTGTACACCTAAAAACTAATCACACATACTTAAAGTTGTATAAATAAAGGACTGCTTACACTCTGCAAAATGTAAGCAGTTCTATTCTAAAGTCCTAATATCATCAAAACACAATCACTGCAGTGCTGTGATTGTGTTTTGATGATACTGTACTGTCTGCAGTGTTATTATATATATGTACCTATTTCTATAACACATCACTAATTTATACATATTTCTGCCGCCAGGCAGAAATAGGTGTTGTGGTAGTTCTTCCCCGGATGAACTCCTTACTAAAAGTTCGGCTACTCTTAAAATTAATTGTATTTACGTATTCCATCATATATGTACATAGGTAGTTTAAATAATAAAATATTTTCTTAGTTTCATACTAGTATAGAGGTATACTATTGCTGTATGAAGTGTCCAACATAAAAACAGCATATTTTCTAAACAACTCCCTAGTGACATTTTTAAAGAGTACCTAATCTACAGGCTATAGTTTTCATTGTATGTATTTACCTTTGGCGAATATTTGTCGCAGGCTTTTCCTGACGACTAGCTTCCTGGTTTCATGCGAGAACCTGCAACAAAAGAAAACTTATCGTTAATGTCTTGTTCAGGTGTCGATTTTTTTAATCATCATCTTCATTATGGCTTCATACACTACTGGGTATATGCCTCTATTTTAAACAATTTTCTTTTCCTATGACGATTGTAATCCTCCTCTAAACTCTCATCATAGCTCGTCTTCTTCCATCACGTCCGATTAACTAAACTTTTTAGCACAAACTGGCCATCACTAACGTTGTTTTAGCTTATTTTTTGGTGGACGTATTATTATTTCTCAGTTTAGCTTAGCTTAGTTTTCACTTAGTTTAGCTTACGGCCGGCTTTATGGTTATTAGTAATTTTGAGCAAAACGATCACATCACCACTTTCACGTCTCCTGCTCAGTGGGAGAAGATGAAATTTCCTGCAAAAGGTCAAATAATCAGCAGAGTTGTAGGGGACTTAAGCAAATATCATCATCTCCATTCCACTCCAGGGCAAGCATACGAACAGCGCAGTACCATCCTTATTTAGTGGACATTCCACCCACTCGTACCAAGCGGTTCTCCTCCACCTTCATCATCTGCACCGCTAAGGTCTGGAACTCGCTGCCGGCTTCTGTTTTCCCCGAAAACTACAACCTGGGTCTCTTCAAGTTAAGAGTGAATACGTGTCTTCTAGACCTTTGTGATCCATCATCGGTCACATCGTCGCTTACCATCAGGTGAGATTGTGGTCAAACAAAGGTCTATCTGCATTAAAAAAACGTAGGTTTCGTACCTCAGTACGAGTCCTCAGACTCCAAACTTGAGAGACATATATTTAAGTACGCTTAATATTACATTACGGATTACACAAGTGCTGATGATGTCTTGTAGAAATCGAAGTATCGTCAGAGATAATCAGCTCTGAAATACTGTATTTCAGGCGACCACGGTATCGATTCACATAATTTCTGTTTAGAACAAATGTTTGTACCCTAAAGTTTACCTTTCTACGATATTTGTACTAAAGGTTCTCATGATGACCAGAATAATATGAACAAGAACGGATCTGGTTGATTCAAGATTTGGTATCCTGTTTTGTCAATGATACTGCAAGAACATTTACCTGATGGAGTCTGTAGGATACCCAAGTACAGCAAAGGTTAGTTTGACTACAGATTTAAAGACCACCCCGCCAAGACAATGTACTCTTAGACGACACTTTATCATCATCATCATTTCAGCCGCAAAACATCTACTACTCAACACAAGCCTCCCTCATGCATGGATCTTTAAGAGGGGTAGTTGACATACTCACCAAGCTTGGCAGGCGTGTTAGTGAGTACAGGTTATTGATACACGGAAAGACGCGACTGCCCATCTTCCGGAGGTATCCCTTGGGCTCTTACTGCATCCACGAGCATGAGAGGAGGGTTAACATTCTACTGCCGGCACCCCACGGCAACTAGGCTTGACTATATAATACTACCGAACATCGAGAAGTCGTAGAGACCTGCCATGAGTATCCTATATAACATAAGCAAGAAACTAAAGCAAAGTTTTTTAAGGTCCGGGTCGCGACCGACTGAGGTCGATGTCAACCGGACCGAAGTTTGCAACCGCTGTAAAAGCTATTTATCAATAGATGCCTACTTGTCGGGAGTAAATAATGGATTCGTGAGAAATGTTTATTAAGTTATGTTGTGGTTGAAGAAGACTCTTTGCTGAAGTGGGATTCCTTCGGTAATTTACTCAGTAGTTTTTTCATAGAATTGACTAGATCTTGTGGGTAATAAAATTACGGGAACTTAAGGTGTTTTGTACAAACTACATATTGTGGATGTTTTGACACATTTATATATTTGGTAATAGTTATGCGATTAGTAATTTTTATGGTGTTCTTACGGTTTTATTTTTTCCTGTACAAGTTGTAGAAATGCGTCTCGTATTCATACAGATTAAATCATTATTATAGTAAAATAGTATAACTACTTAAAAACGGTTGTTTTGAAGAAGGTATACGTCCAATACAAAAAAAAGAGCACTTTATAAAAAAAATATAAAAGTAAGTATACATAAAGTGACAAGGACCGATCTGCCGATATATACGCTTCTGGCAGTGAAGATGAAAATGAAGATCTGTTTATCTCGTGCTCTTCCTCCAATGAATCGACATGCAGTGATGCTAGTTTTTCTAGCATTCCTACTTTATCTGGTAACTTGAATGCGGTTTTCTCTGATGCACCAAAGAACTTTAATGTAATTCATATTAACGCCCAAAGCATACCGGCTCATTTCCCTCACATGTTAGACTCGTTTGATAGTAAGAATATCCATGCAATACTCGTCTCAGAAAGTTGGCTTAAACCAACTCTTCCATCAATAATGTACACCTTACCTGGATTTACTCTCATTCGTAACGATCTCACCGGTGCTGGTGCTGGCGGTGTGGCCATCTATCTCCGTACTCATATACCTTTTACCGTTGTAAGTATGTCAGCACAGCCTTTACCAGCTAATTCTGGTGAACATCTTCTCTTAGAAATTCTTCTCTGTAACACCAAAGTTCTTCTTGGGGTTTTCTATATACACTCAATGCGTATCAATTATTTCTCTTCATTTGAAAAGATTCTCGAAGATCTAACTCCATCTTATAGCCATTCTATTATCATGGGTGATTTTAATACATGTATTCTCAAAAATGATTCCCGTTCGTCTATGATTCAATCAATTATTAGGTCCAGCAACTTGCATTTACTTCCTCTTAACGCTACTCATCACTTCCCTAACTCAACTCCTTCTTTATTAGATTTAATTATTGTTTCCTCTACAACTCACGTTGCTAAACATGGCCAGTTTACAGCTGATCAGTTCTCATATCATGATTTGCTTTATTTCTCATATAAAATTCGACCACCTTGTGGTATTCTGTATTAATAGTGTTGCGGGTACACCGCTAATAAATCAGTTGGTTTGTCGATCCGGTCTTTCTCTCATTGAGTTCCCTAAATATTACAATAAATACGACTGGCGACGAGATAAACTGCGTAAAACTACGACTAATCGTGATATTATAGTGTCTTTATCAAGTTCACACAAAATGCCGATCGGAAAAATTGAACAATTTGATATTTCAAGTAAAAAGTGGTCGGCATACATTCGACGCGTGGAACAGTTCATGGCGCTCAACGGAATCAAATCTGAGTTACAAGTAGCTACACTGGTTACATTGGTTGGCGAAACAACATATGATTTGATGTGTGACCTTTGTGCGCCCGACAATCCGGAGGATAAAACTTTTGCGGAATTGGTAAAGACGATCGGCGACCATCTCGAACCAAAGCGCTCGGAAATAGCCGAGCGGCATGTTTTTAGACAAAGACGTCAATATGGCGGCGAAAGTCTCGGCGATTACTTGCAAGTTCTCAAGCATTTAGCGAGTACGTGCAGTTTCAAGAATAATCTCGAAGAGAACCTGAGGGATCAATTCGTGTCGGGGTTAGCGAGCGATGACATGAGGTCACGACTTTTCGCCGAGCCCACGTTGACGTACAAGAGGGCGGTGGAGCTGGCGTTCGCACTCGAGGCAGCCGACCGGCACGCGCAGGCGAGCGGGGCGGGCAGCGCGGCGGCGGCGGCAGCGGCGGCACCCGAGCCCGTGCACCGGCTGGCAGCGAGGGGACGCGGCCGGCGCCCGGCGGGCCCAGGCGGAGCTCCGCGCGCGCCCGCAGTGGCCCAGCGCGCGGAGCAGGCCTGCTGGAGGTGCGGGAAAGGCCACAAGGCTTTGCAGTGTCGTTTTAAAAATTATACGTGTGATGTTTGCGGAAAAAAAGGTCATTTAAAAGTAATGTGCAAACGTTCGTCCCAGCAAGATGCAACGCATTTGTCGGAACGCGAACAAAACTACATCAACAGTGATAGTGATTCGGAGATCGATATGTTCAATCTCAATGTGTGCAATAATAACGATCGACCGTATAACGTCCCAGTGAAAGTGAACGGTAAGGTGATAATGTTCGAGTTGGACACTGGCAGTAAGTTATCAGCGATAAATACTTATTTTTATAATGAACATTTTAAGCAGACGCCGCTAATTGTCAATAACATTTGTTTACATTCGTATAACGGTACTCAGATCGAAGTGGCGGGTTATATTATGGTAGATGTAGCTATAGGTACGCACATAGCGAGGAATGTTAAACTCTTTGTTATCAAGAACGGCGGACCGCCTTTATTGGGCCGGTCTTGGTTAAGTCAGTTGAACATTGATAAAATAAAAATTAATGAAATGATTTTAAACTTAGCAGATGATAATCTAGTTGAAAATCTGCGAATTGAGTTCCCCACCGTGTTCGCCCCAGGTCTCGGGACCTGTACTAAGCAATTTTCATTGAGACTGAATGATACGAGTCCTATTTTCATGAAAGCGAGATCCTTGCCATTAGCTTTACGTAATCCGGTTGAACTAGAACTACAGCGACTCGAGGCAGAGGGTAGTATACGTAAAGTGGAGTATTCAGATTACGGAACGCCAATAGTACCGGTCATTAAAAAGTCAGGTGATATACGTATTTGCGGGGATTACAAAGTAACTATAAATCCTAAGTTGATTCGCGACCCCTACCCCATGCCTCGAATCGAGGAGTTATTTGCAGCGCTAAGTGGTGGCGATAAGTATTCTAAAATCGACCTAACGAACGCTTATCAGCAATTATTTTTGGATGAAAGTTCTCGAGCTTATAGTGCTATAACGACTCATTTAGGTACTTATGTCTATAATCGAACGCCATTTGGCTTGACATGTATCCCGGAAAAATTTCAAAAATTTATGGAAGAAACACTAAGAGGCTTAAAAGGTACAGCGGTATTTTTGGACGATATAGCGGTCACGGGGAGTACTCGGTCGGAACATATCGCTAATTTGAAAGCTGTGTTGTCTAGGTTACGTGAGGTCGGTTTGAGAATAAAAATGGAAAAATGCAGTTTTTTGCAAGATAGCATAACCTATTTAGGTTTCATAATCGATAAGCAAGGTTTACATCCAGATCCGAATAAAATTAAAGCCATTGTAGATGCGCCTCCTCCAGAAAATATAACTCAGCTGAGATCTTTTTTAGGCTTAATAAATTATTACGCCAAGTTTATACCTCGCTTGAGTACTATTTTGCATCCGTTGCATAGCTTACTGCGCAAAGGAACTGATTGGATCTGGTCAAAAGATTGTATTAATGCTTTTAAAAAAATTAAGACAGTTATTCTAAGTAGCAAAGTGTTAGTACACTACTCCCCCGAACTGCCTTTAGTACTAGCGGTTGATAGTAGCTCATACGGCATCGGCAGCGTGCTATCGCATCGTTTCCCGAACGGCGACGAGCGGCCTATTTGTTTCGCGTCGCGGACATTAAACGCGGCCGAAAGAAACTATAGTCAATTGGACAAAGAGGCACTCGCTATTATTGCCGGTGTTAATAAACACCATCAGTATATTTATGGCCGTCATTTTATAATAAAGACGGACCACAAGCCTTTAACTTTTATATTCGGTCCGAAGTTTGGTTTGCCTATAACGGCAGCTAGTAGGTTGCAAAGGTATGCCACTATTTTGGCGTCTTATGACTTCGATATCGAGTTTGTTAAATCTAAGGAGAATAGCAATGTCGATGCGTTATCGCGTCTGCCGCTGCCGTATCAGCATAAGAACGGTAGTGGGCCGGATTCGGTATCGTACGTCAATTATGTCGAGGAATCTTTTCCGATAAGTGCAAAAGAGGTGGCTTCGTGGACGCTGAAAGATGTTACACTTAACAATATCAAGAACTACCTAATCAACGGTTGGCCTTTTCAAATAAAATCAGTCCTAGAGAAACCTTATTTCTATCGTAAAGATAGTCTTACTATTGATCATGGTTGCATTTTATATAATCATCGGGTCATAGTTCCTGATCGTCTGAGGAAACAGGTGCTCGCTGAACTACATGAGGGTCATTTAGGTGTCGTTAAAATGAAGAATATAGCTCGCAGCTATGTATACTGGCCTACTTTAGATAAAGAGATCGAATCCATCACTAGGGAATGTAGTGCTTGCTGTCAACAGCGGGACGCGCCCCCGCGCTCCTTGCTTCACCCCTGGGAGTTCCCGGCGCGGCCGTGGCAGAGACTACATGTAGATTTTGGTGAATTTCAAGGAAAACACTATTTGGTATCCGTGGACGCCCATAGTAAGTGGATTGAGGTACAGAAAATGACAGGTACCAACGCCGCATCGACCATTGGCAAGTTACGAGAACTTTTTGCGCGTTTCGGTCTGCCTTCGCAGGTGGTCAGCGACGGTGGTCCGCCTTTCGGTTCCCGGGAGTTCGCGGATTTTATGAAGAAAAACTTCATAACGCACACAATAACGAGTCCGTATAGACCGGCGGGAAACGGAGCGGCGGAGAACGCGGTAAAGTTGGTCAAGCGGGCCATGAAGAAAGCCGCACACGAGGGGGTCGATGTCGATACGGCGGTCTCCAAATTTCTTTTTCAGTATCGAAACTGTGAACATGCCACCACCGGCGTTCCGCCGGCCGTGGCTATGTTGGGCAGGCGTCTGCGTGGCCGCCTGGACGTGCTGCGGCCCAGCGCTGAGCGCGCCTGCGAGGCGGCGGCTGCGCGGTCAGCGCGCGCGGCGCCCGGCACAGAGCGCAGCGCCGCGCCCGGCGACGCGGTGTTGGCGCGGGATTACAGCGCGCGCGCCGACAAGTGGGCGCCGGCTGTCGTAACCGCTAGGGACGCACCGCTCACCTACAAAGTACGGTGCTCGGATGGACGCGAGTGGAAAAGGCATATCGATCAGCTGTTACCCGTTAGAACTTCGCGTTCCACGTTGCGACACTCCACAGTCGCGCCCCCGTCGTTTGAGCCGGAAAAATCTGATGATGAATTCGATGACGCGATTGGGGAGGAGGAAACCCAAGAGGGTGTGAAAGGTTTAAAGTCCACCGAAGTCACCTCTAACGCATATCGGTTACTATCTCGAAAAGTCGAACCGAACTCGGTTCAGAATCCTCAAATAGATGAAGCAAATAAGCCTCACGAACGCCCGAAGCGGGCCTGTACTCTTAAAGAAAAGAATTATAAACAGTAAAATATGTCCAACATATCAATACGTCTTGTCATGATAAATAGTTCAATAATTATATATATCTACCTATTTAGTCTTAGTATTGTCAGCATAGCATTTTGTGAACACCTGTTGCATTGCATTGTTTATACGATGCCTACTAAAGCTATGTGTTTATGACTGAATATCGCTTTGTTAGCGATTTTAATATAATTAGGTTAGTACTTATGCTTAAAGGTATAATTTGTAGACATTAAGTTGGATAAGTTTTTGCCTTTGTTTTCTGTTTTCTACTAAGAAAAAAAAGAATTATTATTATTCTTTAGATAAGAAATGTTATTTGTAAGTGTAATTTTTTTTTTAGTTTCTAAGGGGGGGGGCGTGTGGTATTCTGTATTAATAGTGTTGCGGGTACACCGCTAATAAATCAGTTGGTTTGTCGATCCGGTCTTTCTCTCATTGAGTTCCCTAAATATTACAATAAATACGACTCACCTAAAGTCAAACCCAAAATTATTTTACAGCGTAACTTTAGTGGCATAAATCTGTTAAATCTTCAACAAGACGCTAAGTTGATAGACTGGACTCCTGTCATAGAGGCTGATTGCATGGAGAGCAAAGTTTGTTTATTTAATGCGACTATTACGCAGTTATATGATATTCATGCGCCACTGCGACTCATTAAAATTAAACATCTTCCTGCTCCGTGGCTGACAAATGATATTAGAGCACTTATGCATAGAAAAACTGTCGCAAAAACCAAATTTAAATGTCGTCCAACTGAAGCAAACCGGGCTAAGTACTTTCGAGCACGTAACCACTGCAACACACTGTGTAGAGACGCCCAACGCCGCCATATCCATACTTCCGTTGAAAACGAGGATTCTGCTAAGGTCTGGCGTTTTCTTAAGTCACTGGGAATTGGCAAACCTCGTCAGGACCCTCTACCCAGCAACCTAAATATTGATGCATTGAATCGTCACTTTAACTCTATGCCCTGTAGCGATGTTTCTGATAAGAACCGCACACTTAACCTCCTTTCTGCTATGCCAACTCCAGACTATCCGTCTTTTGCTTTTGCCGAATTTGCTGAGAGTGACATTAAGAAAGCTATTATTTCAATAACTTCAAACGCTGTGGGAGGTGACGGCATAAGCCGAAATATGGTAATTCCTGTCCTTGATTCACTTCTTCCTATACTAACCCACATTTTAAACTTCTCCGTACTAAAAGGTGACTTTCCCTCAGTGTGGAAGGACGCACAAGTCATTCCACTTCCTAAAAAACCTAACCCCAAATCCTTTTCTGAGTATCGTCCTATTTCTATTCTCCCTTTTCTATCCAAAGTCCTTGAACGTCTTATTCACCGTCAATTAAATTCTTTCCTTACTAACAACAATCTCCTTAATCCTTACCAGTCGGGGTTTCGGCCAGGTCACAGTACATCTACTGCTCTAGTCAAAATTACCGAAGATATTCGCCTCGGTATGGAGAATAGAAAAGTAACAGTGCTGACTTTACTTGACTTTAGTAATGCTTTTAATAACGTCGACTTCGACATTCTCCTGGGTCTTCTTTCCTCTCTTAATGTCTCCTCTCCGGCAATTCGCTGGTTCCATAGTTACCTTTTTGGACGTCGACAGCGCGTGCGACTTGATGATAAATTTTCATCATGGTGCAGCATGACTGCCGGTGTTCCTCAAGGTGGTGTCCTTTCTCCTCTCCTATTTGCAATCTTTATTAATTCCATCTCCCATAATCTGTCTTCTTCCTATATGCTATATGCAGATGATCTCCAAATATACTCTCAAGCCCCGCAACACAGTATTTCTACCGCCATAGAGGCTATTAACAAAGACCTTCGTGAGATAGTCGTATGGAGCAACATGTTTGGTTTGAAAGTGAATCCCAGCAAAACTCAGGTAATAGTGATAGGTAGCTCCCGCATGACATCCAAAATAGACATGAATACTATCCCTTCAGTGTATTTTAATGGAATTATTGTACCATATAGCAAAACTGTCAAAAATTTGGGTGTTATCTTTGATGAAAATTTGTCTTGGGGTCCTCAGCTGCAATCAGTTAGTCGCAAAATGTTTGCATCTGCGGCGTCTCTTAGAAGGCTCCGTAATTTTTTACCGACTGCCACAAAAACCGCGCTAGCCCAATCTCTTTTACTTCCCATTCTCGATTATGCCGATAACTGTTACTTGGACCTCACAGTAGAACAATTTAACAAGCTTGAGCGTTTGCAAAATTTTTCCATCAGATTTATTTTCGGTCTGCGTAAGTACGACCATGTTTCCCATTTCCGCGTCAAGCTCAAGTGGCTTCCGATTCGCTTACGTCGCAATACACACATTCTCTGTTTACTTTATAACATATTGTTTAATCCTTCTGTTCCTTTGTATCTGAAGGATCGCTTTCAGTACCTCCATTGTTCTCATGCTCGTCCACTTCGGTCATCAGAGAATCTTGCGTTGAGCACTCCCGAACACAGCAGCTCTTTCTATACGAAATCTTTTACCGTGCAAGCTGTTCGGTTGTGGAATTCATTGCCGCTGTCGATTCGTCGTGCTCCATCATTGAACTCTTTCAAAGAGCAAGTTAAGCGTTTTTATCTGGAGCAATCTTCCGCCTGACTGCAGTATGTATGCTTTGATATTTTTTATTTTATTTTTTCTATCCCATTCATGTATGTTATTGGTATCGTATTAGTTATATTTAAATATTAATATGTATTGATGTAGGTTAGTTATGTAAGCTTTTATAGATAAACATTTGTATTTAGTATTTGTGTAATTATTATATTTAAATATATATTTGTATATGTATATAGTACATATATATGTTAGGATTTAAATATTAGGATAGTAACACTATACCCCATTCTTCCATTCAAATCCTCTCCATCCAAAGGTTGTCTGGAAGAAATCGCTCTAAGCGATAAGACCGCCCATTGTGTATTTCTGTTGTTTTTGTAGTTTAAGTTAATTTTAGTTATTTTTGTTTTTATTTTTTTCTGTATGATTTACACAATAAAGAGTTTATCTATCTATCTATCTATCTATCTATCTATCTGCTGTTACAGTGTGGAACAGTCCGTATCAATGATGATTTCAAACTAATCCCATTAATCGTTTCTAGGGTCTCGAAGTCTGAAGTTAGTTAGTGAAGTATCCACAATTTCAGCAATTCCTTAAAACGAGAGCTCGTCTCATGTCCAATAAAAAAACGAAACAACAAACTTGAGAACAAAAAGACAAAGTTTCTAGAACTTTCAAACTTGTGGGTCGCATTTGAGTGACACGGAGGCGACAGAGGGCGCCTGCGATCCCAAGTTGGTAACCGCTGCTTTCTGAACCAGTTCGAGTTTTCTATCGGAACTCTCTGCAGAATATGACGACATTTCCTATACACCCCGGGACACATGTCTGTACGATCTGCAGATATCTGTTCAGAGTGTTCTGAATGTTTTTCTATATTTAGTAGAAAATGTCTACTTAACTATGTAGTTATGCTGTTGTGGGGTGCCGGCAGAAGAATTTGACCCTCCTCTTTTGCACGTCGATGCAGTAAGAATCTGCCAAGGGATAACTCCGGAAGATGGGCAGCAACGTCTTTCCGTGTATCAACATCCCATACTGCGCTCGCCAACCCGCCTGCCAAGCGTGGTGAGTACCTATGGCAACAATCCCTCATGGAGATCCATGTGGGAGTGTCAGTGGATGTTTTATGGCTGAAATGATACAGCATAAGCAATGGTATTCATGCCCTCGAGAACACGCCTGCCAAGCATGGTGAGTATAGCAACTACCACTCATAGAGATCCATGAGCGAGGCCTGTGTTCAGTAGTAGATGTTTTACGGCGGAAATGATGGAACAGTTACCGGTCCGATTTACTTATTGTAACGATTTAAATATTTACTGCCAACCCTATATCTATTTATCTACATAGGGAGAGCGAAATCTCCTACAACAAACTAAAAGGAGGTTTCAACTAATTTTGTTATTGTAAAAATTAAGAAGAAAATAATACATTTTGTATTTTGTATTTGTATTGTATATCTGTCCTCGAATGTGTTCCCCAGCGATCGTCCGGGTCACACCGACCCAGGGCCGATGTGACCGCGACCGCAGGTAGGGTTAGCCCGATTTATTTCTATTGACATTTCACCGGCCACCGGGAAATTATATCCCATACACAGTGTAATGGACTTTTGCGACCTTTTTTATGGTTCGGACTTTGAATGGACATTGAATGAGGTATTAAATGATTATAAATATAGTTGAAGGGATGAGATTCTAGATAATTATTTGATTTGTCAACAAAAAAAAACCGAATTCAATGAGATATTGTATTGCTTTAAAAATACTTAAAGGTTGGGGTTGGCGAGCGCAGTACGGGATGTTGATACACGGAAAGACCCTTCCGGAAGCATCCCTTAACAGGCTCTTACTGCATCCACGGGTATGAGAGGCGAGGTAACATTCTACTGCCGCCTCCTCACGGCTTACACGGCTTACGCTGTGTTGTTTACCACTAATATTTTTTTGGCCCGCAGAGTGAGCATGCTATTGTTTGATCACATATTTTTTGTGCTATTAACTGTGTTCGCTTAGATTTTATTTAGAAATAAGTCCAACGTGTTACTATTATGTTTTATTTTGACACAATAAATGTTTTTCTTCTTCCTTCTTCTTCTAGATGTGCCATGACACCAAAAACACTAACAAACAAAAACTGAAGCATTGTCTTTAAACGTCTGTTTACAATGATGCCGACGCACGCACACTGGTTTGGCAATAAACCAAACTGTTATTGATACCATTTATTGTGCAATTGAAAAAAATAACACGCACCACGTCCGGCTAACACTGTGTTTTGTGTTACACTGATGAGCGAGATCCAAATGAGCGAGCTCACTCAAATCGTGAGGAGTGTAACGATTTAAATCTTTGGTTGGCAGTGAACAAAATAGCTGAAGGCTAAAGGGAAGACACAACGGCAATTCCCTGTCCTTATCCTAGTCCTAGTCCTTACACTGGCTTCAGCCCGCAGCTCCGCTCGTGTAACCAGACAAAAAGTAGCCTTCTGGTCTACACCTATAAATGTATTTAGTTACAGGTATTCAGTAGTTTTTTTTTGAAGAGGTAACAAACATGCAAACTTGAGGATTAAGGTTATTCTATTAAGGTTATTTGATTATATTATATCATTAGTGGGGTTACGTAATGTGACACGTTCATGGACCATGTGATTGAATTAATGAATGTTATAACTTTAAAGTTGACTATGTTGTTTCAAGAGGCACTTTCCTTTAATTCCAATCAAATATATCTTCTTTATCTGCGGTCGCGCGGTGAAGTCAAGAATAGGATTATTAGTCATAAAAAAAGCAACACCAAAACCACAGGCATTACCTGATGATTATCTTTAGTAAAATTTTGAATACCTATGTGTTAAAGACGACTACGCGACTTTATTGAACTTTTGGTTTGCAAGTGGTCAAACTTAAGAGTTTACGTAACATAACTTTTAGTCCAACTCTAGACCAACTATATCGACAAGAATCAAGAACCAAAAAATACTTTATTCAGTGCGGCCGCATGGACCTCATTGACGCGTCACAAATTACAAAATAAAACAACACAAATAAATAGAATAAAGCACATAATTGAATCTGTTCACTTCAGATGACACGCGAGTTAGGAAAAAGAAGCGAACAGAAGAACCTAACTCGGTCGTTATAGTCATCATTTAACAATTTGATTTTGTCTTATGTTACGTTTGACGGAGTTGGAGCAGATTCCGTCCCAAGTGGTTTTGTCCTCTAGGTAATCTAATATTATATAATAAGCTTTATTGCACAGATTGCGTTTGATAATGTCTTTGAATTTATTCAATGATAACTTCTGCAACTCACTTGGGAGTTTATTGTACAATGACAATAAACGGACAAGCGGTCAACAACCCCAATTTACATTCAAACTTAATTTGTTCCCGGCGACAACTTTAGCTGCAGTTAGGAGAATAGCAACTTCTGCATAAATACTACGCTGAATAGAAGTGTCTTAGTAATCTGCAGCTGTTCTCACTTTCACTGTTAGGGATTAAATTATTGGTGGTTTATTTTTTAGGTATTTATCGATCCACGGGCAGGAGAAGAGAGGCAACATTCTTATGCCGGCACCTCACGGCAAGTCTTTAGTAGACGGGATACACTTTACTCTAACGTATAGAGTAGTTTGATCTTCTTTTAAATAAGCTGAGATGCTATAAGATAAATGTTGGTCTAAGAAATGCACTTTTAACACTGAAACGTGATGTTTTTCTTTCCTTTTTACCAACACGAACGATTGCCGTGGGGTGCCGGCAGTAGAATGTAACCCCTCCTCTCTTGCCCGTGAAAGGATCTGATTAAGTTGGGATGGAATCTGCTCCAACTCAAACGTAATCATCATCATCATCATCATCATCATCACAGCCCACAATAGGTATCGATAATAGTCGCAACTTTCAACAATTTTCATAGTATATTTCCAAGGTGTTGCCCCAGACCTAATCGTGCCACTTGGTATCGGTCGCAGCGATCATGCTACGTTGTATGGACGTATAAGTCTGTGTAGCTAAGTTGAAAACTTCAAAATGTCAGGGTTTTCGTCTGGTAACTAGAGACTGACATAAGTTGTAGTTTTAAAAGAAAAAAAAAATATTTTATGAGACTTAAAATATTTTTTTTTACTTTTCAACATTAATATAAAAAATAATTAAGTATTAACCTTGTACTCGTATATTGATTGACGACCTCAGTGGCGCAGTTATTTCAATAGCCAGCTGAGACGCAAGTAGTTGCCGGTTCTATTCTATCAACCATCTGATACACCACAAGCTTAACTTGGGGCTAGATGTGCGCAATGTCCAGATTATTTTATATTTTTGTTTAGTTTGACGACCTCTGTGGCGCAGCGGGTGAAGGTCCGCCTGCTACGCAAGAGGTTGCGGGTTCGAATCCCGCCTCGGAACAAATGTCTGTATGACCTGCAGATATTTGTTCAGGGTGTTCTGGATGTTTTCTATATAAGTATAATAAAAAATATCTATCTATGTAGTATATTGTATTAAGTATATCAGTCATCTAGTACCCATAACACAAGCTCTGCTTAGCTTGGGGCTAGGTGATGCTGTGTTAATTGTCCAGCATTATTTATTTATTTATTTATTTTATTTTTATTAATATTGAACTCTCCAAAATTATCGGAAAACCCACCAATTGTCAAATCACAGACATCGCTATATGTGCAAACAATATTTTCACTCACGAAAGTCACAGTTCTCCCCCTATAAAAATCAAGCAGGTATAGCGAGGACAATAAAGCTGAAATTCCCTTGCACGTTATTTCATTGTTGGCTGGTCCCAGTGGGGCTGGGGGAGCGAGTGTATAAAGTAATGTGACCCGAGATGACGGCGATTATAGCACGGGTGGGATGTAGGGATCTCTGACTATGTTACGTTGAATTTCTTTGAAATTTAGATGATACTGTATTTAAAAAAATGTTGGGAATTTTTAGTACCTACGTAGTTTATAGGTGCAGAACGAAACTTCCTGCCTTAAAAAAAACTTGTTTTTAGAAAAAGCAATGTTTGAGCTTACGGTGACACCCGTTTTCATTTAGTCATTACTAGTCTTAGTCACAATTTTAATATTCCTATCATCATTTCAGCCATAAAACGTCTACTGATGAACACAGGCCTCCCTCATGGATCTCCATGAGGGGTAGTTGCCATTCTCACCACGCTTGGCAGGCGGGTTGGTGAGCGCAGTATGTGATGTTGATACACGGGTAGACGCTGCTGCCTATCTTCCGGAGGTATACCTTAGCAGGCTCTTACTGCATCCATGGGCATGAGAGGAGGGGTATCATTCTACTGCCGGCACCCCACGGCGGTTACATAATACTAAAATAATAGACAAGTATTCTGTGCGTTTTCAATTTCAAATTAATGAAACAATACATAAGCGTGTTGAAGTTTAGGAGTGGAAATTCAGAAATTTATAGTATTATTTCTAGAGGCTCGTGGAGGCTCGTGACGTCATCATTCTGTACCGAGGCAGACGTCGGCGCTTACCAGCGTGTGACTTCACGTGACATTTCAATAGTAGGCCGAGTGATATGTACCTCCGACTTTCAATCCGAAGATGGGTTTGATACCGGCCCTGCACCAATGGATTTTTTTATGAAAATAATATGTGCAAATATCATACGAGCTTTAACGGTAAAGCAAAAGATCGTAAAGAAACCCCAGGATTAGTTAAACTTTAGACGTATTGGCCTGTTCTTTCCTGTGACACTCTGACTTACCTGAGAGTATGGTATAGGTACTGGGCAAGTCTAATCCATATAACAATCTCATCTGCAGCGTGCCATACAGCACGTATACCAGTTGCGGACGCCGCATAAATCATATAAATGCAAAGGTCTTACATTTTCTGTGAGCGGAGTTAAAATGTCTGTGTGTCGCTTCCAACTCCGGGAACTAGATTTTCACCCAACGGAATATACTGGAGCTGTGACTAATCTTAATTACTGTACACGAACAACATAGTAATTTAATCGCATATTTGCGAGCCCCCTAGCGGAAACTTTATTCGCAGTTTGTGACGAGGGTGCTTGTACTGATGTGTACACTGTGACGCTGTCAGGTACACGCAACTTGAGTTCGGCTTTACGGCTTCGGCTTCGGTTTCGGCTTTTAACTGTTAATACTTACTGACATATTGTTAGGGTGCAAGTGGAAATTTGTAAAATCGAAGTGAACATCACAGAACAGATTAGAAAGAAACTAGATAAATATGTATCTTAAATCATCAAGTATAAGAAGAAGAGAGTGGTAAGCATTCAAGCTGTCTGTGGCATCGGCTGCTGCCACCGATGGACTAAAAGTCTGTGGCACAAGCTGCTTATTACGGATTAATTCGTTTTTTTTTAGTTTTATACCATAGACTATTTTTATTATTATTTTAACTGCTCTAACTTGCACAAAGTATAGCGAAAGAAACAAGTATAGCATATGGACACTTGTTTAATGTCTTGATATCAAAATGACTACGAACATTTAAAAACAAAATTTACAGTACACCAGCGCCGCGCTGTTGTCATTTTTATTAAAAGATTTTGGACAAAAACAGCAATTTCAACAGACACAAAAAATTCGTCCATTTTGACTTGTGGTGATGATAGGTGAACGGTTAAGAATATTTTGCGTATTTAAATAGCAGGTCATGGACGTTCATCACTTTAATTTGAATGCAAAGTGCAAATTCGGGCAGTGCGTTCCCTACCATCTCTATCTCTCACCTCTCAATATTACAAAGAGAAAAGATTTGTATGTTATATTTTGTATGTTTGTAACGAATAAACTCAAAGACTACTAGACCAATTTCCAAAATTCTTTCACCATTAGAAAGCTACATTATCCTTGAGTAACATAGGCTATGACTATGACCGCCGTGGTGTGCCGGCAGTAGAATGATACCCCTCCTCTCATGCCCATGGGTGCAGTAAGAGCCTGCTAAGGGATACCTCCGGAAAATGGGCAGCAGCGTCTATCCGTGTATCAACATTCCATACTGTGCTCACCAACCCGCCTGCCAAGCGTGGTGAGAATGGCAACCACCCCTCATGGAGATCCATGATCCTGTGTTCATCAGTGGACGTTTTATGGCTGAAATGTTGAACATAGACTAAATTTTATCGCTGATAAAATAACTCCCACGGGAACGGGAACTACTCAGGTGAAACCGCGGGGCGCGGCAAGTGCGTTATAAAATTCGGGTATTCATTCGCACCAATCCCAACCCTGAGCACTATCGTTTAAAACACAATGCGCTTTGATGATTATGTTAACGAGATTTCATTGAACAGTGTTTGTTTAAACGATTTTACCATATTCACATCAAAACATTGTTTTGTAAGCGAGATACATTTTGGTAAGAG
Source organism: Pasiphila rectangulata (assembly GCA_963082625.1). Classification (NCBI taxonomy): domain Eukaryota; kingdom Metazoa; phylum Arthropoda; class Insecta; order Lepidoptera; family Geometridae; genus Pasiphila; species Pasiphila rectangulata. Next base: position 17,643,001 of record OY720251.1, on the reverse strand, counting down.
AATCAGTTTTACCACTAAACATTATGTACGGTAGAATGCGTGCAGACTTTGTTTTCAAACTAGTGCCTGCCTAATGGATGTTTTGGAAATTAATTTCAGTGCTGTGAATTTTAGTATTTAACAAATGAATAAAACCGGGCAAGAGCGAGTCGGACTCGCGCACCGTGGGTTTCGTGCCATCATACAATATAATGTGCTTTGAAGGCGATTTATATTTGTTGTTAAACAGACTTTCTACTCACGTTAATTATACGACGAAACTAGGTTTCCAACGTGTTTAGTTCCTCCCAGGGGAACTTTCATCAGGAAATGGAGTGTTTCGCGGCACCTTCTCATTCCCTCTCGCGCGCTCGCACTGCATTTTAATTTTATACTAAGGTTTATATTTTGTCTTTTTTAAACTTTCGCGATCACAACACATTATTAACATACGTATAACCGGGTATTTATCGCGTAAATTACCTTTATTATTTCCCGACGTTTCACTTGGGATTGCACCAAGCATGGTCCCGGGAAGACTGTGAAACAACGGGAAATAATAAAACTAATTTGCGCGATGAACACCCGGTTATATGCAAAGATTTTCATGCAAAAGCTTTTGTGAAAAAAAATAACACACAACACGTCCGGCTAACACTGTGTTTATAAGTAAAATGATTCCAAATGAGTGCACTCATTCATTTCGTGTGGAAACAAAATGGCGCGGTCTCATTGCACCCTCACCATTAGCCTCCCTCACCATCACCGCACACACAGTGTGAGCCGGACGTGTTGTGTGTTATTTTTTTTCACAAAAGCTTTTGCAACATGATTGCACAATACTAATTGGGTAGATTATAGCGGATCTACCCATATCAAAAAGTTTGGCTAATTTAGAAGTTTGACTCTTTTACCGAAATGTATGAAAAAAAATTTCTGACATTTCTAGTACTCAAACCTCAGTCGGTCCAGTAGAGATTTTTGATCCTAATAAGAAAGAGGATCGATTGGCATCTAAAAAAGTTTTTGTGTAAAATGACCATTTTCTTGCTGACTGTACACTTTTTTTCAAAATCTGTAAATGCAGTTCAGAATATGTAAAAAAATTATGGATAGTCTTCTAAAAACGTTTTCCTGTAACTATAATGGTTAAGGTACCTGTCCTTACTGTCCCGTCTCAAAAATTCACCCTGTATAAGCGTTATCTAATACCATTTCAAATTTAAAGTCGATAGCATCAGTAGTTCTCAGGATTATCATTTGTGACAGAAAAACAGACAGTCACGCCAAAAATGTATATCAACATAAACAATAATAACAATAAATATATTTTATTTCATTTCAGAAATATCAAGCCTTATAAAAAATATTCGTAATATTATATCGAATTGTAACTAAGTAGAACAAACTAATTAATCGAAAAATACTTTGTTCTAAATTTGAAGTTTAAACCAACGGTATGTTTGAGGGGAGGCATTTACGTTCCTTTACCACTTGATTATTTATGGAAATAGTTTGAACGGAAAAAGGTCGGTAGGCTATCAATATTTAATCTAACTAATACGAAATCGATGGGAAATCGTATGTTCACGTTCACTTTTTAATAACTTTTGTTAGTTAAAAGGCTTTCCATTTTTTAAGCCCAGACAAAAAAGAGAGGTGTTATAAGTTTGACCGCTATGTGTGTGTCTGTATGTGGCACCGTAGCTCTTAAACAAACGATTTGCATGCAGTATTTTTATTTGGAAGCCGGTTTTCCGGCGGTGGTTCTTAAACATGTTTTATTAAAATCAGTTAATTAGTTTACAAGATATATCACCTCTAAATCCAATATGGCAGAATACCCAAGATGGCGGACTGGTCACTTTTACAACATGGATATCAAATAAAAAGGCTTGCTGAGAGTTCCTCGAAAAATTATACGACATCACTCTAAATCCAACATGCATGAGCGGGCATGAGATGAACAGACAAGAAATCTACTGTCCAGTGATAACTGAAAAGCGAAAAATAAATTATAAATAATAAATCTTTTTAACAAACAAGCTTTTATTTAAATGTACTAAAAATAACAAAATAAACATTTTCCATTATAGTTTAATGTCAACTTAAAACGTCTATAAGCAATTTATGTGATAGAAAAGCTTGTCGCGAGATTAACCTGTGTACCTGTAACTTGATCTAATTGATTTAATTTTTTTTTCAAATAATGTAATTACGAATATATCTCGTATATCTCGCGAAAAGCTTTTTTATCACATAAATTGTGTAAAGACGTTTTAAGTTGACATTAAACTTTAATGGAAAATGTTTATTTTTTTTTATTCTTTTTAGTACGTTTAAATAAAAGCTTGTTTGTTAAAAAGTTTTTTTACTTGTAATTTGTTATGATTACGGAACGGAAAAAGAATAGGAATTCTCTGCAGTAGTTACGTAAGGTTACCGCAGGTAAAATTAGCCGGCGCCAGTCCTCCATCGAATCAGCTTCCACAACTCTTGCATATTTCATTCAATTCGCGAGCTCTGGAGGCCTATTCTCGTACATCTTATGATCGTATGAACAAAGGTTAAAACAGTTTTTATTTTTTCTTTAAGCCGTATCGTTTTTGAGTTATTTACAATAATGTTGAAAAAACGACCGTTCCCCCCCTTATCCCCGAAGTTTGCAGAGAGATAAACCCGTGAAACTTTTACAGCTAATAGAAGTGTATGTAAATTTTATAGAAAAAATATAGCGAACTCCTAATTTGCATAGTTTTTTTGACGAGGGGGGTGGAAAGGGGTTTTAAAAAAATTGTGAGTTACTAGGTCATGTGGGGTATCATATGAAAGGTATTTATTTGCACATTAAACTTTAGTTTTTAGTTTTGCTTTAAGCAGTATAGTTTCCGACTTATTCACTTACACATATTCAAAAACGTTGAAAAAAATAGCGTTCAAACGCAAACTTCGGAGATGCAAAGTGGGGGGGAGGGGCATATCTCCGAAGTTTGCGGAGATAAAAGTCAGAAACTTTTATTGCTATTAGAAGTGTATGTAAAGATTACGGGAAAATTATAACGAACTCTCTAATTAGCATAATTTTTAAGAAACCATCGAAAGTGTAAATATCTACATAAGTTCGGCTATCAGACAAGAGATGGCGCTTTCAAGGTTCTCCAACAAATATAAACCGCCTTTATCATAATATTATATTGTATGATGGCACATAACCCTCGGTGCGCGAGTCTGACTCGCTCTTGCCCGGTTTTATTTTCTTCTCTTCCAGGTCTCTTGCTAGACGCTTGCTACAACGCTACCAAAAATGCATCAATTAGCCACGAGAATTTTGCATATCAAATTTCAAACCAGGTAAAAGATTCTTGTTTGTCATAAAAAAGTCATCGAATGCCTATTTAAATTCAAATTTTCAATGGCACCTCCGATCTGGATTTCCCGCTCTAAAATCGGAATAGTCTCGTGTATTCGAAAACAGAAGAAAAATTCAAAGGCTCTCGTTCGAAAAACAAAAGGAGAGTAATCCTTGGCGATGAATGGACATATTCGTACAAAAGGCGAGATGAAAGGGATACTAGTGCCCACATTGGGAATAAAGTACGATAGCTTAGCACCAAAAAGTAAGCTAACCAAAATCCCTCAGCGCCCAAGTCAAAATCACCGGCTTCTTGTACCTACGTTCTAACTAAAAGACCAGGCTATGGCAAATAAAAATTGAGCCGTCACGGGACGCCTGGCAGATGTAACACATTCTCCAAAACATTCTCCTTCAGTCTCCAGTCCACAGTTGCCAAAGTCACCACAGTCGCCATGGTCGCCAAAGTCGCCACAGTCGCTAGAGTAGCCTTAGTTTCCGTAGTTGCTACAGTAGCCCCAGTTGCCATAGTCGTCCCATTTGCCACAGTCACCCCAGTCGCCACACTCAACACTATGGGCACGATGTACGAAGGGAAGTGAAGGTTTAACGCGATGCCCTAGTACTAACTCGCACGTCTCCAAGCGTCACGCGTCACCTCTCGCCCGATCGGTTTTACCTCCCGCAAAAGATGTTTACATCAATAAGAATTGCCGAAGTCGGATGCGTTGGGCAAGAGACTGGTCATACCATGCAAATTATTAAATACCATAGTCCTATCCTAAATAATGGAGAGAAGAACACGTAGGTCTGACCTCTTAACGTCTCTAAGGGCAGGCAAATAACGATATGGCAACACAAAATACAGTTTTTATAAAATCAATGAAAAAAAAATCTCTCATGGCCGTGGATACAGTAGGAGCCTGCTAAGGGATTTCTCCGGAATATGGGTAACAACGTCTTTCCGTGTATCAACATCCCATACTGCGCTCGCCAACCCGCCTCCCAAGCGTGGTGAGTATGGCAACTACCCCTCATGGAGATCCGTGAGGGAGTCCTGTGTTTAGTAGTGGACATTTTACGGCTGCAATGATGATGATGAACCATCTCGCTTAATAACGAGGCATCACATATTGCCCTACATCTAACGCCCTTATCCCAAGAGACTAGATTTCCTATAGAACGTACGATTGCATTGTGGCGATCAGTCGTTATCGTAACTTCGTGATTGGGGCACTGAAATCGGAGGCTATCTCGGAAACAATAAAGATATTTTCGCATTGATGGCGAAAGGTGGGCCTTTTCAATATAACGGTATTTCTTCCGGATTAGGGTTTTGTATTTGTTGTTCACGCGGTTCACGTTACGCGGTCCGATAGGGTTCGTTGTGTGCCCTTTGGAACTGATGTTTGTATAAAGGAAACTTAGATTAGATTTCAATTGTATCGGTGGAGGAAAACCTCGTGAGGAAACCCGCGGCCAATTAGCTTCAAACATATTGACCTGTTATTTCCTTTGATTTATAGCTAACTGAGCTGGGAGGATGTAGGTGCTGGGCGAGCCAATTTTATCTAACAATGTCCCAGGCATTGCAGCGTACAGCTGGAATACCTGTACACAGCGTGTAAACATGTTGATGACGCTGCATAAATCATAATTTTATAGATTTGAATGCCTTAGCGGTTGGGACCAACGCGGAACAAATGCTTAGCGATTTTCAGTGTGGGTTCCGACGAAATCGTAGTACCGTAGACCAAATTTTCCTTCTTAAACATCTGATGGAGAAGAGGTGTGCTCAGAGTAACCACGCGTTGTTCATTGACCTTAGAAAAGCTTACGACAGTTTAGATCGGCGTGCCTTGTACACTATTCTAAGGGAGTTCCAAATTCTACAAAATCTTGTAGATATGACAGTCGTCACCACTAGCGAGAGTAAGATGAGAGTTAAAATTGAAAGTGAACTCACTGACGACTTTTCGGTGATCACTGGTCTAAAGCAGGGCGATGCTCCATCACCAATGCTTTTCAACTTGGTTCTGGAATATGTACTCAGAAAAGTGCTTGCACTGAAGACAGGCCTAACCTTGAACGGAAAGCATAAAGTCATAGGGTAAGCCGACGACTTAGCTATGCTTTGGGAAAGTTGCGAAGAAGTCGCAGAAGCCACTCGGGTTTTAAAAGAGGGGGCAAAAAAGTTTGGACTTGTGATCAACCACGAAAAGACAGAACGCCCTAAGAACACACGGATCCAACGTCAAAACCTACTCGTTGGAGATTCCACGTTTAAAGGAGTCGCTAAATTTAAGAACTTCGATCGCACATTTTAATTTAGATACCACTGCTGGAGAAAGGCCTCGCTTTCCTCTTTCCACACTTTCAGGTCTTAGGCGTTAGTCGTCCAGTCAGCACAGGAAACGTCTAGTTCGTCCCGCCATCTGCGCTTGGGGTGGCCGCACTGCATTAATTAGCTAGTTTAACCATAAAATTGAAAATTGATGTCGGATGGTTAATTAGCATATTGGGGGCAATCATCTTGTTAAGTCATCAAATGAAGCGAGCGATTTATTTATTTTTATTTATTTATTTAATACATTTGATTAGAACGGCTTACACCACTTACACCAATCAATCAATATTACAAAAAAAATAACTTACAATAGTCAAGCAAAAATTTCCCTACAAACTAAAATCAATAATACAAAATAAACAGCGATGACGATAGAAGGTTAACTAGTCGGTTTACAGCGCTATTGGTTCACTCCACTGGCGACGTTATGCGTTTGAATGCGTATGATATGTAATATTGCATTATTATATACCGAAGAAGCGATAACGTGACGAGTTAGATCAACATAACAGCGCATGGGTTGAATTGTCGACGGATCGGGATGCATGGAGAGATGGAGGGGAGGCCTTTGCCCAGCAGTAGGAAACTTATGTTGTAATTGTAATGGTAATTGTAACTATATATAAAGTAAGCCCTTAATGCGTCTATAATAACAGACTTATACAGCGTCAGCAACTGGTAATCATACTGTACGAGACGCTGCAGTGCCTGGGACATAGAATTATATGTAGTTTAGTTTTTAACTCCCGATGCTAAGGAATGTTTGACCGCTATTTGTGTCTGTGTGTCTGTCTGTGGCATTGTAACTCTTAAACAAGTGGACCGATTTAAATGTAGTTTTTTTTTCTGAAGGAGCCTTGTAGAGAGTCGGAACATGTGTTAAATTATTTTTGAGTGTTCAAGCGCTCATTCGATATAGGTTAGTGGATGTGTTACTACATAAATGTTCATTTGGATATGTCGTTAGAAATACAGTCCGCGTATATCGCTCTGTACTTGTCACTCACGAGAAAACTAAATTTTGTCATTCCGCTCGAGACGCTCAGGGAAGAGGGGCAAGTAATCCATCTCATAGCGGCGCTTTTGCATACTCTTTAATCTTAGATGAACTGTAATTAATTATATGACTAAGGAAAACGTAGCCAAGTTGAGTTGAAAAAATTTGACAATTTTAAGGTCGAGAATGCGGTAAGTTCATGTCACAGTATAACATAAGTAGTCAGTAGGTCAGGCACACAAGGAGAGCGAACGTTGCCAAACATTCGCGGAGCTGCGAGGAACACATATTTGCTGTGACATCACTATTGTTGCGCCAGTGTACAGTGAACACCAAAAGCGATCAAGGTAGTCAAAGTATGAAAGTGCGACATATGTCAGCGATAAAGCCGCCTGTTCTATTACCAAATGTTTTATAATGTTTTTATTATAAGTACTTTTGTGGTCCTCCGGAAGATGGGCAGCAATGTGTATCAACATCCCGTTCACCAACCCGACTGCCAAGCGAGGTGAGTATGGCAACTACCCCTCATGAAGATTTATGAGGGAGGCCTGCGTTCAGACGTACAGAATGGACGTTTTACGGCTGAAATGATGAAATTACTTTTATGGTGATGAGTAAAGAGTGGTCTATCTTTTTATCTATCTAAGTGAGATAGTATCACTCATCATCAAGCACGCAAACTCTGTACAGCATAAATCAAACAATACGTTATTATTGACGTGAAACATCTTTTGCGGGAGGTAAACCCGGACGAGAGGTAGCGCGTGACGTTTGGCGATGTGCGAGTTTCTAGTTACATACTTTTACGGCCCAACTCAAAAACTACCAAATGGATTTTAGTGAGAGTGGTTCAATAGGAATGTTGTGTGCAGATTTTTTCAATCATAATGTAAGTAAGAAAAACAGTGAAACATAGAAACTGCGAAATGTTATAAACACTTAAATCTTAGTATTCTGATCTGAGAGATTCAAGAGAGCAAATCAGTGCCTCATTCATCATAGCGCTACCAAAGGTGTTTACTCTTACATCCTTTACTGGACGTCAAATCTTTTACTATGGAAGAACAGCGCTGCGGTACGACTCGTCCTGCCACAGCATTGCTGAGTAGTGATGTATTTTATTTAATTGTACAAATGTGACAAAATAAATGTTTATTTGTCTTATCTTTAAAGGGAATACTTTTCTATCCATATCATTCAATACAATGAGATCCATGATTTAACATCGTCATTATATCCTCTTAAATACTGTCCAAAATACATTAAATAACATTCAACTCGTAATTAATTATCCGAAACCGCAACAACCGAATAAAAACCGAAATCGTTAATTTTAATAAGTGTTTAAACATTTAATTACTTTATCTTTGGTAGGCTCTACCGGAGAATTTCCATAGTAATTTCAGAAGTTGTAACATCGGGAATGCAGTGAATTCCTGAACTGACAAACGAGAAAAGAAATCTCACTAGTTCAGCCAACTGAGCTGGACAAATGAACTAGTGGGAATAGACGGAAAATTGAAGTCGCTATCTCTGTTTGACTGTATAGTTCGATTAGATCAGATGTAAGATCGGTATTTCATATTTTCGAAGTATACAATAGAATAAACTAAAATAATAGGTACAATGGACTAAAATAAATATATTAATTTCAAGATCCAATAACTCAACATCAGCTCATCCGTAATACGTCCACTGCTGGACATCGGCGGGGTGATTACGTATCTCGCGACAGGTTTTGCAACAGGCAATTGACAGCACTATTGCTGTCTAATGTCAATTTTTGAATTTTTTTGTATTAGAGAACAGCAAGGCAATGAGGTGTTTTCATTAAAAAGTAAAAACTTCAAAAATAGTTCCCTCGAACCATATAGATGGCGTTAGTTTTATTTTACTAGTAGGAAACACAAATTGACAATGACAGCAATTGTGATTAATCACAAACTTGCTTTCTCCGTTTGCCAGCTCCATCTGTTAAGTTTAGTAGGAAACACGTTTTTGTTTTTTACTGAAAACGGCTCATTGACATTTGACAGCAATATTGCTGTCAATTGCCTGTTGAAAAACCTGTCGCGAGATACTTAATCACCCTGCCGCTTCCCTGATGAATCTGCAAGTATTCATTTATGCCATACTCACCAGGTTGGCGAGCGCAGTGAACTAAGTTGATACACGGAAAGACGCTGTTGCCCGTCTTCCGAAGCCATATCTTGGCAGATTCTTACGGCAGTAAGAGGCAACATTCTACTGCCTTTTTTAATTTTATACACCTGTTTTCTTAAGTTCGTGAGTGTCGCGATGTTTTCTCCTTCTTAAATAAACGAACCCATTGTACAATATAGTGTTTAGACTCCCATCACGCAATCACCATGTCGTCATTTTATTGTTTTTAATCTAAACATAAATGTACTCACTTGTAGTTATTGTAAACACTAATGGGACCCGGCCGTGGGGTGCCAGCAGTAGAACGTTAACCCTCCTCTCATGCCCGTGGATGCAGTTAGAGCCTGCTAAGGGATACCTCCGGAAGATGGTCAGCAGCGTCTTTCCTTTCGGCATCCCGTACTGCGCTCGCCAACCCGCCTGCCAAGCGTGGTGAGTATGGCAACTACCCCTCATGGATCCATGTGTGAGGCCTGTGTTCAGGAGTGGACGTTTACAGCTGAAGTGACTAATGGGACCCAGGCTATCCCAACTAATCCATTAGCTAATCAATAAGTTCAAAATCGGTTAACGAGCTATAGAGTGGGCTATGCCTGTGGCTATTTTACGGGATGGGATCAGAAATGAGGAGATACGTACAAGAAATTGCGTCACTGTCATAGCCAAACGGATTAGCACGTTTAAGTGGCAATGAGTAGGCCATGCAGCTCAAAGAACAGATGGCCGATGAGGCCTAAAAGTTATCGAGTGGAGGACACGGACCGGCAAGCGCAGTGTAGGTCCATCAACACGACGGGCGGACGGCTTGGTAAGATACGGCGACGGCGGTGGTTTCAGGCCGCTTCCAGCTGCAATACCTGATGATTGCTTACGTGCCAGAAGACAGATTACTCTTTATTGTACCTACATTTACCATGACAACATAAATTACATAGAGATGTTCCTCAACCATCCCTGAAAATAGGTAACTTGACGGGGCATGCAAATAAAAACTCCATTTTGTCCGTCAGATACAAATATAATAGATACGTATTTTTTAGGGTTTCGTAGTAAAACAAGAAACCCTATAGTTTCGCTATGTCTGTCTGTCTGTCTGTTTGTCCGTCCATCACCGGCTGTGCTTAGAGACCATTAGTCCTAGAAAGCTGTTATTTTGCATGAATACCTCTATATATAGAGGTAATTAGCTGACCCGGTGCCCACTTTGTTGGGCGGTAATTTAGCCTATGACACTTACAAATACTGTGGCTTTCTATTAGTAAAAGAATTTTGATAATCGGTTCAGTAGATCCAGAGATTACTTACAACCTCACAAACTTTACCTCTTTATAATATTATTAGTATTAGTATAGATATCAACGCTGAGATAACGCTAAAGAAAAATGAAGAAAACATAATTAATTTGGGATACCTTCCATACACGACCATAAAAAAATGCATCCTGGGAATTAACTTTGTTTACTTTTTTTAATTTATTTTCTTGATTTTACCATCGTGTGGGGTATCGTTGAACAGGTATTTTAAAACCAGAGGTTGAGGTTAGAGGTTGTGATTTCGATTTAGGGTTTGTTTCCGTTGGCGAAATATTAAAGTTTTAAACTTTTTTTGAGTGCCCAATAATATTTTATATAATTCTAAATTTAAAAATAAATCATTAAAATAGTATGATAATAATCCTCTAAAATCTAATCTGCTAGCTTTACATATCTGAATACTTCTTAGGAAAACTAAAAGGGTTAAGCTAGTATGTTTAGATTCGGAGAAATTGTCGCTCAAATGAGTGATGCAGTTTCCCCAACATACCGGAATACTTTAAACCGTAAACTCAATTAATTTCTGTTAATATGTTTTGAAAAACGTAAAAAAAATACGCCAACTTCTAACAACAGGCCTACGGTTAACTACGGAACCCTACATAGCGCGGGCCCGACACGCACCTGGCCTAATTTATTGCTTTTTATAAATAATAAATAATAAAACAATACCTAGATAAGGCACTTTGAAGGAGTGCTCGTGTCGTCAGAACATAGTCTTAAACTGACCAAATTTTTCGATAACGTATCGCCGTTATTTTTGGATTACGTTAAAAGAAGAAATACTTGTCCAATAGTGTTTGTAAATCTACATGACGTACTGAAAATTGAAATATATTCAAGGAGCTTATTGTAGACAGAGAAAAAATATAAGCAAGAGCAGAATCAGTTGAAATTACCGAGCATAAATAAATGAATAGAAAATTGAATGCCAAGCCATAAAAAGTTGTCTAATATGCAGAGTTAGTGGCATTGCATCTATTTCGTCCCATTCGACCAGTCCTATAAATGGGTCTGTCACCCCGATACGCAAACTAGTTTGGAAAGGTCACGACTAATATTCAATACATACACGGTTAGAAATTTGACCCGACTATAGTTCGTAAAGCTTTGCTTAATCTCTGCGACAGCTGTCATCAAAATCCCGCTTTCATGTTCTGAATTATGTAACGGCTAAATTACCTGAATGAAATGTAACAATACAAATGGTAACAATTCATTAAAGGTAATTAATGAAATGTAAGCGTGGTGCAACAACCCCTCATGATCAATACTTAGTGATCAATGAGGGAGGCTTTCGTCCATCAGTTAATGTCAAAGATGTTAATGTTAATGTTAAAGACAGAGAAAGAAACATAAATTTAATGGAATTATTTAGAGAAGATTATTCCGACACATTTCGATTTTTGAAGGAAATCAACATCATGGGATGAATGCCCCACCGCGCGTGGTGCTGACAGATATGACACTGATACAATAGGTACTACAATACACATTACAATACTTCGTGAGTAGTCCCAGTTTTTACAAAATAATAATACTTTATGGGTGGGATTGTACGCATAGTGTGTGTTAAGCGATGCCAATAAGCAGTGCCGGATTAGCCACGTAGCAAGAGTAGCAAATGCTACGGGCCCCGCGAATTTGGGGGCCCCGCGCTCCAACGCCTGTCTGACCGTAATAAAAAAAATATTAATTTAGATAGGAGCGTAAAATATCTATGCTTCACTTCCACTTGAAAATCTAAAACTCGATTTCGTCACGTTAAATCGTAAAAAAGGTATTTTACGAACTTTTCAACGTTAACGTTAAATTATTATAATTAAACATGAGATGTATAATTAGGTATAATCGATATATTTAGACTAGCATCTATACCACATGCCTACCCTTCAAGCGGCCAGATTTTTATTTTTTTATACATTTATTTTACGAGTTTACGTAGCCGAGATTGTACTTTTTAATCGATTTTAATAGAATACCGATTATAGGTATTTCGAGAAAACAGGCAAACTATTTTAAATTTTAGTAACTCGATGGGGTCGTCTTACGAACACACTTATAGATTTCTCTTCAAAAAATCAGATTTTGAAACGGTTATCGTACTAGGTGGTCAGCCCGAGCTGATTCTACGAAGGCACTTTTATGTGGTTTTATCACTATTAAGCAAGTTATGGAAGACATTTTCAATAACTTGGATCAACGCTTTTTGATCCACGTTATTGAAAATGAAAACTCTGGAACAGCAATTTTATAAACTTTTATTATATAATTCTTTAGAATCGTGTTTCCCAAACTTAGAAATTGCCTTGCGCATTTACTTGTCTCTCATGATCACTAACTGCAGTGGCGAACGTCCTTCAACATTAAAACGTAGGTATTAAAAATTAATTAAGGAACACGCTGGGCCAAAAACGTCTTGTTCATCTCAATTTGTTGAATATAGAGCATGATTTGCTAAAAGTGTTTTCTCTAAATTTGCCCATATTTAATCCAGAATATTTGTCTTCAATCTGTGTGTTACCAGTGATGATGACATATGAAGGGTCCACTGCAATAATGCTGAATGTCCTAAATTTTACCAATTCAAACCAAGTATGCCATTCGATTCCTTGATCTGCATAGTACATTTTCGCACTTTCAAACTGTTAAATAACGCAGGCAGTCCCGAGATAAATCGATTTTAAAAAAATGGCTACACGACTAGAACGATGGATGTCACAGGCGTTCAGAACTATAATGATAAATATCCATTCATTTCACCTCATATTCCATGGAAATTACATATTCCATTACGATCAGCTTCCACATGTTGCAAATGTAGCAAAACGAAGGGATCAATAGGACGTAAGATTTTGGAGAACCATTGTATCAGACCGTGTAAAAGTGTGGACATTCATCATTATAGTGCAGAATTTTTAGGACTTCAACGCTAATAATCAAAATTTCACATAATTATAAGAACGTTTTTTTTATAAACATTAAAAAATAATACTCTGATATGTATACTAAAAGTTCATAAATCCATTTTTTTTATTCCTATTACTGGAGTTTTGTATTATCCAATTAAAACCTTTAAACTCAAATATCTCAAAACTAGATTGCAATGACATTCATCATTATTGCAGTGGACCCTTCATATGGAACCGAGACGTAGTCTTTCACTATTGGCCTCATGAATAAGCTCAGATTCGCTCAACGAACTATGGAGAGGGCTATGCTCGGGGTTTCTCTACGGGATTGAATCAGAAATACGTAGGAGAACTCGGGTCACCGACATAGCACGTTGAAGTGGCAATGGGCAGGCCATATAGCGCGCAGAGCAGTTGGCCGATGGGGCCGTAAAGTTCTCGAATGGAAGCCACGGACCGGCAAGCGCAGCGTAGAACGTCCACCTACAAGATGGGCCTTGGTAAGAACCGCAGGTCGGCGTTGGGTGCAGGCCGCTTCCAACCGCAGTTCCTGGAGATCAATGAGGGAGGCGTTTGTCCAGCAGTGGACGTCCTACGGCTGATATGATGATGATGATGATGAGTTTATTTGTAACAGTTTTGTTTTATTTAATACCATAAACTTGAGAACCAAAAGCAAACCAAGGGCCCCTTCACAGAATTTGCTACAGGCCCCGCGCTGGCTTAATCCGGCACTGCCAATAAGTCACCGTAGCCAACGTTTACCGTCATATTTTCAACATCGTCCCAGTTCCAATCGTATCACTTGGCATCGGTCGCACCAATGAAGCTAAGTTTTACGACCTATATCTTTACCAACAACAGTTCTGTTCTCGACAGTTCTGTTCTTCGACCGTGGCTCAGTTGGACTTATAGCTGGCAGAGGTGCATGACGTTGAAGAAGAAGAAGAAAACATGTATTTACCACATGGACAAATCACAATACAATACAACCACAAAGAAATAAAAATTATAACTACAAGTAGAAACAAAGAAAACAAAAATAGGTACAAAAAGAATTAGTAAAACATTACAATGTGGATAGGAAGAAGAGGATGTGGCGCGGGTAAATAGGTCCCCAACTCAGCATTGTGTAGCACCTGGCCAGGCTTAGATGCTACGCTGGTTTTCAAAATAGTGCAGCTTCAGCAGAAAAACGTTGCTGGTTCAATTCCTAAAACAAATGTTTGTATGTTCTATATTTGTTTCGAGTCTCGATTTTTTTCTATGTATGAAAAAACATGTTTTTACATATAAGAGTTGAAAAGTAGTTTAATAATCATCTGTTTTTTGTAGATACATTTTGCAAGCTTTGGTAAGGTGGTAATATTTTACTTATATTGCTTATCTAGTTGATTGAGGTTAAAACCGGTCTCACAGTAGACTAACGTGGACTATTAATAATGTAAATGTCGATTTGTCATATGTTATAAAACTATGAAGCGGATATTTTGGAACAAAGACCCCAAATAATTGATGAGTTTTTAATGTTAAAGCAACAAGATATTATTATTATTTCACAATTAACATGGCTCTATATTGTTGCCTAGAATAGAAGAAAATGGCATGTATTGGCTGGGCCCTATTTATCTTTACGTGACTTATGTGGTGCTTATTTGCACGGGTTTTCCATTAAGAATTGTGTATAAAAAATGTGCCATCGACGTCGTAGGATGCCTTGCAGATGAGAAGCATGGAAATATGCAATCTGCCCAACCCCGAAAGAAGTGGAAAAAAATGGAGGAGGCCTACACCACCCCACTGCGGGATTAATACGGGCTGAAAGTGATGATGATGATAGTATATAAAATGCAAAAGAGTTTGATTAGGGAATACATAACCTAAAACGAAGCATAAAGATTTTTCTGATCTTTACTACATCCACCGGATGGACAACGCTACCGTATACTGTGTGACTGTACCGACCGATAAACCGTGTACATATATTTAATTTCTGTCCTGCGTCCATTGAACCTTTTGTAATACTATCGAGAAACAGCATCGAGATAAAGTGGGATAAGTTATTGTACTTTACAAATAGTTTTATGGAGATATATGAGACGATAAAGGGTGCTTAGTTGGACAATTGCACGGATGATAGCGACAACTTTGATATTATGTATGAATGCGTTATTTTTGGGCCATATAAGGGCTGACATACATGACACTGATACAATACTACATACAATATTATACACGTTACAATACAACGTGAGTAATCTCAGATTTTACAAAACGAATATGCAGATAGACCTTTGCCTCAAGGTGAGATTGTGGTCAAACAAAGGTCTATCTGCAATAAAAAAATAAATAAAAAAAATAATAATAAGTGAGGTTTATATTTCGCTTCTTTTCCTCGCTTGAAAAAAAAGTGCTGAAGCGAAGGAATTCACGAAGGAAAGGAACGCAATAGCATAATAAGTCCTTATTACGCAATTTAAATGTGTAGGCCATTTTGTATGTGTATGTATCTTACTACATAGGCACATACCAGTTACCTTACCATACATACAAGTTGTTATGTTATGGCGGACAACTCTATAAATTCGTTAATTAGTTTACAAAAAACATCCCAATTATGGATGCATAAATAAGTCGATTTTATTACTTTATCCGAGCATCTGATAGAGGTTAATGGCTTGAAGCTCAATAATAATCAGAAGTCAGTGACCCGAAGACCTAGGGCATCCTGGTTTCACTAGTTTCGGTGAGTTAAAAAAAACTTGATACATATGAAGTTTATTTGCCTTTGTGTCTGTAGTACCATTGATTACAAGTGACACAACTTTGTATCCTTTGTACCATTAAAGAAAAATGAGGATATTCCCCGTGATACCTATGGAACTAGTGAACACTTTGTATCTCATGTACCATTAAAGAAAAGCAAAGATATTTCACGTTATTTAAATTTATGCATGTCAAAATTTAAATTACGTGGAATATCTTTGCTTTTCTTTAATGGTACTTGAGGTACAAAGTGTTATTTTGTATTAGGCAACTTTGTTTATTGGTAGGTCGACAACCTCCGTGGCATTTAATTCGATCCGGCTAGAGGCAGGTTGGGTTCGATTTCTTAGCCCATGCTGTACAGGAGGTCTGAGTGCCTGGGACATGGTTAGATGCATTATAATAATTAATAATTAATTAAATTATTATTATTAATTATTATTATTTAATTAGTGCTGTACACTCCTGTAAAGGTGTCTCACACGGGACCAGTATTATGTCAATTTACTTTGTGAATGTAATGTAAAGATGTCGTAGGAGTGTCTTAATAAATAAATAAATAGATAGTTTAGGGTTGCCTGGCCCAGCTATCATCTTAGTCGGCTTAGAGTAAACGCAAGTCAAATCGGGTTGCGGCCTTTTACATCCATAATAGATGACAGATAACAGAGAGATGGTAGAATACAGTCAGCAATTACTGTAAGGCAGGCTGATTACGTATCACGCGACAGGTTTGCAACAGGCGTTAATCTCGCGATCACCGCTGTCAAACGTCAATTCCTTGCTGTTATCTAATACAGAATGGACCTTTGACAGCGATTACCATGAGATTTACGCCTGTTGCATACCTGTCGCGAGATACGTAATCACCCTGTAGTGCCTTTACGGCGCTGCGCTTTATACACATAAGATTAATTAAAATTTCCCAGCACCTTTAGGCGGTTATCACACTGCCACGCACCACGCTGCATGTTGCGTGTCGACGCACCTACGCGCGTACTTTCGGGAGTGTAGATCTGCATAATCGTGCTAGTTTTCCACGCACTCACGCGCATAGTTGCGTTTTGTGGATTCATTGCGGCTCTGACTCATTTCATTCAAAGTTGTTCGCTAGACTGCGGGACTCGGTGTGCCATACCTTGCGTCTCGCCCCGCACCTACGCGCGGGTGTGCATGTTCCTGGCTTGAGCGCGTGATCTGCATGAACGCGCGTAGATGCATTTTCAGTGTGTTGGACTGTGCGTGTTTTCTATACAAACGGAGATAATTACAAGCAATAGTATTTTTTAAACTTTCGCGATCACGACACATTATTAACACATATCGTGGTCCCGAGAAGACGATGGGTGCAATTGTGTCGAAACGTCGGGCAATAATAAAGGTAAATAACGCGATAAATACCCGGTTAAATATGTGTTAATAATTACAAGCAATGTTAGAAGACGCATTCACGCAACATGCAGCGTGGTGCGTGGCAGTGTGTGAACCGGCTTAGTCTCTCAGCTTAGTCGGCCATATTCAGAGAACAGGTCTGCACCTACTTTACGTTTCCTTTATCCAACACCATCTCAACAACAAAGCACGCACACCCAATAAATAATACAACAGTCATTACCTACGTATACACACGGCCTTGGTATTGCGACACAGTGATCGACAACGCGCAGGGCACCTTAGCTGGCCCTTATTCGGAGACGAGGTCGGGTATGGCATCATTTGTCAATCGATCACAATGTGTGCTTTGTTTCGAATTAATGAGACTAGATTATCCTTAACCAAACGGGAATTTTATGTTTGAACGAGATTATATAACACCGACGGCCCCTAAAAAGGCAAATGGTAGGCGCCATAAAAAAAAAACCCCTTATGGAGATTTTTTACAGCTGGTCTAAACCTATCGTGGTAATTAGCGATGACAACCGATGTAGTATTGAAAATAAGTAGGATTCGAGCGATTCAGTCAAGCAAGCCAGACTCAAATGGAAGTGGGCTGGCCACATTAGCTGAATGAGTCTGGACACGACTAGGTAATAGAGATTGTCGAGGTGACCGGTGTGTTACTCATAAAGGAACGCGTGGCTAAATTGGTTAGGATAAGCAGGAAGATGAGTGGACGGGTCACCTGATGGGAAATGGTCACCGTCGCCCATGGACATTTGCAACACCAGAGGCGACAAGCTGATGCGTTGCCGGCTTTAGAGGAAGGAGAATACCCTTTCAAAATTAACGTGAGATATACTATTCATTTTGTAAAAACGGGAATTACTCACGTAGTATTGTAACGTCGAAGATTATTCCGACACGTTTCGATTTTTCAAGAAAATCATCATCATGGGATTGAATGCCCGTCCGCGCGTGGGGCCGACACGACACGGAATAATCTTCGACGTTACAATACTACGTGAGTAATTCCCGTTTTTACAAAATGAAAGGAGAATACCCGTCTTCTAAGGACCCCATGCAAATAAATAATGCTGGAAAATTAACATTATCTAGCCCCAAGCTGAGCATATGACTTATATACTTAATAGATTATACTATATACTACATAGATATTTTTTTTACCATTAGTACATAGAAAAATATTCAGAACACCCTGAACAAATATCTGCAGATCGCACAGACATTTGTTCCCGAGGCGGAAATCGAAACCGCAACCTCTCGCGTCGCACCAATTCCGACCGACCGGTACCGATTTCGCGTCCTTTCATTAGGCATTATTGTAACGTCCACCCTTATTAACAGGTTATATAATATATATATATATGTATATACAAAGGTCGTCAAACGATAGTTTGTTCTACAGTTTGATCGACCGCGGGAAAAAAGAGCGCGAGAAACGCGTGGTTCTGGAGAATGAGCCTATACAGATGGTGCCTATGAAAATTAGCTTTGTGGCGAGTAGTGCGGTGATGGAAGTTAGCTGCGGGGCTAAATAGTTTCTTAGAACATCCCCCATCATACAGACAATTTATCACACACAAAGAATCAATGCATCAATCCCGTCCTAAGCTCAAAATTTACTAAACATTTTGATTCAATATCTACTAGATTATATTCATAATCGATACAGGTCATAAGCATAACTAAAAAAACACAAGGTAACCTACGCTTATTTTTTACCAGCATGAGTCATAAACTAATGCGTTCTTCCTCGACACCTGCGCACGAGTCGATGTTTCCTCGTCACGCGGATACTGCATTGCTTATTAAAATTCCTTCAATCTTCTTGGCCAACTTCGCGGCACAGTTGGTTTTAAGCCGGCTGAGACGCAGAAGTTCAGATAATACAAGTCATACCTACCTAATAATAATGAATAATGATGTAAACTAAGCCACGGAGGCAGTCAAGTAGGTACTTGCAACTAATCTATGCGTTATAAAAAGTAATTTTCCATCAATCGTGCTTTAGCCACGCTCTCGATGCCATAATATGTACACAAGATCAAATATTTAAATCGATAGATGTGACCTGATACTAAAAACTGTGGCTTTATCTTTTACTAAAGCCTATGCATCTCATCATCATCATTTCAGCCGTGAAACGTCCACTACTGAACTTAGGCCTCCCTCATGGATCTCCATGAGGGGTAGTTGCCATACTCACCACGCTTGGCAGGCGGGTTGGTGAGCGCAGTACGGGATGTTGATATACGGAAAGACGCTGCTGCCCATCTTCCGGAGGTGTCCCTTAGCAGGCTCTTACTGCATCCACGGGTAGGAGAGGAGGGGTAACATTCTACTACCGGCGCTCCACGGCCTATGCATCTATTTTAGATGATTTATACAGCGTCAGCACTGGTAATAATGCCCTATTATCGCACTGGGGAATAATCCATTGGTGCACGGCCGGTATCGAACTAACGGAACTGTCTTTATACGTGTGTTAACAATAATGCCGACGCACGCGCACTGATTTTGCCATTAAACCAAACTGTTATTGTTACCATTTATTGTGCAATCATATTGCACGAACTTTCGTGAAAAAAATATCACACACCACGTCCGGTCAGCACTGTGTTTAAAGGTACACTGATTCCAAATGAGTGAGCTCGCAACTTGTGGAAACACAACTGTGCAGTCTTATTAAAGTAAGGGCGTATCTTACGATTTAAATCTTTGCACAGGCCCATAAAGCCATATGCCCTGTAACATTGACATTACGAAGACGAGCCGTCGTCCTTAACATCATTCACTTGTCTTCATCTGCATAGTAGGTTATACATTTATTGTTAATATAATGGTTGATTGCAGCGTGCAAATTGAATTTTAATTGTTTGATCGAGCTGATTGTTTGTCAATAATGGCAGTTGCTATTTGGGGCTTTAGTGGCGACGGGTTGCCGCCTGTAGAATGTTCCCCCTCCTCTCTTATCCGTGGATGCAGTAAGAATCTAACTTGGGATACCGCCGGAAGAGGGCGAGCAGCGTCGTTCCGTTTATCAATATCCCATACTGCGCTCGCTAACCCGCCTGCCAAGCGTGGTGAATGTGGCAATAACCCCTTCATGATCAATACTTCGAGATCCATGAGGGAGGCCTAGTCCAGCAGTGGACGTCCTACGGCTGAGATGATAACGATGATTATTTGCTGCCGTTGTGTATTCGCAATTCCGTACACAAAGGGTGGCAACAGTACCCTAAAACTAAGCCCTCGCTGTCTGTCTGTCGCGAACGTTATCTCTAACCGTATTGGTAGCGCGTCAAACGCCACTGAAATACTAAGGCCTGAGGATAATCCAACTGTCACCAGCTAGATCACAAGCTTCTATCCCTTTACCTGTCATTGACAAAGCGTCAATTTACAGAACTACGAGCTGGTTTTTTCATTGACTATGAGTGAGTATGGCAACAACCCCTCATGCACTTGGATCTCTAAGTCAATGAGGGAGGCCTATGTCCAGCAGTGGATATCTTACGGCTGTAATGATGATGATGATGATGAGTGATCATGATGCGGGCATCACTGCGAAATGAATAGAGTCGAGCCTTGCATTGCTGGCATTTATTGTATTTTTGTTATTGTATACCCGCCGTGGGGTGCCGGGAGTAGAATGATACCCCTCCTCTCATGCCCATGGATGCAGTAAGAGCCTGCTAAGGGATACCTCCGGAATATGGGCAGCAGCGTCTATCCGTGTATCAACATCCCATACTGCGCTCACCAACCCGCCTGCCAAGCGTGGTGAGTATGGCAACTACCCCTCATGGAGATCTATGAGGGAGGCCTGTGTTCATCAGTGGACGTTTTATGGCTGAAATGATGATGATGATTGTATTTTTAGAATTAATGCGCAAGTGCCCGGGGGTTTCGGTTCTCATTAGCGTATCATCAACTGTTGAAGTTAAAACTTTTGTGGTCGTCTCTTGAATGAAAATCAGCGAATCCTGAAAAGTCGTAGAACTATGTTGTTCTTTGGGATGGTCAGAATCACTACTTGGCTTAGTACACCATATTTATTTATTTATTAAGGTTAACCAATAGTTGTTACATTATTTCATACTTAAAAACTAATTAAAACTAATAATACACAAAGTACATTATTACAGTTAAATGCACAACCACTCACAGGTTAACACCACATGCATAAAAAAGAGTAAGTTTTTTTTGTTTTTGAATTTTAAAAATTAACTATAAACCAAAAAACACATTACAGAATTAAAATTAAGTTGCAGGAAGGGTACAAACACAAATACATCATTATTAAAACTTAATAATAAAAAACTCAGATAAGTCCCCAGCCAACTGGTGGCGGAACTTATGTATATTTTCATAAAAAATATCTATCTTACAGTTGTTTAAGGCCCTAGAGAGCCTTGGGATAGGTGAGTTTTGCCCAAGGATTGTTAATCGGTAGGGAGGAACAAGAGGTGATATAGGGTTGCGAGGGATTCTTAGAGGAACTTTAAAGTTTAATTTGTAAAGAAGCTGAGGGCAGTCTATTTTATTATTCAAAAGCTTATATAAAAACATGAGATCTAATTGTGTTCTGCGTTTCTCCAAAGAAGGCAGCTTGAAATATCTCAATCTATCTGCATATGATACTTCCCGTTTTGTTATATTTGTTGCATATGCTAAATGCCATAAAAATCTTTTTTGTACCCGTTCTATTCGTAATATATGGGTGGCATAATGTGGCCTCCAAACAACAGGACTGTATTCAAGTATGCTTCTGACCAGTGCTTTATATAAAATTATTTTGGTGTTTGGTTTTTTAAGTATATTGTTGTAAGGCCTTTATTATAGATGATTCATACAGCGTCAGCAACTGGTAATCATGCTGTACGGGACGCTGCAGTGCCTGGGACATTGTTAGATGGATTAGGCTTGCCCAGCACCTATACCATCCTCTCAGCTTAGTCAGCTACTATTCAGAGGATAGAACAGGTCAATACGTCTGAAGCTAACTAAGCCGCGGGTTTCCTCTCGATGTTTCCTTCACCGTTAAAGCACGTGTTAAGTGTGCACATACATTTTTCAAGAAAGAAAAATCCATTGGTGCACGGCCGGTATCGAACCTCATGGGTTCGATACCGGCCGTGCACCGTGTGCCTTTGGATTGAAAGTCGGGGGTACATACCACTCAGCCATCACGGCTTTTTACACCCTACAATACACCTTGTATTATCTATATATATAAAATTCAAAGGCCTGACTGACTGACTGACTGACTGATATATCAACGCACAGCCTAAACCACTGGACCTAAAGACTTGAAATTTGACACACATATACCTTGAGTGCACAGAGGTGCACTAAGAAGGGATTTTTATTTTCAAATAAATGGGATTTATATTTTCGAATCAAAGTGGCTCTGCGTGAAAAAGGGGATTTTACTTTTTATGACTTCCACGCGGACGAAGTCGCGGGCAAAAGCTAGTCTTCGATATAAGCATATTAAATCGACCATTATTGGTTTAATCACGTAGCTGTCAGCGTCTCATTGTCTGATTGTGTGCGATAATAGGGTATCTTGTCTATTGTGTTTCACGCACTGTGCTTACTGCTTTGACTCGGGTACCTCAGCATCCCCTGTCACGTACAAACGCAAACCTATTCTTAAGAGGGTTTTGCTATTATCTCTAGGAATGTGTAAATACCCGAAAGAGAACGCTCATTTTCTATTGTAGGTAAATGTTGGTCAATCTAACTTAAACTTAAATTACATTAATTTGTCGTATAGGTTTGGGTATGCATGCTGCACTGACAAACTAGTTCTCCCTGCATGTGCATAATTAGCGGGCGGGAGGGCGGTGCTCCTGCATCTCAGCATGAGCGGAATTAAAACTAAATATTTTTATTGCATTTTATTGTCATGGATTTCCGCAAAGTAACGCCTGATTCCATTAATTATACATTAAATTCGTTTATTGATTCAGTTATCACGATCTATGGATCTTTAGAGAAATTAATGTCACACAGCTCCAGCTAGTCATACAATTTTTTTTTCTTCTTGATCTGCCGTCAATTCGACTTATGTTGGTCTAAGACAGAGCATGCACTATTAACACAAATTAGGTACCCTAACTAATTGGATAATACAAAATAGGTTTTAGCTTTAATTGGGATCCTTATACTTTCTTTCTTTTCAAGCTGCGTCGATAATTTAAGTTTCGGAGCGCAGTGCTGTATTACAAACACAGTTGGTTCGTTTTACTCAGAGTCTACTGCGCTCCACTGCCCGTTGGCAAATATCAAGCTTGGACCTTTGTTGGAGAGCGACCAAGTCTGCGCCGCAAGTTAGTATGGGGAGGGTACATAATAATATGTACATAGCATTCCTTGTGAAGGACATTTGATTTCATAAGATCTTTCACGGACCAATAGCTACGCATTATCAGTGCGTCTGGCAATTTCTTGTTCTTGTCTGCACAGGAAGGAGACTATTCAAATCAAATAGAATCAAATCAATCAAGAATCAAGAATAAAAAAATACTTTATTCAATGCAGCCGCATGGACCTTATTGACGCGTCATAAATTACAAAATAAAACAACACAAATTAATAGAATAAAGCACATAATTAAATCTGTTCACTTCAGATGACACTGGAGTTAGGAAAAGAAGCGAACAGAAGAACCTAACTCGATCGTTATAGTCATCATTTAACAATTGTATTTTGTCTTATGTTACGTTTCACGGAGTTGGAGCAGATTCCGTCTCAAGTTATCCACAATAATATGTTATCCAGTGCGGCCGCAGATAAATTACAAAATTAAACAACACAAATTCATAGAATAAAGCTTAGAATAAAACAAAAAAATTGTTTTAATCTAAGGAATAAAGCACACAGTTGAATCTGTTCACTTCAGATGAGTTTGGCCAAAGTAAGGTACTCGCAGAATTATTGCCTTGAGGCAATAAGTCCTCCACATGGATGGTTATATTTCGCTTAACAGTGTTGGTCTTGATTTTTTACCCATCATGTATCCTAATAAATATTTATCCCGTGACTGGAATCGTAACCGTAGCCTCTTGCGTCTCGGCTTACTCACAAGATTATTCTGCGCCACAAAATTCATAATTTAAATAAAACCTATTATAATCAAATTTCAATTTATCCAAAGTACTGTCCGCCTAAAAGGCTTCTAATTTAGTTAAAAGGCAATCTTGGCACGCCAAGTTAAAGTGCATTTTATGGTGCATTAAAGCGCCCTCGAGGTGGAAGGTCGTTAATATCCATTATGCTATTAGTTTCCGAACGTCGTCGGTCGGTGACGTAATAACAAGGTAAAAGATTATCAAATTATTTTTGTATTTTTTGTATTTATTGAAAACACTATATCTTCTGCCTAGTCAAATAGAGATGTAGTCGTAAAGCTCCTAACCCCATCATTACATCTATTATAACAGGATATGACCTAATACAATACAGTAGTCCACATTATATATATTAAAATATATTAGGCCAGGTGCGTGTCGGGCCGAGCACTGTGTGGGTTCTGTAGTGACCCATAGACCTGTTGTTAGAAGTTGGTGTGTGTATTTTAACTAAAACATATTAACTGGTATTAATTGAGTTTTCGGCTAAAATTATTCTAGTAAGTTTGGTACCGCATCAAATTTAATTTGAGTAAATTTTCGGATCAGACGGTCATTCGCCCGCTGCACGACCAAATAATATAATAAAACATATGTAAGTAAAGTGATATTTCCGTAAAATAGGTTAAACAAAACCGTGACAAGGCTGTGGTAGGTCAATAAGTACCGCAAGTCGGAGGTCACGGATCTACGACCTTCGAATGCACTGCTGTGGTTCTTACCGTATTCTTAGTACGAGCTCGTATGAGAATTGGCTTGCCGTGGGGTGCCAGCAGTAGAATTTTACCACTCCTCTCATGCCCGTGGATGCAGTAAGAGCCTGCTAAGAGATACCTCCGGTAGATAGGCGGCAGCGTCTTTCTGTGTATCAACATCCCGTACTGCGCTCGCCAACCCGCCTGCCAAGCGTGGTGAGTATAGCAACTTCCTCCCATGGAGATCCATGAGTGAGGCCTGTGTTAGTAGTGGACGTTTTGCGACTGAAATGAATGAATGATGAGCATTGACTTAGTAGCACTAAAGGGCCCTATTTTTTGATAGATAGTCGGCAAAGCTAGGAGGATGGTTTAGGCGCTGGTCCAAAATGTAGGATACGAACCCACGTCACCCAAATCGATCCTTGACGCTTCCTAAAACCGGAAGTGCTTTAACCACTAAGCTGCGGAACCCGTGTCGGGTATCGCTGAAATTCTTGATAAGGTGATATCGGTTGAGCACCGAATAGAGCGCCATCTACAGGTTACTACTAGAGTTCTTCTGGTTATTGTCTGAAGTTGCATTCTGTAGCAATGACTAGAGCTATAGCGAGCTTAATCTAAAGTTTGTAAGGTGGATCCCATCGGAATCGTACATTTTTGATAAGGTTTTTAACTTCTTTGAAATGTTCTACCTAAGTTAATAAGAGTGTAAGTGTGATTAAACACTATTAAAACTTTGATCCAAAATGTTCTCTGTTGATACGAACTTGACCTGAGTATATAAACAAAAAAAAATATCAAGGTCCATCACTCAATAAAATATTAATCGTACAATGCTCTTATGCGGTAGTAGAATCATTGTTCTACCGGCAGGTAGCTGATAGCATTCTATCAGCTATTAATCATGATCTCCGTGTAAAAACGTAGACAAAATATCTCTTAAACTCTTAGAGAAGTTAAAATTAATATGTTAACTAAACTTTAACATAACCCTCAGCGCAACAAGAAAAGTGCTCTATGAATGCTCTCTTTATAGTTATTACCTTTAAACAATATTTACCGTGGTGTGCCGGCAGTAGAATGTTACCCCTCCTCTCATGCCGTAATGTGACAACGTAACGTGATGCAGTAAGAGCCTGCTAAGGGATACCTCCGTATTGTTTTTACCTACCAAATGTTCAACGCGTTTATTGTATAAGTTAATGTACCTAGTCACAGTAGTCAGAATATATACGAGTATATTCTATGATCTCAATGTGATGTTGTTTTTGTGTGCAAGTGCAAGGTTTTGTATTATGTACCTTTTTAGAGTTTATTTTTGTATATTTGAAATGTTTATTATAATATATTACCTAATAGGTATTATGAAAGTGTCATAATATAACGCAATAGAGTACCTAAGCTCTGTAATGTTATAATTATGTATGTATGATAAATAAATAAATAAAATAAATAAAGATGGGCAGCAGCGTATTTCCGTGTATCAACATCCCGTACTGCGCTCGCCAACCTGCCTGCCAAGCGTGGTGACTATGGCAACTACCCCTCATGGAGATCCATGTCGTTTACAGCTGATATGATGATGATTACATTATTTCCAATGTCAAGTCTATTATTATAAATACAGTAAACAATTAAAGCAAAATTTGTATCTGAGTTTTCAAGGCTTGAGGTGTCCTCATCGCCCATTCTCTGTGTTCGTCCACAGGGTCACAGATATGACGCTGTACAAAGGGTCATGCCGAGTTCCGTAAAGTGATACATATTCCAGAAATACAATATAGGCATAATTCCGCTAAGGAATCCGAGGTGTTTATAATGTAGATTTAGAAAGGCTATTTGCTCGTATTTGTAATATCATCATCACAGCCACGGGACCTCTACCACTGCTGGACGTAGCCCTCCGTAACGGATCTCTAAGATTATGAGGGGGGGGGATTGCCATATGTACTCGGCACGCTTGGCAGGCCGGTTTGCGAGCGCAGTTCCGGATCTTGATACACTTAGATTTTCAGATTTCAGATTTTCAGATTTTTTTATTGCATACAAGTACATTATTACATAGTTTTAGCTTAGGTGGCAATTCGCTTAGAGGTAAGTACATGTACCCTGTAAGGGCGCAACAATTGGTCTAACGATTATTATTTTATTAGGTACATAGGTATATAATCTATTTATTGTTTCACATATAAGTCGGGTAATATATACAAATAGGCAATGTCAGTTACAAGAACCAAAACAATTGTCATAATAACTTTGAGGTTAGGTATGTCCAACTCATTTTACTTAGGCAGCCAAATAGTTGGAGATTAGATTTTTCGTTTCAAAATTCGTCAACGGAGTAGTAACATTTAGAAATAAGGTATTCTTTAAGTTTATTACGCAAATCTTAATCCTTTTTTACGATTTTTTATGGAGCTCGGCATTTTTTTATCAATATTTGGTAATCGTAAGCACCTTCGCTGAGTTGTGAAGTTAGTCGAAGGTAAAATAAGTTTATCTTTATTTCGTCTATTATAATAATGGTAAAATTTTCAGAATTAGGTATAAAATATGTCGATATTTGATATGATGATTTAACGAATAAGGTCATTTGCATGTATACATATATAGGGCAAGTTCAATATTTTTAGTATTTTGAAGTGCGGCCTACAGCTTTGTCTTCGTTTTATATTTGCTGATATCCTAATCAGTTTTTTTTGTTGTATAAAGATATCGTTGAAGTCAACACTATGTCCCATAAGTACAATTGAATAATTAAACCAAGAATAGGCATTAGCGTAATATGCTGACAGAGCGGTTTGATAAACAGTATTACGTTTTAAAATACCAAGGGCGTAGGTAAACCTTACCGTAAAGCAAGTTTATTCTTTAGTGTGTCAATATAACCCTTCCAGTTTAAGTGGGTATCTAACGTAAGGCCTAATAATTTAAATTCGTTGCATTGTTCTATGTCCGAAATTCTAGTCAAACTATCTAAGTCTAAGGGGGATCTTTGTCTTGTTCTGAATTGTCTTTTTAAACTAAAATTATGCAATTCAGAAGACTTTACTTAAAGACACTGCTGCCCACCTACCCAGGTTTCCATTGGCAGATTTTTACTCCCCGGGCAAGAGAGAGCAACATTATACTGCTATTTGTATAATAAACAAAGTGAATATATTTAAAAAAACGCCATTATGTCTTAAAATAAGCAAAAAACTTGTTTAACGAAACCATAATATTAATAGAATAATGTAGATACATACATACGTTATTTTGTAACTCTTGTTATACATTTTTAGATTTATTGTAAAAGAACAATCTTTTCAACATTATTATTTTATTCATACCGATAAACACCGTTAACCCACATCCAATAACCTTGAGCAACAACAAATAAACAAAAACCTTACTTACAGTACTGACTTAGTTATCCACAGCCGAAGATTGCTCAATACCTGCAAGAGAAAAGTACGTTTTAGACTTTGAATATTTAATAAATTAGGCAAAGTGCGTGTCGGGCCACGTGCTTTGTAGGGTTTCGTAGTAACGCGTACACCTGTTGTTAGAAGTATGTGTTTTTAATTTATCAAAACATATTAATTGAGTTTTCGGTTTAAAATATTCCGGTATGTTTGGTAAAAGCGATCAAAGGTTTATAGTTTATCTCGAAAGTTCGTGTTTTTTTTTGAGATTTCTCAAATTAGCTGTGAGGGCTGATTTGAGGGGTCGCTCGAAAAATTTAACGATACCCCATACGATAGGTAAATCAAAAAGAACTGTTGAAAGGTTGGTACCCCAAATTAATTATTTGTGCCGTTATTTCGGCGACATTATTATAATACTCGTATCTCCAGGAAAAATTACAGCTTTCTAGGACTAATAGTCTCTTTCGTACAGCCGACGACAGACATACAGACATAGCGAAACTGTAAGGGTTACTTGTTGAACTGCGGAACTCTTAAAAAGGAAAAAACTAGAAACCGCGTTCTGCGTAATTTGTTGTGTAATGTGACAAAAAATATGTTGGACTTAGTGTCTGTTCTATTGCTTGCCTAAAGTAACGCCTCCGTAGATTTTGAATAAAATGTTTGCTAAAGAAAATTCTGATGCGAACGAATAGTGCTTTATTTAAATGGTTTTATTTTTGATAAATTGTATATTTTATGTGAACAAACCCCTTTTGACTTTAACAATAAGATCATCATCATCATCTCTGTCTTAGGACTGCTGTCCACGTCCAATGTTGGACATACGCTCTTATGGGTCTCCATTGTCTCTTAAGACAATGGAGACCTAAGAGCGTATCTTTACCCTTACCCTGAACCCTTAGGGTTTGTTGCCATATTTGCCACGTTTGGCAGGTGGGTTGGCGAGTGCAGTGCATGTTGATACACGGAAAGACGCTGCCATCTTCCCTTAGCAGATTCTTACTACATTTTGATAATAGAATAGAAAAAGTTTTACTGTTATCAAAAAAAAATCACAGCCACTTACATTGTACATACAGTTATTTAATTACATGATAGAGAGGTGAAACCAATAAGACTACCCCTCAGTATTTGCTGCATCAGCACAAGGGCTGCTGGAGCGCTAGTTTTCAGTGGCGCCAGTATTGTGTGGCGCAGGCGGCACTGCGATACACTGCGATAAGATACTATCTATAATAGCTTCAGATTACTATAACAGCTTAACCGTGTTTACCACGATCAGTTATTTGGTATACAAAAATGTGTCGTTGTAGGTACGACTACACTGAAATAAAGTAACTACACACCTAGAAAAGCTGCCTCACTCAAGTGTGACCTGATACCTGTACTTTTCTTGAAATTTAGCCTTGTTGTTAAAGCATTTTGAACTCAATTACAGCGCAAAACCTTAGATATTACACTGGCAAAGAACATAGACCCTACAGGTAAACAAACCAAGTGATTGATCACATCAATATGCATGGTTCGACATGGAGTCGACATTTCCATAGTCGTTTGCATGGAATCGCAAAAACTGCGCATGAATAGAGCTTCCTTGATGCAAAATGGCCGGTTGATATCTCTAAAGTGCGGAAAACAATAGTTTTCGAGGGAGTGCAATTATATAACCAACTACCGAACGATATGAAACAATGCGATAATATTAGTATCTTCAAGCAAAAACTAAAAAAATATATTTACACATTAATTTAATCGTTAGTAGATTTTGCACGGATTTATTTTACACCTACATTATATACCTATGATAATCACCCTCAGAGGCATATCGATAGTTTTAAGTATTAAGCATTATGTAAGCACTTTTTGTATCTCATTATAAGTGAACATTTGTTTTTATGTGAATAAATGTCTTCAAACCGAAAGTGTAAATGTGATTCGTCATTTTCATCATTTCGGCCGTCAAACGTCCACTACTGAACACAGTCCTTCCTCATCCCTGAGGGACTCCAGTACACACTATTACATTATTTTATTCCAATAACGCTGATGACAATGATGATGATGATGTGTAAGTATGGTGATTAATTGATAGGGATACATTATCTTAGCCATCTTACGATGTCTTCACCCGTGAATTATGTAATATTGATGAGTTTTAATAACCATCTGTGGTCTGAATGCAAAATGCTTGATCTTGTACTAAATAATGCCGAAATCGCTATATGTTTACCTACAACATTTAAATAGTTTTTTTGATTCCTCATGGATCCCATCATCAGAACTGAGTTTTATTTAACTAAACCTTATTCAAAGTGTATCTTCGAACTCAAAAATAACATTCTAAATCGGTCCATATACGACGGAGTTCTGAGGTAACAAATACAAATAAAATAAAAACTACAGACGTCTTGAGAATGTTTTTGAAGTCGGCCTAGTCTATGACTCTTACTTATTTTTTACAGGAAGTGTGTAATAACAAGCATTATTTTTAAAAACATAGTAAAAAGTCGGTTTGTTCACAACTCTACTGGCCCTACGCAACAATGAGGAAGGCTATTGCTATTTACGCGTGGCGGTTATATAAAAACATCTACGTGCTAACAAAGAGGTGCAAACCCCGCTTTTAGGGTTCCGTAACTCGATAAAAAACGGAATCTTTAAAAGACTATGAAGCAGAATGTCTGGCGAGATGGCATCGGCGGGATAGTCTTTTGTTCTGAATCAAATATTCTCAATATTTGAATCAGGAGAAAAGACTATCGAGAACATTTCATTCCAAGCATTTTCGTTTTCTCGATGTTTTATAATGAGCTTTATAGTGTACCCTATATATTCTATATTATATCTCAATAATATTATAAAGCCGAAAGATTGTTTGTATGGAGGTTTGTTACCTCTTCACGCTAAAACTACCGTACGTATCGAGCTGAAATCTTGCAAACGTATAGATGTTGACTAGGATTAACACATAGAGTACTTTTTATCCGGGTACAACGCATGCGAAGCGGCGGGCACAAGCTAGTTGTCTGTATATAATCTATATATAATATAAATCTTGATATCCAATTCACCAAACGTTGAAATGGAACAAATACCTTTATTTGAGTTATAGAAATCGTGTTTTCTTCCCGCCCGCCCAAGCCAGCCCGAACATGACCAAGGGCGGCGGTAGCTGGGCCATCATTTATGAGCTTACAAGTGTCGTTTTTTCTCCAAATTGGTTGTAGATGTCGCAGTAAAACCTTCTTATTGGAGTTATAAATTATGTACCTATGTAGGTTTTATGTAATTTATGTAATAATGGGATTGCGAGGCCGTTTTTAATGTTTATGAGGTATTCAGAATTATGTATATTAAAACAGTACAATTATACGCTACGTTCGTTCTATATGTATAATAGTAGGTAATAACGGTAAGGTTGACAGTGGCAAGTGTGACAGTGGGGTTAGTGTAACAATTTAATATTTCCCGGCTTAAACACGTTTAAGTGCCAATATGAAACAATATATAAACTTTTATGCTAATAATGTTGAAACGACAGATAACATAACCTCATCTGTTTTCTCGACAGACGCCATTTAGAATTACTAGTTAATAGTATCAGACCCTACTAAAATTTGTAATTAACTTTTATTTTTTTCTGTATGTTGTGAAGTTATTTGTAACGAGTTTAAAGGTGAGTGACAAAAACTAGTATCGGTACTTGGAGTGTAATATGTTTCTATGACTTAAACTTCAATATTCTGTGAAATAAGAACGCTGTTACACTTACCCCGCCTAAAACCTAACATGTCAAAGTGTGACAGTGCCACGCTTACCCCGATCATCTTGTATGAGAATACCATACTAGTGATGGGACAGCGTATTTTTAAATGAATCAGTTTTCATGTGACTTAAAATTTATGAGAATATTTTAAGATCTTAACTTACATTTTGAGCTAAAATTTTGAATTTTGCGATACTTCGCAAGATTAAGACTAATTTTTTAATTAATATTTAACCATGATATATATATATATACCTGTCCATAGCAGTGGTATAGGCATCTAGGAAAAAAGTGGAACGGTCGTTTTTTCAACATTTTTGTAATAACTCAAAAACGATACAGCTTAGAGGGAAACTAAAAACTGTTTAATAATTTGCAAATAAATACCTTTCTTATGATACCTTACACGGCCTAGTAACTTCACTTAAAATTTTTGAGATCCCCTATCCGCCCCCTGCAATCAAAATAAGAATATTTTTATATGAAATGGTAAAAGATAACACTTTTGTATACTAACACAAAAGTGTTATCTTTTACCATTTCAAATTTCAGGTCGATAACATCAGTAGTTCTTGAGATATCCATTTGTGACAGACAGACAGACAGAGTGATTCTATTTTTAAACTTTCGCGATCACAACACATTATTAAAATATGGGATTATCGGGTATTTATCGCGTATTTATTTATCGAACTCCACAATCCCAAGATTATTTCCAACGAGAGGCACTACTACAAGAGAATGGTTCGGGAAGCGATTGAAATTAAGAAATATCCTAATTTTAATCGTGAAGACGGCTTCAGACTCTCTGCCTCAAGTGTACTCGGCGTGTGAATAAACCAAAGTGTGCTGATACAGTCAGTGTAGTGTGCTGTCCCAGTGTGAATCGGCCTTAAATCTCAAATTTCTAATTATGAAGACCAAGTGAGGGTAGTCTGAAAAGATGCCTTCGCTTTGCTGCGGTTAACTTCAGCACGCCAGTCTCCCCGCCACCACGACCAGGTGCAATCCGGTCGAAACGTCGGGAATAAAATAAAGGTAATTACGCGATAAATACCCGATAATCCCATATTTTAATAGAGTGATTCTATATGGGTTCCTTCTTACCATTTTGGTTTGAAACCCTTAAAATATATCATAAAAAACGTTGATATTTGTAACAGCACATCGAATTTAACAGGGACCACAAATAGTACTGTAGAAAATAAAAAATAAACGCTTACTGTTACACTTACCCCAGTGGTGGGGGAACTGTGATAATCTCCTGCCTTGATTCGTTATACTTGCTATAAGTCAAACAAAACTACTAGGAGATAATTAAATACTCAAGATCAAACTCTAGATCAAACGTAGGTACAATAAATCAATAATTCATGTATAGGATCATTACATTATAAGATAAGATAAGAAAAAGTTTGTGTCATACCTAAAATATTATGTCTTCATCATTATGTTACTATTTATAATAAATCGGAAATACATAAATAAGGACCTCCTCTCATGCCCGTGGATGCAGTAAGAGCCTGCTAAGGGATACCTCCGGAAGATGGGCAGCAGCGTCTTCCGTGTACCAACATCCCGTACTGCGCTCACCAACCCGCCTGCCAAGCGTGGTGAGTATGGCAACTACCTCTCATGGAGATCCATGAGCGAGGCCTGTGTTCAGTAGTGGACGTTTAACGGCTGACACAAACATAAATTAAGCCTGAAGCCTATAAAAATCGTAGCTCAGAACGACTGCCTACATTGGATAAGTTTATTTTGAAAGTTTAGTTGGATTATCTTTAAGCGTTTTTAAAGTCTAAATGGATCCAGAGTTTCTTATTGGTGGAGGCAAACTATTCCAACATTTCGTGGCAGCATATTTAAAGCTGCCACGAAAGGCAGCCGATAAAGGCAGTCAAGATTTTCGATCCGACGATTAATTAAACGTAGCCGAACGGTAAAGGCAGCCTGCGTTAAAGGCGTTCGTCTGAACGTTACGGGTTCGAGTCCCGTCAGAAACAAAATTTAAATTGCATTTTTCATTTTCTATAGCCTATGCTACTCAGGGATAATGTAACATTCTAACAGTGGAATAATTTTACAAATCGGTGCAGTAGTTTACAAATAACAAACAAACAATCAAATCTTTCCTCTTTTTTATTAGTGTAGATGTAGACAACGAGGTTGCAATATTATGTTTTATGACTATTGGATTACCGGGTATTTATCGCGTAGGTAATTACATTTATTTTTATCGCGACGTTTCGACCAAATAGTAATAATCCAATATAGTAATAATGTGTTGTGATCGCGAAAGTTTAAACAATAATATGTTTATATGTTTTGCCACAGACAGGGTCTTTTGATAATAAGCTTTAGTAGCTCCTTCCCACGGATAAGGGGGCTAACCTAACCTAACCTAAGCTAATAATTACTTAAGTGAGTACCTACTTACTTAATACTCTGTCACATAGCATGTATTAGATACGTACCTAGGTATCAAATTGTAATTTATAAGTACATCAAGGTCGGGCCAAAACCGGGTACATGTTAACATCTTCATTACTACAACGTAGGTATACGATCGGATGCAATAAATGTTTTGACTTTGGCTTTGACATATACCAGCTGCGCCATGGCGTCGTAAACATTATTCGTAACGTTCTCGAATGCCTCAACGAGGAAGGGAAGCCATGCGTCTTGTACCAACAGGCAGCTTGGTATACAACATCTGGCCCTGCCCAAGCGCTGGCTGCTTGCCAATTGATTGGATTTACTCTTGTAATTGCTTTGTTCTGTTTATCTCGAGCCTATAACAAAGGCATTGACGTTCGTACGATTTGCGCCTTGGCTGGTTTTGAAAGACAAAGAGACTTATTCATATTACATTAGAGTACATTATAACTTCGACGGATCATTATAATATACTAGCCGCACTCCGCGATTTTACCCGCGTAGTTCCCGTTACCAGGAATACATGGATAAAATATAGCCTAGTTACTCAGCGATGATGTAGCATTCTAATGATGAAAGAGTTTCAAAATCGGTCCAGTAGTTTTTGAGTTTATTCGTTACAAACATACAAAATACAACATAAAAAGTAAATATATAGATAGTATAGATTACTACCACTACAGCTTTCTTAAATCAGGCCAGACGATTACGGCAAATGTCTATTGTCAGCAACTGCAAACCATGATGGAAAAGCTAGCTGCTAAACAACCGAGGCTGGTCAATCGCTCTAGGCCACTGCTGCTTCAGGACAACGCTAGACCACTCACTGCTCAACAGACGGCTACCAAATTACAGGAGCCTCAATTTGAATGTCTAAGACATCCACCGTACTCTCCGGACCTTGCTCCAACAGATTACCATTTTTTTCTAAATTTGGATAACTTCTTGCAAGGGAAAAAATTCAACTCCGATGGAGCAGTCCGAACCGCCTTCAAAGATTTTATTGATTCCCGTCCGAATGGTTTTTTTTAGTAAAGGGATCAATGAACTACCTATGAGATGGCAAAAGTGCATAGATGGCACATACTTTGATTAATTAAATATTTTATATGATAAAAGATCGACTTTATATTCATTTTATAGGCATTTTCAACCCTGAACTGAATTATTGTACATTCTTTGTTGATGATGAATAAAAAAATTATTATTATTAATATTCCTCTCATACAAAACGCCAATTTCATATGGAACGACCTAATATTTAAGCGGGGCTCCCATACAAAACATGTGATTTAAATGCCGTTTTGTGCTCGATATTATTAATGTCCCAGGCACTGCAGCGTCATGTGAAGCATGTAATGCTGACGATGTATAAATAATCTGTATTACATGTAAAGTACTATAGTATGTATCCGAAGCTCGTGGGTTCGATACCGGCCGTGCACCAATGGATTTTTCTTTCTTGGAAAATGTATGTGCACACTTAACACGAGCTTTAACGGTGAAGGAAACATCGTGAGGAAACCCGCGGCTTAGTTAGCTTCAGACGTATTGACCTGTTCTTTCCTCTGAATAATAGCTGACTAAGCTGAGAGGATGGTATAGGTGCTGGGCAAGCCTAATCCATCTAACAATGTCCCAGGCACTGCAGCGTACAGCATGTACAGCATGATTACCAGTTGCTGACGCTGTATAAATCATCTATAATAGATGCAAAGGCCTTACTTACTACTATAATGCCGGCACCCCACGGCAAATATCTTTTAATGTTGAATAGGTAATGCTTAAGCGTTGTAGTCACTAACCTTAAGGTCCAACTAGTCGCGGAGGCAAAATCGTCAGTGAGCGCGGCCTAAATGTATGCTATCTCACCTGACATAGCGTGTTTATTTATTTAGTTATTTATTAAGACACTCCTACGACATCTTCACATGTTTACCCGCGCGCTAGAATGATATGCACAATGATTTATTCCTAAACCGACCGCGCAAAAATATGTGAATAGACTTTTAGGACAAAGGTTAATAAAGAAAAACTGGAGTGTAATCTTTTCAAAATAACATTTATTTCAACTTTTGAATAATTAAACTATGTCGGAACGGCATTTATTGTTGAGTTTTCTTTCTCCTTATATTATTTAGTTTCGTCCAAAGTTGGACTAAAATCAGTGTTGAAATACTAAAGTTTGGAAGCTTGTATTTTTGAAATAAATACTTTTTTTCGGTTTGGGGTGTATACAAACATAGATTATAACGAGATAAATCGATATTATCCTTAGTGTGGGATGGTCAACGTCAAACAGTGGAGTAGTTACCCTTCCACGTTTGTATGGAAAGATGAGCGACTCGTTCATCCTTAAGAGCACCTGTACAAGCCAATTTTCCGAAGAAGTACTAAAAACTACTTCTGGATTATAAACGGGTGACTTGCCCTCTTTTAAATAAAATTCAAGCGGCAAATAAAGCCGTAAAGGAGAGGACCGTAAAAAGTTTTAGTTAGAAACTTTCTCAATAAAAATCGGACTTTTGTTGGCCACTCTTTTAACCCTTTGATGTAGATACTTTCAGAGCACTTTACAATTAGGTATGCCTTTGGAAATCGCTTCAGTTGGTTATCGATTTTGTATCAGAGGAAACTGTGGAGTATTGTGATATTCATCATTTCAGCCTTAAAACGTCCACTGATGAACACAGGCCTCCCTCATGGATATTTCCCATTCTCACCACGCTTGGTAGGCGGGTTGGTGAGCGCAGTATGGGATGTTGATACACGGATAAACGTTGTTGCCCATCTTCCGGAGGTATCCCTTAGCAGGCTCTTACTGCATCCATGGGCATGAGAGGAGGGGTATCATTCTACTGCCGGCACCCCATGGCAGTGGCGCCTTAAATAGGCACAATACTAGCTTCATTTCAGCCGTAAAATGTCCACTACTGAACACAGGCCTCCCTCATGGATCTCAATGAGTAGTAGTTGCCATACTCACCACGCTTGGTAGGTGGGTTGGCGAGCGTGGGATGTTCATACACGGAAAGACGTTGCTGCCTATCTTCCGGAGATACCCCTTAGCAGAGTCTTACTGCATACCGGCACCTCACGGCAGCTTATACTAGCTTGGTTCGTATCTATATAACCATAGTTATAGCGTACGTTGCTCGGACCGTACATAGAGCAGACTATTCCATACAACCATAGTTATAGCGTACGTAGCTCAAGCCGTACATGGAGCAGTCAATTCCATATAACCATAGTTATAGCGTACGTAGCTCGGGCCGTACATAGATCACTCAATTCCATATAACCATAGTTATAGCGTACGTAGCTCGGGCCGTACATAGATCACTCAATTCCATATAACCATAGTTATAGCGTACGTAGCTCGGACCGTACATAGAGCAGTCTACTCCATATAACCATAGTTATAGCGTACGTAGCTCGGACCGTACATAGAGCAGTATATTCCACAGAATCATAGTTATAGCGTACGTAGCTCAGACCGTACATAGAGCAGTCTATTCCATATAACCATTGTAATAGCTTACGTAGCTTGGACCGTACATAGAGCAGTCTATTCCATAGAACCATAGTTATAGAGTACATAGTTCGGGCCGTACATAGAGCAGTCTATTCTACATAACCATAGTTATAGCGTACGTAGCTCGGACCGTACATAGAGCAGTCTATTCTATATAACCATAGTTAGCGTACGTAGCTCGGACCGTACATAGAGCAGTCTATTCCATAGAACCATAGTTATAGCGTACGTAGTTCGGACCGTACATAGAGCAGTATATTCTACATAACCATAGTAATAGCGTACGTAGCTCGGACCGTACATAGAGCAGTCTATTCTATATAACCAGAGTTAGCGTTCATAGCTCGGACCGTACATAGAGCAGTCTATTCCATAGAACCATAGTTATAGCGTACGTAGTTCAGACCGTACATAGAGCAGTCTATTCTACATAACCATAGTTATAGCGTACGTAGCTCGGACCGTACATAGAGCAGTCTATTCTATATAACCATAGTTAGCGTACGTAGCTCGGACCGTACATAGAGCAGTCTATTCCATAGAAACATAGTTATAGCGTACGTAGTTCGGAACGTACATAGAGCAGTCTATATAACGTGTCAATGTCTTTGCGTGTGTCGCACCGCTACCTCACACACTCTAGGTGTCGCAGAAAACGCACGTAGCGCCATCGCTACTGTGCACATGCTGAGCGATTTCCTTTTTTGTTTCCATGTCTGTATATTTTTAATTTTGTTGTATTATTTGTAATGTGTGAAACAAAATAAACGTTTTTTATCTTTATCTTTATCTATCTTTATATAACCATAGTTATAGCGTACGTAGCTCGGACCGTTCATAGAGCAGTCTATTCTATATAACCATAGTTATAGCGTACGTAGCTCGGACCGTACATAGAACAGTCAATAAAAGCTGAAACTGACAGACGTGGTTAATTAGCTGTGATTGGCTCACGCAACTGTAACCATCACTTGATGTCGAATGAACGTCGGCGACAATTCTGCAGTCAATATCGAATAGACTGTAGACTGAGTAGAGACGGAGCGTGTGAAATATTAATAAATAAATATTGCTAGGAGTAGTTGCCGTGGGACCAGCAGTAGATTGCCTCTCCTCTCTTACTCGTGGATGCAGTAGGAACCTGCAAATAGATACCTCAACAAGTGGGCAACAGCGTCTTTCTGTGTATCAACATACTGTTATGCGCTCGCCAACACGCCTGCCAAGGGTGGCGAGTATGGCAACAACCACCTTATGATCTTGGAGATCCATGAGAGGCCTATGTCCAGCAGTGGACGTGGACAGCAGTCCTACGCCTCAGATGATGATACTTGTACAAGGCCTTTCCAGCAGTCTTAGATTTTAAATTATTTAAATGTATTTAGTCGTGGGGTGCCGGCAGTAGAATGTTACCCCTCCTCTCCTACCCGTGGATGAAGTAAGAGCCTGCTAAGGGACACCTCCGGAAGATGGGCAGCAGTTTTTCCGTATATCAACATCCGTACTGCGCTCACCAACCCGCCTGCCAAGCGTGGTGAGTATGGCAACTGCCCCTCATGGAGATCCATGAGGGAGGCCTTAGTTCAGTAGTGGACGTTTTACGGCTGAAATGATGATGATGAAATGTAGATGTTATGTGTATTACAGAACATTGGATTGTAAATAATGAGTTACTCCCTAGCTTAAGTAACTTTACATTCTTAAGTTATTTTAAAATAAATACCGATTCTTGGCCGCGGGCTCGGTTCAGCCGCGATACAAATACAAATACAAATACAAATCATTTATTCGCTGGAATGTAGGTACAAATAGGTCTTAATAATGTCAATATAAGGTGATCCAATACATTCTGCCTTAATAAGGCGTGCAAATTAAAAAATGAAGTTAAGTAAACATGTCAAAATTAATACGATATAAATTGGTCAGTATAATAATTAAAATCAAATCAAATTTTAAAAAAGACTAGAAAAATAAAAATAACAAATATAAGAAATGTCCAAAGTATACATCACAAAATTAATAAATATAAATGAAATAAAAATAAAAATGACAACAACAATCAAATTAATTTAAGATTTTAAGTCCAAGTACTCATTTATGTCATAGAAACATTTATCTAATAGCCAATTATTACATTTTTGTTTGAACATATATAAAGGTAGATTTTTTAGGTCAATTGGTAGTTTATTAAATACTTTAATTGCTTGGTGGTAAACATTTTTGTTAATTAGTTTTACCCTGCATAGTGGAGCGTAAAGTCTGTCTTTATGCCTGGTTCGGCTTTCTTTTCTATCCACGTTCGCAGTAAAATAATGAGGATATTTTTTGACAAACAAGCATAATTCTCTGATGTACATGCATGGTAGTGGAAGAATTTTATACTTCTTGAACAAAGGTTTACAGCTATCCGTACTCCAAGCGCCACAGATAGCTCGTACGCACTTTTTTTGAACAATGAAGGCCGTTTCTATGTCTGTAGAGTTTCCCCACAATATAACGCCGTACATCAATGTTGAAGAGACATATCCGTGGTATGCCTTGAGGGCTGCGTCTGTTGATACGCGGCGTTCTAAGCTTCTTAGTGTAAACACGAATTTATTTAACTTGTCACAGATATGTTTAACATGTGCTTTCCAATTACAATGCTTGTCTAACATAATACCTAAAAATTTTGCTGTATCGACTTCAGTTATCGAGTTTTTATTGTATTCAATTGCAACCTTTGATAGGAAATGATGTCATCTTGCAATATCCAAACTATCCAATATCATTGCCGACCTTTTGCGGACATTACATTAAGCATAATATTAAAACAAAAGTAACAATGATTAAGTAAAAAAGTGAGGTTTCTTATTTGCTTCTTTCACTCAATTGAAAAAAAAAGTTTTCTGAAGTGACCAAATTCAATTATGTGCTTTATTCAATGAGGCGTTTTCATTAAAAAGTAAAAACTTCAAAAATAGTTACCTCGAACCTTATAGATGGCGTTAATTTTCTTTTACTGGTAGGCACAATTTGACAATGACAGTATTATTCACAAACTTGCTTACTCCGCTTGCCAGCTCCATCTGTTAGGTTTAGTAGAAAACTCTTTTTGTTTTGTTACTGAAAACGGCTCATTCAAATGTGTTTTATTTTTCTTTTGTTAACTGATATTTAATAACAGCTTTTGTTTTCTAATGAATAAACACTTTTTTTTGCCCGTGGATGCAGTAAGAATCTGCTAAGTATTACCTTCGGAAGATGGGCAGCAGCGTCTTTCCGTGTACTATCCGTGCATACATCTCGTACTGCGCTCGCCAACCCGCCTGCCTAGCTTGGTGAGTATGGCAACAACCCCGTCATGATATTGGAGATTCAACGAAAGGACTTTGACCTTTCACATTTATAATATGATAAAGATAAAGTTAAAGAATGCATTTATGAATACCATAAAGGCCAATATACTAACTAAACAATAATTTTAACGCGGTTTTACCTTTATGTACATATTAAAATTCCTTCCAAAACCTTTTTCCGGGCGAAGCCACGCTCGCTATTAATGTAAATGGATAATTAGCAAACAGATTCGAACAGTCCAATAAATCTCAATTCCGCCCCAAAAGTGTCCATTACCAACCAGGTGAGCGGGGCGGTATCGATCCGCACCGGATGCAGCGCGATGAGGCATTGTTACCGTTTCCGGGCGACTCTGTCGTATTCTGTGGTTTAATGTCAAGGTTGGTTAGGCAGGTTTAGGCTGTTGCGGCAGAATGCCTTTGAAGCAATCTGCCTTAAAATTGGCTGTTAATTCGATAGTTTCATGGACGGACGTTTGGGAAAGCTTTTTTCGTACTAAAATCTTTATTGAATAGCAAATGAGACTCTCTGATCTATTAATTTCTCTTAAATATATTATTATACATATATGAAATACATGATTTTGACGGCGTCAGCAACTGATATTTATGCTGTACAGAATGCTGCAGTGGCTGGAATATTGATAAAGTGTTATTGAATAAGGATGATTCAATTTCTTGAACTTTTGGAACTTGGAAAAAATATCCATAAAGTTTATCCAATCCAACTCTTGGACTCACGGGCAATGAGGAGACCAGCCCAGCGGCACGACAAGCGATTAGGGACGGTGTATTGCATTACAAATGCCTACCTACACATTGACGTGGGGTGTCGGCAGTGGAATGTAGGGGTAACATGTAGGGGTGGATGCAGTAAGAATCTGCTAAGTGTTACCTCCGGAAGATGGGCAGCAGCGTCTCTCCGTGTACTATCCGTGTATACATCTCGTACTGCGCCCGCCAACCCACCTGCCTAGCTTGGTGAGTATGGCAACAACCCCGTCATGATATTGAAGATTCATGAAGCCTATGTCCAGCAGTGGACGTGGCCCTGATATGATGATGATGATGACATAGCGAAATGCTGTTCACACCCAAAGCTAGTTGTAGAGAAATTGGCATGATTATTCTGATGAGCGCTCGCTTACTAAGGGGATCTGGTACAAAACAATACAGAACCGATCTCTTCGTTATCCGTGGTTTGACGATCACCGAGAACTAAATAGGAAAGATGTTGTTACTTCGTTAAGAATTCGATCTTTGACGAAACGAGCCAGGTACTGAAATATTATATCTTTCTCAGAAATGGACCCCATTGTAGTCGGGTAACAGTTATTTAGTCTTTTTACCCGACTGCCAAGGAAGGGTATTGTTTTTAATGATTTTATTCGTAGATGCGGCGAGAATAGATCCCGCAATATTCCGCGTCTCAGCCGGCTATGAATCCAACTGCGGCTCGGAGGCCGTCAAGTTCGCAGGCACAAGTTAGTATTTCCCAAAATGTTGAATTTCCACCCCCAATCAAGGCAAAATAAACGCAACAATTGAAATCATCGCGTATTTATTGAGTCGTGAATTTACGTTTGAAAAGGACCAATCAGAGAGCATGACCACCGCGTTGGGCGCCAAAAATGCAAATTTCTTGAATTTCAACATATGTATTCTGCGTTCCGGGGAAACATCGCGTAAGTATCGTTTTTTTATAGGTATCGTTTTGCATAATTTCGTTGAAAAGGATTTGTGAAAAAAACTGCAAAATTGTACTTTTCATTCATATATACTGGAGCACTTATTTGCTTTTTACGGTGAGTAAAGTCAGTTTTTATGGTAATAAAAAAAGATAAAAACATTTATTTACGACGCGAGTAATGATACAAGGCTTTACATTTAATATTAAGACGCAAACATTTTTAGAGACGATTTTTCTTATGATTCCTTAGCAAATGCATAGTTTTTGGATTTTTCTTTGTATCTATAGTATAACTTATACAGGTTGTCAAGTTTCATAGTTCTAGTTCTACGGGACCCTATGAATTTCGATTCCTTCGAGAATGTCGAAACATGTGTTTTTTGCTGTATAAACGGTCGTATCTTTGTTTCAAGTTAACTTTAGACTATTGATTTTTTTACAGCTTAAGGAGGCCGTATATATGTGTATATGAAGTCGGCGATTAGTTCCTAATTATGGTTTTAATTTCAACTTGATACACGTTCTCGAGACGTCTTGACAGACGAACAGATAGACAGACAGTCATCCTTTAAGGGTTTTTTTTCTGAAACTCTAAAACTTACTTAAAAAAAACATACGAATTATCGATTTTGTTCGCCTTTAAAACGACGTGTTTTCATGGGCTTACACCCTGTAGAAACCTCTTTAAGACGCCAACATAAACGGTCCTGTGCTAGCATAATCCAATTTTTTCTGGCTACGCCAGGGAGCTGCTGCAGCAGCACACCGACTCAGGAAACGACGACCTAAGCGACCATAAATGGACACCGAGCCCGAGCCCCACACCACACCCCAAGGACCCCTTAGTGTTGAATAAGGGCGGAAAACACACTGCAGTAAGGGGCTAACGCCCGAAACTATCTCCTCATTGCGTGTCTTCGCGGACGAAGTGCGCGTGAGAAGACAACCCCAGGCAATCTTGACTACTTCTTCCACCTTACGTCATTATATCTGTCCAGTTTTTATTGTGAGTTAAATACAAATCTTATGTAACTAGTAGGAAGTACATTGTTGATGATTCCTCGAGCGTGCACGCCAAACCTTGCCTAAGGTCATCTTACTAATGGGTACTTGTGTGTTAATTACGTATTGTAGCTAATCATATCTGCTTACTTATAATTGCGGATCTCTACTAACATTGTTTATTAATGTGTAAAATAAACTTATACTGAATTTCATCTAACTTTCTTACTAATATTATAAAGCTACGTATCAAGCTGAAACTTTTCACACGTACAGTTCTAGACCTAGATTAACACATAAGCTACTATTTATCCAGGTACAATGCATGCGAAGCGGTGGGCATAAGCTAGTAAATCATATTTTTTGTGGACTGATACGGCCTGATGATGTCGATAATGAATGCTGATACATTTTTTGTTTATATGTATGTACGTAAAAAATATGTATAGATTTTTTTATATTTAATATAATTAAATTACATACATACCTACTTATTCTACACACTATACAATTATAAGGATATTTTTTTCCAAATAACAAACAAAAATTTCTTATTTTTATCTAATACGCTTTTTTTGGGAAAAAATAATCCTTACAATTGAGCTTTTTGGTTGGTATCGCAAAATTACGCTTGTTTAATTTTTTACATTTTGCAGGTTCGACTCCCGATTCAGACAGGATATTATTCAAAATTCTTTAAAGGCAATCTGAATTGTTTT
Organism: Pasiphila rectangulata; assembly: GCA_963082625.1. NCBI lineage: Eukaryota > Metazoa > Arthropoda > Insecta > Lepidoptera > Geometridae > Pasiphila > Pasiphila rectangulata. The sequence continues at coordinate 17,598,029 of OY720251.1, read as the reverse complement.
CAAAATCAAAATATTTTTTTCTTTCAGTAAAATATTATATCTACAACTATTTTAGGTAACTACTTTCCCTCCATGTGGAAAAAACGTGGGACGCTCTGTATAACGATGTCCTAGAAGCTGCAGCGCCTGGTATAGCGTGAATTAACAGTCAAAGCATTCTCAACAAAGGTCTCCCTCATGGGTCTGCATGAGGGGTAGTTGCCATACTCACCACGCTTGGCAGGCGGGTTGGCGAGCGCAGTATGGGATGTTGATATATGGAAAGACGCTGCTGCCCATCTTTCTGAGGTATCCCTTAGCAGGCTTTTACTGCATCCGCGGGCATGAGAGGAGGGGTAACATTCTACTGCCGGCGGCTCACGGTCAAAGCATTATACATAAAAAAATCTACAATGATTTTTTTCGGTTTCGTAACGGTTAGTTTTTCCGTGGGCGAGGTGTTTAACCCGCCGAAATTATATGGAAGGATGAAGTGGAAAAGATCTTCGCTCACTCCAAGTGTTCTCGGACTGGATGACGGCGGTGCAAGACAGAAGCCAGTAGCGTTCTACTGTTTCTGAGGCCAAGACCCACTTTGGGGTCGACGAGCCAGGAAAGTAAGTATCTACAATGATAAAATCCAAGAGATTTTAAACTAACTCGTCATCCAATCATAAAGCTGAGAGTTTTGCTGAGAATGACCTCAGAAGGCATATTTTTTGTGAAACAGCGAAGAAAAGTTACGTTGCAGTTTTCTACTGGCATTGAGTATTTAATTTTTTTCTGCATTAGGAAAGATTGTTTCTTTAAAATGATCTTTAGCGATTAGACCGTCTATTGTGCAATTATAATTTTCCTCCTATTAAAACTGCGAACCAATTTTGTTAAAACTCACAGTAGAAGCAGGTAACAGCCCTCAAGCTTGCGGCTTTATAATCTGCCTCCTAATCACCCGATTAGCAAGTGACGAAGGTTGACGTATTGATCCGGCCTAACATAATTTCAGATTTAAATCTTTCTTCATAAAGTAATCGTTGATTTTATGTTAGAACCAACAGCTGCCTGCGGTTTTACCCGTGTTTATTCAGGTTTAAGATTAATTTATTTCTTTAAAGAATAAAAAAATCACTTACAAGAGAAAACTTAACTTTAACATTAATAAATGATTGGGCTAATCGCACGAAGTTCATATTACACATAAAAAGCGCCTCTTATATTTTTTCAAGAATATTAGTAGCCTAAGTTAGTTAAGCTCAATCAATCAATCACTTATTTATAAAGATCTTAACAAAGTATTACATATCGAATGCCGTGGGGTGCCGGCAGTAGAATGTTACCCCTCCTCTCATGCCCGTGGATGCAGTAAAAGCCTGCTTAGGGATACCTCCAGAAGATGGGCAGCAGCATCTATCCGTGTATCAACATCCCGTTCTGCGCTAGCCAATCCGCTTGCCAAGCGTGGTGAGTATGGCAACTACTCCTCATGGAGATCCATGAGGGAGGCCTGTGTTCAGTAGTGGACGTTTTACGGCTGAAATGATGATGATGATGAAAGTCTCTCAAATCATGCTTATATATAAAAATACCTTACAAAGATCGTAATATATACCTTAAAGACTAATATAACTAACTAGCTTTTGCCCGCGACTTCGTCCGCGTGGAAGTCATAAAACGTAAAATCCCCTTTTTCACGGAGAGCCGCTTTAATTCGAAAACATAAATCCCATTTATTCCCTATCCCGTGGGAATTTCGAAAAATCCCTTCTTAGTGCACCTCTAGGATACTCAAGGTATGTATGTGCCAAATTTCAAGTCTTTATATATGTAGGTCCAGTGGTTTAGGCTGTGCGTTGATATATCAGTCAGTTAGTCAGTCAATCAGTGAGTCAGTCAGGACTTTGAATTGAATTATATACATATATAGATAGATTATAAACATTATCAGCCTTAAGGTACCGGCAGTATAATGTAATTGATCTTTGTAAAGTGAGAAATGTTTGAGTAAGTAATTCCTTGTAACTTCCAAATTTGCGATATTATAATTGTTAGGGACTAAAACAAAGGGATAAACAACGTGGTTAATAGTCGAAACAAAACAGTTTACAAAGCCTTTTAAGGATATTATAAGCCCCTAAACAGTTGATCACAATTCAAAATCATTTAGCAAGTTTAGGTTTTCAATTATACACCAACTGATGTTAAATATACTTTATCATTGCCATCGTCTCAGGCTCACGTCCACTGTTGGACATAGGTCTCCCTTATCAAAAATCAAATCAAATCATTTATTTATTAAAACCATTACAAAAGTAAGGCCTTTGCATCTATTATAGATGATTTATGCAGCGTCAGCAACTGGTAATCATGCTACACGGAACGCTGCAGTGCCTGGGACATTGTTTGATGGATTAGGCTTGCCCAGCACCTATACCATCCTCTTAGCTTAGTCAGCTGTTAGTCAGAGGAAAGAACAGGTCAATACGTCTGAAGCTAGCTAAGCCGCGGGTTTCCTCACGATGTTTCACCGTTAAGCACGTGTTAAATGTGAACTTACACTTTTCAAGAAAGAAAAATCCATTGGTGCACGGCCGGTATCGAACCCACGACCTTCGGATTGAAAGTCGGAGGGACATACCATTCGGCCAACACGGCTTTTGAAACCTTTACAACATATAACATATACAGCAACTTTCAAGACGTTACCTTCCGTGCTAGTTAAAAACTGTGTTATGATAAAGAACTGTGTTATGGATCTACAAGATCTTGAGAGGTTTGTTGCCATACTCACCACGCTTGGAAGGTAGGTTGACGAGCGCAGTTAGAGTTGTTGATACTCGGACAGACGCTGCTGCCCATCCTGAAGTATCCCTTATGATTCTTACCTTGCCCCTCCTCTCTTGCCCGTGGGTGCACACGGGCAAGAGAGGAGGGGCAACATTCAATAGACATAATTTTACACGGGTACTCCCGTGACCACGGGCAGCAGGGCACTCGAAACGTCAGGAAATAATAAAACAAGGTAATTACGCGATAAAGTCCCGTTAAACAGTTTTGTCATATTGTTATTTCTAGAGATATCAAGTCTCCATTATTAGGGGGCATATGCATAGCGCTGTCTGTCTGTGTATGAGAGGATTACAACCGAACGCGTTGACCGATTTACGTAAAACCTTTTTTTTAGCACCGTCTTAATGAGAGAAGGGTACTGATTGATTTTGGTGACTCTAGGGTCTCAGGGGCCGGAGTTATTGTGACCTCAAAGGTTCACCAAAAAATAAAAGTCTTCAAATGGCCGAAAACGTCCAAAAACCCAAAAATTCCATTTTTGACCTTTGGTGACCTTTTGAGGCCTTCGCCCCCTTTTCTGGTACCCATTGGTAATGGTATTACGAGGTAGCCTATGTCTATAACATTAATAGATATTTTGTACTCCTTGTTTGTATATTGTGCCCTCCCTGGGTGCATGTGTGAATCTTTAATTGTTAGACCATTGTATAACACGAACGCAATAAAACTTTTGAACTGTGAACTTTAAAATAATTTGTTTCATCATCAACTGCTAAAATCCAATTGAATCGTAATACCTTTTCGCCTTAGGTTCACTAAAACCCATCTTCAAACTGTCACTTCGTTTGCGAAATCACGCGTTACTCAAGAGGAATTTAATTTAAGCCCCCTAGGACACGTTAAAGACAGCCCGTCGCAATCGGTAGCTATTCCAATTTCCTTAAATGGTCCCCCTCATACGTGTTCCACCCTCCCAGCGTTCTGTGCCCGTAGATGTTGTAAACTCCGAGCTTGGAAGTTTGTTTATTTGCTCATCACGTCAGACTTGTCCATAATATTCGGAGTTTTTCCTCCGTCGACCGAGACACGTTCTCGGCTTACCCGTTGACGAGCTCACCGCCGCTAACCCGGAGGTGACGTCAACCCGTCCCACATTAGCTGCTAGGCACACATTCAATAACCGGTCCCACCGGCGGGGCCGAAAAATACACTCTTCCGTCTTAAGGTGCAGTTTTGCACCTGGGCGTTAACCATCATTACACACAAAAATCTGGCAACAGTCCAAGCCGTGATTCGAACCTAAGCGGTGCCCTTGAGCTTGTTGCCCCAGCCTAACTTTTGCGGCTGGGCGCCTTTTGCGCTCGCCATAGTCCGGTAACGTTGTCATGGCCATCTGCGGTCAACAACATACATTGTCATTTCGAAAAAAAAAAATGTTCGGAGTTGTCATATGCAATATTTGCAGATTACCATGATACGTCATAAATATTATAAAATTGTTAATATTTTTTTTATTTTTAAGATCTTCACCTACCTACACAATTTAACAATAAAACTTTCCTTTTTTTATTTCCTAACTTATTATTACCACAATAATTTTAATAAATTGCAAAGCGTGAAATGGAACTTATAATGTTAAAAACAGACCATTTTTACTGCTAGTAGTAACAATACCCAGCATTGAACATTGAAAAAACATCCCAACTCACCAGTTCCCCCGTTACAATTAGATCATAAAATGGCGGAATGCTAACGCAGGGTTGCCATCTATTTGCTGGGTTGCCATCTATTTTCTTCGGTGTAATAAGCAAGCGGCAATGCCGCCGGTCGGCCGGCAGAGGACGCTGGCTGGTACCTACGTCCGGCTATAAAATTGTTTTTGCTGGTTATGGCCGCGAGCAGTCACAATAGCTGGGTCACTTAGGACAGACATAGATCGCTGGATAAGTACGTGATGATTGGCTAAAGTGATGACATACATAGTTTTAATGCAATAATCATACATTAATATTATTTTTACCTATACCTACCAAAAATACCTACGAAAAAACATTGTGTTGATTTTTAGTATACATTACTACATTTGTAACATGTGTATATTTTATTTCAGCGTTTTGACATAGACAAGTTATTTTGTACCTACTTGTATATGAGTATTTTCGTAAAAAAAACTAAAAACATAGGTATACGGCTCGAGGATAGTTGTAGTTCAGCCAAATTCGATAAAAACAAAAGATAACCAAACGACCAGAACCTACATAACCTAAAACGTACTTTCTTTCTGTTGATTTTTATACAGAACTTAGGTATATGTAATATGACTATTTATTTCATATGAATGTAGGTGTAGGCCCAAACACAAAGTTGCAGTGCCCTTGCAGGGTGCATGTATTTACTTAAGGCTAGTTATAAGATCCAAGATGGATAAAATGTGTAATGTATTTGATTTATCAGCTGAAAGTATGAAATATTAATGGATTATTGACAACCTTCGTTAATGTTAACTGTAACAAATTATGTCAAAAACAACGTAGTCTACTCAAACTTTTAAGTGTTAAAGTTTGTTTACATTTTGTTACATTGAATTTGGATGAATGCATAGGTCCAATGAAGCTCAATTTGCTTTTGTGGCGAAAAATAAAGTGATCTGGCAATATTTCTCAGCTGCGCCGCCATTACCCGCACTAGCGGTTTACGAGGTACATTCGGAAATTGGCGGGAATCCGGCAATGGCGGCGACAGCTATTTTTATTGTTCTCGCTGCGTTTTACAGCTAAGTTACCGTTTGTTGTTGCTGCTTATTGATTTGTTAGCTACAAAGTAAAATATTTTATATATTCGTTTTGTTATAAAGTTAGGTTCTATCCTTTATTATTAAGACAAAATGGTGAAAATAGAGATGAATAAAGCTGAACCTACCTGTAACAATGTAGATATTGCTGATTTACGAACACATTGTTGTTACGTAATAAATATTTGTCTTGATGACAGGATTAATATTTACCTACAGAGTGTAATGGAAAAAGCTGCCTTTTCTAAGTTTCTTTATTAATCATTTCAGCCTTAAAACGTCCACAACTAGATACAGGGGTACCCGTGGATCTCCATGAGGGGGTTGTTGCCATACTCACCACGCTTGGCAGGCGAATTGGCGAGCGCAGTACCTACTGGATGTTGATACTGCATCCACGGACATGAGAGGAAGGGTAACATTCTATTGCCGGCACCCGACGGCATCCTAATAAATAAACAGTTTTGAAGACATGTTTATTTATAAAATACATCAGCTTATTTCATTAAAACTTTAGTCTAGTTCTCACAGTCGTACAACCAAGAAAACCCTTCGCTACCTATCAAGAGGCTTGCCTATCAAATGCGTCTTAAACTCTTAGGGGCCGTCTCCACGAGCGAGGGAATCGCGGCGATGTTATCGTCGTCGCCACTTATTTCTATACACTCTTAGAGGCCACGAGCGAGAGAATCGCGACGAGCCCGCGCTATCGAATCGCCGCGATTCCCTCACTCGTGGAGGTGACCCCTTAAACTCCTTAAGCCATAAACAAATATGACCACACGTGCTCAAAGTAAAGGCTCAGACACACTCATCCCCTAATTAAGGACGCCCGCTCCCTGACCTGAAAACGCGGAGACGTCTTTAAACTTCTAAAGAAGGCTAAAGGAGGCTTTACATTTGGAACCCTTTTATTTGCGCTCAGGAGATTTGTACGTGGGACATTCGACTTGCGAGAAATATATTTATTTCATAATTGCGGCATGCGCATGCGAAGTTAACTGTGGGTCAAAATAACCACTAGGCGATACTGGACAGGGCTTCCATCTTATCATTTTTAAGACCCTACAGGGTGTATTATAAAATTTGTACTAACCCGAAAGGAGGGGTTTCAGCGCATTGAAAACAAGTTGTTTTGGAAGGAAATAAATTCAGTAATTCGTATAATTTTGAATGTTCTTCATTTTATTAAATATTTATTATTTACAAATTGTCTAGTTGGTGTTATGTTAAATAATCCTTAGGTCAAAATTGTTTTTTTTTTTAATTTTAATAAAGAAAAACCTCTATGTGGTTGTAGGTATTTTTCTGAAAAGTCGTAGAACAAAAGTTGTTCCTTGGGATGGTCAGAATCACCCAATTTCGGCTTACTTCACATGTTACACCCTGTTTAGCGTCACGAACAGTTGCTTAATCTGTATAAATCTTCCAGGTTTGTAGCGAATTCAAACTTAATCCCATTGGTCTTAAAAATGTAATTAGTTCAAAAATTTCCTTGGAGGCTGGAGGACTTAAAATTTATATTTGAAAATAGCTCTTTACGTCTCGAATGTGAGGTTTCTTTACAATGATTTTACTAATGGTTTTACTCGTACTTACTACACGTTCTTAACAGCATGAAAACGATTGGGAAATTTCAGCTCTGTTGGGTAACCCTTCAGATGTTTAATACCTAAATACTTAAGAAGAGAAATGCTTGGACGAAAACCTTGTACAAATTTGATTATTTCATTCAAATGATTTTGTTAAGCTTTCGCAAATTGTTATCATTTTCACTAGTTTTAACTAGTTGTTGTTACTTTAAGGTTCCTATGTTGTTACAAATAAAATATTTTTCATTTTATTTATTTTTTTCATTTTAAAATACAGGATTTTATCCGTACACACCTACATTTTAAAATAATCTGCATTAATGTTATTAGCATGTTTTATTTTTAATTTTAATATAACTGACATTTTTTATTTTGTATTCTATTTTTTAGGGTTCCGGACGAAAATGGTAAAAAGGAACCCTTATAGAATCACTCTGTCTGTCTGTCTGTCTGTCTGTCACAAATGGATATCTCGAGAACTACTGATGCTATCGACTTGAAATTTAAAATGGTAAAAGACAATACTTTTTTACTAATATAGCATATATATAAATGTCAAAAAATATTCTTATTTTGATTGCAGGGGGGCGGATAGGGGATCTCAAAAATTTTAAGTGAAGTTACTAGGCCGTGTGGGGTATCATATGAAAGGTATTCATTTGCACATTAATAAACAGTTTTTAGTTTTCCTTTAAGCCGGTATGGTTTATGGTTTTTGAGTTATTTACAAAAATGTTGAAAAATCGACCGTCCCCCCCCCTTATCTCCGAAGTTTGCAGAGATAAACCCGTGATACTTTTATAGCTAATAGAAGTGTATGTAAACTTTATAGGAAAATTATAGCGAACACTCTAATTTGCATAGTTTTTTATACAATGGGGGTGGAAGGGCCGTTTTCAAAATTTTTGGAAAGTTACTAGGTAATGTGGGGTATCATATGAAAGGTATTCATTTGCACATTAATAAACAGTTTTTAGTTTTCCTTTCAGTTGTATAGTTTTTGAGTTATTTACAAAAATGTTGAAAAAAATAGCGTTCCCCCCCCCTTATCTCCGAAGTTTGCGAAGATAAACCTCTGAAACTTTTATTGCTATTAGAAATGTATGTAAAGATTAGAGGAAATTTATTACAATCTCTCTACATAGCATACTTTTTTAGAAATCATCGAAAGTGTAAAAAATCTACAATAGTTCCGCTATCAGACAAGAGATGGCGCTGTCAAGGTTCTCCTACAAATATAAAACCGCCTTTGTCATATATTATATTGTATGCACCTCTCCTGCCCGTGTATGCAGTAAGAATCTGCTAAGGGATATCTCCGGAAGATGGGCAGCAGCGACTTCCCGTGCAAGAACATCCCGAACTGCGCTCACCAACCCGCCTGCCAAGCGTGGTGAGTATGACAACAACCACTTATGCACTTGGATCTCTAAGTCAATGAGGGAGGCCTATGTCCAGCAGTGGATATCTTACGGCTGTAGTGATGAGGATGATATTGTATGATGGCACGGAACCCTCGGTGCGCGAGTCCGACTCGCTCTTGCCCGGTTTTTTTTACTTATTTTTTCTTATATTGACTTGTACATTTTAATTGATTATTTTTTAATATGAATTTATTGTAAACATTATAAAATTGCACGCCTAGATAGGTAAAATACATTTGATCTAAAATTTTAAATTAACATCCTATTGTAACATGTATTTCGACGAGCTCTGTGGCGCAGCGGGCGAAGGTCCGCAGGCGACGCAAGGGGTTGCGGGTTCGATTCCCGCCTCGGGACAAATGTCTGTACGATCTGCAGATATTTGTTCAGGGTGTTCTGGGTGTTTTTTCTATATATAATAAAAATATCTATCTATGTAGTATAATGTATTAAGTATATCAGTCATCTAGTACCCATAACACAAGCTCTGCTTAGCTTGGGGCTAGATGATGCTGTGTGATCTGTCCAGCATTATTTATTTATTTAAGCAATAAATGAACTTTGACTTTGACTTTGCCCAGCAGTGGGACCCAAATGGCTCATATAAGGATACAGATAACAAAAGAAAATGAAGTCGTTACACGAAGTGTGATTGGGCCAGGGAGTTAAAGGCCAGAGAATGATAAGGGCCTAATTAGGGCTCGAGAGCTTATTAGGTACTGGTGCTGATTCTGTGTTACAGTGATTGACTGATTGCCGATGTTTTTATTATCTTTTTCGTCTGTAGGTCTACCACAAGTTTTCACAATCTATACTCGCTAGCGACTGTAGTTAAAATAATGTATGAAAACTTGTACAGGGGCTCTAGCGGATAATTTGGTACTAAAATACGCAGTAAACTATACTACTTGCTACTTGTAATTTGGACTTAATTTGCTTACAATTTGCAACCATGAGTTACAAATCTGATAGATGTCATAGTAAAGTACTGGCGATCTAACAGTCACAGACAACACATGTTAAGCACGCTGACTCGAGAGAACTTCGTACAATGGCTTTGAAGTTATATGAGACCCATTTTTTCAGGACCTTTTTACTTAATATTCGGCTGTAACGAATAATAAGTTAAAAAGTCCTGAAAAAATGCTGCTGTCTACGTTCACTGCTGGACATAGCTCATAGATCTCCAAAATCATGAGAGGGTTGTTGCCATACTAGCCAAGCTTGGCAGGCGGGTTGGCGAGCGCAGAACGGGATGTTGATACACGAAAAGACAATACTCCCCATCTTCCGGAGGTATCTCACCTAGGGCAGATTCATACTGAATCCACGAGTAAGAGAGTAAGGATAACTTTCTACTGCCGACACCCAAACTAATATTTACTAATAAGATAAGGAGCGGAGACTCGACCATAGATCATATCCACACGGTGAAGCAGCTGATGGAGAAGTGTCACGATTTCAACCGGCCCCTTGTTATTGGCCTTCGTTGATTACGAGAAGGCCTTCGACAGTTCGACAGTAAATGACAGAAATATTTGTTTAGCCAAATATTTCTGATGAATTATGAAAGAGTAAAAGGTTTCTTTTTTGCTTTCCCTCATTTGAATAAAAAGGTTTCTGAAGGGAACGCATTATGTGCTTTATTCAATTAAATGTGTGTTTTGTTTTCTATATAATGTGTGTTTTGTTTTTATTTTGTGAACACATTTCTATGTGGGCTTTGGATCCAAATGAATAAACACTATTGGTCTTTGATAAGTTCCTAAAAAACCGTTAGGTGCGCAATATAGGTATATAGTACATTACAATATTCATAATATAGCTACCTATACTCTCTCACGCAGTGGCAGACTGTTTAAAACCTAAGACTAAGAGTATCTGTGTATTGTAAGAAAAAAAGATAAATAATTCATTCATTCATTTCAGCCGCAAAACGTCCACTACTGAACACAGGGATCCTCCCCCATGGATCTCCATGAGGGGTACTTGCCATACTCACCACGCTTGGAAGGCGGGTTGGTGAGCGCAGTTCGGGATATTGATACACAGAAGACGCTTCTGCCCATCTACCGGAGGTATCCCTTAGCAGGCTCTTACTGCATCCACGGGCATGAGAGGAGGGGTAACATTCTGCAGCCGGTACCCCACAGCAAGATAAATAATGCATTTATTTAAAATAAAAGAATTACAAAAGTCAACCATACACTCAGAATACAGAAACCATACAATAATGAAATACTCGTAAATATAGAGACATTTGGCTTTCACATGATGGGTGCGTTGATACAGCCCAACGCTGATTTTCAGCTAAGAGAAAAAATGGTTGTATATCAGCGATATAAATATAGTGAAATACAGTCCCATTCCGAATTCCTTGACGGCAGTAATATGGCTAAAATTCCGACCTGACGGACCCTTCTCGAATTCTTTGACAGCAGTAGATGGCGAAAATTGTCTGTCGCGCCGGTGACTATTGCCTTTTTTCTATGTAAATGCGGGTTGCGTGAGTTCTACAGGAAGCAGTCGTTTGGCCACAAACCGAACGCTCTTGTCTATCAATCTGAAGCCATTAGTTAGCTGCGATGGAGAGTAATTGCTGCCTTTGTATCGGGCTACCACTTTGGTTGTTCAGTTGACAGTGTAGTCGGTAACGGGGTGACATTATTCCATGATTTGTTATTTATAATTACCTTAATTGTTGTGTTTATTATAACTACCTGACTAATTTATGTATCGACCTGTTAGTTGAATTTACCAATTTTAATATAATAATAAAATAATATTAAATCAAGATAAACCTTCAACAATGTTGGGTAATCAAAAATAGGAAGGGGCAGATCTAGGCTAATATTGGAGAATGAATTAAAATTGATATTATTCTATTTATCTCAACATTATTGAATATAATTAATTTTATCTCTTTCTGTATTCATTTCACTTTATGTTCCTCCGTTCAATATAAAAACGTTTTTTAACTTTATTTGTCAGAGTATTACCCCATATCGGATCACTGTTTTTTTTAATCGGTAGGTACAATATAGTCCTCTTTCGTTAAGGGTTAATGAAAAGTGTAACGTCCAGAGAACCAAAATAAAAAATGTTTCTGGAAGCTATCCATCACACGTCATTTCCATGTACACTATGGTCACGCATCATCTGTCCAATCTCGTTACAGGGTTTTTAATTTTGAATCACTCATGTGACAACGAGAACAGATTCTTACTGCATCCACGATAATGATGTTAAACAATAGTTTAGCTCGGGAAATCAAAAGCATGCTATAGTATAATTGGGTCATGATTAAATATAACCAAAAAAAACAATGTTTGGTTTTGGTTACGAGGAAATTCAACCTAAGGTTTGAACTCCGGAAAAGTACTAACCAAATACAAGGGAATCGAGCCGTTATGGAGGATAAGTACTCATTAACCTACCTAATTAAGGAGACGCAACTACAAAGCGGGTCATTTGTTGCCAAACGGCTGTGAAGCCTGCCGCAAAGGTGGTTCAGTGACACTGCTCACTGATGGAACCAAAGATATAAATCTATAGATACGCCCTTACCGTAATGAGACCGCACCATTTTGTTTTCACACGAAATGAGTGAGCTCACCCATTTGGAATCAGTATGCCTCTACCTACACACAGTGATAGCCGGACGTGGTCTGTGTTAGTATTTCTTACGAAAGTTCGTGCATAATGTTTGCTTGCACACTAAAAGGTATGAATAATAGTTTGGTTTATTGGCAAAACCAGTGTGCGTGCGTCGGCATTACTGTTAACACATCTAAAGGCAATGCCGCGGTTTTTGGTGTCAAGGCACATCTAACAATTTAAATCTTTGGATGAAGCTGCTGCTAGTTTACCTATTCTTAAATCGCCCATGTGAAAGAGAGAGGAAGTCAATCGGCCTTTTACATCTATTGTATTGCCGTGGAGTGACTACAGTAGAATGATGCCCCTCCACTCATGCCCGTGGATGCAGTAAGAATCTGCCAAGGGATACTGCCGGCAGTTTGACGGCAGCGGCTTTTCGTGTACTAACTTCTCGTACTGCGCTCGCCAACCCGCCTGCCAAGCGTGGCGAATATGGCAACAACCCCCTCATGATCTTTAAGATCCATGAGGGAAGCCTATGTCCAGTGAACGTGGACAGCAATCAGCTAAGTTGATCTATTTTATTAGGATGCCGGCAGCAGAATGTTGCCCCTCCTCTTGCTCGTGGATGCAGTAAGAATCTGTTCTCGTTGTCACACGAGTGATTCAAAATTAGAAACCCTGTTACGAGATTGGACAGATGATGCGTGGCCATAGTGTACATGGAAATGACGTGTGATGGATAGCTTCCAGAAACATTTTTTATTTAGGTTCTCTGGACGTTACACTTTTCATAAACCCTTAACAAAAGAGGACGTAGACTAGTGAACGATCTTTTCGAGGAGAACACAGCATAAAACAAGAATTAACAACCCTCGTTAAAACAATACTAAAACAATTATTAGAATGCAAAAACTAATATCCTAAACAAATGTTTTTAAAAGTAAAAAAATATTGTTTTTCAGCAACTAGTCTCTATATCGAAGAGAAAAAAATAATAATAATTAATAGTTCCGAAGCTACGCCCATAACTATAAAACTACACAACTATAACATAAAACTATACAGTCTGGTTACACGTAAAGAGCGTAGCGATAATATATAGCATCTTAAATTAGTACCTATCTTCATTGAGATTCTGTTTACTGAAGAGATCGTTAGGTGTGCGCTGACACCATAAACTGTGATAAGTATTGTCTATAAATGTGTGTTAACAATAATGCTCACGCGCACTGGTTTTGCCAATAAACCAAACTGTTATTGTCACCTTTTATTGCGCAATCATATTGCACGTACTTTCTTGAAAAAATAACACAAACCACGTCCAGCTAGCACTGTGTCTAAAGTTACACTCCACAAACCGGCGTCGTTTCATTATGGTAAGAGCGTATCTAACGATTTAAATCTTTGGTTTACAGTTGTTTCAAAACGACACTCCAAATCAAACAAAAACCATAATTAAAATTGCCCGCTTCAGATGACACGCTACATAGAAATTAAAGCGACAAGGACTTCACTTGATTGTTCTAATTGTAATAATTAGTCATTATTATTTTTAAAGGGAAAGATAATTAATGATTTCGGTCTCTTTTTCGCTTCTTTCTCCCAACGGAAAAAAGTTTTCTGATGCGAACGAGTTCATTATGTTCATTATTTACCTTGATTTTCTTTTGTAATTTGACATTTCTATCCGGCCGTTGGGTTCAAATGGCTAATTTCAACGGCATCCACAAATTATTGATCACTGCCTCCACGCAAAATAGGTAAGTAAGTACAGTCTATAAGCAAATTCGTTGTTAAAATACCAGGCGACCATATTAATACAGGAGGCTCAAAATGTCCTTTGATGAAAACTCAATGAAAATAAATTACGATTTAAAATCATACAAACCAACTAAATTTCTTTAAATTTTCTTCTTACTTTGCATATACCACCTATACCAGGAGTGCAGAACTATAAAGGTAATAAGCACTGACTTTGAACGTCTTAATAGAATTTTGATATCATAACCTGACAGGGTACAAGCCTATTTTCTACATCTTCGATTCTCCATGGGGAGACATCGTAGACGTCACATTATCCCGAGTGAGTGACCCGACAAGCGTCACACATCACTGCACTGAGATAGTAGAACTAGATCGTATATTTGAACTAACTATCTATTAATATGCCCACAGTAAATAATATGAAAGTTGCCTCTCCTCTCTTGCCCGTCGATGCAGTAAGAATTTGCCAGGGAATCGGGCCCATATTTTGGCAGAAACTATTTCATTGTTAATTACTATATTTGTTCTTCTACCTCTATATTCTAATTCGAATTTTTATATTCTTATTTTTAGCTAAAAATAAAAATATTCAGAACCCTTTTCACTTTCTAAATTGACTTACCTGATATAATAATTATCATTTCACATATGTCACATTTCGACAGATTTTTTTTTTGTTTTAATCGGATTAATATTCAACGTTATAAATTACGTAAGTAGGTAATCCCCGTATTTAGCTAAATAAATAATTAAGAACCTAATATTAGTACCTACAATTTATGAAACCTATAGCTGTCTATATAGCTGTCTAACACATTATGTTATTACGTCACTACCGGGGGCCACTTGCACGCGACATGTACATAGCGCGGGTATGGCACACCGCCCGCGCCCGAATGGTACACTTTCTTCGGACTTAATTATGTGTGGTGCGAGTTACAAGAGTTGATATACAAGTTACATTATATTACATGAATTATGACATATAATAATGTTTATAACGATGAAAATTATGGGATTCATATCATATTAGGTAACATAACTTTATGCAACAGGATAAAAATATCACTACGTAGTATAAAACAAAGTCGCTTCCCGTTTATCCTATCCCTATATTTTCTTAAATCCTTAAAACTACGCAACGGATTTTGTTGCGGTTTTTTTAATAGATAGAATAATTCAAGAGGAAGATTTTTATGTATAATACATGCATAATATAGTAGAGATACACTGATAATTTTAAAGGTTTCTAATATTATGTCGTAAATGAATATTATTTGCGCTTACATTGGAAACGCCGACTGAACCCTACGAGATATGTAGATCGAAGTAATGTACTACAGTATTGAACACCTTAAAAAGGTCTACAAAAAAGTCCGCGATGGTATATCTCTTAGGGATAACCCACAATAACCATTTTTTATCCTTTACTTTTTACGAGAAATAATGGCTTATTTACGAAGCGATTTATAGCAATACAGCATTAATCCTTATTCAATTACATACGTACTTAAAAATTGTGCATTTAATAAATATTAATATGGCCCCTTACAGCATGTAAGTGCGAGTGATGTCTATAAGTTTTTTTTCTCTTGTCTTTCAAACAAAGATGGTGTAAATATGTATCCAAATAAGTTTCTTTAACATCTTGAGTAATATAATTTAAATAAATACCTTACGAGTTAAAACTCTCGCGCGACAAAATAATTACAGCGGTGCGGGCGTACGTCTAACTCCTCTGTAGTTACAGTAAATTCTAAGTCGAATTTGTATGGATACGATTTTAAAGTAACTATTTTACAAGACTTTTTCAAGTGCTCACACACTGAACCAATATCGCGTCCACGTGAGTAAATCAGCGCCGCAACCGCATAGCTCGCTTGCTATGTGAATGCGGTAATACTGAGGCAGAGTTCATTTTTTGACCCCACGCAGCATTGTTTATATGCTAGAACTTTTACATCATACTTAGTACACATAATTTTTCGTTCGACGAGCTCTGTGGCGCAGCGGGCGAAGGTCCGCCTGCGACGCAAGAGGTTGCGGGTTCGATTCCCGCCTCGGGACAAATGTCTTTACGACCTGCAGATATTTGTTCAGGATGTTCTGGGTGTTTTTCTATATATAATAAAAATATCTATCTATGTAGTATAATGTATTAAGTATATCAGTCATCTAGTACCCATAACACAAGCTCTGCTTAGCTTGGGGCTAGATGATGCTGTGTGATTTGTCCAGCATTATTTATTTATTTATTTATTATTTATTAATTTGATTATTTTATGCGTTTTCTGAAATGATATAATTTGTATGTGTTGTGTGTGTGTGTGTCAAAAATAAATGGATATTTTTTCTTTCTTTCATTTAAAATAGAGATTATCCGCAAGCTCTTATCGCTTGTGCTCAGTCAGTTAAATCAGTATCGGAACCCTCGCGTTGATTGCGTAACGAGAAAGAACAAACACACTGCCAACCGTATACATACCTATACTATGAGTGTTGTAGCACGACTTTTTAATTTAAACTCCCTATAATATTGTTCCGTATTGCCGTGGGGTGCCGGCAGTAGAATGTTACTCCTCTCATGCCCAAAAATGCAGTAAGAGCCTGATGAGGGATGCTTCCGAAAGATGGGCAGCAGCGTATTTTCGTGTATCAACATCCCGTACTGCGCTCGCCAACCCGCCTGCCAAGCGTGGTGAGTATGGTAAAAACCTGTCATGATCAGTACTTGCAGATCTAGAAGGAGGCCTATGTCCAGCAGTGGACTTCTTACGGCTGAGAGGAAGATGTTTAAGATCGTTCTAATCTAAACAATAGGGCGACTTATATTTTCTGCTTCTTGTAACCTCAATCTTTTACAGAACTCCATCAAAAAGTCCGAAGGGAGGTAAGGTCTGAGGTAGGTAATTATTTTTAAGATCCTAGCATCTTGCCTTTATATTTAGAAAAAAATAATCTTTGTAACTGAGTCTCTTCATCGGCCTCTCCTCTCTTGTCTGTGGATGCAGTGAGAATCTACCTAGAAATACCGCTGGAGATGGGCAGCAGCGCCTTTCCGAGTCTCAAAAACTATACTGGGATCTGCTGGACAAAGGCCTCCCTCATGACTTCACAAGTAGCTCTGTATTAGTTTTTCGTAAACTTTTGCGATCACAATCAATTATAATATAATAACATAAACATACTGTGTCTGTGAAACACACAGTCGAAACGTCGGGAATAATCAAAGGTATTACGCGATAAATTCCCGTGTTTATGTTATTATATTATAATAGGTTTGTATTGATACTCTTAACTCTTGGCAGGATCTTACAGCATCCACGGGCTAGACGGGCAGGGCAACAATCTACTGCCGACACCCAGAGCAATCCCCCCACGGCCCCCTACCCCGTAGCCCGAAAACTCAGTGATCCATACAATCCCTCATCTACAAATTAGCCCGTCGCTTCCTGGGCTATCTCGGGATAGTTTCTCGTTTCCGCATCGCTGTGCTATCGCGCGTTTGATGTCCCATGCCGAAACTTGTGATCTGATTAACTTTTAGATGAGACGGACCTTCTTTGAGGCGTGGGCTCAAATTGTTCCAGGTTTCCTTCTTGAAGCTCTAAAGACTATGTTCTTATGCTTGTACACATTGATAGTTTGTAAGTGAAACAATCAAAATCAAATCAAATCAAATATTTCTTTATTTTTCTTCACAAAGTAGGCTTATAAATATATTATTACATAGACAAAATGTATGTGTACTAAAGCTTATGAATGAAAAAAACATAAAATACGGATTCCAATCAACAAAATTTCTTTGAGGAGCGCGTGGATCACTGGGCTTGGTCTAGTCGATTACCGGACAGCCGGACGGCGAGCTACCCATTGCTCGGCGTCCGCAAGCCCGCGTCTACCGTGGCTGGTAGTCGGGGTCGGAATCTCGGCGGCTGGGGCGTGAGGACGTTCGTTCCCTCACGCAAGCGGCCTTCTACTACTATTCGCTAGCATTACCGCTTCGCAGAAGGAGACGAACGCCTGCCACTCCTCCTCGCTTCGGAGCATAGCCTGAACCAGGGCCTGGCGCGAGAGGTCACTGCCACCGATTGCCTCCACGAGGGTGGTAGATGTATAATAAAAAAAGACATGGAAATGTAACAAAAGCACAATCCCACAAACCAAACCCCTGTCATACCTGCAACACCAACGAGGTCACAGCATTCGGCATTCGGCTTGGTCGAAGCTAACAAAACACAAAGCATGAAATACGCCAAAAACTCGCGCAAAAACAAGCGAATCGAACCATCCGCTTTGAATGGTTCCTCGTTACGGCGTCATTATGTTTTTACAGCACCGCAACAGAACTACTGTGCACGAAATCAACAATATGTGATTTACTGACCCTAATTACGTAGGTTATCATTTGGATACAGTTATGGAATTTTTTATTATGTAAACGCGGCATGGACTTACGAGTAGATGTAAGTTCTGACATTTCATGTAGGAAATCATTGGGCAAATAGCACAGAGAGGTCAAATATGGGTTTTTTCTAATTATTTTACACTTAGAAAGACTTTTACATAGTTTTTTTTATCAAATTGTGAAAAGATTATTATTATAACGAAGCTAAGCCGTTTCGCGACAAAATATGTGTTCCCGCCTTTTTCACCTTCCAAAACTTTTTTCGTTTCACGGAAATACACAAAGTGCCAGGAGTCGGCTCTAGAAAGTACATAGTTTCTAATGTAACCCACTTTTTTCGTTTTTCTAACAAAAAGGTTTTATTATTTATGCTCAAGATACAACGTAACATTGTTATATCGTTTAATCGTTCCCAGTGCGTTAACATATTCGTGACTTTAAAAGGTGTCCCAACAAATCCACACCCAAATAAAAGTAAGTACCTAAAGTAAAAAAAAATATCACAGATTCAGAATCGTCTTCAGCAGGTCAATTTTACCCACTACTGAGTATACTCAGGATGCCAGTCGCCCATGATACTACCATGTCTTCAACCCACATAATGGAAGCGAGATCTAGATCGAGCGGATTGCGTCAGTAGACTGTTGCCTCTCATTTCTTGTAGATGCACTAAGAATCTGCTAAGGGATACCTCCGGAGCATGGGCAGCAGCGGCGTGTATCAACATACCACACTGCGCTCGCCAACACGCCTGCCAAGCGTTTTGTTTAGGCAAAACCCCTTATGATCAGTACTTGCATATCCATGAGGGAGCCTATATCCAGCAGTGGATGTCTTACGGCTGAGATAATTACTGAAAACTTTTACGATAACACTTTGAGAGTCAAACAATATACAAAGGGCTGTCTATTCCCGAGATGTTTTAAACGAGCCACGCCTTTCCATCAGTAGGTATTCAATCCGTGACCTTTACAAAAGAGACGTATAGTAATTTTCTCCCTTTAGAAAAGTCGGTAACTTCCAAATATGCCGTGTCAGATTGTTAGAGCACAATAGGAAAGTTTCCGGCGGGCGGGAATTTAAATAGAGATTCATTGTGCCTGCTTAGAAGTTACGCTGGCCCCTTGAGCGAGTAATTATTTAATTTGAGAGTTGTTAGGAACCTAAATATTTTAAAAACTGTTTTAAAACGTGCGACTTGGTCTCATCATCTCAGCCGTAGGACGTAGGTCCACTGCTGGACATAGGCCTTCCTCTTCTCCAAGTACTGATCGATCATGAGGGGCATTGCCATACTCGGGTTTGCGAGCGCAGTATGGCTAATGCCTGTATTATATACACGATATTCAGGGACCCTTACCCTAACTAAGAGTGGTGTAATAAGAGTTGACCGGTCGGACCCGCCTTGCTTGGTAGTTAGGGCGATTAGGGCGCCCTAACTACCGGGCCCTGAATATCGTGTAGTGTAATACAGCTTTAACTTGATCTATTACTAGGGTGAATTAGGCAATAATAAATGATGTCGTCTTCTACAACATCCAAACTATCCTTTCGGACTTTTCGCTGAAAGCATATTATTAAGACAAAAATTTGTAGCAATGAATAGAAGTGAAAGAGTCAGGTTGATTATTCGCTACATTCTTTCACTTGGAAAAAAAGTTTTCTCAAGCGAACGAATTTAATAATGTGCTTTATTCAATTTAAACGTGTTTATCTTTTAACAATATTTTTAGAAGTTATTTACTCTGATGAATAAACACCTTATTAACTTTTACTTTTAACCATAAGTTCAAAGTTAAAAAATTCGGAGGGGGGCTCCCATACAAAAAAAAGTGATTTGTTTGCCGTTTTTTGCTGAAAAAATCACAGAATATTTAATTGTATTTAAAAAATAAATAATGAAATTAAAATAAAATAAATATTTAAGGGGGCCTACAACAAACGTGATTTTAATGCCGTTTTTTGCTCGATATTAATAACGGCAACGGCGCTTGAAATATTCACAGACTAATGAAACGGAACCCTTCGTGTAAGAGTCCGACTCGCACTTAGCCGATTTTTTGGTTTAATAGTTTTTACCTGGTCAACAATCAGCAGACTAACGCCACGGTTGCGGCTGTCAAATGGCGCGCTCAATTTGCGGCCAGTTAATCGGCCGACTGACACTATTGTGCAACGCCAACCTTCGCATGGCATCAACTCAATTGCTGCGGTGACCCAGATCATCTTCTACGTTGCATTAATTTCTGAACTGAACTCATAAACTTTTATTAGTTATAGTTAAGTTAATAATGTATGTTTAAGTAGTTGTTAACACTAAGTTACTTATTTTCCTAAAGGGATTTTAACCCACCGCCTTCTTCTTGCCCTATGCTCTCTTTGAATCAATTGGTTGCCTGGAAGAGATTGCTTACAGCGATAAATCCGCCCGTTGAATTGCCCAAAATTGTTTTATTATATTTCTGTTTGTTTTTTTATACCTCGGTATATGTTTTTGTTATATGTGGTGATCAATAAAGTGTTATCTATCTATCTATAAACTCGGATATGGCTTTAGTTTTAATCCAAGGCGAAAAACGTGATAACCACCCGATGTAATATTAAATAGAAATAGAACAAAATTACAAATTATTTATTTACGACGCATAGGTAAATTAGAAATAAACATTAAAACAAAATAAAAATCTTATAAGATATAAATTGGTCACCAACTCAGCACACGTCGTGAGAACACGGCACTGATATTCAGTGGCGCCATAATTGCCCCACAAGGTGCAACACAAATTATCGGGTTACAGGCAGTAGAAAGTTGCCTCTCCACTCTTGCCCGCAGAAAGAATCTGCCAAGAGATACATATGTACCTCCAAAAGATGGGCAGCAGCGTCTTTCCATATATCAACATCCCGTACTGCGCTCGCCAACCCGCCTGCCAAGCGTGACGAGTATGTCAACAACCCCGTCTTGATCATGAAGCTCCATGAGGGAGGCCTATATCCAGCAGTGGTCGTGGACAAGCAGTCCTACGACTTATTTATTTATTTATTAAGACACACAATACACGATACAAGATTAACAATACAAGTAATAAAAAATAAGATTTAGACCTAGCTTGTAGCATAACTTTTGTGCGCACTGCATTAACAGCATGGCTGTGTCAAAAAAGTGGACATTATATGCTAAATAGTTCAAGAACATAAATATTTGACATCAAAATATATAAGTATTCATAAAAGAGAAAAAGATAATACAATTATGAGAAAAAATAATAAAAATAAAATAAAAAATATACCTACCTACTTAATCAATTGACACAAAGGCTACAAGACTGCCGAGAGCATCGCAAACCCCGTTGTTCAAATGGAGGATGTCCCACAGTTTTCGTAAATTTAGTTAAATTCCAACAGATAATGTCTTATACAATATTTGCCTTAGCTAACTCATTATACTGCCGACACATTCTTGACAGTGGGTTAAAATATGAGATATTATTATAAGTTAGCAAGGCAAATATGTTGCTCTGGTTTGCTCTTCGAGCACTGAACGTAATATTAATGGAAATATGCGATAATAATTCAGTTGAGTCTACTATATAATGTAATATCTTATAAAGGTACACCAGATCGAAGTAAGTGCGTCTTATCTCCAACGATTGTACATTAAACCTATGTAACCTATCAGCGTAACTTAAGTTAGAGCGACTAGGTTGATGACGGTAACCTAATAGTCTGAGACATTTCACTTGGACACGTTCGATAGCATAAATATGTACCTTGTAATTAGGTGGCCATAAATGGTGTTCTAAAATGCTTCTGACTACTGAGATGATTATGAAGAAATTGGTTCTAATCTGTCTCTAGCGTCTCTAGCTATGTTTCGAGACGTGAAAACCTCCAACTGGCTTTCACTGATTTAGACTAATTGAAAATAATGGTAACATTTTACATGAAAACGTTTTGGTGGGATGATATCCATGGCATATGCAAGTGCGTGCACTATACGGCCAGCGGCTAACGGCCACATGGGAGAAATAATTGGCCGCAGCGACCTGGCCACGTGGCCGGGCCGTACAGCGGAGCACTAAAAGCTACGGTGTCACAGACACACTTGCACATAGTGCTCAAACTTATATTATACTGTTATACTGTTGCGCCGAGCGCAAACGTAAACCAGTAAGTTCGCGAAAGATCCAGAAAGGACCGGTGTTTGTGCGGCCGAAGAGTCCAAGGTCACTCTTTATTGTTTTGAACACAAACAAGTGAAGTTTCTAGAAAAACCGGTTTTGAAACAATGGTGCGGGTAGTAAACAAAGTTATAAAAAGTTGTTTACTTGTTTTTTGTTGTCCTGTCTCTATTGTGTGTCAATCTAGAAACATCGGCTTCGAGAATCGTCTTTAGGTGGGATATAAATACGCGGATGTGTTTACCAAGCGGACAGTCTTTATTTGGCTACGGAAGCGAACAGTGCGATATATCGGAGCGACAGTAAAGTGAATACAGTGATTGTGTACAAGTGCTATAGTGTTCAGCGGATAGTGAACAAGTGTTATAGTGACGATCAGTGTTGTACGTGAAGAAGTGTTCCTTTGTGAATCTGCTGTGAGAGACTTATTGGTGTGGTCTGTAATTAAAGTGTTAATTTTGGTTTATTTGGACAACATTATGTAATCCTGAACCCCCAGCTCGTAACAATACGTATCCCTCTTTTGCGTCAGGGTTAAACATTTATTCACGCCCAACAGCTCTATCTCACGAGATAAAACTAGTCATAAAAACGAATGCAAATTACTATTCTTACTAAGTACCTGTTAATCTTCCGCAAAGTGTCTATTCAAGGTGGTTGGATGTGCTTACCTGAAAAAGGAATAAAATGTTATGAAAAGGAATAAGCAAGATATTAAATATCATTCGCTGAAACTAGTACGCCCTTTTGAACCTAATTGATATTGCATTTTACCGGAGTTTACCGGGTTAACAGGAGTACATGGGCGGAACGGTGGCCAATTACTGTAAGGGTTTTAAAAGTCAAAAATAAAATATATGCTGGACATTGCACAGCACCATCTAGCAATGCAAGCAGAGCTTGTGTGCTCACCAGACGGTTCACAGAATGCTTGTTTTTTAAATACATACCTCTAGATTTAAGTTAGGTATGCCTAACATAAATATTAGAGGAACACCTTTGTTAATACCTAATAATTATTTTTATTAATTTATAATATATTCTTCTTTGAACCAGCCAAACCGATTAATTTACATTTATTGATGCGAGCATATTAATTTTTAACGGCTAAAACGAATACAAAAGGTCAAATTCTTTGTTTAATTAATATCCTCTGACATTTCATTTTAACAGTCTCCTGCGACTCATTTTTTCAAAATATAAGTAATATTTTCAATAAATAAATGAAACTTTTTTTTCATAAATACTGCCATAATGTTTTTGTGTGAAAGAACCATCATAATTTATAAATGTTTCAAAATCAAAGTCAATAAGTATATATTTAATGCAGCAAAAAGCTCGAGAATGGTCAATTTACAAAAGAAGAACAAGACACTATAAATTAAATAAAGCACAGGGCGTGGGGTGCCGGCACCCCATGTTACCCCTCCTCTCATGCCAGTGGATGCAACAAGATCCTGTTAAGGGATACCTCCGGAAGATGGGCAGCAGCGTTTTTCCGTGTATCAAGAGCCCGTACTGCACTCGCCAACCCGCCTGCCAAGCGTGGCAAATATGGCAACTACCCTTCATGGAAATCCATGAGGGAGGCCTGTGTTCAGTAGTGGACGTTTAACGGCTGAAATTATGAAAGCGCATAATTTTAAAGTTTGCTTTAGAATACTTCATTATAAGTGCTAAATCAAAAGTGTTCGCGACCTCATCAATGCGTTTGCAACGTCATCAAAGGTTTCTCATTAAATACAAAAGCGGAGACACCGATACTTAGGTATGAAGTCAATCATGCATCTAGTTTGAATGTCTCTAGTAACCTTACTCTAGGTCGTTTTCACAAGCTGGACTGGTTTGCACCGTGTTTCGACAGGTTTGCCACCTCTGGACATTGACCTGCTATGACATTGTATCAATCGGACAGCCGTCGCAAACAGTTTGATAAATAAACAAAGCTATTTAGTAAATAAAATATGTATGGTATGATTCTGTTGATTAGATCATCAAAGGTTATTAAGGATGATACTTTTGTTTGTTTACATTATCGGCGCTCAAAATTTTTGCTTTTTACCCACGACGAAAATGAGAAGTTTATTTTTAAAACGTAATATATACAATTTACAGTTAAAATGCAAAACGTTTTGTGAACTGTTACGTAACCAACATTATCAAGTTAGCATTTAACTAAAGAATGTACATATTAAAAGTAAAAAACAAAATAAACAGAGAAATAAAAGAATAAAGGCTCTTAAGAATCAACGTTTAAGTCAGGTGAAGAGTTGTTTGTTTGTGCACACAATCATGTACCCATTAATCTTAAAAACGGTTTGACTTATGTATGTACATATGTACACTTAGTTTCCTATACAGATTTTATGATAACATCAGAGATGCTTCCTAAATGGGTATCGTGGTGCAAATCTCACAGAGGGCACTGTGATTTTTCATTAACAATAATTTTGTATTCTTTTATTCTCATCTTGTCTTACCTACACTTCCTTATTAGCCCTCGTCTACTTACCAGTATTGTATAGGTGCTGGGCAAGCCTAATCTATTATCCAAGTTCCAAATATTTTTTGTATTGTATGAATCATCTATGTATGATAGATGTAAAGGCCTTATTAGAACCCTTACTTCATTTATTGACCTAGAAAATACACATAAAATACCATAACATCAAATAGAAATTATAAAATATAGTGCAAAGAAAGATTATTTATTATATACATATGTAAATAACATAATTCTGTTCTTTTCAAAGGAAACCAGACTCGAGTTGTCCAAAGAAAAAGCAAACATTTAAAGCAAAATAGAACTGTTTTGTTCTACACACTACACACACACAGTATGTTTACCCAAAGTTTCGATGTACCACCCCGCTTTCCCACAGGATCAAAAGGGACATTCCTCAGCATTTAATTCACAATAAACACGTCCCTAGAACGGTTTGATCAATACATTCGGTCCATTAAGCTAAACGGAAACTAAACTAATCCTAGTTTAAACCCTGTTTATAAATTACGGTGCAGGCGCTCAACATTGGAGGGGCTTACACGATAACCCTTCTACACTCGACTCAACATTGTAGAGAAAATGGCATCTGTATTATATCTTTGTTTTAAGACGGAGTTTTAAGCGACTTTTATATTTTCCCAACTAATTTTGTTTTATTTATAGCTGAGGAGGTGCATTTTAGAAGATGGTGTGTCTCTACCAAATAAGTCTAAATGTAGCATGACATTTGAGACTCAAAACATGTCCTTCAAAGTGTAAACATACATTCGGTTTGCTTTTGAATCACACTAGCTCACTGTCTTGCATCGCCACCTACCGGTCCAAAGTGAAAGATATTTTTAAATCGCTCCAGTAGTTTTCGAGTTGGTATACAGATACTTAATCTTTGATACAAATCTCGAATATAATAATACAAATATATATATGTATATGTTTTTTTTCTCTCACTTAATCAAAGCAATATCCAGGATTTGAGACGCTCTTTTAAGTATCTATATATTAACTGTGCTAGAGATAACACGTAGACATGGAAAAGCTACCATATTATAGTAAACGTCATTCGTCATTGATAATTTTTCATAGTTTCTAGATATTTCAGGACCCTTAAGATAAATCAGGTTAGTTTCAGTTTCACAAAGTGGTTTTATTTCAAAACCGTTAAAGGCTAATGCTTTTCTCTGCTTGATATTAAATGATCTTATCTGAGAAATCAGGCGTTTTTTCTTCAAGAAGACGTTTTTGTATGGTAAACAACAGTTTTAAAACCTTAAAAAACCTAGAGTTATAAAATGTCCGGTCTTTTTCAGAATATACGAAGTTCGCATTCCCAACACTAAGCTCGTACCGGGGTTTTGTTTATGAAGGTAGATGGAGATAAAACATGTTTAGGTTAAAACATAGAATTTGCTCTACGTTACGAGTTCTGCTTAAAGTTTAAAATGAGTTTTATGTGAGTGGGCAACATTTTTATCGCGGAAAATGTCTTCAGGAATTTTCTTGTGAGGATGTAGCATTTAAATAACTTAGCCTAACGGAACACTTGTTTGTATCAGAGATGTTTTAAACAAGAACCAGAGAATACAAAGCTGTCATGGCTTTACACAGTTTTTTATTAAAAAAAATTATATTAAGTAGGTAAGTACACTAACTTTTGCTTTTGCTGCTTAACAATTTCTAAAAGTGTATTT
The DNA here is from genome assembly GCA_963082625.1 of Pasiphila rectangulata. Classification (NCBI taxonomy): domain Eukaryota; kingdom Metazoa; phylum Arthropoda; class Insecta; order Lepidoptera; family Geometridae; genus Pasiphila; species Pasiphila rectangulata. The sequence continues at coordinate 17,571,306 of OY720251.1, read as the reverse complement.
AAATCACCTAGAAATATTGACAAAAAACTGTTTTCAACCACCATTTTCCCAAAATGGTCAATGGCCAGTGGCAAACATAACATTTGGAAAAGACACATCAAAAAGTAACAGGAATTAAAATTCAATCTTTGTTAAATTACCAAACATTAACATCTTGTTTAAAAATAATTTTATTTATTTATTTAACACTTTAACACACAACAATTGTGTAAGGAGGACTTGATGCTAAAACATTATCTGCCAGTCATCCTGGGCATAATAATTTTGTGACAATATAACTCGTGCTCGTAGATTACTTTAGAAAAAAACATTTTTAATACGACTAAATCACGTGACAAGGCGAAGGCCCATCTGATGTTAATCTTTACTATCTACGATACCGCGGTGATCACGATCACTAAGCACGTGACCAACGCTGCATTGCATTGCGCCCGTCGCCCTGAGACATATGCATTTGACGAGCTCTGTGGCGCAGCGGGCGAAGGTCCGCCTGCGACGCAAGGGGTTGCGGGTTCGATTCCCGCCTCGGGACAAATGTCTGTACGATCTGCAGATATTTGTTCAGGGTGTTCTGGGTGTTTTTTCTATATATAATAAAAATATCTATCTATGTAGTATAATGTAATAAGTATATCAGTCATCTAGCACCCATGACACAAGCTCTGCTTAGCTTGGGGCTAGATGATGCTGTGTGATTTGTCCAGCATTATTATATTATTATATAGAGTTGTAAGGTCTCATGTACCCGTAATTTCACGGGCATACAGACATTACTGCTTGGCGGCAGATTTGGTTCCTATGGTAGTAGTACTTCCCCGGATAAACTCTTCACAAAAAGTTCTACTACACGTACTACCAAATTTCTAGGTAAAACTAAAACGACTAGACTATTGCTAGACGGAGCTGTCACTAAATGTCCTGCATGAATTTTACTTGATGGTCTGCTTAGAGGTTGCGGCTTCGATTCCCGTCTCGGGACAAATGTCTGTACGATCTGCAGATATTCGTTCAAGGTATTGTTAGGGTGGGGCGCCGGCAGTAGAATGTTGCCCCTCCTCACATGCCCGTGGATGCAGTAAGAGTCTGCTAAGGGATACCTCGGAAAGATGGGCAGCAGCGTCTTTCCATATATCAACATCCCATACTGCACTCGCCAACCCGCCTGCCAAGCGTGGTGAGTATGGCAACTACCCCTCATGGAGATCCATGAGGGAGGCCTTTGTTCATTAGTGGACGTTTTATGGCTGAAATGATGATGATTGTTAGGGTATCTATGTAGTTTAATTTATTAAGCACATTAGTCATCTAGTACCCATAACACAAGCTCTGGAGCTAGATGATGCAGTGTGAATTGTCCAGTATTATTTATTTATTGAACACAGCGTTCAACTGAGCATCAATAACTAACAAATGCGCAGTACACAAGTCAAGTCCAGACGTCCCTAGCAGTGCATCGGTGAGCGGTCTCAATTGAGGATGTGTTAATATTTGAGCGCGGAGACGACGCCTACTGTTTGTATTATGATATTCTTAGACATGCACAGCTAGTAAACTGTTATGTAGTATTAAGGCCTTTGCATCTATTATAGATGATTTATGCAGCGTCAGCAACTGGTAATCATGCTGTACGGGACGCTGCAGTGCCTGGGACATTGTTTGATGGATTAGAGGCTTGCCCAGCACCTATACCATCCTCTCAGCTTAGTCAGCTGTTAGTCAGAGGAAAGAACAGGTCAATACGTCTGAAAGCTAACTAAACCGCGGGTTTCCTTCACCGTTAAAGCACGTGTTAAGCGAAATTCGGGGGTACATACCACACGGCCAACACGGCTTAGGATCCACACTAAGTCAATGATTATCGTGGTTCCTGATGTCCTTCTCGAGTACAAGTTACAAGCGTAGCATTCTACGCTTCATCTGTCAACCAGTCACTTCCGAACACAAACAAGCCGTGATGAGCTCCGGCGCAGACCCTACTTAGTCCTAATTCGATAATAACTTACAAACTGCGCAGAAGACAAGGAGGCAAACCACAGTGATCATAGCACCGCAAACCGAGTGATGGAATCATCGCGACACCGTTTGGAATGCCAAGGTTTCAAAACTCTAGACACTCATAGTTCAATAGATGAGGTTTCATTATTTAGATTGAAAAATTAAACGCATAATAATAGAGACAAAAGATTAAAATAATATGTCTTTATTACAATATATAATTTTTGACATCTGTCATTTTGGACGTCTGTCAAAAAATTCGATTTTGAACTTGAAAATTCAAGTTAAATTAGCATTTACAAGGATACGGTTTATTTTTTTGTAAATTTTAAACTGGATCTACTGAGAGTAAAAACAGGTAAAAATTCTCACTAGACCCAGACTGGATCTGTTGACTGGATCTACTGAGAGTGATCCATTATTTCGGAGATAAGATACAAAAGATCCATAAAAGCTTAAACAAAACATTAATGAACTTAATTTACATATTAGAATAACTACAGTACAATATTAAACATACCTAAATGTACGTTACCATGATGAATTCTTAGGATATTAGTTCCATCCAGCGTTTGAACGTGTCACTTTGTATAAGCATATAAGATAGACTAGTATAGACAAATAACCCGTAGAAGGGCCACTAGGGTCCATGAGTTTTCACAATCTATAGATACTCGCTAGCGACTGTAGTTAAAAAAATGTATGAAAACTTGTACAGCGCCTCTAGCGGATATTTAGGTACTAAAATATGCAGTGAACTATACAACACAGCGACTGTAGTTTGGGCTTCATTTGCTTAGAATTTGGTAGCATGAGTTACAAATCTGACAGATGTCATAGTAACGTACTATTACTGGCTTATTAACCACGGCATCCAAATGCTCTGTACTACTGAAGTAACGTGAAAACTCATGGTAGATACACAGATAACTAAATAGTCCATTTTAATTTAACTTCAAATCGTACCCAATATATTTTCCAAGGGGAATTTTTATCTTGAATAATGAATACCGTAACTAGTTACGTTGTTTTTAATTAAAATATAAGAGAGTTGTGTACAACGGCTATTTAATTTCTTTTCTCAGAAAATGAGCATTTTTTTTGTTAAATTAATTTAAAAACAGCCTCAGAAGCCTGATGAATAAAAAATTCTGTGAAAAATATATAAATAATCTTTTTCAATGAAAATACATCAGGTAAAATAAAAAACATAGTGACTGGTTTAATTATCATCCATCCAATGGTCTTAGTTCAGGAACTCCCAAGATCATGAGATGGTTCAGGATCATGAAGATCCATAGAGAAGTATGATCGGCAGTGGACGTGGACAGCACTCCTTCGGCTGATGATGATAATGATGATCCGCCTCGATCCTGCGCAAGTCCGATCCATCATCTTTCCGCTACTTTATCAAAGTAATCATCATCATTATCATCATCACAGCCGTTGTGACGCCGTTGGACGCCGTTGTTGACGCCGTTGGACTTTGTCCAACGTCCCAACGTCCAACGGCTTCGCTTTCCTCATTGATCACTATATACTGATCAAGAGGTGTTGTTGCCACGCTTGGCACGGGTTGGCAAGTATAAAAGTATATAATTCATCATTTCAGCCGTAATACGTCTACTACTTAACAAAGGCAAATGGATCTCCATGAGGGGTAGTTGCCATACTCGCCACATTTGGCAGGCGAGTTGGCGAGTGCAGTACGGGATTTTGATACATGTAAAAACGATGCTGCCCATTTGCCGGAGGTATCCCTTAGCAAGATCTTACTGCATCCCCGGGCATGAAAAGGAGGAGTCCTTTTCATGCCCGGGGATGCAACATTAACATTTTACTGCCCATGGCACTTTGGTAATACTAAAACTAAATTGCATTTCAAAGATTAAGAGAATAGCCGAGAATTGGCATCCAATCAGTTACGTTCTAACTTTCGGACAGGTGTAAAATCAATGAGATTTGCTCGATCGAATACTGGCTAATAACCGAGCTGAAGTGGTCGCACGCATGCGATAAATGTGCTGGTACATTACACATGTGGCCTTGAGATTTACAAAGCACACCACAATCATATTAAGTAAGGCCTTTGCATCTATTATAGATGATTTATACAGCGTCAGCAACTGGTAATTATGCTGTACGGGACGCTGCACTGCCTGGGACATTGTTAGATGGATTAGGTTTGCCCAGCACCTATACCATCTTCTCAGCTTAGTCAACTAATAGTCAGAGGAAAGAACAGGTCAATACGTCTGAAGCTAACTAAGCTGCGGGTATCCTCAAGATGTTTCCTTCACCGTTACAGCACGTGTTAAGTGTGCACATACATTTTTCAAGAAAGAAAAATCCATTGGTGCACGGCGGTATCGAACCCACGACCTTCGGATTGAAAGTCGGGGGTACATACCACTCGGCCAACATGGCTCACACAATCATATTAACTAACACTGAAATGAACTAATTGCCGTGAGGCAGTAGAATGTTATGTCCTTTCATGCCCGTGGATGCAGTAAGAGCCTGCTAAGTGATACCTCCGAAAGATGGGGAGCAGCGTCTTTCCGTGTATCAACATCTCGTACTGCGCTTGCCAATCTGCAAAGCGTATGAGTATGGCAATTAACCCTCATGGAGATCCATGAGCGACGCCTGTGTTTAGTAGTGGACGTTTTACGACTGAAATGATGATGATGATGATGAAATGAGCTATCTTACAGAAGTTATCCGACTACTTCAAGCCTCGTTCTGTGGAAACCTGGTAGTCCGCCACTGAAGTCCGATAGACGCGGCGCTATCGAAGAACTAAATGTAGACTTCAGATTGTTCTAGAGAGTTAAGTTCCCGCTTTAGTGGTGGCGCCGACTCTATTCTAAACGTCAAAATCAAAAAGTGTTTATTTATACGGTCTTAAAGGCGATACGGAGATGTCAATTTACAAAGGAAAAACAGGGAAAAACAGAACAGTTTATTCCTCTTCTTCTTTTACGGCTTTTAGTGTTTGGTTTTGCACGATTTTGCAATTGTCAAATAATCCTATTCATCTAATTTAATCTTAGACGAAATAAATCTCTTGTCTAAGAATTTATTAGTGTTCATATTATTAACCGACGACAAAAAAGAGGAGGTTTCTCAATTCGACCGTGTATATTGTCTTTTTTCCCCATGATCATGGCGGATTTGCCATTTCCCTTTCTGTCACCCGCTAAGTCATTTCACGTGGTATATAGATGGTCATACTTTTTTTAAAGACGATTTTTTTATTCCATTTATTCCATTGCAAATGAGTTTTTGGATTCTTCGCTGTATCTACAGTATGAGATGTCTTGCCGAATTTCATAGTTCTAGATCTACGGGAAGTACTCTATGAATTTTTATTCCTTTGAGGATGTCGAAACAAGGGTTTTTTGCGGCATAAACGGTCGTATCTTGTTTTCAGGTTAACTTAGAATATGTTTTTTACACAGCTTAAAGACACTGTAGATTTGATTTTATGGTTCTAATTTTAACTCGATATTTACACGTTTATAGGCCGTGGGGTGCCGGCAGGCCGTGTGGTGGCGGCAGTAGAATGTTGCCCTTCCTATCTTGCCCGTGGATGCAGTAAGAGCCTGCTAAGAGCTACCTCCGGAAGATGGGCAGCAGCGTCATTCCGTGTATCAACATCCCGTACTGCGCTCGCCAACCCGCCTGCCAAGCGTGGTGAGTATGGCAACTGCCCCCTTATGGAGATCCATGAGGGAGGACTGCGTTCAGTAGTGGACGTTTTATGGCTGAAATGATTTACACCTTATTGAGATAAATGGTCATATAGGGTCTTACTTAACAGACCGACAGACGGACAGACAGACGGACAACAAAGGGATCCTATAAGGGTTCCGTTTTTTCCTTTTGAGTTACGGAACCCCAAAAATAACCAAGGTAATCTAAGTATCATAATATATCAACTGTTTCTAACGCAGGTTTCAGTATAAAACAGCCACTTGAACGTATTGCTTACAGCAGTTATAACAACTTATTACGCGATGCGGACCATTAAACGCAGTAAAATGACAAATACCCTGGTTTATTGCGCGCAGCGTCATAAAACTGCACTGCCAAGGACTTGTAACGGTAATGTGAAGCCAGTAGTGATGTTCTGGGTTTTCAATTCAACTAAGATTTTTAACCGATTTCAAATAGGAGGTTCTGAATTAGACCATAAGTTTATTTAGGGTATCTTTCAGAGTACACGCTTCCACAATAAAATTCCTAAAGAAATCCGGCATTAATCTAGCAATAAGTTTAAAAAAATAATAAAATTTAAACTTTACAATAAAGCTTACTAAAAATATCAGATTATCTAGAAGACAAAAATGCTTGGAATGTTTGCTCCAATTCTGAAACAACTAAAAAAATATTATTAAAAAGAACTGTAATTTCTAATCGCTTTTTATCACAGTGCTTAAAACACGGTAGCGAACAGATTCATTCATGTGCCTTATTTCCTGTTAAGATAAGATTAAATATGTTTTTTTTATTGTAAGTTGACATGTCTATGTTTTGTAATTGTATGGATGTAAATGATGGAAATAAATGAATTAGTTTGAATTTGTATGTTTGACACGCGATTACTCCACCAGTTATGAAAGAAAAATCCATACATATTGGCAAAGATGTTTTTTTTTATTAGATGCCAGGTCATGTTTCAGAGGTGTTCCCATTTTCGAAAACTCGATTCCGATGTCCCTCATGGATCCCCAAGAGTAATTAAATAATTGTAATAGTAGACCGCCGTGGGGTGCCAGCAGTAGAATGATACCCCTCCTCTCATGCCCATGGATGCAGTAAGAGCCTGCTAAGGGATACCTCCGGTAGATAAGCAGCAGCGTTTTTCCGTTTATCAACATCCCGTACTGCGCTCGCCAACCCGCCTGCCAAGCGTGGTGAGTATGGCAACTACCCCTCATGGAGATCATGAGGGAGGCCTGTTTTCAGTAGTGGACGTTTTACGGCTGAAATGATGATGATGAACTAGTAGAAGGTTAGTTGAGGTTTACTTGGTTCGATGCGGCCACCACACTAGTCATTGTTTACCAATAGCTTGTAATGGCAGCTCGTTATAGCACTGAATGTCTGAATCAATAACGGTATCCAGTGCAACCTCACTGAACCCAGTTTATAGGGTCTCGTATAATACCAGCTGGAACCTCCGAGACTATCGCTATTGGCCGGTTGTAACACTCTTTGATTATTTGTGGCAACAATGGAGGCGCCTTGGCGATTTCGACTGCGCTTTAGTAGGAAGTTAGTTTTCTCGTTCAATTATTTGTAGAGTTTTAATTCAAAATACAATATTTGAATCCAAATTCACTTTATTTTTACACTAAGTCAAAGTTTAATTAATAATCTTTAACGAGAGTTTTATGACACGGTTTGAACATACCAGTAACTTTCCAACTCCAAAGAATTAGTTTAAGAATTTCACTCGCGTTTTTAATTATACTGAAGAATTCTGTAGGGGCCACCCACTGGGTGCTGGGGGCTCGGTGATAATGGCCAGGTCATAAATCAAGACTGACTCACAGTTTTTATAACAGATTCCCCTGTCAAATTAAGATGAGAGTTAAAAAAATTGTTTCGTGAAACAAAGAAAACTGGCTAGACAATTTTTTGCTAATCACGCCTTAATTAATTGTGTTTTTAGGTTTTTCTTATATTATTTCAGGGCGATATTTAGATACTTATATATATTTAGTTGCCGTGAGGTGCCGGCATTAGAATGTTACCCCTCCTCTTATGCCCGTGGATGCATTAAGAGCCTGCTTAGGGATACTTTAGGAAGATGGGCAACAGCGTCCTTCCGTACATCAACATCGCAAACTGCGCTCGCCAATCCGCCTGCCAAGCGCGGTGAGTATGGCAACTACCCCTCATGGAAATCCATGAGTGAGGCCTGTGCTCAGTAGTGGACGTTTTACGGCTGGAATGATGATATATTTAGTAAGGATTTTTCCGTAGGCAGTAGAATGTGGTCTCTCCTCTCTTACACATGGTGCAGTAGGAATCTGTATACATCCGGAAGAGAAACAGCGTCTTTCCGTATATCATCATAACGTACGGCGCTCCCCAGCCCGCCTGCCAAGCATGGCGAGTATGGCAATAACCCTTTCATGAGAGATTAATGAGCGAGGCCTATCTTCAGCAATGGACGTGGATAGCATTCCTACTGCTAAGATGATGATGAGTTGGGATTAGATAGATAGAAAATAGAAAGTGCTTTATTGCGCACCCTAAATAAAAATATAACAAGAGAAAGGAAACACTGAACATAGATTGTCAATTAGCAGCCTGATTCCTTTAAGAGCGATCTCTACTAGAAAACTTTTGAAAGGACTGGATTTGTATAAAACCTTAGAAACTCAAATTCAAAGTCAATAAGTATTCATTAAAGAACTTAGTACTTTGTAGACTTTCGCGGTCAATGGTGAGTTCACCCCTGACCACGAGGGCGGCAAGGCACTCGAAACGACGGGGAATAATAAGACGAATTAATTACGCGATAAAGTCCCGTCAACGTTAAACAGTAAAGAACTTCTTAGAAAAGTAAATTTACAAAATAAAACAAAACACTTTTAAATTGAATAAACCACATAGTTGAATTCGTTCGCTTCAGAAAACTTTTCTCCAAGTTTTACACATTATATTATGCATGTGCTGTATTTCGACAGTGTATCTACGTATAAGAGTGTACAAGTTTATCTTCATCATTTCAGCCATATAAAGTCCACTGATGAACACAGGGCTTGATTTTCGTGGGGGGTATTTCCCATACTCACCACGCTTGGCAGGCGGTCTTCATCATTTCAGCCTTGAAACGTCCACTGATGAACACAGGCCTCTCTCATGGATTTTCAATAAAACAAGAATCAGTCCGACACGCCAAATCACGAGGTAAACAGAAAACCGTCTACAAGAGGAAAACTTACTGAGAACACATGTAACGAGCACCAAACGACACGTCCGCACCGCACAAGAGACAGATAAGACTGACTTTTGGCCACACAGCGTGCACAGTGTGCACGTGCCCTATGTTCGTTATCTGCGACCAATAACGTGAAGTCTATGATTTCCCTAATAATTTGTCTTCGCGAACAGACTATAGATTTGTTACTTTAGAACTCCGTAGTTTATAAACCGATTTGGAAAATTATTTTTGAGATCGAATAGATACATTTCCATATAGGTCCCATTTTTTATAAGCCTGCGCTTGCAGTCTCCAGCAGCCACACTGCAAGAGGCCCGTTTAAGGATTAAAGAGTTTGGTGTTCGGTGTTGCCCGCTACCGCTCCACTTTTACGCCATAGACCAGCAGACGCCCTGCTATTGCGACATACCTGACCTTTTATATTTTTAATACTCAGCAACGCAAGGCCTGCCATTATCATCATCAATGAGCCTACTCGATTGCAGTAGAATGCCCTTTTAATCTGCGTAAATTAAAAATAAATACTGCGCATCACGCGCGTACAATAATTGCGCAGAAAAACATGGCGTAAAATGAATTGAAAACCTTATCAAAATTTTCGACTTTGGTGGGGTTTTGATCAGGTTTTGTTAAATGCTCTATAAACGTGGCTTAACGCCATTAAAGTTGCAAACTATGGCGTAAAGTATTCGGTGTTGTCCGCTACCGCTCCACATTTAAAGACCAGTAGACGTCGTGAAGGAAGTGCCTATTGCGACATACATACATACATACATATAATCACGCCTTTTTCCCGTAGGGGTAGGCAGAGACCACTTCTTTCCACTTGCTACGATCCTTACATACATACTTGTTTCGCTTCGTCCACTTTCATTATTCCCTTCATACATGCTCTTCGGTTTAGGGTACTCTTGACCTGGCCTTTTTTCAAGACGTCCCTGATTTGGTCTTGGAACGTCCGCCTAGGTCTACCCCTTCCAACACTTTCATTCACACTCGCCTTATACACTTTCTTCGTCAATCGTTCTTCATTCATTCTCTCGACATGTCCAAACCATCTCAGCATACCTTTCTCAATTTTCGTCACTACATCTTCTTTCAGACCACAACGTTTCCTTATCTCACTATTTCTTATTCTGTCACTCAGTTTAACTCCTATCATACTTCTTAACGCTCTCATCTCAACTGCATTTATTCTGCTTTCATGTTTCTTCTGCCATGCCCAACTTTCACTTCCGTACATGAGTGTCGGAACCAACACTCCCCTCATGCACAGCCAAACGAGCCTTGTTAGACACCTTCCGACTGTTCATAAAGGAGTGCAAAGCTCCATTAACCATGTTTCCTGCATTCACTCTTCTTTCAATATCACTCTCACACTTCCCATCTCTTGTAAACTTTGAACCCAGATACACAAACTCATTCACCTGTTCAATTTGTTCACCTCCAATCACGATATTGCAGTCTGTTACTGCCTCATCTCTTTCAAACACCATCACTTTCGTCTTCTTTACATTCATCTTCATTCCTTTTCTAACGAAAGCTCCACTCATAGCAGTTACCATCTCCTGCAACTCCTCGGCCGAAGACGCAAGTAATACTTGGTCATCAGCATAGAGAAAACATTTGACGAGTAACTCATTCATTCTCAACCCTCTTTCATTCTCTTTTAAATCTGTCAAGCAATTGTTCATGAACAGATTAAACAGCCACGGTGACGCTACACATCCCTGTCTAACACCTTTTTCGATATTAAACCATTCAGTGAATGCCCCGTTTATCCTTACACAAGCACTAGAATCCCTATAAAGGGATTGCAATGCTCGTATAAGGACACTGCTCACACCGTTCACGGACAATGCTGACCACAATTCATTTCTCACCACTCTATCATAGGCCTTTTCTAGATCCACGAACGCGCAATAGACCTTCTTGTTTTTAACCAAACACTTTTCGGCTATGCACCGCAAGGAAAATACCTGATCCGTACATCCCATTCCCTTTCTAAATCCCGCTTGTGCATCCCATACTTTTTCATCTGTTTCATTCACAACTCTTTCAATCAATACTTTTGCATACAATTTACCGACGACGCTGAGAAGGCTTATACCACGGTAATTTATGCAGTCCTGCCGTGACCCTTTTCCCTTATACAATGGCACGATTACGGCTTTGCACCAGTCTTCCGGTACTTGCCCATTTCGCCAGCACAAATTGAAAAGGCGGTACAGCTGGCTAGCCACTATGCCCTGTCCAGCCCTCAGCATCTCGACGGTAATCCTGTCATACCCTGCAGCCTTACCTAATCTCATACTTTTCAACGCTTTCACTATTTCATCCATGCTTATCTCACTTTCATCAACATTTATATCAGTTTCCATGGAAGGTGCCGGATGTTGTACCTGCACTTCCTCTCTTTCAAACAAACTTTCAAAATACTCTTTCCATCTCTTTAACACACTTTTTTCTCCTTTTATAATGATCCCATCTTGACTCCTGATGGTACTCAGCTCCGAGGTAGAAGTATTTCCTCTTGCTGTTTTGATGGATTTCCAGAAAAACTTGATGTTTGACTGGAAATCTTTAGTGAGCCTCCTATCAAAATCATCCTTTTGTTCTTCTTTCTTTCTAGACACAACTTCTTTCGCTGCTGGTTTTAATCTTTTATACTTCGTTCTTGCTTCCTTTATCTCGTCATCTGTTGCCTTTTGAACTTTTTGGTTAGCTTTTGTTGCTAACCAAACCAACCACGCTTTCTTCTTTTCTTGCACAGCCCTTTGTACATCTTTATCCATCCACACATTATAGTTCTTTCTTCGTTTCCTTCTTTTTGCTACCCCGCATACCTCAATAGCAACATTCACGACCCCTTTCTTAAATGTTTCCCACAAATCTTCAATCACACCTATCTCTTCTATGCCTTTAAAACTTTCTTTCAGTTTCTCTACATACTTGTCTTTCTTTTCTGTTTCTTGTAGATTTTCCACTTTTACTCTGTCCAAAACACTCGTAGGCTCGGCCCCTCGGTGTCGCCACCGTTTAAAGAGGCCACGCATTCGAGTTATGACCAGGAAGTGGTCCGTGTCGAGGCCTACACCGCGGTATGCCCGAGTGTCTAGCACTTTCTTCCTCAGTCTTTCATCCACAATTACAAAATCAATCATACTTCTAGACTCACCCTCATCTCTTGTATACAAATGGATCTTTTTGTGGTCAAACATTGTGTTGGCCACGCAAAGATTCCATTCCAAGCATACTTCAAGCAGGCTTCTTCCATTGTCATTCACTCTCTCGTCTCCAAACGTACCCAGAACTCCTTCATACCCATCACGCTTTACTCCAACCCACCCATTAAAGTCCCCTAACATCACGATCCGTTCATTTCCTGCGCACTTATTCAAGACCTCTCTCATGCTATCCCAAAATTCCTCTCTCTCTTGTTGGGCTTTTAATGACCCACCTCCGCGCAGATCCGTCGGTGCATAGACCCCAAGGATAAACAAGCGAGTGAGTCCGACTTTTAACCTAATCCAGAGGATTCTTGGGCTTACACATTCATGTTCCATCACACATTCAACTATTCGAGAGGAAAGAATCACACCAACTCCCTGACAGCCTCGGCTGGTTTGGGGGACTCCCGACCAGTATGCCGTGTAGGGACCATGAACCGTAGTGTCACATCCTTTCCTCTTGGTTTCGTTCACGCACAGAAGATCTATGCTTCGTTCATCCATCATCTGACATACTTCATCTACCTTACCATCCATTCCTCCTCTTACATTCAATGTAGCGACATACCTGCGATATACCTAGCATTTGGCCCTTTATCTATCTAATCTTATCTAATGCAGCGCCTTTGTTTCAGGGTGTTCCACATAAGTGTGGTTTAACACAATACAAATTACAAATATGGCGTTGTGTTCGGTGTTACCCGCTACCGCTTCACATTTACGCCACGGACCAACAGACGTCCCACAGGAAGTCCCTATTGCGACATACCTGACCCTTTATTTTTCTAATACAGCGCCTTTGTGGGCCAGTTTTATTGTTGTTCTCTCGGTGTTATGAGACGCCTTGCAGAGAATGTGTGCTATTTGAACATACTGAAACTATGTTAATTTAATACTCAGACAGTATAGGGTAAAGTTAACACTAAAAGATGCTGCTGCCTATTTTTCGCTTAGCAAATATATTATATTATCCCGGCAGTTAGCCGTGGGGTGCCGGCAGTAGAATGTTACCCCTCCTCTCCTACCCAAGGCCTGTGTTCATCAGTGGACGTTTTATGGCTGAAATGATGAACCGAATGCGTTGACCGATTTACATGAACTACTAATACTTTTTTGTTAACACCGTCTTAATAAGAGAAGGTGATTGATTGATTCTGGTGACCCTAGGGTCACAGGGACCGGAGTTATTGTGACCTCAAAAGGTCACCAAAAAAATAAAAGTCTTCGAAAAATTCCATTTTTGACCTTTGGTGACCTTTTTAGGCCTTCGCCCCCTTTTCTGGTACCCCCGTACCAATGCTTGTGTTAATAATAATTATCAAACAAAATATATACTTGGGTGATATCATAGAATAAGGACACAAATGACATAAAAATGTCGTCACTCAGCAAAATGTTAAGTGGCAACCATTTTTTGCCATCAACTTACACATATATTATATATATTTTTTTGTTGTTGCCTGTTTTCCTTTTCTTTTGTAATCTTTATTGGGCGACGAAGTCGCTTGGCGACTAAGTCATCAAATCCTCAAAAAAAACCGTACTCGTATACAAAAATAAAACAAAATTTAATTCTCGTAAAATAAAATAACATTCAATATTTTACAATTAGGAAATTATATGATACATTTTTTAAGTATTATAACTATTTTCTCGAGAAGCTTTGTTTTTCTTTTATTTAAGAGTTTTATTTCTATCTTTTGAGATTTATTTGTATGACGATCTCTATAGTTTTAATTTCGTTTATTCGACATACATGTAGTTTTTTCCGTAACTAGTTTTATTCGCTTTTGTTTCCACTGTGCCGAAGCAGTGATCGCTCGTTTCTTTTTACAAGCCTAGAGCTTAGTTAAAACGAGATGCCCAATGTTTAACCAACGCAAACAGGTCTTAGCTAAAATATAATTAGGTTAACCTAAAATATACTACATTGATAATTTTGTACAATTTCTGACCTTTATGAATAAACTATTGTTTATTTTTTTATATTTAATAGATGTAGCCGTGGGGTGTGCCGGCAGTAGAATGTTACCCCTCCTCTCATGCCCGTGGATGCAGTAAGAGCCTGCTACGGAATACCTTCGGAAGATGGGCAGCAGCGTCTTTCAGTGTATCAACATCCCGTACTCCGCTCGCCAACCCTCCTGCCAAGCGAGGTGAGTATGGCAACATGAGGCCTCATTGAGATCTATGAGGGAGGCCTGTGTTCAGTAGTGGACGTTTTACGCCTGAAATGATGAATAGATGTAAAAGGCATTACAAATTCACTAAACCAAGCGCTCGGTTTTATCACGTACACAATTAATTAATTTTGAGTACGTGGTATAGCTATTCTATTACAAAATACTTAGTTTGTTATCTTTGTTAGGCGCTGTACAAAATGACCAGAATTCATAATATCCAACCTAAACATTATTATTAGGGTAATGTATAGGGCCCAATGTAATAATACTAAACAGAAAAGCAGATGCACCACTGCACCCAATAGAGTTCAGATTATTCTTAGGGTTATTTGATTGTGCTTTACTGGTATAATATGATGTAATTTGTGCGATGAGAGCTCTTGAGAGCAAGAGACAGCGTACTGCGTCATACTTTACTCCCTAATGAAGGGAACTTTCAGAAACTTGGCAGAAACTAAACACGTTGGACTCTTTGCTAACTCACAATTTGACATGATGCCGTGGGGTGCTGGCTATAGAATGTTGCCTTTCTTCTCTTTCCTGTAGATGCAGTAAGAATCTGCCAACGGATTCCTTTGGAATATGGGCAGCAGCATCTCACTATGTATCAAAATCCCTTGTTTTTATTTATTCCATTTATTTGTGTTGTTTTATTTTGTAAGTTGTGACGCGTCAATAAGGTCCATGCGTCCGCACTGAATAAAGTATTTTTTGAATTTGAATTTGAATTCCCGTACTGCGCTAGCTAACCCGCCCACCAAGCGTGGTGAGTTTGTCAACAACCCCCTCATGATCTTGGGGATCCATGAGGGAGGCCTGTGCCCAGCAATGTACGTGGACAGTTGTCCTACGACTGAGATGATGATGAGGAATTGACATTTGTAGAAAATTCGTCTAACATTACAATGAATTGTGTAATTTACAAGTGTTCATGCTTTGTACTCGGATAAAATGCCTTTGTGTTAATCCTGGTCAACATCTATCAGTGTGCAAATTTCAGCTGAATCCGTAGGCCAGTTTATGCGTAAAAGAGTAATACATGTTTACAAGTTTGATTTTGCTCGAGAAAAAATGGCCGCCAACATGGCTGGCCATATAACTTACGAATTTATAAATTAACTTAACACTGGCAGAATTGTGTTAAACCAAACACAAAAAGCCATAAATTAAAAAGACAAGACAAGACAAGTTTGATTTTCGCAAATTAGTACTACTTGAATTGTTTCATTTGAAAATATAAATATTAATGCACGAGACTGCGGTTAAAATATTGTAAAAGTTACTATTAATGACAGTAAGTAACAAGAATAGTTAATACTAAGTTACAAAAAGGTACAAATCTTGCATTCAGTGATAGTAAATTCATAGGATGCTGAATTTATTTTAACTTATGGCTTACAGTATATAATATTCTGTGCTCAGATGAGTACAGATAAGCCACATAGCCCGAATAGTTACCCGAATTCCGTTGTATGGAGTGAGGCGTCTGTATATTATTATATCTATGGTACACGAGTAAGCTAAAAGAATAAGAAACGAAGCAGACATTCGTTAAATGAGAGTTGGCTAATTAATGGATTGATTTGGGTTGGATGGTATCTAACTAGACTAGTTAATAGAATCGGAACAAAATACTACTACCTCTGTTTGTTTTTGTTTTGTTCATTAATGTGAAATTACGGGCACATGAGACACTACAACTCTAGGTCCCAGGGTAACGGGCACGTGGAATGGGGCGTTGGTCACGTGCTTAGTGAACAACGTAATATGTTTGAAAATGAAAATTAGCAATAGATTGTGTTTTTAATAGGTTATCTACCAAAACAAAATTTATTGTTATTTTGGTATTTTAAATAAATAAATAAAATAAAATACTTTTATTTCGGACAACACAGATCCATATGGGGTTAGTAATACACAGTAAAAATACAGTAAATGATTAGTAAGCAAATCAAGACATAAAAATCAAAAATTTAACGCAGGACTAATTTCCAGAGTGATCTCACCAGAGTAGCGGGACTTTTTCCGGGATCACTCTGCGAACCAGGCCTGCCCACAGCGGCGAAGAGTACCTATCTATCTGCTATGGTTTTCTATGCTATGATTTTGTCACCTACGGTATTTTTAGGGTTCTGAACCCCAAGAGAAAAAACAGAACACTTGTAGGACCATAGGAACTCGTTTATCTGACTGTCCGTCTGCCTGCGGGTCTGTCTGTCATGTCCCTTTTTCTCCGAAACGGGACATCAAGGTTTGCGGACAGATGATGCCCTTCAAAAATCAACGCACTAAGGGAAATCAATTAAGAATAAAAAAAAAACCTAAGACCTAAGACGAAGCCATATTCTTTTACCGAAAAGAATTTCGAGACAAGAAATATTATTATTTTACCGAAACCAATTTCGAAAGAAGAAAAAGTAGGTAGTGTTTTATGTATTTTATGAATCCTAACTTTTTTGCGGCTTTTGTAACTTTTTTGCGATATTTGCAAAACTTTGTGTCAAAATATAATTTTAACACAAAGCACGATCCAAAATAAGGTTCCCCCACCTAATGTGTTTGTTTTGTCGAGAATCGGTGTCCCCTATCTAGAGGGCCATCCAAAGCGACGTACTCCGAAGTATCCTATAAAACCTCAATGAAATTAGGCACTCCTTTCATAACATTGTCATTTCATTCGACCCCGACATGTCGGGTAACTACCTCAGGGGAGAGCGTTCTCGTACAGTCAGCGCTGAAATTGTCCACGTCTACTGTTGGACACAGAACTCCCTCATGATAATCAGATTCTTACTGCATCCACGGGCAAGAGAGGAGAGGCAACATTCTACTGCCAGCACCCCACAGCATTTCATAATCATAGTTATCTTTATTATTTTACTCAGCACCCTGTATGAAATGTCCAATATTATTATTTTTAACCAACTTCTTAAAAAAGGGAAAGTTCTCCAGTTGTCTGTATTAGTTTTCGAATCCTTGTTACCTCAGAACTCTGTCGCCTATGAACCCGTAATTTAAACATTTCCTTGGGTTCTTTGTTTCACTTGATAGTGTTTCCTGGTTTTTACATCCAGTTCTGGTGATCTTTCATAAACTGAGGGAACAAAACATAAAAAAATATTTATAATTATTAAAAAAAAACAATTTGTTTTACGTATTTCTATTAGTTTTTTCCCTTAAATTTATGCGTATACTCAAATGTAATAGGCATATTATTTGGGTATTTTACTCGTATATTGATCAATAAAGGGTTTATTTTTTAAAGAATGATTTATCCATCGAGCAATGTCTCAGACACCACAACGTATATCATGAGAACACTATAAATCATCTCTAGATAGATGTAGGAAGCCGACTGTACCTCAAGGGTTGAATTCTGAATATCACCACGTGTAATTGATGGGTACAGGCTGATGTTACGGAAACATCAAAAATGGATCAGCTCTAACGAGAATTAAATGTTATTACATGCCTTCCCCTTACCTCCACCTTGTATTGTGCCTTTATATCATCGTCATTCATCATTTCAGCTATAGTAAGTCCACTGTTGGACATATGCCTCATGGACCTTCAAGTATTGCGACTGCTGTGGTGGCTCCCAACATACTCGACGCACTAAATGCGAATAACAAATAAGGTAGCTTTTCGCCATCAGCAGAACTCACGTCACGTGCTGCAACTTACTTGGTTACCTACTCCAAAATGACAGCGGACGTCATGCAACATATCCATCGTTATCTGTTTTATACTGCACGAGTGGCTACTAATAGAAGAATTGTTGAGTAGTAGAACATTTGTGAAGAGTTCGTCCGGGAAAGTACTAGGTACTACCTATTTCTGCCGCCAAACAGTAATGCCTGCATTGCTGTGTTCCGGTTTGAAGGGTAAGGGGGCCGCTGAAATTACAGGCACATGAGACCTTACAACTTTATGTTGAGCGCAATGCAACGCTGCGTTGGTCACGTGCTTCGTGAGGGTAATCATCGCGGTATTGCAGTTGTTATAGGTATAGGTTACCGCTTAAAATCAGGTGGCCGTTGGCCGTTCGGTTTGTCTCGTCATTCAGTCGTATAAAAACCAATCGCCATTTACTGACAACGCGAACAACTTAACAAAGCTCAGCTATTTCCGAGGTATTTCTCATTAAATCGAACATTTCTTTCGCCCCGGGTAAAGACGTGACTCTCCGGTCCTCCCAATTACTTCCACTCACAAAGGGTCTGTCCCCGTACAACGTAGTTCCTTAATGGCACAGACTGCCCACTTAACGGTCCGCACATCTACAGACATGAGCCGTGGCAGACAGAACAATCTTTACTAATATTATAAATCTAAAATCGCCGTGGGGTGCCGGCAGTAGAATGTTACTTCTCCTCTCATGCCCGTGGATGCGGTAAGAGCCTGCTTAGGGATACCTTCGGAAGATGGGCAGGAGCGTCTTTCCGTGTATCAACATCCCTACTGCGCTCGCCAACACGCCTGCCAAGCGTGGCGAGTATAGTAACTACCCCTCATGGAGATCCATGAGGGAAGCCTGTGGTCAGTAGTGGGCGTTTAACGACTGAAATTATAAAATGAATGATGATGAATATTATAAATCTGAATAGTTATAAAGAGAAAAGCTGAAGAGAAAAGCTGCTTTATTATATTCAGCTTTTCACTTTATAACTTTATTGGATTAATAATATTGGATTATCGGGTATTTATCGCGTAGTAGGCTAGAAGACGTGATGCCGTGGGGT
The DNA here is from genome assembly GCA_963082625.1 of Pasiphila rectangulata. Lineage (NCBI taxonomy): Eukaryota > Metazoa > Arthropoda > Insecta > Lepidoptera > Geometridae > Pasiphila > Pasiphila rectangulata. Next base: position 17,552,192 of record OY720251.1, on the reverse strand, counting down.
ACCGGCAGTAGAATGTCCCGTGGATGCATTAAGAGCCTGCTAAGCGATACCTCCGGAAAATGGGCAGCAGAATCTTTCCGTGTCAACATCCCATACTGCGCTCGCCAACCAGCCTGCCAAGCGTGCTGAGTATGGCAACTACCCCTCATGGAGATGGCCCTCATGGAGATCCATGTTGTGTTCAGTAGTAGTCGTTTTACGGCAGAAATGAAATGATGATTATTTTTGTATTATCTGACTGACTGAATAGAATTTAGATTTTTATATTCTGTCAACATGCCTATTACCTATATTTTTATCCCGACGTTCGGATTCGGGCTCTCATTGGATCTACCGGATTGTATCTGAAGACGCTGAAGTATTCTGTATTCTGAATATTTAAGAAGTCATTTTCAAATTAATTAATAATGCCGACACACAGCATCAACTAGCCCCAAAGTAAGCATTGCTTGTGTTATAGGCACCAGATGGTTGATTAATAGAATATTAAGATATATTTTCGATATAGATACACACGAAGAAAAAACCTAGGTCCATGACAAGTATCAGCAAACATTTGTCCCTCAGCGGGAATCGAATATTCTACTAACACATTTACATTATATTAGGGGGCTTGTATAGCGCTGCCTGTCTGACTGACTGTCTGTCTGACTGAATGTCTGTCTGTCTGTCTATCTGTCTGTCTGTCTGTGCAAGAGACGATTACAACCGAACGCGTTGACCGATTTACATGAAACCTTTTTTGTTAGCACCGTCTTAATGAGACATTTATGACCTTTGGTGAACTATGAGGCCTTCGCCCCCTTTTCTGGTACCCCATACCAATGCTTATTTTTATTTATTTTGCAGCTAATTCCGTTCCCTTCTTTCACTCTTTACAATTTAACACAGCTACATGATCCAAGATCTTACAACCTCCTGCGTCTAAGCCGGCTACGAGACCACTACGCCACGGATGTCGAATTACTCGCAAGAGCAATGTGGAACGTTCGAATATGATTTAGTGGCGCGACTAATTTCGTCGCCGGCGGCTGCATTTGCATTTTACGGGACGCCCAATATGTGGGCCGGGACGTGATGAATTCAAATTACGCCAGATTGTTCGATATTGTAACCGATTTTGCATTTTTTTTTACCTGATACTGTTTACCAATTGGTGGCACGTTTGCATGATAAGAGGTAGCTTTTAAATGATGTATTCTGCCGCACTAGCGAAGATTTTAGAGGATGTATTCTGCCGCACTACCATAGCTTTACGAGGATGTATTCTGCCGCACTAGCGAAGCTTTACGAGGATGTATTCTGCCGCACTAGCGAAGCTTTTAGAGGATGTATTCTGCCGCACTAGCGAAGCTTTTAGAGGATGTATTCTGCCGCACTAGCGAAGCTTTTAGAGGATGTACTCTGCCGCACTAGCGAAAATGGAGAAGGATGTATAATGTATACTAGAGAGTAAATTTAATTACCAAAACTACGCTTTAAGGCGACGCTTTGATAAATAGCTATTTTTTAAATGTAATTGTTTAAATTACAAATGTAACACGCGGTCTGAGGGCGGTTGCCTGCATACAAACTGACGCCAAAAGCTAGCTTGAAAATGAAGTTGTAAGTGCCAAAACAGATTTTTTTTTCTTTTTATTGCAGATAAACCTATTTTTGTCCACAATCTCACCAGTGATTCTCGTTTAAAATAAAAACTAAAAACCAATTACCATTTCGGAAATAGTGTATAGACTTACCTATAGGTCAGAACGGCAGAAATCAGTCACGATTACCTGTAAAGTGAGAATCTGTATTTTAATAGAGCAGTTTTTAGTTCTTTTTTCCTGTTGTACAAGTTAACCAATGGTAAAGCAACTAACAATTTTAAGGAAAACATAGTGATTTCCATGGTACGAGCTCTGCTTGGTTTGAGACATTCAGCATTATTTATTTATTTTTATCCATGAGTGAGGCCTTTCTACAGAGGAAATCCTACGACTGTGATGTTGTTGATGATTAATTTTAATTCTCAGATCATCGTTTTGATAACAAGATGCAGCCGAACTCCATTGAGAGATCAATGCCCCATAATTCATCCTTTATCAAACCATTCGGAAACAGAGCATTGTTCTTAACAATGACTGTCTCACAGATGTGTTACGTGATCTATGACACGTAGGTAAACTCTGACTTGGCGGTGTAGATAAAACATAATAATAACTGACCAACGTGGTTGACAAAATTAATCAATCCTCCTGCGACCAAGAAAGCTGAATTGTGATCGCAACGTCGGGAAAATAATAAAAAAGGTACGCGATAAAATTCTATAATTTTATAAGTAAATAATATCTTAACAAAGGTAGGTATAACAAGCTATAATTAAAGTCATTGTCTCAGCCGTAGGAGGTCGGCTGCTGAACAAAGACTTCCCTCATGGATCTCTAAGTTCTGATCTTGAGGGGTTGTTGATATACTTACCACGCTTTGCAGGCGAGTTGGCGAGCGCAGTAAGGGATGTTGATACACGCAAAGAGGCTGCTGCCCATCTTTCGGAGGTATCCCTAAGCAGATTACTCCATCCACGGGCAAGAGAGGATGGGAAACATTCTACTGCCGGCATTCCATGGCGATGACAAACATAATCAAAGTAAAAAATAATAAATATAATTCTCTGGACAGAAGCAAGCACCTACTCGTATCGGAGTTCAAGACTCAGTTTCAGTTTCAGACTCACTTTGGGTCCCTGAGACAATGGTGTGAGTCAATAATAATTATCTAATTTTTCAACTAAAAAGAACCGACTTCAATAATAAAATCCTTAACTTGTTGCTATAAAAACCCCACCGCAATATGTACGCCTTGAGTATTTACCTCGATTTATCATGGATCCCACCCATTGAACTGGTTGTAAAAGCAAGCATGACTATGCTTATGTCAAACTAGCTTGTACCCGCCGCTTCGCATGCGTGGTACCCGGATAAAAAGTAGCATATGTGTTAATCATAGTCAACATCTATACGTTTGCGAAATTTCATTTCATTTCATTTATTTCATTTCATTTATTTATTTGTCAGAATGAAGGTTTACAATGATGTCATACATAATATTTAAGTTCCATTAGCATTCTTACCAGCGAAGGCGTACAAATGTCAAAACACAAAATATCATATAAAAAATAAATAATAATTAATAATTATAAACATGTCCTAGATTACAATAGCCATTATATAATAACTATTAGTCAAATCTTGTAAATTACAGTTTAAAATTCTTTAAATCGTCATTAAGAAATTATGTGATGCTATAGTAGCATTTTTTACCAAGAAGTGCCTTAAGATTACTTTTGAAACCTATTAATTTCAGCCCTTTTATATTCTCTGGTATTTTATTATATATTTTTGGAGCCATGCAGAACACACTGTTGCTCCGAAGAGCGTTATTTGAGAGAACCGTACAAAATTTATCTTTACTTCGTGTGTTAACCGTGGATAAGTCACTGAAATTTTGAAATCTTGACAAATTATTTTTTACAAAAATTGATATTTCAAGTATATATAAACTTGGTAATGTCAGTATTCCAGATAGTTTAAAAAAGGGTATTTCAACTCGATACGTACGCTAGTTTTTGCGTGAAGAGGTAACAAACCTCCATACAAACAAACTTTCGGCTTTTTAATATCAGTGAGATATTTATTAGGTGCCGGTTGCCGTGGGGTGCCGGCAGTAGAATGTTGCCCCTCCTATCTTACCCGTGGATGCAGTAAAAGCCTGCTAAGAGCTACCTCCGGAAGATGGGCAGCTGCGTCTTTCCGTGTATCAATATCCCATACTGCGCTCAACAACCCGCCTGCCAAGCGTGGTGAGTATGGCAACTGCCCCTTATGGAGATCCATGAGGTAGGCCTGCGTTCAGTAGTGGACGTTTTATGGCTGAAATGATGATTATTAGGTGAAACAAAAAACTCAGCCGCAAGTTTTAATCCCTTAGGAAAGACACACTACCTCTAGGCACTCCAATATTTTTTTAATTGTTTTATCTCAGAAGCCCTTCTAGTCACGGAATAAAGTTTGAGCTTGAGTTCATTTCAGCCATAAAACGTCCACTGATGAACACAGGCCTCCCTCATGGATCTCCTTGAGGGGTAGATACCATACTCACCACGCTTGGCAGGCGGGTTGTTGAGCGCAGTATGGGATGTTTTCTATATATGTATAATAAAAAATATCTATCTACATATGTATGTAGTATATTGTATTAAGTATATCAGTCATCTAGTACCCATAACACAAGCTCTGCTTAGCTTGGGGCTAGGTGATGCTGTGTGAATTGTCCAGCATTATTTATTTATTTATTATTTAATTAACAGTCAAAGCATTCATCATTTCAGCCATAAAACGTCCACTAATGAACAAAGGTCTCCCTCATGGATCTCCTTGAGGGGTAGATGCCATACTCACCACGCTTGGCAGGCGGGTTGGCGAGCGCAGTATGGGATGTTGATACACGGAAAGACGCTGCTGCCCATCTTCCGGAGATATCCCCTAGCAGGCTCTTACTACATCCATGGGCATCAGAGTAGGGGTAACTGCCAGTAACCCACGGCAAACCCCACGAGCTTGAGACCTTAAAAATGCTAAACACGACCCTCAAACACTAACAAAAAGGGGAAAATGCAAAAATGGCCCATTTCCAATCAATCATTTGCAAATTTATGCACCGTTCAAAGGCTGTCCGTGGCGATAAGCAGAGCTGCGGCCTAGCTGTAAGCAATTTATTCTCCCGACCTTATTCGACCGATAATGAGGTTCAGGTGCTCTTTGTGTTCAATGCGGAAGACGTGCCGTGGGGTGCCGGCAGCAGAATGTTACCTTGTCTCATGCCCGTGGAAGCAGTAAGAGCCTGCTAAGGGATACCTCCGGAAGATGGGCAACAGTGTTTTTCCGTGTATCAACATCCCGTACCGCGCTCGGCTACTTCTACCAAGCGTGGTGTATGGCAACTACCCCTCATGTAGATCCATGAAGGAAGTCTGTGTTCAGTAGTGGACGTTTTACGGCTGAAATGATGATGGCGACGATGACTGCGGAAGACCATCGCTGTGTACGAACCGTTCTGCCACGGCACGTGCTAGTAGTGACAATTTTTGTCATTCGTTTTCAAAACCCATTCGATTTCGTTAATTTTTATATTTTAATTAAATCATATTCATTCATTAAATCAGACAACATGTTGTTGTTTTTGTTATTAAGATTAAAATTAAAATCTATGTTAAAATACAAGGAAAGCACAATACATGAAAATGTTAAGGGAAGGTTCAAGGACCTTTACTCGTGTCCTGATCAGAGTCTCAAGCGAGCCATTCTACTTGATCAGGACCCGAATAAAAAAAATATAATTAAAGCCTTAATTACCTAGAGGCAGGTTTTAGCTTTCTAGAATAACCTGCAAATTGCTGTTGGAACTGCCCCGCACTCTGCTGGCACCGCTGACTCACGAATGATGGCATGAAAACCATCGACCCGTGCCTTCTCAAACATAGAGGATACACTGCAGAAGGGCGGCAGTCCCAGCAGCATCCTAAAACCATTACTTCAATGGACGCTCACAACACTAAGCGATTTCTGAGTATAGCTGAACCAGCCTGTGGAAGAAAGTTCTGCTCGTGAAGAAAGGTTGGCAGTAGGCTTTGAAAAGAGGTATTTTCACTTGTCTACTGCTATGAGCACACCTGCGTTTCAGCATTAGATCTGACCGCCAGTGCTTTAGTTCTCTCTTTGTGTCCTCCTGGTCATCAAGGTCATAGTTAACGTATATGCCCTAAGTATCTATAAACTTGTAGAGCCTAATAACTGGCCCAGAATCAGGTACTTTACTGGAAGCCCTGAAGGCTCACTTTTTTTCAATTATAGAGCATGCCATATTTATCATAGTATTAAGATTATTGTAATGACTTTTAAGTTTTATTATGTACTTCAAAAGGGAAACGCTTTTTAGGCACTTCGCAGACTGATTCTAATCTGATTCTAGATCTAGTGACGGTAACCAGATCTGCACTGAAGTCCCGCATCGGAGTGTATTGTGCATTGTCCCCCGTGATGCTAGCCCGACCCTAGCCAGCCCGACCCTAGCCAGCCCAACTCCTTAAAGTACCGGAGGAGGACTCTGGGCCGCTGGCAGCATTCCCTGAGCATTCACGAAGGATATGCAGATGTTGTAGAAGAAGAAGGGCTATGATCTTCTGTAGTTCTGTTTTTGATCTAGCGTCCTTTGTGGCATCACAGTGCAATAGCACGTGTTCCACTGTCTCTTTCCTCTCAAGACACCCGCGACATAGTACACGGTGGTTGAGATCACAGCGTCCCCTGATGATAGCCACCATCATTTCTTGTCTTGTCATCTCGCGGACGGATATGTCTAAAGGGAAACGAAACGCTTAGATTAAAAAAACCAAACTCTCTGCATGTTTCCCTGTCCATAGTCCTGTCAGTCCACATCAAATATCCCTTTATCTATCTTCTCGGTCTACCTTTATTACGCTTCTCTTGTAGGGGTAAGTAAGGCCTTTGCATCTACTAAAGATGATTTATACAGCGTCAGCAACTGGTAATCATGCTGTACGGGACGCTGCAGTGCCTGGGACATTGTTAGATGGATTAAGCTTGCCCAGCACCTATACCATCCTCTCAGCTTAGTCAGCTATTATTCAGAGGAAAGAACAGGTCAATACGTCTGAACTAACTAAACCGCGGATTTCCTCACGATGTTTCCTTCACCGTTAAAGCTCGTGTTAAGTGTGCACATACATTTTTCAAGAAAGAAAAATCCATTGGTGCACTGCCGGTATCGAACCCACGACCTTCGGATTGAAAGTCGAGGGTACATACCACTCGGCCAACACGGCCACTTGTAGGGATATCTATTCGGTTATTCGGTTGTCCGTTTCGTCCATCTAGAATTTTCCACTAGGCAGATATGGCCACTCCAGTTTCATTTAAGCTGTCTGATCCTTGTTTTAGATCTGCAGTCGCTTTGTTCTCCTTAAAGTTAACTTTCTAAGTAAAACGCAATCAAGTCGGCATTTATATTTAATCTCTCAACGCATGAGCCTTACTCGCCCTTGGCCGGTTTAATTTAATCACGTCTGTTTTATTTACGTGCCCTTAGGGTACTTGGATAATCACATGAATAAAGGTGTCCCTATTATTAAAGAAACAGAGGAATTTTCCTCGTACGGGTGTTTTTGTTTCAATGGTGCCGAACATAATTTTTAATGAGTCTGACTAATCTTATTTACGTGACCTCCGCTCCGGTCCACTTGACAAGGCTGAATATTATGTAAAAAAAATAGATAGATAGATAAACTCTTTATTGTGTAAATCATACAGAAAATAAAAACAAAAATAACTAAAATTAACTTAAACTACAAAAACAACAGAAATACACAATGGGCGGTCTTATCGCTTAGAGCGATTTCTTTCAGACAATCTTTGGATGGAGAGGATTTGAATGGAAGAATGGGGTGTAGTGTTAATATCCTAATATTTAAATCCTAACATATATATGTAGTATATATACATACCTCTATACAAATATATTTACGTACATAAATAGTTGACTTCAATAGAAGTGAAGTATGCTATTTTGTGCATCATATCATAATTATATTACGACGTCCTCTGTGGCGAAGCGGGCAAAAGCCTGCCTGCGACGCTGCTGGTTGCGGGTTCGATTCCCGCCTCGGGATAAATGTCTGTACGATCTGCAGATATTTGTTCAGAGTGTACGATCTGCAGATATTTGCATAATATTGCCGTGGGGTGCTGGCAGTAGAATGTTGCCCCTCCTCACGCTTGGTAGGCGGGTTGGCGAGCGCAGTGAAAGATCAACAACCCGCTCATGAACTTGGAGATCCATGAGGGAAGCCATGTCCAGCAGTTCCATGGCTGAGATGATTACTGGTTCACTGCCGGGCAAAGGCTTCCTTACCCTCCTTCTACTCCTCGCGACCCAATGCCGAGGTCAAGATAATATAATTTACCTTGACATTCTGTTCGGCGGTCGAAGAGACAACACGTACAGGGAGAGTTGGTGTTGTTCATTATTGGGCAACTACCTAGACTAGAGGTAGCCCGATTTCTCCCTCTCACTCTCCACAACAGTAACGCTTCTTCGCGACACCGCCCTCGGTTTCGCGAAAAAGCTACTATCTTTCCTTCTCTCCACCGCCATTGCCCGCACGTCCAAACATAACCTAACCTAACCTTTTTTTTTCAATCATCATTCCGCGTTTGAACCATCAGCTCGTGTAAATAACGGCGCTATTTGAATGATGTGTTCTTTTTTGCCAAATTGTGTGTCAATCAATACTCTTTTGTCGACCGAAGTGGCCTCAGATAGATAGATAGATAGAAAACTCTTTACTGCACACCACATTAAAAGAACATAAACAATTTAGAAATAAGGTAAAAAACAACACAGGAGTACAAAGGGCGGCCTTATCGCTGTGAGCGATCTCTTCCAGGCAACCTTGTGATGGACAGTAAAATGAAGGAGGTGTATTGTTAACACGCCACCGCCATAATGTATGGTTTGACTAGATTGTTTTGTATTTTTTTACGTGACGTAGACGTCTTCGTTGTTTCTAGTGTATTCCGTGACGGACGGGGAACCAATTTCTCCTGAAGATGCCTCGTAGAGAGGCGAAACACGTGTCGAATTAATTTTGAGTGTTTTTCAAGCGCTCATTAGTTTTAGGTAAGCTGATTTGGTACTTAATATGTGTTGTTTATTTAGATATTATAATTTATCTATGAACACTGATTCTTAATTATACTTAACAGAATTAATGTAAAGCAAACCTCTAAGCTATCCTAAGTTAGGCCGAGCGCGTAAGTGGAGCAATGTTACGAAGACTCCTCCGGTAACGTACAGCATACGTGATGAGCCCTGGGATTTGACTGATGTGAATCCCTAATTGAACATGTTATTGCAGGCGATTGAGTGTTGAACTCCCTACACCTCAATTGTCTATACTTTAGGGTTGTTATTTTATACATGTTCATTTTAAGATTTTAATTTGCGTTTTGATTTTGTAACAGTTTGTAAAAAAAACATTGTAAAGAGCGAAATTTCTACCAGATCTTCTTAACAAGTCTCCTTGATACAGATATGATGTGTACAGGCTTTGTCTAGGGACTGACAAGAATCTCATGCTGTGGTTAACTCTTTACGCTACAAATCAGGATGCAAGTACCTACATTATATATGTTAATTTTAGTGTAGGTTTAGTGACAGACAATGTTATTTGTAAACCTTTTTTTGTAGGGAATAAATGTATTCCAATTTCTTTTTAATGTTTATCCACACTGTGTGCAGTGAGGTGCTAGAAGAATGCATTCCTCTTTTGCCTTATAGACGCAGTAAAAATCTGAGAAGGGATCCTCTCATGACTAAGAATTTGCCAAGGCATATCTCCGAAAGATGGGAAGCACCGTCTTTCCGTGTATCAACATCCCGTACAGCGCTCGCCAACCCTTGGACCACTGTCCGTTCACTGCTGGACACAGGCCTCCCTCATGGATCTCCAAGATTATGAGGGGGGTTGTTGCCATACTAACTCCGCTTGGCAGACGGCTTTTAACATATACAGTGCAAGATGTTAATACACGGAAAGACGCTACTGCCCATCTTCCGTTGGTATACCTTGGCAGATTTTACTGCCCACGGGCAAGGAGAGGCAACATTCTACAGCCGCAAACTACGGCAAGGTCGGAACATATGTACATATGTCCTACTCAATTCTGGTTAAATCAATACCCTACCCACGTCGCATGATTAGTGATTACTTAGCTAATCACTCTACGCAATAAGCAAATCGAGTTGTGGGTAAACGTCGATCAACGCAAACATCGTGTTTCAGCATGGATTCGGTAACTAAACCAGCCCTGAGGCCTACGTTTCAAAATCCACATTGGATATGTAACTAGAATCTGCCCGCGGCATGAAGTGTGAAGTAGGTAAAGTATTTTTGGAAAACGAAATTTCAGCATTGGATACTTTATTGACCCCATACTAAGGCGAAAAATAATGTCCGTGAGGATTGAGGAGCCACATCAGATTTTTAAAATCTGATCTCACCATTATTTAGCAGCAATGTACCTGATTTTGCAGCACGAATTCTAGATTTAGCAGCAGAATATTATCACTAGTTATATTTAATGCAAAAGTGGCTCCTCAATTCAGACGTTTAGATTGGCTCCTCAATCCTTACGGACATGAAAAATACACTGCACCGCGCTCCGTCTCGTAGCGCGGGGCCTCAGATTGGAACATTGTATGAAAGTATGTATATAAATTTCTATAGAAAACATGCCTAGGACAAAACACTGAAAATGCGTCGGACCAGAGCGCTGATCTGTTTCATGCGCACCGCGGCGGGACGCGTTGCCAGTGGGAGAACCGCCTTATCACCGTGAGGAAACCCGCGTGAAAATTTCAACTGTCTAGCTATAACGGTTCATTCGATACAGCCTGGTGACAGACAGACAGATATACAGACAGACAGACGGACCGCGGAGTCTTAGTAATAGAGCCCCGTTTTCACCCTTTCGGTACGAAACCCTAAAAAGTCCCTGCGGCCGCACTGAATGAAGTGTTTTTTGAATTTAAATATAACACCCCTCTTCGCGTCGGGTTTTGTCGTTGCGGCCGTAAAAATCGCGGCGAGTTCAACTGGTTCGACGAAGAGCGGATTACGTATAATATTACTAGGGCAAATCTCGTGATAATCGCTATCAAACGTCAAATTTGATTTAGTTAACACGTGTTGTTGTCTTGTCTTGTCTTTTTATATTATGGCTCTTTGTGTTTCGTTTTACACAATTCAGCCAGTGTCATGTTTATAAATTCTTATGTTGTTTGGCTGGTCATGTTGGCGGCCATTTTCTTAGATATCCATGTGTTGTTGTATATTCGTCACAAAGTTAATTAACGAATTGACGTTTCACAGCGATGATCGCGATATATGCCTGTTGCAAATCTGTTGCGAGATACATGACCAGCCTGCCGGCTGCAAGCGTTTGGGAAAGGCGTTAGCATAGCAGAGGGACGAAATATTCTAATTCTTTAATAACTAGAACAAACAGTTTACAAACGCGTCCGCAATATTTTGCGAAACGTGCCATTAAGCGGTTACCATTCGCCTTCACCATCGCAACTGTAATTAGTTTGCCCTTCGTGTTTATACCTACAGTCTGCTGCAAAAGGATGGAAAATACATGACTATAACAATTAAAAATACCTATTTAACCTCTATGCTGCACGGCTACTAGTGACGCAACCAATAAAGGAACTACAAGAGCTCATCGAGCTTGCCAAGACGTGACCATAACGCTCGCACTGTTACCAAGATCTCATGTAAAGACGCTTCTAAGGGTCAGCGCAGACAGAACGGAGCGCAACGGAGAGTATTTTATTGACGCACTTGAAAATAAACTTTAAAAGTATTAAAATAAAGAGCAAAACGCCGCGCGTATTCCCGTGTATCTTCAAGGACGCGCGAGCATTTTTTGTCAGGTTCAAGCATTTATGCACTTTATTGCAATAACTTTAAAGTTTATTTTCAAGTGCGTTAATAAAATCCTCTCCGCTGCGCTCCGTTCTGTCTGCGCTGACCCTAACTCTACACGCCCTAATTCTACAATCCTTACCGTAACAAACTATATACCTTAGGCAAAATGTATTTATCAACATCCCCTACTGCGGTCGCCCACCTGCTAAGCGTGACGATTATCGCAACAACCCCTAATGATCAGTACTTAGAGATCAATGGCCTATGTCCAGCAGTGGACATCCAGCGGCTGAAAGATGATGATCGTAGGTCTACCATGAGTTTTAACAATCTATACTCGCTAGCGACTGTAGTTAAAGAAATGTATGAAACCTCGTACAGCGCCTCTAGCGGATAGTTTGGTACTAAAATACGTAGTAAACTATACGACAGCGACTGTAGTTTGGGCTTCATTTGCTTAGAATTTGGTATAATGAGTTATAAATCTGACAGATGTCATAGTAACGTACTATTACTACTGTAGTAACGGCGGGCGATCTAACAGTGACAACTCATGACCAGAAATGATGATGACTAGAATCGCAAGGTACCGTAAACAATGGCCCAGAAAAGACGAGGCCCAACAGGCCGATCCACCTTTCCACCTACGGGGAGGAATATGATGATGAATGCTATTAGTTCAACAAACTATTTAAAACACGTAACACTTTTGCTAAGAACTGTATATTTTTCTGTGCAAATTTCAAGCTTAAAGAAGGAGTGTACAAACTGAGTAGCAATTTATGAGGACGAGACAAGAGAGAAGATGACTTTTGAGCAGCAATTGAGTGCAATGCTGAAATAATGACGATGATATGATAATATATTTCCCATACAACATTTTAATAAATTTTGTTTGTTAATTGTTTAAAGTGGCCGAGTGTATGACGCTGTGTAATGCAACATCAAAGCATTTTTCGCCCTGAAATTGAATTTGTCTGATCCGTTTTCATATTGCTTGGATGAAATTGTTTTCCTTTGATTCCGATGATAGGTACTTTAAATATATTGGTTTAGTGCAAATTAAAACAAATGTAACGTGATAAAAACATATAATATATTTATTATATATTGACGAGCTCCTTGGCGTCCTGGTCCGCCTGCGATGCAAGAGGTTGCGGGTTCGATTCCCGCCTCGGGACAAATGTTTGTACGATCTGCAGATATTTGTTGGGTGTTCTGGGTGTTTTTCTATATATAATAAAAATATCTATCTATGTAGTATAATGTATTAAGTATATGAGTCATCTAGTACCCACAACACAAGCTCTGCTTAGCTTGGGGCTAAATGATGCTGTGTGATTTGTCCAGCATTATTTATTATTATTATTTATTATTACATAGCTAGCAGTGGTCCTCGCACTAGGCCAAGGCTGTATCGCGAAGACCAATCTCACATGAACTTGTACAGTAGTTTGTTCCGGTGTGACTCGTAATTATAAGAGAAGACAGAAATAAAATTAATGACAAAAAGAAACAGTATTTATAAATAAATATTAAAAATGAGATTTCTAGCCTTTCTTGATATTTTAAGGATATCCTCAGTATTTATGAAGTTTAAAGTGAGCAACCAGTTCGATACAATATGTTTAGCTTCACAGACTGACTTATCTATATCTATACTAATATTATAAAGAGGTAAAGTGTGTGAGGTTGTAGGGGGTAATCTCTGGACCTACTGAGCCGATTTTCAAAATTCTTTTACTAATAGAAAGCCACAGTAATTGTGAGTGTCATAGACTATAAATTACTGCCCAACGAAGTGGGCACCGAGGCAACTAGTCTTTTATATTACAATATTTTACCACTTTGTTGTAGACATGTGCCCTGATAAATTCACCAAAACGGTGAGCAAAGAATGTGTTTACCGACGGGGTAGGAATTTTAAAACTCTTTTGTTAGCTAATTTTTTATAATTATTTATTTATTTATTTATTTAAAAAGTCACACCAACAAAATGAACACTAAAATTAACAACTTAAGTATCTTACAATAATAAGAAACAAGCTTAGTATCATTTCAATTATAGGTGTAAACCACATACAAAGTTGATCGAATTCATTTGTTATTTTGATAATATTAAGAAAAAAAAAATAAGATTTTTTAAAGACAAAATTAAATAATAAAAAAAAATCATTGAAAAAAAGTAATACATGTTAAAATTTACATTATAATTAAAACACATTAAATTAAATTAAAATATGTTAGGTTCTAATATTATTATAACGGCTTAGACACATTTTTTTGAATGTATCTAAACTGTTGGAAAATACATCGATTATGCATTCTTTATTATTGTTGTTTGTGTTGACAACACTGTTATGTATGACATTATAGCCTCTTGTGATTCTATTCAAAGGCGAGTATTGGCCTAAGTTAGTACAGGCATGATACTGGGTAAATGGCTTAAATTTATTGCTTCTAGGAAGAGTTCTAGGGATTGAGAAGTTAATTTGAGATAATAAATATGGTGAGTCAATACGATTATTAATCAGCTTATACAAAAACAAATTATCTAACAGTGATCTCCGGTCGGCTAGTGAGTTAATATGGAAATAATTAAGGCGATTGGTATAGCTGGGTAATTTTTTGCATAAGTTGCAACTATATGATAAGTGCCATAAAAAGCGCTTTTGCACACTTTCTATGCGTTTTACATAAATATCGTAGTGTGGGTTCCATACCACGCTACAATACTCCAAGGTACTACGCACAAGAGCTGAAAATATTGTTAGTTTAGTTTGGGGGTTGCGGAATTCCCTGCTATTGCGCAACACAAATCCTAACGTCCTAAAACCCTTCTTTACTATATTGTCTATGTGAACGTGGAAACGCATTTTGCTGTCCAGTATTACACCAAGGTCACGTATGTTGTCCACTTGGGATAATTTCGCGTTGCATATGGAATATGAGCTGAGAAACGTGGATTTCTTTTTTCTGGTAAAACGAATGAAGTTGCATTTGTCGACGTTCAAGCTCATTCCATTTATGTTACACCACGAAATTAAACTGTCAAGGTCTTTCTGAAGCAGATGGCTGTCCTCAATGGTGTTAGCTTTTCTGAAGAACTTAACATCGTCGGCAAACATATAATGTTTAGAATTTATAAAGCAGTCGCCAATGTCATTGATAAAAACGTTAAAAAATAGAGGCCCTAAATGGGTTCCTTGGGGAACACCAGAGACAGTTGGAAAAAGCTTAGATGAGAATCCACCAGCAACAACCACCGAACCTCTATGCGATAGGTATGATCTGCACCACGAAAGGAAAGAACCGGAAATACCCAGTTTGCTAAGTTTATTTAATAAGATTCCATGATTGACTTTGTCAAAGGCCTTGCTAAAGTCTGTGTAGATAGCATCTATAGAGTTCCCATGATCCACCTCCTTAGCAAGGTCCTCGACAAAGCATAGCAAATTTGTGGCAGTCGATCTGGATTTGATAAACCCATGCTGTGCTAACGCAAGATTACTTTTGAAGTGCCAAGTAAGAATGGGACATAACAATAGCTCGAAAACTTTTGCAAAAATCGGTATCAAAGATATTGGTCTGTAATTTAGGACGTTGCTGGCGTCACCACTTTTGAAAAGTGGTAAAACCAACGACTCCTTCCAATCTTTGGGAAATGAGCCAGAACTCAAAGATTTATTAAAAATCAAAGATAGTGGGAGGGCCAAAGCTTCTGCACAGTTTACAACAAACACTGATGGTATGCCATCTGAGCCTGCTCCTTTACTTGAGTCAAGTCTCTTTAAAACCCGAAAAACTTGATCCTTGGTCACTGATATGGTTGTCAAGGAATTAACATTAAGATCGTTGGATACTTCAAGTACAGGCCAGGAGTCATCATTATAAACTGAGGAAAACTGGTTCGCGAATAGATTGCAAATGTCCGTTCCGCTACTAGCCACACGTTCGTTCGAGTACATATTGGAAGGGAAAGCAGTACTGCCTCCTCTTTTGTGTTTAATGAAAGACCAAAATAATTTAGGGTTTGAAGTTATAGACGATTCCAGGTTATGAAGATAGCGCGAAT
The DNA here is from genome assembly GCA_963082625.1 of Pasiphila rectangulata. Taxonomy (NCBI): domain Eukaryota; kingdom Metazoa; phylum Arthropoda; class Insecta; order Lepidoptera; family Geometridae; genus Pasiphila; species Pasiphila rectangulata. Next base: position 17,536,566 of record OY720251.1, on the reverse strand, counting down.
AACTTTGTTCATGAAGTTTGGAGCAGCGTTCTCTTAAAAGTTCGAAAGTTGTCGCGTCGCGGGGGTTCTGATATTTGCGGTATTTTAATCTAAATTTATGTTTTTCTTTGAGCGATCTGATCAACGCGGAAGAAAACCATATTGGGTAATGACGAGAACGCGGGCGTGATTTAGGTACGTGCTTCGATATTATAATTCTCAGATGCCGGTAAAATACTGATACCATAGAGTCAACCGTTTGACAAGATAGTAGTTCGTTCTTCCATACCACGTTGTTCAGATCGTCAATAATACTAGCGTAGTCTGCTTTGTAGAAGTGGTATTTAGACTCGCATTTTGGTAACAATGTACCAACAGTATTGACAGGAACATAAAAATTAAGGGGAGGATGTAGTTGGTCAATATTAGTCAGGGGGTTGGTAGTGCAGACTTCAAAGTTCGATAGAGGCAATGAGCTGAGTATCAAATCATTTGTTTTATTAATAATATTTAGGCTAGAATTATATTGGTTAAGACTATGGAGAGACATGAAGTCTAATAGCATGTTATGTAATATGCTGTCTGACATAGTAGGAGTGAGACTGAGAGATTGTGTTTTGTTCCAAGACATGCCACTTAAATTAAAATCACCTAGCATAATTGTGTCTCCGCTATGATTCACCAAGCTGCGATTTGAATTGTTAATAAACTTTTCCAGAATATGAATTTTTACGGGTGGTGGTATATAAACACAGCATAAATATAAGTTTGTAGCTCCTAGTTCTAATTTGATCCAAAGATCCTCGCAATCGGATTCAAGATCGAAAAGACGTCGAGATTTGTATCGCTTGGAAATAGCAATCAATACTCCGCCCCCCTCTTTGCTACTGTGAAACCCTCGAGATTCACGGTCACGCCTATATAAAACATATCGGCTATCGAATAATTCATTATCGAAAATACTACTATTTAACCATGTTTCAGTAAAGGCTATAATATCATAATCACAACACACAATATTATTATACAGCTGAACAGTTTTCGTTCTTAATCCCCTAACATTTTGATAGTATATATTAAAGATATTATTCGCGCCCTTAAGGCAAAATATAAAGCAATTCTAGCGCTATCATGACAACTTAGTTAGTATATCAGGACTTTTTACATAGATGAAGCTTGATTCTTCATTCTTGCGCATGAAGATGCGCCCATCTCGCACCCAAACGAATTTATAGTTGAGTTCTTTCGCTTTTGTTCGAGCCGCTGCATGTAGGACTTTATTCTCCGCTGACAGGTGCTCAACCACGAAAATAGGTTTCGTTTTGTCGCCCCCAATGCCCAAATGACTGGTGTTAAGTTTGTCGTCCCGGTTGCTCTTATTGAATTTGCTGGCGGCTGCAAGAAACTCATCACGGAGGCGAGGGCTGTTGAACTTCACTACGATGGAGCGAGGTCGAGGACTAGCATTGTTGATTTTCGCTACCCTAGAGCAGTAGTGGATGTTGGTGTCAGTGATAGGACATTTGATGGTTTTGCCGAGTTGCTGGATGGTTTTAACAACGTTCTCGTGTTTGTGTTCGGGCACACATTGAATTTCAACATTCGATGCTCTTGACTGTTGGTCAAGCTGTGTGATGCGCGAGGACAGGCTGTGACAGGTGTTGCGCAATTCTGCATTTTCCTTCTTCATCATTTCTAAAGCAGAAGACTGATCTGCTTGTACCTCGTGGATTTTCTGTAATTCGTCAGTGTAGTAGGACATAGACGCTTCGAGAGTCGATATCATCTTCCGCATTTCCATTAACTGGGGAGTGAATTGGCTTTTGAATGCTTCCCGAAGTTCCTGACGAATTATATCTCTGATATCACTTGCTGACGTGCAAGTGCTATTGGAAGCAGCAATAGCAGGAGCCGCAGAGACTGCAGTGGGGGACAGAACCGAAACCGCAGCGGCGACGGTCGCACGTTTCTTGCTGCGTTGTGTAACATGCTGCGGCGAGGGTGCAGGTCTGATCGGGGTGTCCGAATTATCCCCACCTCTCCGTTCATTACTGCGACACATGACACAGATCCAGCCATTCTTATACTCTGTAGATAGGGCCTCAAAATCTCTAATATTTATATTAAGGCATGTATGGTGGTAGTACGATGCACATCGAGTACAACGAAGAAATGGAACATTATCAAGTTCTTTTTGGCAGCCAGCACATGCGTTTCCAGCCATAGTTTTTGTAATTTTTAGCGTTATTTTTTCTCGCTTAGTTGGCAACCCGAGTTTGGTGTTAGTAACCCTTCAAATGTCAGCGACTTGAACTTGACAGTTTGTCAGTCTGATAGAATGACAAGTGACAGTCGAAAGTTGGGTTTGTTAGGGTGGTAGTTCTATCGTTTTAATTACTAAGGATGGAAAGATCTAACCTCAAAGAAACCGAAGATCCTTATTTGAACAATTATACTTTCTGTAGCCGTTTCTTCTCAAAATTGTCACTTAAATATGTTCTTTATCCACTTTTCCAACTTCTTATGTGTGGATTGTTGTGATCGGGAAGTTTTGTGCACTGTTTTATTGTTATTTTTTATAGGAACGATCGTACGCAAAGTTTAGCTTTTTCGAAATTATACGAAAGTAAAACTGATTTATGCGCAGCTAAGGACGTTCTGTAATTAAAAAGTTGTCGAACGCTTAAAGTATACGCAGAAATCCTACAACGCCCTACGAGTCCAGTACAACAACGGCTTCAGGACGCTGTTGGGGCTGCCGCGCTATTGCAGTGCATCGGGGATGTTTGCAGAGGCACGCATAGACGACTTTTATGCAGTAATGCGGAAACGCACTGCCTCCCTGGTGAGCCGCATGCGCGGGAGCACCAACGGCCTCGTGGCAGACGTTGCCAATAATGTCTACTCTGCCATCTTGAAACACTGGGTAGCTGTGCTGAAACCAGTGTCCTGCCTAGTGTCTCAATGAGTTGTTTTATTATCTTATTTATATTACTATTTTTTTTTATCTGTGGTTATTTTCTTACTTTATTTTTTTTTTGTGTAAATTGTTTGTACTATGGATCATGTGGTCTGAAATAAATGGATTTATTATTATTATTATTATTAAAGCGCGACTTTCATTGTACAGCTCACTTGTTGGATTCCTGTACGGTTTCCTAAGCATGAGTTTAAGGACAGAACGTTGTGCTCGCTCCACTTGTATAAAGAGGGGCAAAATTCTATTGCTGAAACCCTGCCTTTAATATACATATAACTAGTAATTTTTGTAACAATACACTCGCCATTCTAACCCACACAAAAAGCTGATACTAAACGATAATGCGTAGCAGGACCCTTTCTTTGATGCGCCGCATTCGCGACAGTCCAACAGCATGCTGGCTGTTTTGGCCGAAGGCTCTGCGTACAATTCTGGAATCTTGGCTCTCTGGGCTGTTAATCACCACCAATCTTTAGCTCAGCTCGTGACACAATAATATTTTGTAATTGATCCTAATCTTGTGTATGTACCTAGCCTTGACATTTTTTAATTATTTGATTTGATTTTATTATATGTTACTAACAAATGGATTGTAATGTCTGAATAAATATATTTTCAATTTCAATTAAGTCCTTCGATCTTAAGTAAGTAGTATACATTTCATAAGTTTATTCTGCATTATATCATGACAGGATCACAATGACGGACTGAAGAACTAATTAGTGTATCAAAGCCATTTCACCAAACCTTACCAACCATCTTCAACGGCAAAATAGCATGGTATCTCTAAGGAAGTCCTTTCACAAAGGGAATTCCAGTTCAGAGGAACTTTGTAAGAAAATGGAAATAAAATTTGTCAAAGTGATTACAGAGAGCAATTACTGAAGCGAGAGCGACGGTTCACGTAGAATATAACATTAAAGTTTTCTTAAACCTTGCTTTTCAAGACGATAGTAGATTTCTTAGTAGCTACATATTAAACAAACTTTATCTTATCTCTTCATCCAAAACCAACAACCAAATTGGGCACCTATTTTAATTTATGTATATCGGCATTGCATTTTTTGCATTCATTGACATTTATAATTTTGTGTATAGTTCTTGTTTTTTGTCCCTTATTTTCATAATTTACTTTTACACTTTTCGCACCACCACCAAAACTCCGCAATACACAAATATAAGATGGTGATAATAATAATTAGCATTAAGTTTGCCTATGTACATGTTTTATTTTGTGCAATAAAGATGTTTTGTATCTTATCTTAAGCAAATCTCGTCCGCTGCGGACAAGTTTATTGCGGACGGGTTGGCACATTACCCGTCACGTCGGCCCTACGCGCGGACCGTGATTCAATCCCATGATGATGATTTTCTTGTAAAATCGAAACGTGTCGGAATAATCTTCGACGTTACAATATTACGTGAGTAATTCTCGTTTTTACAAAATGAATAGTATATCTCACGTTAATTTTGAAAGTGAAATCCTAGAAAAAGAAAATAAATAAATAAATATAAATAAAAAAAATATAATAAATCCCAAGTCGGTCTTGTGCACATAAGGGCTCCATACCACACATTAAATTAAGACAACGCATTGGTGTCGGCGATTCCCAACTTATTTCAGGAATTACACAAAATTCGGAATTCATATTTTATGACATTTTAAAGTAACGTGGTTGCGAACACTATATGCATTATTTATGGGATATTTACCATGATTTGATTCTTTTTGAGTTTCGGTTTATTACAATAACCTTACATACCGAAATACTCTAAAACGAAAACTTAATTAATACACGTTAATATAATAATAATAAATAATAAATAATGCTGGACAAATCACACAGCATCATCTAGCCCCAAGCTAAGCAGAGCTTGTGTTATGGGTACTAAATGACTGATATACTTAATACATTATACTACATAGATAGATATTTTTATTATATATAGAAAAACACCCAGAATACCCTGAACAAATATCCGCAGATCGTACAGACATTTGTCCCGAGGCGGGAATCGAACCCGCAACCCCTTACGTCGCAGGCGGACCTTCGCCCGCTGCGCCACAGAGCATAATATGTCATAATATGCCTTGGTAAACCTAAAAAAATATACACATTCAAAAACAGGTCTACGGGTATGTTACTACGGTACCCTACACGCATCTGGTCTAATTTATTTGTTACTAGCCGCACTCCAAAGTTTCACCCGCGTAGTTCCCGTTCCCGTGGGAATACGGAGATAAGAGAAAATATAGCATGTGTTACTCTGGGATAATGTAGCTTTCTTATGGTATATGTCCAATAGTCTTTGAATACAACATACAAATCTTTCACCTTTATAATATAGAGAGATAAGTGTAGTGTATACTTTCATATGCATTTAGTAAATAGCAGTTATTTTGACATTACAAACAGACTCTTCAATTTTATTTATTTCTATTTGTATAGTTAGTGGTTTTAGACATGGTAGTTTTATCAGCTATTCCCTAGTTCTATGTTGAAAAACAAACATACCTTCGTTACGGAGTTCTACGACCTACAGAACCCTATAGAACTAAGTCAGGTAAGTTGGTTCCTTTGAAAGCAAGGAACTGCGCGAGGCGAAACATTCAGGTTAACGATAAGCGTCCCTGACTTATTGTACGGAACCTTCACGCATAAGGTGCTCTAATTAACGTCACTGAACCCTATTATGTCTTAGGAAATAGGTTTTTAAATGTAATAAGTGATAAGTAAAAGGCCTTTTGCATCTATTATAGACGATTTATACAGTGTCAGCAACACATAATCATGCTGTAAGGGATGCTGCAGTGCCTGGGACATTGTTAGATGGATTAGGCTTGCCCAGCACCTATACCATCCTCTCAGCTTAGTCAGCTATTATTCAGAGGACAGAACAGGTCAATACGTCTGAAGCTAACTAAGCCGCGGGTTTCCTCACGATGTTTCCTTCACCGTTAAAGCACGTGTTACGTGTGCACATACATTTTTCAAGAAAGAAAAATCCATTGGTGCACTGCCGGTATGGAACCCACGCCCTTCGGATTGAAAGTCGGGGGTACATACCACTCGGCCAACACGGCTTTTTACTGACTCCCAACAGAACTAATAATATCATTGGACCATCGGGCGGGTGGTCTGCCTCTAGGTCGCACTGTGTCTCTTGGCCACCATTCTGTTACGACCTTAGTCCATCTTCCATCGGCCCTTCTCACCAGCTCAGTTAGGGCGGCAAAACTGAACAGCTCACTGGGCAAATTTCTAAACCGCCACTGTCTCCAATGATGTACATCATTTCAGCTGTGAAACGTCCACTACTGAACACAGGCCTCCCTCATGGATCTCCATGAGGGGTAGTTGCCATACTCACCACGCTTGGCAGGCGGGTTGGCGAGCGTAGTACGGATGTTGATACACGGGAAGACGCTGCTGCCCATCTTCCGGAGGTATCCCTTAGCAGGCTTTTACTGCATCTACGGGCATGAGAGGAGGGGCAACATTCTACTGCCGGCACCCCACGGTAGTGAAATGATGAATATCGATGGAGGTATTTTATCTGAAATGAATATCTTGTGTGTGAAGGCGAAAGTAATGGCTGGATTTATGTATGTTACCATTTACGAGTTATTGCACTGATTGATGGATTAGCGCAGTACACGTGTTATGTATAATGTTTAATATTCAAATATAATATAAATAATATAAATATAATATAATATAAAAATAAGAAATGGACGCATTGGTGGTTTATTGAGATGAACGAGATGTTTTGCATAATTCTACTCGCTCAATACTTTTGTTCTCAATGGAATTAGGCGTTACTTTGCGAAAATCCATGACAATAAAATGCAATGAAAATATCTAGTTTTAATTACGCTAATGCTGAGATACTGAACGAAATCTTCGTTCCAGCCGACCAGTCAACACCTGAGAAGGGTACTGATATACCCTTCTTTCATTAAGACGGTGCTAACAAAACCCTGTGAATCATCACAGGGTCACAGAGACCGGAGTTATTGTGACCTCAATGTATTTGAAATTTTGAAACGAAAAGGTTTTTTTTTTGTTTTTTCGGAAACCTTCGCCCCCTTTTCTGGTACCCCCATACTAATGCTTGTATACTTATCTGTCGTTATAGGGGCCATAGTAAGACAAATTTTGTATGAAAATGGATCGCTACCCATTAGAGTAAGTAATTAATGACCTCTGTGGCGCAGCGGGCGAAGGTCCGCCTGTGACGCAAGAGGTTGCGGGTTCGAACCACAGGTATAATGATTACGTTATCATAACAACAAACTCATTTTAAAAACACTTTAAAAGTCATTAACATTTGTGCGGCGCTGGGTCTTAGATAATATCAGTTGGGTTAGCACAAGATGCGTTATAGTTGTCAATAAATTAATGTTCTTACTCAAATTTAACAAGCACTCGACAAATTATATACATTATTAGATAAGCCGTGGGGTGCCGGCAGTATAATGTTACTCCTCCTCACATGCAGTAAAAAGCTGGGCAGCAGCGTCTTTCCGTGTATCAACATCCCATTACCCCATCCCATCCCATACCTCAACACAGGCCTGCCTGATGGATCACCATGAGGTGTAGTTGCCATACTCACCACGCTTGGCAGGTTGGCGAGCGCAGTATGGAATGTTTAAACACGGAAAGATGCTGCTGCCCATCTTCCGGAGGTTTCCCTTTGCAGGCTCTTACTGCATGCATGGGTATGAGAGGAGGGGTAACATTCTACTGGAGGGGTTACTTTCTTTTGTTCATGTCTTGGCATAAATAATTTGTTTATCTCGGATTTTGCTTTTTTTTCTATTGTAATTTTTTTTTGTGTTTATTGGTATGGAATAAATAAATTTTAATCTTTTTTTTTAATAATGGACGTCAACCACAAGTAATCCAAATTGATTTAGGACTTGACTGGACACTGCTCCATCAGAAATATAATTAGTTCCGAGCCTTGACTACTTTTAGGTAAATTAATAGATCATCATAAAAATATTACATTAACAATTTTATTCCTTCAATATTCGATAGAGAAAACTTAACATATGCATTACGCTAGCGACAGCGACGCAAACAATAACATTCTCATGCTTAGAACACTGGACGACCTGGGTTCAATGTCAGAGCTGCTAATGAGCTGCAGTTAGTAAAGAGTCAAGTGTGTGTGTGTAAGTGTGATTTTATATATATTAACATATATATATAATATATATATATTTGAAATATATTATTATATATTTTTTTTTTACACACGTACATGTATATATTATAATTATGAAGTTATTCATCTTATTTATAGTGTAATGGATATAATATATATGTAATTTATATAATATATTTAAATAAAATAAGTTAATATTAGATTATCTTTTTTGTTATGTAAATTTAGTTTATAGGAACTTACAGTTTGTTTTGTTTCATTGACTATTTAAGTAGGTATGTTAGCACGCCATTTTACAGTTGTTCACCTTTGTGGTTGACAGGTAAAAAATGCCTTCGGCATTATGTCCACCAATTGTATCCTTATTCAAGTTTGTGTGCAATAAAGTATTAAATAAATAAATAAATAAATAAGTGTAGTAGATTTTTTTGGGTATAGTCCTAGACTGTTTTATCATAAGCCCTAGGACATTCCTGCCTGGGCATTGGCCTCCCTCATGGATTTTCAAGATTCTTTCAAGATTCATTCTTCTTCTTTCTTTCGATCATGAGTGGGTTGTTGTCATACTGACCACGATTCGCAGGCGCATTGGCGTGCGCTGATTTGGATACACGGAAAGACGCTGCTGCCCATCTTCCGGAGGCATCCCTTGGCACTTACTGCATCCACGGGCAAGAGACTCCTCTCTTGCTCCTCCGAGCAACGTTTCACTGCCGGCACCCCACGGCCGTTTACAAACTCTAAATAAATCTCTTCTATAATAAATGCTCTAGAAACTGCTTTTTACGAATTGTATTTGATGTTTTTCAGCACCTGCGGTTTCATTCCGTCACCCCGCGACCGCTCGCAAACAGTAAATAAAAATAACAATACAGATATTTACTCTCGTTATTTACTCAGTACCTACATTCAATTTTCTAATATAAACAATAAAGCCCTATGTTTGCGAACGATTATTCTGTTTGTTTGTCTGACGAAACAATGGGTGATCGATTTCTCTTCGTTCTTCTGTTTTCGTATGGGAAACATAGATATGTGTATGCATGGTTGAGTATAATAGGTTATAAACTGTACCATTCAATAGGTTGGACGGTTATACGATACAATTCATGTACAGGGTGTACCATTATACCTGCAATTCATTACATTCTTTATTCAGACCATTCTTTAAGTGAATTCATTGGGGCCTAAAGGCTACATAACTTACACACATCATTTACAAAAGATAATTCTTAATTTTTTTTGTTAAAAATATAGAATTATCTTTTGTAAGACCCACGTCAGTAAAAAAACTTAAAATGTTGTTTAAAATGTATCCTTATAACAATTGAGTATTATTGGTATTATTAATTCAATTGCTCATGGATCCGGCATTTTTTTTTCTTTTGAAAACAAGGCAATATAAATCTTAGTACTTATTCAATTTCATTGTCATCTTTAACATTTAAAACAAAACCTTACATTCATCATCATCATCATCATATCAGCCGCTGGACGTCCACTGCCAGACAAATGCCTCCCTCATTGATGTCAAAGTACTGCGGTTGAAAGCCGTCTGCATCCTCCGCCGACCAGCGGTTCTCACCAATTCGTCTGCTCATCTTGTAGGTGGACGTCCTGCGCTGCGCTTGCCGGTCCGTGGCCTCCATTCGAGAACTTTGCGGCCCCATCGGCCATCTGTTCTGCGAGCTACATGGCCTGCCCATTGCCACTTCAACGTGCTAATCCGTTTGGCTATGTCGGTGACCCGAGTTCTTCTACGATCTCCTCATTGCTGATTCGATCCCGTAGAGAAACCCCGAGCATAGCTCTCCATAGCTCGTTGAGCGACTCTGAGCTTATTCATAAGACCAATAGTGAAGGATCACGTTTTGGTTCCTTACGTCATCACTGGTAACACGCACTGATTGTAGACTTTCGCCACCGTTACACCATTTACAAAAATATAATCAAAAAGTCAAAATCCAAGGGATCAGCATAGAAAACATTCCAAAAATCTTATTTTAGCCCAATAAAAGTCACACAGCGCGGTATTACGAGATTAATTCAGGGTTCGGTAACTCAAAGAGCGGAGTTCCATTGTTCCCGAGCGCCGGAGGGTTCCGATAGAGCTGACACCAGCACAGATTATAATTACGTACACGGCTCTGCTTTAGCTAGATTAAAGTTTAGCTAGTGTTTACTTTAGGCCGCGGTAATGTGAAACTGGGCCATATTTTTGGAATCATCATCATCATTCCAGCCGTAAAAAGTCCACTACTGAACAGGCCTCATCATGGATCTCCATGAGGGGTAGTTGCCATACTCACCACGCTTGGCAGGCAGGTTGGCGAGCGCAGTACTGGATGGTGATACACGTAAAGACGCTGCTGCCCATCTTCCGGAAGCATTCCCTTAGCAGTCTCTTACTGCATCCACGGGCATGAGAGGAGGAGTAACATTCTACTGCCGGCACCCCACGGCATATTTTTTTTTAATATTACGACAAAATTATAATGTAAGCCAAGGATAGAGATAAAAATGTATATTGTCTTCAGGCGGGTTGGCAAGCGTAGTACGGGATGTTCCATAGGTAGGTATCCCTTAACAGGCTCTTACTGCATCTACGGGTATGAGAGGAGGGGTAACATTCTTCTGCCGGCAGTAGTACGCGTTAAATATAACCGTGTATATGTATATTAATAATATGTATATTTTTCAATCCGACAAAATGTTTGTACGATCTGCAAATTTGTTCAGGGCGTTCTGGATGCTTTTCTTTATATAATAAAAAATAATATTTACCCTGTACTGCACTCGCCAACCCGCCTGCCAAGCGTGGTGAGTATGGACACAATCCCCTTATGATCGAATTTAAAAATACTCAATTACGTTCAAAAATACATAAAGGTTAATCGCTTACACATCCTCTGAATTTTATGCTACGTTAAAGTACCTACCTAATTGCATATTTAGATGACCGCTCTATGCAATCAAATGCCAATAAAAAGTAGGTACAGTCAAAAAATCAAAAAAATACTAAAATGATGTCATATAAGCATTTTTTTTTCTTTTATTAAACGCTTTAGGTTTGCGGGCTTCCAGCGTTCTAAATTTAAATTAATCGAACTCCTAATGTTGCTAGACTTTGCGTCAATTACTCAGATGACAGACAAAAAAATATCTTCGTTACTTTTTGTTCGAGTCAAGGTTAAGCGCAACTTGAAGTGTCGACCATCTCTAAACGATATTGCCATTGTCATAAGTAATTTTCACGAAGGTCAAGTTACGTTCTTTAGTGGTATTTACATTTTTACAAAAGACAATTTTCAATGGGTCAGACGGAGGTGACAGTTTGTAATAACTCGGTTGTTATCAACAAGGATTTACAGTTTTTTTTTTCTTTTATTTGTGTGACTTTTCTGTTAATGACGGGACATTATAGAAGGTAATTAACTCTTGTCATATAGTTCATAGTTTTTACTTTACGTACTGTTACGGTTTATAAATGTTTAATTTTTATAGGATATTATAAAAAATATATTACAAAAAATCACAAGGCCAATCAAATATTACATGTTTACTTATAAACAAACGTTATTTATAAACAAAAGTAACCATTTTTTTATCACTCATGCTTATACAAATCAATTGCTGGTGGAATATCAGAACTATAAAGAATATCTTTATAGGAAATAGAACCTGTTTTTATTCACGATTATGTATCGCTTTTTGCACATCATAACTCGACCATTTCATTGTTACCCAACAACCAGGAATAAACAAAACACGTTCTAATAGAATTTTCCGGGTTGAATGTAAAAGAAAACCAACCTTTTTGTAGCGCGAAATCCTGTCACAGTGCACTTAAAAAAAGAAACAAAAAATCACGGAATGTGTTTTTTTCGTAATTGGAACACTCGCGGGGTTTAATGGCGCGCGGTCTGCCTCGGTCCGCGCCGCCTCACGATCGCGCGACGACTGATCTGATCTTGACTTGAGTCGAGCCTGAGCGAGCTCTAACCTGCGTACTTTACTCCTCACGAAAGCCATATTAAAACAATGAACGGTTTGTTTATAACCAATTAACAAAAACCCAAGCGTACCTTTGCAGTTATTATCACGTTTTCAAAAGTTAGCGCCGAAATTATAAGAGGAAATTTTCATTCGTTTCTTTCGTTATTCACACGCGGAGATATAATTGCAAGGTCAAGCAAGATGACCCTTTGTTGTAATTTTTTATTTTATGTTGATGGCTTTTAATAAAATGCATGCGCAATTTTACAAGTTAATAAGTACATGAATTTTATTATCTTGCGGTAGATTTTCCTTAATAAGTAACAAAGGCGGGTATTTATTTTTATTTAAATAATAGATAACAGATCATGCTAGGTGAAGAATATTGTTGTGTTGTTGCATTATTAAGTGCCACAATGTCTTAGCTTGGCCGTGAGCTAGAATCTATCTGACTTTGGTTAGATTTTATTCCATAGCTCTACTTAACTACAGCTTGTAGATGGTTTTTATTATAACCTCATTCTATTTGTCTAACGAAGCCTATTTTTGACTAGATAGCGCTATGAGTATTGGCAACAGATGTCACTGAGCATTTTGGTAAGATTATAAAAATAGTGTGAGAATAAATTGAAGATCAACTCTAAATGTCGTTTCCTTGTCAATAGGACACAATCGTTTATTTTAACTTTATAAGTTTGGTGACATTAGTTTACGTAAGCCAAGGTAACGAAACTATAAACCGACCTAACACTGACTAAAATCATATACGAAGATATACGGTTGTTGCCGTTCAAATATTAAAACCAAACCATTTTACGTTCAGCTCTAATTTTAGTAACGCCATAATTATCTCTTATTTAATTTAATAGGCATGCAATATTTAATAGGCTTTAGGCAGTGCAACTACAAAATCTACACTTTTTTATTTGCCATAAGTTTTATGTAACCATAAGTGAAAACTATTTAAGGCTTTTTTGTTTCCATCATTTGTTTTATTACTTTGTAAGCAGCTGTTTGTTTTCCGTGTAATTTAAAAAATAAAAATTAAATTAAATTTCTTATTTAACGACGTTTCTAGGTAAAATTATCATGAATTAAGGTAAATGGAAAAAGAAAGACGAGTATGATCATCATCATCATCATCAAGAATGAATAAATGTATAAATAAATAAATATAAATAAACATTTTTTGCATACCGATACTGGTCAAGCATGTTGTCTTATATCATATTTTGTCAACTTATTTACACATGTTTTTTGCAAATAAATTATCTTTATCTTTAAATATAATTCATTCATTCCTCATCATCATCATCTCAGCCGTTAGACTGCTGTCCACACCCACAATTACTGCGGTGGAGTGCCGTCAATGTTGCCTCTCCTCTTTTGCCCGTAGATGCAGTTAGAATCTTCGGATATCTTCGGAAGATGGTCAGCAGGGTCTTTCTGTGTTTAAACATCCCGTGCTGCGCACTCGCCAACCCTGCTGCCAAGCGTGGTATGGCAACAACCCCCTCATGACCTTGGAGATCCATGAGGGAGGCCTATGTCCAGCAGTGGACATGCACAGCAGGCCTACGGCTGAGATGAATCAGGATGATGAATATAAGAAAAAAAAACTTAGGTAGGTAACATAAGTATTTCGTATTATGAAATACTTATGTTACTTAAGTTTTTTTCTTATATTTATATTTTCATATTATGAAATACTTATGTTACTTAATTAAAATATGGGATTATCGGGTATTTATCGCGTAATTACCTTTATTTTATTCCCGGGAGACTCCTCGCGACCACGACCAGGTGCAATCCGGTCGAAACGTCGGGAATAAAATAAAGGTAATTACGCGATAAATACCCGATAATCCCATATTTTAATAATGTGTTGTGATCGCGAAAGTATAAAAAAGACTATGTTACTTAAGTTTTTTTCTTATATTTATATTTTCATATTATGAAATACTTATGTTACTTAAGTTTTTTTCTTATATTTATATTTTCATATTATGAAATACTTATGTTACCTAAGTTTTTTTCTTATCATCCATGGATTCTTCAAATCGCTGAGCCTCGAAAATTTCCATTTATTTTTACGGCAAATAAAGTGCACTCAAAACTATTTATTTGTACTGTTAAAGTGAAAACGTCTCCAAGAGACCTTGCGTTTGGGACTCATCCTGATTGTTTATTTAAGAACTTTGTGACTGTCCCGCTGTTTACTGATCATGACCTATAGAAGAGGTCACCAGATGCTAACAGGGCAATTTAACATGTTCTTATGACGATGCAGCAAGGTCGCCATTGCCTTGCTCATCTTTGCTCCACTTAGTTTTGAGTTATTGATATTGGAGCATCTGTTTGCACCGGCCGTTGCTTGTATAGTAGATACTTGCCCTAATTAATTTCCTTTCCTTCATTACTGACATAATGAATTCAAAATTATTTGAATAGGTATCGATAATTGTAATAGTATAATTTATATATTAATTAGCAGTTGCTGACGCAGTATAAATTATCTATAACAGATGCAAAGGCCTTAGATACCTACTTATAATTTTCAACATCGTCCGAGTCCTAATCGTGTCACTTGGAATCCAAGAGACAATATTAACTCTTTATTGTCTCTTGGATTCCTGACAAACAGTTTTACACAATTTTGGAAATATTAGAATATTTTTTTTACATATTTATTGTAGTATAGTATGTACATGACCATACTATCTCACTAATATTAGAAAGCCGAAAGTTTGTTTGTATGGAGGTTTGTTACCTCTTCACGCAAAAACTATAGTCTGTTTTTTCAAACGCTGCCAATAATGTAAACAAAGTAATGTCACTGTGAAACTAACAAGACAGTGGAGCATAACCTTGTTTTTTATGGATCACTACAAGTATAGTTGCCGTGGGGTGCCGGCAGTAGAATGTTACCTCTCCTCTCCTACCCGTGGATGCAGTAAGAGTCTGCTAAGGGACACCTTCGGAAGATGGGCAGCAGCGTCTTTCCGTATATCAACATCCCGAACTGCGCTCACCAACCCGCCTGCCAAGCGTGGTGAGTATGGCAACTACCCCTCATGGAGATCCATGAGGGAGGCTTGTGTTCAGTAGTGGACGTTTTACGGCTGAAATGATGATGATGATGACTACAAGTATAGTTCCACCCTACACTATGGTATGTTTGTACCTATCAACAAGAGCCTCGGAGCATAATAAAACAAAGAAATAGTTGCTTTTTTTTATTAGTGAAGTAGTTACATTATATTTTCACTGCTTAGATTACTAAAATCCTAGTCCAACAAAGGCGCAGAATTATTTATCCATTCCCTCAGAAATAAATAAAACAAACAAATACTTTTTTTTGTTTTTTTATTCGTAAAGACTATTTTTAATCATATCCGATGATGACAGCAGTTGTTCGGGTATGATACTTACATACTAATATCTGAACAACTGCTATCATCATCTGATTCAGAATCTATTTCAGTGATATTTATTACAAATCGATCACATACAGTGTCAATTAAATGATGATTCATCATCATCATCATCATCATTTCAGCCGTAGGACGTCCACTGCTGGACATAGGCCTCCCTCATGGATATCCAGTTATTGCGGTTGGAAGCGATCTGCATCCACCGTCGACCTGCGGTCTTCACCAGGTCATCATCCCATCTTGTTGGTGGACGTCCTACGCTGCGCTTGCCGGTCCGTGGCCTCCACTCGAGAACTTTTCGGCCCCATCGGCCATCTGTTCTGCGAGCTACATGGCCTGCCCATTGCCACTTCAACGTGCTAATCCGTTTGGCTATGTCGGTGACCCGAGTTCTTCTACGTATCTCCTCATTTCTGATTCGATCGCGTAAAGAAACCCCGAGCATAGCCCTCTCCATAGCTCGTTGAGCGACTCTGAGCTTATTCATGAGGCCAATCGTGAATGACCACGTCTCGGTTCCATATGTCATCACTGGTAACACACACTGATTGTAGACTTTCGTCTTAAGGCACTGAGGAATTTTGGACGAAAAGACGTTGCGTAGTTTCCCAAACGCTGCCCATCCGAGTTGGATTCGTCGATTTACCTCTTTCTCGAAGTTGGACCTACCTAATTGGACTGTTTGTCCTAGGTATACATACGCGTCGACAACTTCGAGAGCCGAGTTCTCAACCATAACTGGGGCAGGCGCAACATGGACGTTCGACATAATCTTCGTCTTGTCCATGTTCATTTTAAGACCTACCCGTTGGGAGACTCGGTTGAGGCCTTCGAGCATCGTGCCAAGTTCCTCCATCGACTTTGCCATGACCACAATATCGTCAGCAAACTGAAGGTGAGTCATGTATTCGCCGTTAATGTTGATGCCTAGTCCTTTCCATTCCAAGAGCTTGAAGGCATCTTCCAAAGCGGTCGTAAACAGATGCGCGGCAGACAGCGGTCGAGAAATGATGATTAAATGGCGAAAAAACTGATGGAAGATCCTTCTGATAGCAGAATATGTGTGTTCATCAATGTTTTGTAATTTGTTTTACGACCTTTTTTCTTGGGCGAAGCAAGTCTTCCTGTTGATTTGTGTTCTTTTACAACAACTCTTACTGTTCTTTGAGATATTCCCAAGAGCTCGGCTGATTTGTTTACACAGGCTAAAAGTGACCAATATTCGCTTTTGGGCCAGTTCTTGTACGTGTGCTTGTACACATTCATTATCATCAGTTTTTCTGTTGAACTCAGAGCTTTTACCGGCCGCTTTTTGGGTGGTGACAGTGTAGTAGCAGTTTCAATTGTTCTCGATGGACCAGCTACCGGCTCCAGGAGCGCAGCCGCGGGCTAAGGCTCCATAACAAAACAACAAAAACTCAGCCAGATAATAACAATAACACAAACACAACAAGATAACTTTAACGAGTAACAAACAACTTCAACAAATAAAGAGAACAGCAAAAACAACAACGGCGGCGGCGCGGCGGGGCGAGAGAAAGAACATTCGATTCCAGAACGGACGAGACACGGGAAACGAATGACATTTTAACCCAATGTGCAGTACCAATGCACCTTGATAGCTTTCCCCAAGAAGTGACCAGTGTTACAAAATAATTACCCATAAAAAATATTAATTATTTTATTTTCTTTGTAAGAAACGAAATTATTGGAATAAAAATGTTCCAAGACCATAATTTATATACAATTTGATAAGTTTCGGATAAAATAAAAAATCCTAGATTTTTTTATGGCAAAACGTAGCTACGACGAAGTAACCTTCTACAAAGGAGGATCTTTTTTTACTGGTATCACCTTTGTTATTGTTTTTGGCAGCGTTATACGAGATAGAGTATAGCGTACGTATCGAGCTGTGCAAACGTATACTATAGATGTTGACTACGATTAACACATAGGCTACTTTTTATACTTGGTAAAACGCATGCGAAGTAGCGGGCACAAGCTTGTTTAATTATAAATGCATTAAATTGATGTTATTATTACTACTTTTTTCTTTTATTTTAGTAGATATTGTTTGAAGATTAGGTATATAATTATTGGGTAGTATTCATTTTAACATTTGCATGCCGCAATAGCCCGTTCAAGTGTTGTGATATGAGTAACATTAAGCACCTACCTAACATTAAGCATACAAACATCTGTGTAAAGCAGTGTATTATATTATCTGTGGTAAAACCATACTTGAAGCAAATAAATTGTCATTTAATTTGTCGCAGCGATATGCTAAGTTTTGACTCTAATTCATCGTGTCGGTTGGCGAGCGATGATTTGAACAAAAATGTATGTATTTGTTGCATGTACTTATTTGTTGTATCAATAAATTTCATCATATTCAAGACTTTCAATGCACACAATTTAAAAAGCTTAAATTATAAAATATAATAAGGTAGATGAAAATACAGTTTGACATTGACAGCAATTGGGATTACAGATTAATCATAAAGCTTTCACCGCTTGCCAACTCCATCTGTTAGGTTTAGAAGAAAACACTTTTTTTTATCGAAAACGGCTCATTGAAAATGGATCCCCTGAAAGAAGCTATAATGCCTGGGGCACGATTAGACACGGCTTGAATGCATCACAAAGAAGCTATAGTGACTGGGACACGATAAAACACGGCTTGAATGCATCAAAAAGAAGCTATAGTGCCTGGGACACGATAAAACACGGCTTGAATGCATCAAAAAGAAGCTATAGTGCCTGGGATACGATAAGACACGGTTTGGATGCATCACAAAGAAGCTATAGTGCCTGGGATACGATTAGGCACGGCTTGAATGCATCACAAAGAAGCTATAGTGCCTGAGATACGATAAAACATGGCTTGAATGCATCAAAAACAAGCTATAGTGCCTGGGACACGATTAGGCACGGCTGGAATTCATCTCAAAGAAGCTATAGTGCCTGGAACACGATTAGGCACGGCTTGAATTCATCACAATGAAGCTATAGTGCCTGGGACATTATTCGACACGGTTTGAATGCCTCACAAAGAAGCTATAGAGCCTGGGACACGATTAGGCACGGCTTGAATGCATCACAAAGAAGCTATAGTGCCTAGGACACGATTAAGCACGGCTTGAATACATCACAAAGAAGCTATGGTGCCTGGGACACGATTAGGCACGGCTTGAATGCATCACAAAGAAGCTATAGTGCCTGGGACATTATTAGACACGGTTTGAATGCCTCACAAAGAAGCTATGGTGCCTGGGACACGATTAGGCACGACTTGAATGCATCACAAAGAAGCTATAGTGCCTGGGAAATTATTAGACACGGTTTAAATGCCTCACAAATAAGCTATAGAGCCTGGGACATTATTAGACGCGGCTTGAATGCATCACAAATTGGTTGTTAGTAATATTGCATGGGCGTAACTGGTGGTGGTAATTACGTATCGGTCCAGTTTCCTTCCGACATGGCAATGAATCCGCCAGTGAAATCGTCACGGTGCTGGCCGCGAGTTGGATAGTCCACACGAAATCGAGCGCCCTTGTGAATCGGCAGTTTTTGTTTCTGAATCTATTATAATAGATATAAATTACATAGTATAAACAAATTAGATATATATTATATACAAATTAGATATTTATATATCTAACCGCACTCCGGAGTTACAACCGCGTCGTTTGTAAATACATTCTTATCACACATACTACTGTTAATAATAGAGTCAAGGTGTTATTATAGAGGTAGTTAAGAAAGGTAAACTGTATTATATGCAATTAACGACCTCTGTGGCGCAACGGGCGAAGTTCCGCCTGCGATGCAAGAGGTTGCGGGTTCGATTCCCGCCTCGGGACAAATGTCTGTACGATCTGCAGGTTACGTACTGTACGATGTTCAGGGTGTTCTGGATGTTTTCTATTTATTATAAAAAAACATATATCTATGTAGTATAATGTATTGAGTAGGTATAACAGTCATCTAGTACCCATAACACAAGCTCTGCTTAGCTAGGGGCTAGATGATTCTGGGTGAATTGTCCAGCATTATTTATTTTTATAATTGCCGTGGGGTGCCGGCAGTAGAATGATACCCCTCCTCTCATGCCCATGGATGCCATGGACACGAGTCTAACCAGCAAAGCGGTGGGGCAGGACGGTCTTGGCCGTGGCCTAATAATCCCTATCCTCAATCCTCTCCTTCCTTGCATCTCACACATTATTAATTTCTCTCTTGGCTCTGGATGTTTCCCCTCCGTGTGGAAGAAAGCACACATCATCCCTATCCCTAAAAAATCTGCCACCTCTGAACCCAAAGACTTTCGTCCTATCTCTATTCTTCCCTTTCTGTCTAAGGTTCTGGAGCGAGTCGTCTACCGTCAACTATCTTACTTCCTACAATCACATTCTCTATTAAATCCTTTCCAGTCAGGTTTTCGCTCGGCGCATAGCACTAGCACAGCTCTTATTAAAATAACTGACGATATTCGATTTGCTATGGACGACAAACAGCTTACCCTTCTTACACTTCTTGATTTCAGCAACGCTTTCAACTGTGTCGATCACTCCATTCTTCTAGCTATATTGCGCTCTTTAAATATTTCACTAATAGCCTGTGATTGGTTTCGCTCTTACCTCTGTGGACGCCAACAATGTGTAAAAATTGATGAGACTCGCTCGGATTGGTGTGACGTTGTTGCTGGCGTTCCACAGGGTGGAGTCCTCTCTCCTCTTTTATTTTCTGTCTTTATCAATACCCTTGTCTCTGAACTCCGCTTCTCCTCCTTTCATTTATATGCCGATGACGTGCAACTATACATTTCCTTCAGACCAGACGACTTAGACAATGCAATACACCTGCTGACCGAGGATTTACGTGCTGTCTCTTCCTGGACACAGAAATTTGGTCTCCAAATCAATACAAGTAAAACACAAGTGATGATTATTGGCAGCCGAGGCTTTATCTCGAGGCTAGACCTTAACTCTCTCCCTTCAGTCAAATATAATGATATCCCATTGGGTTTTTGCGCCGAGGTAAAGAATCTTGGCCTTATCATCACAAAAAACTTGTCCTGGGAGCGGCATATCGCCGAAGTCAGCAGGAAGATGTATGGTTCTATGCACGCTCTGAAACGAATGCAAAACTTTCTTCCTTTTTCCGCTAAACTCACTCTCGTTAACTCTATTTTACTTCCAATTCTTGATTATGCTGATGTATGTTATCCTGATGCTACTGAGGAACAGCTTAACAAACTGGAGCGGTTGTTGAATCTTTGCATACGATATGTTTACGGTCTACGTAAGTACGATCACATCTCCCACTTCCGCTCCCAGTTAAAGTGGCTTAATATCCGGTACCGTCGGGATACGCACACACTCTGCCTTCTCTATAACATCCTCAATAACCCACTCACTCCTAACTATCTCCAAGAACGTTTTCTTCCTCTTTTCCCTCCTGATCGTGTCACACGCTCCTCCTTATATCTACGTATTAAGACTCCGAAGCATAATACCTCCTTTTACACTGACTCCTTCACAGTAACTGCGATCCGACTGTGGAACTCCTTGCCAGTGGAAATTCGTAGGGCCTCGTCTATCGGAATCTTCAAATCCAAACTGTATTTATATTTTATATCCCTTCAGAATGGTCAACAAAATTGAGCAATTTATGTTTATTTATTAATTTGTAGATATACTTATTGCATGTATTATTATTTGGATATTTCTTTTATTATGCTGTTTATCTTATTATGTATGTATCTTTATGTTAATTTTTATTTGTAAATTACCAACTCAAAATCATATTTATTTCTCGCACCACCACAAAACTCTGCACTACACAAAGGTTAGCTGGAAGAAAATGCTAAATAGCATTAAGTTCGCCTATGTACATGTTTTTGTGCAATAAAGAATTTTCTTATCTTATCTTATCTTATGGATGCAGTAAGAGCCTGCTAAGGGATACCTCCGGAAGATGGGTAGCAGCGTCTATCCGTGTATCAACATCCCATACTGCGCTCACCAACCCGCCTGCAGTATGGCAACTACCCCTCATGGAGATCCATGAGGGAGGCCTGTGTTCATCAGTGGACGTTTTATGGCTGAAATTATGATTTATTTATTATTTATATAATCAGGTTATAAAAGAGACTGTTAAAGTTTTACTAAAGTGTAAAAAAAGTTTTATTATTTACTAGATGTGCATACATAAAATCTAAAGATTCTCCTATACACGGAGAGTACCACCTGGTCACTAAAGCACTTACCGAAAAGATCTCATTTTACTTGGCAGCTGGCAAAACTCTGCCAAGTGAATAAATGGGGAGTAATTTCCACGTCGTTAGGAGTTTTTGAGGTTATTGGCCACTTGTTTGGAGATTTCGTGTGTTCTTATGTTTCGTTTGAGTGATTTAAATGAGTTTTACTGCTGAATATAAGCCTCCCTGGATCTATAATAGAATAGAATAGAAAATGTTTATTTATGTCTCAAAGACACATACATGAAAAATAACACATAAAGGTACAGAAACATAAATCGGTCGCCAACTCAGCACACGCCATGAGAACGCGACACTGATTTTCAGTGGCGCCGTATAAGATAATGTGATGGTTGTTGCCATACTCGCTTCGCTTGACAGGCAGGTTGGCGAGCGCAGTACGGGATGTTGATACACGGAAAGACGCATCTGCCCATTTACCGGAGAGAGACCATCCTTGGCAGATTTTTACGGCACCCATGGCAAGAGACCCCTCCTCTCTTCTGAACATGCCTCTGCCGGCACCCCACGGCAGCTTACCTTACATTAAATTTACACTAAATACCTTACCTTAAATTTACACTAAAATTGTATACCTATTTTTAGACATAGACTTTCATGCTTTCAACTCACTGTTTGGCTATTTATTTATTAGGACAACCAACAGCTATAATAAACTAGTATACAACAGTGTGAAAACATAAAGCAAGTAATAGGTTATCACGAATAGATATAAGAAAGTAATAAGAGAGAAAACTTTGTACAG
The DNA here is from genome assembly GCA_963082625.1 of Pasiphila rectangulata. Lineage (NCBI taxonomy): Eukaryota > Metazoa > Arthropoda > Insecta > Lepidoptera > Geometridae > Pasiphila > Pasiphila rectangulata. Next base: position 17,513,968 of record OY720251.1, on the reverse strand, counting down.
TACGCTTCAGACACAAAAACAAAGTGGAAAATAAATACTATCTAGGTACTTTAACATAAACTACCATCTAATATTAGTCACTTATATGTATTTATGTCTATGTCGGTGACCAGAATTCATCTACGTATATCCTCCTTTCTGGTTCGATCCCGTTAAGAAACCACGAGAATAGCCCACTCCATAGCTCGTTTGGCGACTCTGAGTTTCTTCATGGGACCAATAGTGAATTTGGTCTCGGTTACATTTAGGTGAATTATCTAAAAATCTTTTAGTCGTCGTTCGCCTCCGTAATCTTTAGAGAAAAGCAATGTTTTGGACCTCTATAATAGTCCAGCATTCGCACTCACTTATTCGGTTGTTTAAACATAACCACAAAAGTCTTACAAACTTAACATGCGGCATGTAGCAAAATATTACAACACCCAAATTCTTTAACAATTAAACGAGCAGACTGGTTAATTTAAATAAAAGCGTAGCGTGAATGTCAAAAATGTATAGATGTATGTAACCGCGCGCCTACACTTTCGATTGGATTACTTACTTCACTTATATCATGTAAGTTCCAGCGCACGCGGTCAAAAATGTATTAGATATTCCAACAAATGCTAATATTACATTCATCATTTCAGCCGTAAGACGTCCACTACTGAACACAGGCCTCCCTCATGGATCTTCATGAGGGGTAGTTGCCATACTCACCACGCTTGGCAGGCGGGTTGGCGAGCGCAGTACGGGATGTTCATACACGGCAAGACGCTGCTGCCCATCTTCCGGAGGTATCCCTTAGCAGGCTCTTACTGCTTCCACGGGCATGAGAGGAGGGGTAACATTCTACTGCCGGTACCCCACGGCCACATAATATTACATTAGTGCATGTTATAAAGTTGTTTTTTTGCGTGTTACTTTGGCGTAGTGCCATTTTGTCCGTTATGTTGTTCCATTAAAGGAACAAATGGTTTACACATAACAGCCTAAGGACTGCTCTCCACGTCCACTGCTGGATATAGGCCTCCCCAATTGATCTCCAAAATCATTATTGGTTTATTGCCATACTCACCACGCTTGGCAGGTGGGATGGCGCGCGCCGTAGGAAATGTAGATACATGAAAACATACCTACTCTGCTCATCATTGTTACCATATTCAGGATTATTGAGGTCGGTTGTTTTCGTTGAAAATTAAGGAATTATTTTTTTCTTGGTGCGGTTGACAGCGGTTGCATGGTTTGTTCTTGCCAGATAACCCAAGAGTTGTGAGAATAATTTGTTCTATTATTATACTAAGCCAAAAAGGGAACTTTGAACCCATAAAAACAAGTCGTTTTGGATAGGAAAAAGTCGGGTGTCCATGTTTTTTTTATTTTACATTTCCCTGGTTGATGTCGTTAATGATCCTTGGTTCTTATTTGGATTTTTTATTTATTTTTTACATCTTGAATATGCATTAGTTTAGTATGCTCGCAGTCCGGTCTGCAGTATGCGCCTTGCCTAACTCCGCTTGATCAAATGCACAGCACGTGCGGCGATTGTTTGAAATTTCCCGATCCGATTCTGCTTTACGTATTTCGGCGGTGGATGGAATATAATAACAAAGATACTAGACAATTGGTTAACTAGAAAAAAATAAAAAAGAGCTGCTATTACGTATGTCTTTATTTATTCAAAATAGGGACGCTAACAGGTACAAGAACCATACTTTTGTATATAGTAATAATTTAAATGTTTTGGACTGTTGATTAGAAATTAAACTTTGCAAATAAGAACACATTTTTATAAATCTAACAATTTACATATTTTCAAGAAAATAATAATAATAAATAAAAGAATAAAGGAAATGATAATAGAGGAATAATGTTATCCTGTGACTTTGTAAAACTTCGCGATCAATAGACATAATTTTAAATCGTTTCACGGGACTTTATCGCGTGATTACCTTGTTTTATTATTTCCCGACGTTTCGAGAGCTTTGGTGACGGGTATACTGGATAAAGTCCCATTAAGAAATTTAAAATTATGTCATGTTATTATTGTTTCCCTACGTTTCGTGCATTACAGCGCTCGTGATAAAATGATGTCTACAAATTGCAAAAGTTTAAAAAGTAAGATCTAACATTAAAAAAAACGAACAAAATAATAGAAATGCCAATTAACTCTCGTACTTTCTGGTTACCTAATTTTGATAGATGGTGATTTTAGCAATTTAAACTCAAATTCAAACATAAAACATAAGTACTTAATTCAGTGCGGCCGCAGGGACCTTATTGATGCATCAAATTACAAAATAAATTAACACGAATGAAAATAATAAATCACATAGTTGAATCTGTCACTTTAGACGACACGCGAGTTAGGAAAATAAGTAAACAGAAAAACCTAATACGTTCATTATAGTCATCATTTACACAATTTTCTTTTGACTTATGCTACGTTTGATTGAGTTGGACTAGATTCCGTCCCATCAGATAGGTACACCGTTTAATTATAGGTAAAAATCATCTTGTGAAAAATTTACAACTTACCTCATATTTTCGCCCAGATCTGTATTTATTTACATTTATAGTTCCCCCTCTATAAATAATAATAACGACAGTGGATTTCGGATAGAGTTTTTAACCATTTGTTGTGAAAGAGATATTTGAATAGCGAATTCGGGTTACACTTTCCATCGTATCGCGACATGTCTAATCTAAACCACCATACCAGGAGAATATTGAAAGTAGGTATCTTACTTGGCCGTCATGTGTCTATTCATAAAGCTGTAAAAGAGTTTTCTTTAAGAATAATAAATATGGTGTATGTAGACTTTCTTTGAGGTTTATTAAAGGTAATTTTACCCACTGCAGGTACTATAGAAAGGATAATAGACGACCTCTGTGGCGCAGCGGGCAAACGTCTGCGAAGCAAGAGGATGCGGGTTCGATTCCGGCCTCGGGACAAATGTCTGCACAATCTTCAGATATTTGTTAAGTGTATTTTGGTTGTTTTTCTATAAATAAGAATCTATGTAGTATAATGTATTAAGTATATCAGTCATCTAAAGCCCATAACACAAGCTCTGCTTAGCTTGGGGCTAGATGATGCTGTATGAATTATCCATCATTATTTTTTTCATCGTCATCATTACAGACGTAGGCTGTCCAAGTCCACTGCTGGCCATAGGCCTCCCTCATACATACATACATCTCCAAGATCAGGAGGGGATTGGCAGGCGGGTTGGCGAGCGCAGTATGGGATGTTGATACACGGAAAGACGCTGCTGCCCATCTTCCGGAGCAGAGCAGACTCTTTACATCTTCCGAAGGTACCCTTGGCAGATTCTTACTGCACCCACGGGCAAGAGAGGAGGGGCAACTATACCTGGCCCTACGGTACTTTATTTTTACTGTGTGACAAAACTAGTTTTAATGTACAAACATCGAACTAGGTACGAGTATTATAGATTATCCCATGAGTTAATGGCTAATGCCTAGGTAGCTAGATATGTGAAGATGGCACTGCCTAGTACCGATGACGTCAGCCTTTGTTTTTATCTTGATAGGTACCTACTGCAACACAATGCTACTAGGAAGTGGTCTTTTACGTTTTTAGAACGGACGCTAACTGCAGGAGGTTCGATTCCTGCTAGGCTAGAAGATATCAATTATTTACTTTACCAAACTAAAATGCAATAAAAAATATCTAGTTTTAATTCCGCTAATGATGAGATGCATATGCACCGCCCTCCCGCCCGCTACTTATGCACATGCAGGGGGAACCAGGCTGCTAGTGCAACATGCATACCCAATCCCACACGACGACACGTGTTTCGCCTCTCCGCGAGGCATCTTCAGGTGAAATGCCGAGATGTTGTTGGCTGGAACGAAAGACGGCGCGTTGAGGGCGGTGCATATGCATCTCAGCATTAGCGGAATTAAAACTAGATATTTTTCATTGCATTTTATTGTCATATGGATTTCCACAAAGTAACGCCTGATTCTATTAATTATATTTACCAAACTATTAAAAAAATACTTTAAATGAAAGATAGAACACTTTTTTCTTAGTAATGATCCGGCTCAGATGATGATGATGGCGAATAACTAATTCAACATTATCATCTGAGCTGTGAAACGTCCATTGAGTCGCCCTCATGCATCTCCAAGTACTGATAATGGAGGCGGGGTTGCCATATCACAATCACGAGCGCAGTACAGGATATTGATACACGGAAATTTGTTATTAATTATTTAAGACTCTTTTATTTTGTTTTTGTTTGATTTTATTTGCACCAATTTTTAAAATTGTGTTTGGTTTAGGAGCCGGGCGCTGATACTGCTACACAGTTATTAAACTTTTGCAGTGCCAACGTTTATCATTATCTGTACTGATGTGTTTTTGTTCTACAATAAATACTTTATACGGAAATGCGCGCTGCTGCCCATCTTCCGGAAGTATCCTTTAGCAGTCTCTTACAGCATCCACGGCAAGAGAGGAGAGGCAAGACTCTACTGCCGGCACCCCACGACCAATCGTTATTAACCTTAGCTAAGTAAACTATCTAGTATTGTTTATTTGTACGTACGGCTTTTATTACCTTATAACCTTGGAAAGCAATACAGTAAAAATTTTATTCAAATTATTTGGAAATATAATTGTGATTTACCTACATCGGAAGCTGAACAATGTATGCAAGTATCTAAAAACAGCCTTATTTTTAGTCTCTATCTCAATGAAATAGAGTTCAAATCTATTTATATACTCCGAGTGAATTATAATTACTTTAATTGACGACTTAAGTCCGTGAATTATTCACCAGGGAGTAAGCAAATATAAACCTAATAATTACAGCAATAGGTGTTTTTTTATGGCTAGATAGAGTTGGCTGCATCTCCCTTACATAAGCTGTACTACTAGGTGCTAAGTACTTGACTTCTAAGTTGACGAACGGGTACAGTTCAGCACATCTACACGTCGACAAAAACTTTTCAACTAACAATTTTCAGTTGGTTTTGTAAGTTGTGACAATGTTTTCTTATAACCAAGAGATAGCTTTCCTGGTTAGGGCCAAATATGTACTAATTAAATATAAATTATTATTTTAGCCCTTAAAGCACTCCCACAATCAAGTTCAATCTAAGAACTCATAGGTTAAATAAAATTCACCTTTTTATTTACCTTTGTATACATATATTAGCGCTGTCTGTCTGTCTGTGTATGAGACGATTACAACCGAACGCATTGACCGATTTACATGAAACCTTTTATGTAAGCACCGTCTTAATGAGGGAAGGGTGCTGATTGATTTGGTGTCCCTAGGGTCACAAGGACCGGAGTTATTGTGACCTTAAAAGGTCACAAAAAATAAAAGTCAGCAAATGGCCAAAAACGTCCAAAACCCAAAAATTACATTTTTGACCTTTGGTGACCTTTTGAGGCCTTCGCCCCCTTTTATGGTACCTACCCCCATACCAATGCTTGTTGGACTTATAAATAGTTATAAATCAACCGAGCCCAGCAAAAGTTACGAAACTTCTTTAGAGTTTCACTGATATTGTCAATAATGAAATCAGAGCAGCAGCGCTACTGTCGCACACATGTAATTATATCGCCTGCAATTAATTTACGAACACGGGATATTAAGTACTGCTCATAAAAAATGAAAACTAAGTTTTGAACATTTTATATTCTACCAGTGTGTAAACGGTTCTAATCTCTTTAGTTTTTATTTCGTCGCGGCGACGACGGGCCTTTCTGAATACCCCTATTGAGCCACACCCCGTCTCTTTCTCGGCCTGGGCTAATTCGCCGATCCGGGGCAAAATGTACATGGCATTTTATCAAAGCCCGTTTTATAGTATGGCTCTATTATCTATGCTTTACAATGCTATGACAGTTGTTTCACAATCACAAATGCTCCACTGCAACATCTTTTTATTAACACCAAGCCCACGAGAGAAGTGCAGAAGCAAATACAAAACAAAAGCTTCTACTTCGAAGTGAGGGATACAACTTTCGCCAAGTTTGATCCCGTGACTTTACTTCGTTTGTTTACTTGCTAACTTAGTTAGGACTTACCGTTTAATAGGGATCAAAGTATGATTGGTTGATTTTCGACATGCAAAGTCATTGATGTGTACACAATCTCATTTGGAAATTGCGAACTGATTGAACAAACATGAAGCTGATACAGATAGGATATATGACCATTGCTTGCATCACTGTGCAGTGCTTTTGATCGCTCGGTCTAAATAGGAAATGTATAATGTTAAATTATAATTCATTTATTTTGCTCACATGAGCACTGTTGTACAGATTACATCTCATATTAGCAGGAACATGCAAGAACACTGCGAGGTCGTGTTTAAGACTTTATTCCTATAAAATAAATCGTAAAATCTAATTGAGAATACGATAAAGCTATAGATAAACAATTAAGATAAAAGAAAAAAGATTACCAATATCTTTTCAAAAATAACATTAAGAATTATCCACAAAAATGTTGTTTATAATATCAACAAACGATACAGTTAAAAATGTAAATAATCACAATTGGTTATTAGAGGGAAATTGGTAAATAAAAAAAATCCGGCAGAAGAGAGTTCTGATGATGGGATCTATAAGTACTTATTAAAAATGAAAAATTATTTAAAAAAAAATATATAATATAGCATTTTTTAAATTATTATTATAAGTTTTATTATTAGTGGATAAAGTTTGAATAATTAATTAGTGTAAGTGGTCATTATGCGACCGTTCGGGTTAAATTAAATGAATAAATAAGAAATCGACGCAACTCCTCAAATATTGTAGGTGAATACAGCGATGTTGGGATATTTAGCTAAAAGTAGAAGCCGTTTTGTATTTGCATTCAGAAAGTACGATTTTCAGCGGTCCCCTTACCCTTCAAACCGGAACACTGCAATGCAAGCAAGTATATGTATACTTGCTCGCATTACTGCTTAGCGTCAGAAATAGGTATGCTGGCATTTCTTCCCCCCTATGAACTCTTAACAAAAAATTCTTCAACTACTTAAAAAATTAAGTATCAATGACTGCCACCGTGGATCAGTTGGTCTAATAACCGATACTGCGTATTCGATTCCCGCCACGGGACAAATGTTTGTAATTGTTCTCTAGATATTTGTCCTGGGTCCCGGTATTTTTTAATGTATGATATGTACGTATAAACAAAAAAAAAGTAAAAAAAAGTTAAGTGCTGGATAGAATTATCAATCATCTGGTTACTATTTTCAAGTATATCTTACATAAAATTATCTTGTTATAAGTTTTCGTAAAGCTAATTCATGCTTGTAAAATAAAATGTAACCAACCTGGGCTGCAAAAACTACCACTCAAATGTACACTAGTTATATTGTAGATATAAATAAATAAATAATAAATAATGCTGGACAGATCACACAGCATCATCTAGCCCCAAGCTAAGCAGAGCTTGTGTTATGGGTACTAGATGACTGATATACTTAATACATTATACTACATAGATAGACATTTTTATTATACATAGAAAAACACCCAGAACACCCTGAACAAATATCTGCAGATCGTACAGACATTTGTCCCGAGGCGGGAATCGAACCCGCAACCCCTTGCGTCGCAGGCGGACCTTCGCCCGCTGCGCCACAGAGCTCGTCAATATAAGTTATTATGTTACCTAACATGTTCACAATAAAGAATCTTTGAAATTAAAATTAAATCCAACGTACGCTTAGTTTGGGGCTAGATGGTGTTGTGTTTATTCTCCTGCATTATTATTATTATTATAATCATCTGCATTATTATAATTATTCTAACCATAACACAAGCTACGTTTACTTTGGGGCTAGATAGCGTTGTGTGAAATGTCCAGCATTTATTTATCCATACAAACAAACTTAAAGATACAATTTAGTTTATATTATATAACATGCAATTCAATAAAATTATTGGTAACAATGAGAATATTACTAAAGGAGAACAATTAATATAATATAACAATAAAGTATGGCTTGGGAAAATAAATAAATTTGTATTTGGATTGTATTACCTTTTAAATAATAAGATACAATTAAAACTAAAATAAACTAATATTAAGTTTGATATTATAAACATAAAAGAAAATTAGGGCGAGATTAAATTATTCATAAATAATCCAAAAGACAATAATTGGTTTCAAGGTTTATATTATTAGTGGTATTAATAACTTTGCATGTGCCTGTACAAGCGTGATTGCCTGAAGGTCACTTCCAACTATGCAGCTCAATCACGACGTCACGGTCCGACCCAGAACAGCCTTATACTAACCACAAGCTATTCTCGCCGTTATGTGAGTTCGGTAAAGTCCTTTTTACTATGGCATGACGAGATGAGAACTACTAATGGTTTAAATACATAGTTTTAGCAGGTGTCTTGGCGAGCCAATTGGTCAATTGGTAGAGCCAGTCTGCTTAGACTCTAAGCAACTTTTCAGATACATATGTAGATAATTTGAAAGTTATAGTAAAAGTACTAACAAGTACAAACGTTTGTTTGGCAAGAAAATGTCGTCCTCAACGAAGTACCAAGTTAGCCAAATAGTAAAATTCAAACATCTAGAAGCGAAACGGAAATTTTATGCATATTATTATTGACGACTAATAGTTTATAGAGGTAAAGTTCCTTTTCTTTGACACTAATTATTCTAATTAATATATTAAATGCGAGTTTAAGTTTAATTGTTACGCTTTCACGCCTAAGTCACTAAACTAATTTATAAAATACCAGCTTTTGCCCGCGACTTCGTCCGCGCGTGGAAGTCATAAAACGTAAAATCCCCTTTTTCACGCAGAGCCACTTTGATTCGAAAATATAAATTCCATTTATTCCATATCCCATGGGAATTTCGAAAAATCCCTTCTTAGTTTCGCACCTCTAGGATACTCAAGGTACATGTGTGCCAAATTTCAAGTCTTTAGGTCCAGTGGTTTAGGCCGTGCGTTGATATATCAGTCAGTCAGTCAGGACCTTGAGTTTTATATATGTATATACATTATTAAAGAAAGCTACATTATCAGCTAGCAACATCGGCTATAAATGTTATCCCTGTATTCCCTCGAGACAAAATCTACGTGCCTACGTAACTGCGGGGATCTGGTAGTCCATAATATTTGAATTTAGAAAGTTAGATTTCAGGTAAATAAGCAGATGTTTAGTTTAACGTAGTAGATAGCTTTGCGTCCAGCATCCCGCCTCAGTGACGCGCATGTTTAGCCGCAGCAATACAACAATATTACACACAGCTACGTCGTCGCTTCTTCGCTTTACTACCCAGTCTAGAATGGGCACCCGCCCATTCTAGAAAACTATTACGATATTAACGTCAGAATGGCAACCTTTACGTAATGGCCGTAAGAGTTAGTCTCGCTTGATTACAATTTCGATTCATCGCGATTTGCATTAAAGAGAGGTCCTCTAGATACGCTGCCGTGTCTACATAGCTCGCTAAGCCTGCGCACTTTCAACGTGTAACCAGCCCTTTAAAACGCTTCAGAGTATATTTAAACTTTATCAATACTGAAATACGATCGTATTTCCAATAGTGACAGCAAAGATTAAGATAGATAATGATATCCATACCTGGTGCTGTATCATTAAATGATATTATGACACTTAAGCAATTGATTCAAGTTATTATTGTTTATCAACGCGCTAATGAGCAGGTGTTCAATGTTCATCTTAGGAAGTATTGCGATTTTGTGGTAGGTAAAAAACCTCTTTTAACCTTTTCGAATTCTTTCTATATTTTGCTATGTTATTTTTATTGTATTTTCTATAATATTTTTTATATCATCATCATTTCAACCGTAAGACGCCCACTCTGTTGGACATAGGTCTCACTCATGGATCTCCAAGTAACGATCATGAAGGGGGTTGTTGCCATACTCACCACGCATTACCATCGGGTTGGCAAGCGCGGTACGGGATGTTGATGCACGGAAAGACGCTGCTGCCCAGCTTCCGGAGCTATCGCTTGGCAGATTCTTACTGCCTCCACGGGCAAGAGTGGAGGGGTGATACCTACGTAATTTATAAGTACCTATACCTCTACTTTACCTAACGTTGAAGTGAACAGATTCAATTATGTGCTTTATTCTATTTATTTGTGTTGTTTTTTTGTAATTTGTGACGCGTCAATAAGGTCCATGCGGCCGCACTGAATAAAGTATTTTTTGATTTTTGATTCTTGATTCTTGTTGGAATACAGAAAGGCGATGAAAAAAAAAACTTAAGTGTCGTCATCTTTTAGCCGTAAATTTCGTCATCTTTTAGCCGTAAACCAAGTTGAATATTTGCGGTTTTGTGTAGAAGGTTTGCGGACCGGTACGTGTTCACCTATTATGTTACTATAGAACAGATCAGTCGCTAAATCAACATCTTGCTTAGATAGTACGTCACTCCAATCAATGGCGAATATGCTCGAATAAAGACTGAAATCTGCCTTTCGAAAGTTCCAGTCATTGATATAGGATTGACGGGGGGCTTGCGTTGGCGGGTGACTCTCTGTAATTTTGCTACTACGAAGCAACGACAATTTGATCTCAAGAGGAGGGTGATATTTATCGATCTTTACCAAGGGTACGTCGTCACTTCGTACAGATACACAACCACCATCAAAACCAGTTGACATAAGATCCAACATGCGACCATCGCAATTAAAAATAACATTATTGTTGCTCCAACTTAACGAACTCTAAAAAACAGTCAAATTGCAATTTCAAATTAACACTAACTGAATTTAAATTAAAATAAAACCGGGCAAGAGCGAGTAGGACTCGCGCACCGAGGGTTCCGTGCCATCATACAAGTCCCCTTTGTCCACCCAGGTGAACTTGTGAGGTGGACCACGGGTAAGAAACGAATATAATATATGATAATGCTACCTAACACCATTGTCAACACCATTGTACCTACATTATAGAACACAATAAAGTATTGAGTATAAAGGCAATTAAATATTTGTTGGAAAACCTTGACAGCGCCATCTCTTGTAGTAGGTATCCTCCGTATATGACTGGTCCAAAACACGCTTCGCATTACTGCCGCTGCCGCCGCGGTTCATATTGACGTTACTCGACTCACTACAAGGAGAGCCGGGGCTGAAGCGCCGCACTGAGCCATGCGCAGCTCCGACAGGTGTATTGGTATTACCGGCTTTAGGGATTTTGTTTACGCACTCTGGGCATTTCCACGAACTTTTGCCGTCATTGCTCATTTTACTAAAGCGCAATTCCGTAACGTTCGCACTTATAAGGTCATACTTGTACTGACACAGGCAGCAACTTAGATATAACTTACATATCTGTAACAGTACTGCGGCATCCATGGCATGGCGTACACTACGGACGAGAACGCCCATCGATCTTCCACTTCAAAATGGCTAGTAGAAGTACGCTTCTACTAGCCATTTTGAAGTGGTTCAAATCATCAATCGTTAACTAAACCGTGGCAAAGTAGCGACACTGTACGGGACAACTTTGTAGTTAAATGATAGAACGGTTTATGTAGATTAAACCACTGTATTTGATAATTAAAGATGATAATGAGCACGCGCCTATACTTGATGCGGTGAAGACGTGAACTGAGTAATACTGTAAAGGCGCGTGTGACCTGAATTATATTGATGATTTGACAATATTGATGAATACCTAAATGCACGGTTGCGCTGCACCGTACATACTCCCGGGCGAGAGATGTAGGATGTTGATTGATAATGTTAGGTTAGTAAGGTACCTAATGATAAATGAGCTAGGTCTAATTAACAAGATGATTCCATTAAATGTACCTACTACTAATGTTAGTTAAATGATAAGATCTAAATGATTTAGTGAAAAGTGGGAAAAACTCTAGTTGGTGCTGTTGCACTATCGATCATTTTAACTTTACTGTCTTTGTATAGCACTGAAACGACCCGCGGTTTTTCGGTTACATCACGCGCACTTTTAAATGATTTAGGATAAACGTTAGCACTTTCACTAGTCGTAGCGATGTCGCCGAGGGATTGCCGAGGAGCCGGCATTGGCGCCGGAGTAGTGACACCGCCGTGCGCACCGGCTGTCGTACCAGTACGTCGCTCCTCACGCAGTCTTCCCCGCAGATGCTTCCACAGGAACGCAACGCCAGCAATAGCCAAAATCGCCACGATTATGTATATGGCTACGTAGTGATGAACGTCATTTGGCGATATGTCTGAGATTTCACTTCGCTCTGACTTCATCTGTTCGATCTGTTGACCAATTCCTTTCAGAGATAATAGTCTCTCCTTGATTTCAATGTCCGATACGTTATCTCTAACATCGAATGGTATTGTCAAATTTATGATGTTGTTGATTGCCGGTATATCGATGGACGGAAGATCGACCTTTGCGTGCATTTCATTCATATGATGATTGTGTGAATAGATTATGAATGAATCTGCTCTCAATGCACAGTCTTTGCCTATAGAGACGACACCACCTTTGCTGATATGTTCAAATGTAACGTGACCGCTACACATCAATCGCAATTTGCATTTTTCGCAGCAATAGAATAAATAATTGTTTAATTTATGAAGCGGGATCCAGCTGTTATGACACGCATTTGTTTTGGTTTTACATCTTTCCATCGTATAATCTTTTACACACAAGTCTTGATCGCTGTGTATATGATAAATAGGGCTCTGAATTTCACATAGTTTTGTGCTTGGATTTAGCTGTAAGCAGGCTTGTAAATCTTTCTCAGTGATCGGCAGGTATGAATCTCGTTGAATGTTCATAGCAATATACTCCGTGATGGGTGTGATAGTGATAATCTTGCCACTGTTCATGACAGGAATGGGTACGATCTTGTAGATATCGTAGTTATCCCTAGTAATAAGCGGAATCCTGATTTCAAGTAGCAGGTACTGGTCTGTAACTCTCGCCTTAGCCCTCAACAGATTATAAAGTTTTGATATGCCATTTCCTCTATGAAAGTCATTTACAGGTAAAGCTACATCCTTTGATAAATGTCCAGATATTAGGTTTAATTCTTCTTTCATTTGTTCCGGTGACATGATATGGATATTGAATTTCCCGTGATAAATGTCGGTAACTGTATCCAAAAGAGTATTCTGTATTTTGTATAAGTTGCCTAGAATGCTGTTGGCAATGATTGACGACAATGTAAACTCATTACTAGCTATAACACTCTCTACCCCCTCTTTAAGGATTGCATTTCTTTGTGATTGATTTATTACGTTTTGTTGATACAATTTATGTTGTTGGTCTATAGACTGTTCTAAACGCTTTAAAAAACTATATTGTGCTTCAATAACAGATGTTTGATTTTTCCATAGGTTGGCGAGATGGTGTTGATTCTTTCTTACAAGGTCAATGTCTCGTTGATATTGCTGAGCAAAGTCATCATCTAATACTCCAAACAAGGCGTGTGCCACGTTTCCAATTCCATTGATAAGGCCTCTACGTACTCGAGTTTCAATGTCAGTTGTACCTTTATTGAGTAACAGCTGATCGTAGTATTGTAACTCTGTAAGCCCGTGACGTAGCTGTAGTAGGATCATGTTGCACTGAGCCTTTTGTTTTTGTTTGGAACATAGTTCGTGCATGCTATTAATATACTTTGTTAGTAATCTTGATCCTTCCCAGTAGGGGTCCATGTTATAATAGATAACCATTTTCCATTCGTCCCTGATAAGTTGCATTTTTGATATATCGTCAAAATAAGGGCTCTGTTGTTCCTTGAAGAATGATATGTTGTGAGCGCAATATGCAGTTTGCACACAAGTAGTAAACAACAACAGCATTGTAAGTATGAAATTGCTGAGTTTACTGATTGGCGTTTTTCTTTTTGCTCGTTTGGGAGGCTGGTGGTTATTTTGGGTTTGTTTTGCTGGTGCTTCTGATTGACTTTCTGACTGTTCGTACACTGGCAAAATTGATAGTTTTGTAATTGGTCGCTTGATAAATCCGTTTTTTGTCTTGACGGTAACCACTCGCACATATCCGTCGGTACCGGGATGTAGTTCAATCACTCTTCCTAGTGACCATTTTCCCGGCGGTAGGTTGGCGTCGTGGATGATAACGATATCATCAATCTTGATATTTTCTTTGGGCTGTAGCCACTTACTGCGACTCGTTAGTTGTGTTAAATATTCTGCTTGCCATCGTTTCCAGATATCTCCAAACAACTTTTGTTGAAGATGCCATCTTGTTCTTTGATCTCTTTCTGTCTCAATAATACTTAACACTGGGCCACTTGATAGAAAATGTGATGGGGTGAGATAATCTAGATCTTCAGGGTCCTCGGTTAGCGCACAGAGTGGTCGTGAGTTAAGGACAGCCTCCAATTGAGTGAGCAGGGTCGTGTATTCCTCAAAAGTGAGCTTCTGCTCGCCGATGACACGATGAAGATGATACTTCACGCTCTTAATAGCCGCCTCCCATAAACCTCCTGCGCTTGGATTGCCTGGAGCGTTGAAATGCCAAGTTATCTCCATTTCACTGATCTCTGTTAAAAATTCTGGACTGATGATACTCAGAATCTCTCGCATCTCTTGTTTGAGAATTCGATTAGCGCCTACAAAATTTGTACCGTTGTCACTGTACATATGCGACGGTGTGCCACGTCTTGCAGCCATCCGTCTTAATGCTGATAAAAATGCTGATGTAGTCATGTCGGACACTAATTCGAGATGGACGGCCTTTGTAACCATACATATAAATAGTGATATGTATCCTTTGAAGCCTTTCTGGCCTCTCCCCTTGCTGGACTTCACAAACACATGTCCTGAAAAATCTACGCCAGTATGATAGAAGGGTCTTGATGGATTGATCCTGGACTCTGGTAAATTACCCATGATTTGACTGTGTTTCGATGGTCTGTTTCTTCTGCATGTAATGCATTGACTTAACCGCAGTTTGACAGCTCTATTGCCGCCCAGTATCCAATACTGTTGTCGTATTTTTGCTAGAGTAACACGTGCACCACCATGGTACGTCTGTATGTGTGCATGATCAATTATTAGGTTCGACACGTGTCCACTGTGCGGCAAGATGAGTGGAAACATCATATCCTTGTTTATAAAAGCATTTTTTAATCTGCCGCCTACACGTAGCAGCCCATCTTTATCCAATCTCGGATTTAAACACAAAAGTTTACTCTTCGAGTCAACTTGATTATCCTTTTTTAGGGATGTGATATCCTTTCCAAATTCAATGTTTTGAATGTGCTTGATAATTCTCAGCCTTGTTAGTTTGAGTTCGGATGCGGTAAGGAAAGGTGATATGTTGCTATGTAGGAATCGAAATACGTAAGCGAGCACACGTATCACCCGAGTCCAATTACTGTTATTGTTTAGCAACGTTGATATTACGTCATTATTAAATGATGACGATGTCGTTGTGACGTTACTTTGCTTAGGTTTCTTAACCTCTTCGTTTGTATGGAAATCTTGCTGTTTCATGTCATTTTCTTCAAGGTTCAAAAGCCAAGCTGGTCCATGCCACCACAAGGGATGGTGAATGATTTGTTCCACAGTTATACCCCTGCTGGCACAATCAGCTGGATTTTCACTTGACTTAACATAACGCCATGTTTCTGATGGTAGAACTTTAGTGACCTGAACTACTCTATTGGCTACAAAAGCTTTCCAGCGTCCTGGATCGCCTCGCAGCCAGCCAAGTACGGCCGTTGAGTCACACCAACCAAACAGTTTGATACTATAACTTGATAAGCATGATAAAATCTTTCCCATTAACTTGGAAAGCAATAATGTGGCGCTAAGCTCTAATCTTGGTAGAGTGATATCTTTCTTCGGTGGTACCAATCTTGATTTCGCTGCGACCAAAATAACGGAATTGTTTGAATTTCCGTGATTGTCCCTTCTGATAATTTTACAGTAAATGACGCATGCGTAGGCATTGACTGATGCGTCACAAAAACCATGCAATTCAATGACGTCATTTGCACAGATATTTAACCATCTAGGGATTCGTAGTTCTATGATGTTTTTCAGATCATTTCTTATTTTCAACCACTCATCACTAATATCAGCGGGGAGTTCATCGTCCCATTCAATGTTGTGAAACCAGATCCGCTGAAATAGCAACTTGAACTTTGTTGTAACTGGAGTGAGCCAGCCTAGTGGATCGAATAATTTTGAAATTTCTGATAATAAACTACGCTTTGTAAAACGTTTTGTTTCCGATAAATTAATTTTTAGGTCGAATGATAGTTCATCGGTTTGTGGATGCCACCGAAGCCCGAAGGTCTTTGTTGTAGCTTCGAGTTTGAAATCATAAAGTTCATTGCTGTTAGTTGTGTTGACATTTTTTAATAGTTCTCCTGTATTGGAAGACCATTTTCGAAGGTTGAATCCTCCTGCTTGCAATAAACTTATAAGATCCGTTTGTAGCTGCTTCGCGCTCTGAATGTCGTGATTTCCATTGATAAGGTCGTCCATATAAAACTGTTCTCTTAATGTTTTTGCTGCTGGACTTGATTGATACTTATGACCTTCATCATGAGCTAATTGTTTTAACACCATCATGGCTAGGAAAGGTGCTGCCTTTTGCCCATAGGTCACCGTAGTCAGGACGTACTCTTTGATGCTGTCTGCTGCTGAGTCACGCCACAGCACAGTCTGCAGACATTGATCATCTTCATGAACATTTATGTTTCTAAACATTTTTTCAATGTCCGCTGTGTATGCATACTTATATTGCCTCCATTTGACGATAAGCGAGAACAAATCTTGTTGAAGATTTGGACCACGGTACATGACGTCATTCAAACTTCTACCGCTTGATGTCTTGGAAGAAGCGTTGAATACAACTCGAAGTGCCGTAGTCGTGGAGTCTTTTATTACGCAATGATGAGGTAAATACACAATGGGTTTCAATGATCGTGGTGGAGTCTTCATGTGATTAAGAGATAAGTATTCTGATATAAAGGCTTTGTAACCTTTCTCCATGGCTGGATTTCTGATAAATCTTTTCTCCAATTGCTTAAACTGAGCTGTAGCTCTTGATTTAGATTCTCCTAATTGTTCTTTGACATCGGATATCATCGGGAGTCTGACGATGTATCTTCCATCAGTCTGTCGAGTCGTGGTGCTCTGAAAATATTCCAGGCAGTGGGCATCCTCTTGAGATGTAGAAGTCTCCTGCGGAATATCTTCAATTTCCCAAAAACGTTGAATGTCTTCCACGTTATTGATGATAACGTTACACTGGAAAGATTTTACATTTCCACATAAAACCCAACCAAGTCGTGTTTGCTGAGCGACTGGCAATGATTTGTCTGATGAAACGATTCCACTCAAAATGATCCAAGAGTAGACGTCTGCTCCTAGGAGTAAGTCTACTGGCCGATTTATGTGAAAATCCGGGTCGGCTAGTTGTATGCCTTCCAAAAACGGCCAAGTAGGCTTTGAAAATGTTCGGTTAGGTAAATTATTCACCATATTTTTCATGATATAAACATCCGTGTTGAACTGATAGTCGTTGTACGATGAAGCGCAAGTTATGTTAAGTGCACCTTTGCAGTTATTTTCCTTGACACCTACGCCAACAATAACGCCTTTGCACCTCTGTCTTTGTATTTTCAACATCTGTGCTGCGTTTTCAGTGATAAGGGATGTTTGGGATCCCTGGTCGATCAAAGCTCTCAATTTAACAAACGATCCATTTGCTGACTTTACTTTCACCATAGCTGTTGCCAATAAAGTTTCAGTAAAATCATTCTGTGATACGTGTGTAACATTCCTCTCTGTTTGTTCGTTTTCAGCGGATGGCACGTCGGCAAACGCGTCATGTAGTAATGTATTGTGCCGACCTTTGCATTCACGGCAATTTGTTTCTGATAGACATTTTTTGCCAAAGTGGTCGTATAAGCAATTAATGCATAATTTTAATTTCGCAACTGTGTTTCGACGTTGCACTGGCTGCATTCTTAAAAACTGACGACAATTAAACAGGCCATGATGTTTTTTGCAAAGTTTGCATCCTGTTTGTGGTTTTTGTACGACGTTATTCGTATTAGTTTGGTTTTTATTATTTGATTTAGATTGAATGTTAGATTTTTGATTCTGTTTGTCTGTTTGTTGAGAAGATTTTGAGTTTTTTGATATATTTGGAAGACATTGCGTTTGCGAAGCCTCCAAAGATGTAAATTTGTTTTCAATGAAGCATGTAAAATCCTTGATAGTCGGGAGTGACCTAGGGTTTTTTAATGATTGACAATACTCCTTGTTGGTTTCGGGGTCCAATTTTTGTTCCAAAATGTAAACTATCATAGGATCCCAAGAGCTGATATCTATGCCCATGTTTTTGATAGAGTTAAGGCACTCGACGACACAGTCATGCATCTTTTTCAGTTGTACTACTGATTGCTGCTCGCTAACAGGCATGTTCATGATGGCACTCATGTAGGTGTTGAAGATTAACTTGTTGTTGTTGAATCTGTTGTTTAAAATATCCCAGCATACCTGGTAGTTATCTGCAGTGATGCGCAGATGCGAGACAATTTGCTCCGCTTCTCCCTTGAGCTTTCCTTTCAAAAATTGCATTTTTTGACAGTTAGACATGGTACCGTTGCTGTGGATGGTTTCAATATATAGATCCTTGAAAGTCATCCACTTTTGATAGTCGCCGCTGAACGAAGGTACTTCTGTTTGAGGTACCGATCTCTCCCTATGACTGGCTGATGAAATCTTCAAAGTGATCTCTTTTTTGACTTCCAAGTACTTCAGTTCGTACTTACTGAATGCTTCCTCATACTCTTGATTTTCTTCTTGTAATTCACTATCAATTTTCCAGTGCAGAGAGTCGATAGTGGACCACCGTTGATTTATGGTCCTCAAAAAATCTTCTAGCTCGTAATTTTCAGTCATGTTACTGTAGTTAACATTAGAGATGGTACGGGAAAATGCTTTAAAGTTACTTTTCTGATAGCGCAACATCTCGTCTAGCTTACTGTTATTACCACTAGAAGCAAATTGAGGAGGGCGTGAGCTAGTACCTATTACTGGGGGTAATTCAAATGATACAGTCATGTTCGGTGTTGCTGGACCGGAGTGGCCTTCCGAAACGGCTGGTGATGATGACGGACCTGCATTATCTAACTTTCTTGGCATCGTAAAGGGTGTTGGGGGCTTAAGGAGAGGTTTGTCCTCTTTCTTTTGTTCTAGTAAATAGTTGTTAAAAAATGCTCGTGTGTCGTTGTAAAATGTTGAAGTTCTTTCGTAGCAATTTTCCAAAAAATATGCGTGCGATTTATCTTCCATTTCTGATAATAACCTGTTATGGTTAGATTGAAACTCTTGCCAATATGTGTCAAGAGTGTCCAATCTCTTCTTGATATGCGAGGGGGTCTTACGGTCGGCCCCGTCTTTTTTGAAATTTACCAGGAGCTGGTTCATAGCTCCCATGAGTTGATTTTGGATTGCAAGTAAGTCCTCCATGGTTGTATGCGACATGATAGTTGAAGCAAAAAGGAAAGATCTTACTTGCGTGCTGCAGCAGTCGTCTAGAGAAGTATTCTTCCTCCAAAGGCACTGCAATCCATATGCTGATACGCACTTACGCGAACACTGTTATAGTCCACTGTAAGTACTTTAATCTCTAAGGACCAAGGGATCCCTAGAGAAGGCTCGAAGGACCAAAAGATGTACGGGACAACTTTGTAGTTAAATGATAGAACGGTTTATGTAGATTAAACCACTGTATTTGATAATTAAAGATGATAATGAGCACGCGCCTATACTTGATGCGGTGAAGACGTGAACTGAGTAATACTGTAAAGGCGCGTGTGACCTGAATTATATTGATGATTTGACAATATTGATGAATACCTAAATGCACGGTTGCGCTGCACCGTACAACACAGACAACGTAGTAGTACCACAGTAGTACTGCAATGACTCGCTTAGGCGGTTCACACACTGCCACGCATCACGCTGCATGTTGCGTGAATGCGTCTTCTAACGTTGCTTGTAAGTATCTCCGTTTGTATAGAAAAAACGCACAGTCCAACACACCGAACATGCATCTACGTGCGTTCATGCAGATCACGCGCGTAGGTGCAGAGAAACATGCAACCACGCGCGTAGGTGCGGGGCGAGACGCAAGGTATGGCACACCGAGTCCCGCAGTCTAGCGAACAGCTTTGAATGAAATGAGTCAGAGTCGCCGTGAATCCACAAAACGGAACTACGCGCGTGAGTGCGTGAAAACCCGCGTGAAATGATTTTCTTGATAAATCGAAACGTGTCGGAATAATCTTCGACGTTACAATACTACGTGAGTAATTCCCGTTTTACAAAATGAATAGTATATCTCACGTTAATTTTGAAAGTGAAAAAGTCAAGTATGTTATCATTTGAAGTCGGTTAAATAATTAATTAAATATTAATTAAGAATTACCTAAGTTTATTTATCGTAGGAACGTACTTACGGCACGTATTCGGCACGCTCGATGTCTGTACATTTAATAGGACATTAAGCATGAGACTTCATTTAGAACCATAAAAAATACTTGTTAGGCATGTCCGTGGCATGTCCGTTAAACAGCGAAATCTGAAACAGCATGAGGTGCAAAGATCTTTGTTTACAAACATGGATCAAGGTGAGGTCAGAGAAATCTGCAGCGAATACCTTAGTGTTGTACCTTCGTTGTGCGAGATGTAACTGATTGGTACAGTCAACTGATATGCGGTTATAGAACATTTATTCTCATAAAGAAACTTTACAATTTCACTCACATGAGAAACATCTATAAATTAAACTTATTTTACGTGCTTTAACTAAGATAAAACTTCAAGCTAGAATTAAACTTTACAATCAAAATACTTATAAAAAGTCGAAACATTTTTAAGTCCATTCTATTGTTATGCAACTACCCACAAAATTATATAGTTATAACTTATTTTTCTAAACCACGAACAATGAATGCATGTACACAGATAACTCGGTTGGGCACAGTGTAACAAAGTCAGAACGTTCATTGCAAGTGAATGATTGTTCATAACGTGATATTATTACAACTTACCTTTGGATATGTTAAGTGAATTTGCATTCTTTATTTGGCTTTGGTAGCCTTTTATATATATTTGTACTCCTGCAAAAGTTATCGTTCTCATACCGTGGGATATTTCTTTATAATTGATGTAAAATAATTTATTGTTCGATATTTCATACAGGAAGGGAGACCTTTGCTCTGCAGTGGGATAGTACAGGATGGTACAGGCTCTTAATAATATAAAAAATCAAAAACATATTAATAATAATATTTTCACACAGCACCTTCTAGCCCCAATGTAAGCAAACCTTGTGTTGTGGGCAGGGCTTTAGAATACCGGTATATGTATTCAAATACCGGTTCTACTGATCTTGACGTGGTACCGGTACATCTTGGGGGTACCAGCATAGCTCGTGTTTGGGTTAGCACACATGTTATAATACACCCTGTATAACTGGTCAATAAATTAAATAATAAACCTACACACACCATAATCAGATGATTGTACTACACAAGCACACGCGATCTCGTGCCTTTGATAAATTTGTCCAAGAGCCGTAAGCTGCCTGAAAATATGAATACTAAATAATTAAACAATAAAAATATGTACGCATTCCCGATTTTTTCCCTTCGAAAACGATTTATTTGCAAACATTTACATTTTTGGTTTTGTACACATGTTAAATAAATACACCCTTTATAAGAAGTCAATAAATTTAATAATAAACCAGCACACACCTTACTGAGATGATTGTACCTACTACAGGGGCACACGCGATCTCGTGCCTTTGATAGTATTATCCGAGAGGTACATAATTGCTGCCTGAATGAGGCTGCTAAACGATCTGACCCCTGCAATGTATGCACTACATATCTGATGTACTGGTGCCGTGCCGTGGGCTGCCGGCAGTAGAATGTTGCCCCTCCTGTCTTACCTCCGGAAGATGGGCAGCAACGTCTTTCCGTGTATTCCGTCTAAGCGTGGTGAGTATAGCAGCAACTCTTTCTAGGGTTCCGTACCTAAAGGGTAAAAACGGGACCCTATTACTAAGACTCCGCTGTCCGTCAGTCTGTCTGTCACTAAGCTCGCGAACCGTGAAGGATGACGGTTGAAATTTTCACAGATGACGTATTTCTGTTGCTGCTCTAACAAAAAATACTAAAAACAGAATAAAATGAATATTTAAAGGGCTAAGTATATAAAAATCGTGTTTTTTTTGTCGTTTTATGCTAAATATTCCATTTTTGTTTTTGTTGCCAGCTACAGGTAAACGCTTGAAATTTGACAGAATATTTAGTTGTATGTGCACTTTAAAAATAAATAATGAAATTAAAATAAAACAAATATTTGTGGGGGGCTCTCATAAAACAAACCTAAAAACGGCAAAAAAAAAACTTTGTGCCGTTTTTGCTCGATTTAATAACGGCAACAAAAATGGAAAATAATGTTTAGTTGTAACTTAATTCATTTCAAAAATTAATAATTAAATTAAAATAATCCCCACCGTTGAAGTGGCAATGTTATGGGCAGACCATAAAGCGCGCAGAACAGATGGCCGATGGGGCCGTAAAGTTCTCGAATGGAGGCCACGGGCCGGCAAGCGCAGTGTAGGACGTCCACCTACAAGATGCGAAGACGACTTGTTAAGAACCCAGGTCGGCGATGCAGGTTCCAACCGCAGTTACTGGAGATCAATGAGGGAGGCCTTTGTCCAGCAGTGGACGTCCTACGGCTGATATGATGATGATGAATCCGTACCAGAACTCTTAGTGCGCGAGTTCGACTTGCACTTGGCCAATTTTTTATTATTATATATCTAAATGACGAGAAAAGACGAAAGCCCATCTGATCTTAAGCGGTAAAGAGCTACCTATTACAACTACAATACCGCGGTGATCACGTTCACTAAGCACGTGACCAACGCTGCATTGCATTGCGCCCGTCACCCTATGACAGAGTTGTAAGGTCTCATGTGCCCATAATTCCCCCGGCGGCCCCTTGCCCTTCAAACCAGAACACAGCAATTCAGAGAGATTGGCGGCAGAAATAGGTATAATGGTAATACTTCCCCGGATGAGCTCTTCATAAAAAGTTCTACCACTCTAAAAACTCCATCATGATCCACGATGGAGGGCTGTCCAACAAAGGACGTCCTATGGCTATTTTTTTTTATATTAGATAGGTTAGAAAGGTTAGACGTTATCCAGTTCTGCAGGAAAAACCAAATCCCTTACGACGCGGTAGGTATCTTCCGACAATGCAGTAAGCAACAGAGCTCGTCTTTTACATCCAGACTTATCGGTGTCGTCACGAATGTCGTTCGCCGCGCAGTACTGCGTAAACCGGCTCTTGAAAATGCTCCATTCTTGCACGCGGTGATCAAATGAGAGACTGCCGCCAAACACCATTGTATTGTGTCCACTGTCATCACAAATACTTGTTATAACGCTCCAACACAAAATTAACACACGTAGATTACAATCGTCGCCAAATATTGTGTATTCGGGATTATTTCTACAAGTAAAACACAGTAGATCATTGAACTTGTGTAATGGCCGACAACTAACTTAATCTAGTGCCTACCCACATGTTATATAATTATAGCCGATACATACACTACACTATTATTTCACCCCTGCTTTGGCCAGAATGAGATCGACGATGAAGCGAGCTTCCCTAGAAAATGCCTATTAACTCTCTTCTTAAACGTATTCCATTATATTGTATTATATAATACTAATTATATTATATTATATAATTTAAGAACCTTTTTTTTTGTATAAATGCATGTACATTTAGTCTGGAACTGTACTTATATTTTATGATGCGGAGGGGGGCAATGGTATCTGCGACACAGCTTTTGCTAATGCAGGTACCATGGTTTCCTTGTTTTTATTGTACCCTAAATTAAGTTCCGAAAATAAAGATTTTTATTTTATTTTTATTATTCGCGTCATAAGAGGTTGGAAACACAGGCGGTGGCAGTTTGTTCCAGTCGAGAACTTATAAAAGACGATTAGAAGCGTTTAGTTCTCAACTTTGGGATTTCAACCAATTGAGGATGATAGTTTGCAGTGTGTCTGTAGTTTTTATGGAAAAAGGGTGATAGTGGAATGATGATGATGAACCACGGTTTGCGTCTCAGCTGGCTACTAAACCAACTGCGCCAGATGTCATTGTCACTTTGATTATAGACATTATTTTTTTTAGATTTGTAAAGCAGTTTAGATTTTAGAGGTTACGCTCGAAATATGTAAGTTTAAAAATGTAATATTTCAAAAACGGAGGGTTCCGTTCCAAAGACTAAGCAGTTGTCCCTTTATTGCTCATTGACTTTTAGGGTTCCGTTGTACAACAAGGAACCCACAGACAGACAGACAAGGTGAACTAGTTTCACTTTGTCTATCTGTCCGTCTGTAATTACTACGCCTGTGCTATTACTCCTAGAAAGCTGGTATTCAATGAGACGTTTTCAGTAAAAAAGAAAAAAGTGTTCTTTACTAAACCTAACAGAGGGGGCTGGCAAGCGGAGAAAGTAAGTTTGTTGCTAATCACAATACCGGGTGTTAGTGTAAACAGTCTTATCCTTGAAACCACAGACTAGGTATCAGGAACAGAGTCCAAAACCGATGAAAAAATAATAATTTATTTTTACATAATTTTTGCAAAGAAAATCCTCATAGATCATGAATGCGTTTCACCCTACACACACTACGATTTCTGAGGCTACGAAACACGTGCGTAGGTGCAATGCGCCTTCTCTTTCTCTCAAACGTGCCGCCCGCCGCCTTTCGGCAACTCGCCGTTTCTTTGAAGCGCCGACAAAAACACCCGCCAAGGTCCCGCGGCCAGACCCACGCGAGCGCCCGCGCCGCCACTTTCGCCAGTCGCGTGCAATCTCGTGAGGTCCATACATCGCGACCCTTATGTGTGCCGATTCGCGGTAAAATGTAAACTGTGTAACTTATCTGTGCTGTGACAATGTCGTACACAAGCGAACAGTGGACTGAAAAGGTGCGGCTTTATGCCATAGCTGGTGGTGGGTGACCTTGGCACGTAGGATGTACAAAGAGCGGTTTCCAGGACATCGTGTGCCAAGCCGGGAAACTATCCTAGCGGCTACACAAAGGCTACGTATGTAAATAAGACTTGTTTGTTAATGAACTTTTTGGTTGGAAAAAGTCGACTGTAATTAGGGTGTCCAAAAAATCACGTTCCTTAGATTAGAAATGAATTATCAAAATGTAACGAAACTAATTGACTATTATTTTTAATTATTACTTATATCAATTCATTTTAGGGTTATACATTCGTGGTTTAAGTGATAAGTGTGTTCACACTAACACACTGTATTGTCGTCATTGTCAAATTGTCCTATTCCTACCAGTAAAAGAAAACTAACGCCATCTCTAAGTTTCGAGGGAACTATTTCTGAAGTTTTAAAGTCTGAAATTTCTGTACTTTTTAATGAAACGCCTCATTATTCTATCTCGCTGTCACAGAATGCATCCTACCTGACTGTAGGAATTCTGCAGCAAACAGTTACTGTTTACTTTTTCTTGTTGCTTGTTATTCTCATCAGGCGCTTGTCATAACTGTGATTATAAACTTATATTATTAACTGCGGTATGAGCTTAATAATTTTTTTTTTATTAACTCCATTATTATTATTATAAGCCCATCTGATCCCACTGCTGGGCAAAGGCCTCCCCCGATTCCCTCCAAGCATCTCGATCCTGAGCCACTTCCCTCCAGTCAACTCGGTATTGATCGAGTTCGTCCCGCCATCTACGTCTTGGTCTGCCGCGTCGCCTTCTCGCCGGGTCAGGACGCCATTCAGTGATTGCCTTGGCCCACAGTTCACCAACTCCATACTTAAAAAAAATACTTTTCCTTCGTATAGCTGCTCTAAAACCAGGTCACCAGCCTTTTAAATGACTTGCTTACTCATAATTTAGATTTTTTTTTATTATTTAAATATTTTTTTAGCAGTTACCGTAAACTGCTTACCATCAGGTGGGCCGTATGCTTGTCTGCTACCTTGGTAGTAGGTTTGAAAAAAAAATATAGATAGCCTAACCAGCTTGAAGTGTGGCATTCTGATAGACACATAGATAGATAAACTCTTTATTGTGTAAACCATACAGAAATTTAAAAACCGTGACGTACATTTTTTTAACTACTATAACCTATTCTCTTTTTATTTGTTTTGTTTTACTTAGATCGTTCCTGTTCTTTTCTTGTTTGTATGTTTAATATACTTACTTTGAGTAAATGGACGTCTGTCTGTGAGTTGTTTGTGTTTACAAATAAAGAAATTTGTTCCTCTTCTTCATTTATTTTCCAAACAATACACGATACAAAATCAACAATACAAAGTTATTATTGTTTTCAGCCGTTACTGTCCCAGTGCTGGGAAAAGGCCTCCCTGTCCACCTTCACTCCTCGCGGCTTAACGCAAGATGTGCAGATCGTACAGACATTTGTCCCGAGGCGGCAAACGAACCCGCAACCTCTTGCGTCGCAGGTGCACCTTCACCCGCTGGACCACAGAGGTAATGCGGCAGACGTGTCCGGCCCAGTTCCAATACAGTACAAGTTATTAAAATAAAACACAGAAATAGCTTTTTGTGCGCTTAAAATTAAAATTAACATTCTCATTAAATGTAACATTGCACACCAAATTAATATATAACGCCCAAGTTATAATAATTCTATAACATAATTTAAATTACCGCGCGGGAAGTGGAAATCATGACTTTTAATGAGTTTCCCCTCGTCTACAGACCAATTAGTTATTCTTTTCATTTTGTTACGAGGAACGGGGAAGTTTACATAAAGGCATTTTATTGAGAATGGAGGCTGTGTAACTTCACCGGGTGAAAAACTCAAGGCGAATTCCACGAGTAATATAGGGCTCATTTCAGAAAGTCCTTGCGACGATCCCCTGCAAAGAGGGTTATTGGATTTTTTGCCCACATTTCCCCTTGCGGTTCTCAAAGGGGACGCAAAGGGGATTTCTGGACAAAAGTTCCACAAATACCCTTAAGCATATACATACTGTTTTGTATTCTTTTATAGTAAATGTAAAAAAATACAGTAAATGTTGTGTTTTACTTTCGATGTTTCTACAATGGTTAGTCTACATTGATACACGGTCGGTATCGAACTCACGAGTTTGAAAACGAAATTCAGAGTACATACCATTCGTTTTGGGTCATTATGTAGGGTGCCGGCAGTAAATAGTGCCTCTCCTCTCTTGACCGTGGATGCGGTAAGGGTCTGTCAAGGTATACCTCCGGAAGATGGGCAGCAACGTCTTTCCATTTAATCAACAAATCCCTACGACCTTGGCGATCCATGATGGAGGCCTATGTCCAGCAGTGGATGTGGAGAGCAGCCCTACGCTGTGATGATGAAGATGATGATTTCATCAACTATCTAGATACCAATAACACAAGCTCTGCTTACTGTGGGGCTAGATGTATCTTATTTCCTATTAACTTAAAATTGAATACCTTAGGGACCTACTTGGGACGGAATCTGCTCCAACTCCGTCAAAAACATAAGACAAAATAAAATGGTTAAATGATGACTATAACGAGTTATATTCTTCCGTTCGCTTCTTTTCCTAACTCGCGTGTCATCTGAAGTGAACAGATTCAATTATGTGCTTTATTCTATTTAATTGTGTTGTTTTATTTTGTAATTTGTGACGCGTCAATAAGGTCCATGCGGCCGCACTGAAAAAAGTATTTTTTGATTCTTGATTCTTAGGTTTATTTTAGTTATTTTTGTTTTTATTTTCTGTATGATTTACACAATAAAGAGTTTATCTATCTATCTTAGTGTTGCGGATCAAAATGGTTAAAAGGAACCCTTATGGTGTAACTATGTCTGTCTGTCGCAAATGGATATCTTGAGAACTACTGATGCTATCGACCTGAAATTTGAAATGGTATGAAATAACGCTTTTTCACTAATATGGAATATATAAAAAGTTGAAAAGTATTCTTATTATGATTGCAAGGGGGCGGAAAGTAGGTCTCAAAAATTTTTGTGAAGTTACTAGGTCATGTGGGGCATATGAAAGGGCTTTATTTGCACACTAATAAAAAGTTTTTAGTTTTGCTTGAAGCCGCATAGTTTTTAACTTATTTACAAAACACGTTGAAAAATACTGTCCCCGTCCCCCCTTTATCTTTATCTCCGAAGCTTGCAGAGATAAACTCCTGAAACTTTTATCGCTAAAAGAAGTGTATGTAAAGATTACAGGACAATTCTCTAACTCTCTTATTTGCATAGCTTTTTGAAATCATCGAAAGTGATTTTTAAAAAAATGTTGATAAGTTCCGCTATCAGACAAAAGATGGCACTGTTAAGGTTCTCCAACAAATACATATAAACCGCCTTTATCGTATATTATATTGTAAATTGGCACGGAACCCTCGGTGCGCGAGTCCCACTGGCTCTTGGTCGGTTTTATTTTGTAAGTGGACGTGTCTATTTTTTGTAATTACAAACTATGGAAAAAAGTGAATATGATTTTTTTAAATTACTTCTAGAGCCCCATCCTCTGTAACACAATGCTATTTCGCACGTTACAACATGCCCAGCATTTTTAAAATGTATCGACGTTAAACGAAAATCCATCCTTGGTTCTGCTTCCAAGCCCACGACGCCACTAAGACTGTCATTACGAAGTGTTTATATCTCTTAGTTACCACTTAGAGTTATTGGCAACGTATAAGTAACTCAAGGTAAAGCGCCATCTAGAAATACGCTGTGAATTTGACGATTGTATGGACATTAGCAGTCCAGTATTTATTTGGTCGATGGTTAAGCCCAACTAGATTCCAAAAGGTCGTTTTGCTATTGTCCTCCGGCGATTACCTTAAAAAGCCCACTTTATCCAGCCTAAGGATATGTTTGCATGCTCATTAAACTTTACTATGGGGCCGGCGGTTATAATAAAAATTTAAACCGGGGTACATTATGCCCTTTGGGCAGCATAACTGACCGGTGTCGGGCATTTGATGTGTTATGACGTGGGATGAGAGTTAACGTGCTTATGACTGTTTTATTTTAGTCAATTATTAAATTTCTGCATGGTTCAGTGCCGTGGGGTGCCGGTTATAGAATTTTACTCCTCCTCTCTTGCCCGAGGATGCAGTAAGAATCTGCTAAGGGATGCGTTCGGAAGATGGGCAGCAGCGTCTTCCGCGTCTTAAACACCCTATACTGCGCTCACCAACCCGCCTACCAAGCGTGGCGAGTATGGCAACAACCCCTGATGATTGTGCAACCAAGGACACCGTCAGCCCCGTTAGTCCAGGCTACGGAAGCAGCCACGGTAGCGGCGGGGCTAGGGGTGCTAAGAATCCCCGGGAGACGGACGGCTACCAACCATAACGACGACCACTGGCCCTGGTAACACAACATCCGCACTTTGAGGACAGACGATAAGATTGTTGAGCTGGAAGAAGAAATGAGTAGGTTACACTGAGACATTTTGGGATTATCAGAAGTCCGTAGAGAGGGCGAGGACACGATATCCCTTATATATAATAGTCCGGTAATCTACTCTGCCGTGGTAGGTGGTGGTGGGGGCCGTGGGGTGCCGGCAGTAGAATGTTACCCCTCCTCTCATGGCCGTGGAAGCAGTAAGAGCCTGCTAAGGGATACCTCCGGAAGATGGGCAGCAGCGTCTATCCGTGTATCAACATCCAGTACTGCGCTCGCCAACCCGCCTGCCAAGCGTGGTGAGTATGGCAACTACCCCTCATGGAGACCCATGAGGGAGGCCTGTGTTCAGTAGTGGACGTCTTACGGCTGAAATGATGAATCTACTCTACTACCGGGAGGACGACCAACAGTCCCAAGGTGGTGTCGGGTTTCTCGTTCACAAGTCACTTATTAACAACTTTGTCACCATCGACAGTCTGTCGAGCGGACAGCGGTTCGCTGAAGGTCGTTCAGATATAACTGAAATGGACCTGGATGAGCCCCGATGGTTCTTCGAGAAATGAAATTAATTTCATTGACCAACAAGAAACAGGTATTTAATGATGTCACTGTGATTCACAGGGTGAAAACCGGAAGTGATCTCCGAATTGTTAGAGGCAAATTGAATATGAACGTTAGACTTGAAAGGTCCCGTTTGATAAAGTCTACGCTCCGACCCACTAGCGCATATATACATAACCTAGAGAGCTTTCAACTCCAACTTTCAAATCGCTTTGATTGTCTAGGTCTAGAAGAACATGCATCAGTGGACGAGATCAATAACATGTTCGTAGAAACCGTCCATAGGGTGAGGTCTCAGTTCTTTAAGACGCCCCGTACAAATAGACCTCAGAAACTCTCTGATGACACTCTTAACCTCATGACTGAACAACGCTTATTACGCCTGCAGTCTCCCGATGATGCTAAGTCACATAGGCACCTCAATAGACAAGTTTGGATATCCTTGCGGCACGATATTCGTACCTTTAATACAGCTACCTTTAATAAAGATACGATAGAACGGAAAAAAGCTCTAAAGTGTTCGCAAGAGATATGTCTAATGGGCAAAGCCAGATGACAAAGCTGAAGAGGGAAGATGGCAGTATAGCGTCAAGTAAAGCAGAAGTGTTAAGGGAAGTCGAAAGGTTCTATGGACAGCTCTACGATTCGGTCACTAAACCTGTTTGCAGTGTAGTAGAAGATCCTAGACCCAAACTGACCCGACATTATACCGAAGATATCCCGGACATCAGGCTGTACGAGATCAGGATGGCCCTGAAACAGCTTAGGAACGACAAGGCGCCGGGGAGGACGGAAAACCGTCAGAGCTTCTGAAAGCGGGTGGATCACCGACACTTAAAGTCCTTCAGAAGCTCTTCAACTCCGTCTTGTTTGAAGATATTACGCCAAAAACATGGAACAAAAGCGTCGTGGTCTTACGTGGTCACTGTTCTTTAAGAAAGGTGACAACACGTTGCTTAGGAACTACAGACCGATCTATGTCACTATGTCAGTCCGAGTGTACTCGGACTGACATAGTGGCGGAATCTGTTCCTGTAGGAACAGATTCCGAAGGATATTCCCTTAATAAGAGGCGTAAGACAGGGAAACGTCATTTCTCCAAAACTGTTTACGACAGTTATATACAATCATCATCATCATCATTCCAGCCGTAAAAAGTCCACTATTGAACAGGTCTCCCTCATGGATCTCCATGAGGGGTAGTTGCCATACTACGAGGCTGGTTGGCGAGCGCAGTACGGGATCTTGATACACGGAAAGACGCTGCTGTCCATCTTCCGGAGGTATCCCTTTGCAAGCTCTTACTGCATCCACGGGCAAGAGAGGAGGGGCAACATTCTACTGTCGGCACCCCACGCCATTATATTATAATACTATTCAACCTATGATTCCTGCTATGAAGCGCGATGCAAAAGCCATCATACTTTACCGCTAAGTGAAAGAAGATAACACTGATATATGTTTATTAGTTAAATTTTTACAGAATTCTATTGGTTCACTATCATTTCTTTCAACAGTTAAGTTATGTACACCTCATTCTGTGAGAAATCCTTTCTTAAACTCCATGTGCCACGCTGTGCGTCGAATTACAGGCGAAACTCATTCCTTGTGAGAGCCCCTACAATAAACTTTTGGTTGATTTCGCTGATCTTGATATATTTACCACAAAGCCTGTATCCTTAAAGCGATCTCTTTCCAAATAAAACCGGGCAAGAGCGAGTCGGACTCGCGCACCGAGGGTTCCGTGCTATCATACAATATTATATATAATACGTATGATAGCACATACATAAGGGAGGCCTAACAACACTTAACACGTGCTTTAACGGTGAAGGAAACATCGTGAGGAAACCCGCGGCTTAGTTAGCTTCAGACGTATTGACCTGTTCCTCTGACTAATAGTTGACTAAGCTGAGAGAGATGGTATAGGTGCTGGGAAAGCCTAATCCATCTTACAATGTACCAGACACTGCAACGTCCCGTACAGCATAATTACCAATTGCTGACGCTGTATAAATCATCTATAATAGATGCAAAGGCCTTACTTTTTTAAGGGAGGCCTAGTCGGTAGTGGATGTTTTACGGCTGAAAGTTCGATAAATACGCGGATAAATGTGTTTTAATAATAGTTATTTGTCCCCGTAGTCCGCTGTCCCTTGTAAGGAATAAAAGCAAAATTATAGGGAGACGGGGATTCTCTCCTATAATTGCTTTCTTAATGAATAATTTGAAAAGGTAACAGGTGTTTTGGGGTTTAATGAGAAACCACAAAAACAATTTATCAAGTTATCCATTTGCAGTAAAAATATCAAAAATATCTTTGGAATTAATTATGTGCCCGTAATTTATTATTATTCATCAATTTATGAGGTAAGTTTTTTAATGCCTGATGTAACAAAAATAATGACGAGCTCTGTGGCGCAGCGGGCGAAGGTCCGCCTGCGACGTAAGGGGTTGCGGGTTCGATTCCCGCCTCGGGACAAATGTCTGTACGATCTGCAGATATTTGTTCAGGGTGTTCTGGGTGTTTTTCTATATATAATAAAAATATCTATCTATGTAGTATAATATATTAAGTATATCAGTCATCTAGCACCCATAACACAAGCTCTGCTTAGCTTGGGGCTAGGTGATGCTGTGTGATTTGTCTAGCATTATTTATTTATTTATTTATACATATTACAATTTAAAAAAAATATTTAGTTACCTACTTCTTTGGTCGGAATAGCCGTGTTGGCCGAATGGTATGTACCTACCCCCGACTTTCAATCCGAAGGCCGTGGCTTCGATACCGGCCGTGTACCAATGAATTTTTCTTGCTTGAAAAATGAATATGGACACTTAACACGTGCTTTAATGGTGACGGAAACATCGTGAGGAAACCCGTGACTTAGTTAGCTTCAGACGTGTTGACCAGTTCTTTCCTCTGACTAATAGTTGACTAAGCTGAGAGGATGGTATATGTGCTGGGCAAGCTTAATCCATCTAACAATGTCCAAGGCACTTGATGATGACCGGTTGCCGACGCTGTATAAATCATCTATGATAGATGCTAAGGCCTTACTTTTACTTTTTCTTTGGTCGGCTATGTTATGGTATAAAAAGATCATCTGGAACAGGAAAAATATATCCCACCAAAACATGATGATAATGATGGCGTTAAGTTATCCTCATCATCCTCAGAAGGGATTTCCACCTGGGACGTTCTTGCGCAGCAAACTCAAGCTCCTTCCATCCGAGGCCAGTTGATTCAGCCTTCTTATCAACTGTGCGCCTCCAGGTAGATAGATACATAGATAAAAGGTTTATTTGGAACTTCAATCACACACATACAGTACAGAGATAAAAACTTATGAGAGCAAATAACATAATAACTAAACAACTAAACGGTAACGTGAACTAAATGCTTAACTGGCTAAGTAGTGCATGTGTGTGTTGCAGCATGTCAAAAAGGTCACAGCTCAGCGTATAATTTTGCTTGTTAAGCAAACACTGATTTTCAGCTGTTACCATTAGAGTTAGCATTAGTCAGGTAGTATTTATATTCATTTATTTGCGAAACATGAGTTACATAAGATGCCAATAGTAGTGAAGGGCGACCTAGTTTTTTTTTTCCGGGAGCTTGCCACGTCCCATCAAAACATACATTTGAAAAAGGGCTGCCAAGTTCTTTTCGTCATTACCCATCACCGATAGAAGAATTGAGACCTAAAAGCCAAGTGCCTCATCGTATAAGGTTTTTGAGTTGCTTTCCCGAACTTAGCAACTTTAGATGTAAAATCCGCGCCACCATTTAAGTCCGATAGACGCGACGCTGCAATCTCTGTATAAATTTTTGCCGTAAGACTTTATTGTTTGTATCGACTCTTATACGACTTATGAGAAAAGAGCTGACAATAACGGTATTAGTAAAAAATAATAATTTAGCTCTCACCAAATAGGTTCCCCTAAAAGTTCCTCTATTCATAACAAGTTTTTTTAGGGACATTATTTCAACCTAATTCTGTGAGGAGCCTAAATAATGCACCAAAATAAGTTTTAATGTTTAAACTAGGTACATTATAAATTAAAGTTTATGAGTGGGCTTTTTGCTAGGTACAGCAAAAAGCCTACTCTAAAACTTTATTTTAAAATGTGAAACGGGACGATTCCACCAGCCACCGCGACGAAAAATTACATCATTCGAAACAATACTCAGTCCCTAATTTAGCTAATTTCTGCTTCGAATATTTCGGAAAATAACAAATTTTCCGGAAATGAGGGACGCTGCAAACGGACCACGCGTCACTGCTATCTTGTTCTTTTTGATACCTCTAAGGCCTCATTTACAGAGACCCTAAGCGACGCGCGTGTCGAGTCACCGTTAACCGTAAACCCACTCTACAACGCTATAATGTTTGAATTCTGAGCGGGACGCGCCGCCCAACCACAGGCCCAATGCAACACGCGACGCCCCGCGTCTCTGTAAAAGAGGCCTTATGTTAAATTTTACGCTGAGCTGTCCTTTCTAACAAACTGTAATACACGGTACAATATCTAAAGACAAAGATACATATATTTTGCCACACATTCGATACAAAATATCAAAATAAACCGAGTACATATAGTCCGAGAGTATATAATAGTCCGAGTAGGTTCTTAAGAACCTACTCGGAGTTAGTTTATTTTGATATTATTAGTAGTGACCAATTTTTTGTCCCTAATTCTTAAGAATTTTTAATTTTTTTAATTCTCAAGAATTCTTAATAATTAGGGACAAAAATGGTCACTACTCAGCATTATGTGTTTGCAGGTAGCACGCAAGCTGTTTATGAGGGTATTCCTTACGAATGTGTTCCGGTAGAAGTTCTATTTAAGGTCAAGGACACGTGCTGGCATAAATGGAATGAGTACTTCGATGAAAGATCACGATCAGTTGGTATAGTCCTGTACCATATACCTATAGTATCATCATAGACCTATATTAGTCCACTGCTGGACGCAGGCCTCCCCAAATCTGCGCCATTTCACCCTGTCTTCAGCATGCCGCATCCAGAGTCTACCAGCGACCGTCCGCAAGTCATCACTCCGTCTAGCTAGTGGGCGTCCTACACTATGCTTACCAAGCCACGGTCTTCACTCAAGAACTCGTTTACCCCAACAGTTATCGGTTTTTCGGCAAATATGGCCAGCCCACTGCCACTTCAGCTTGCCAATCCTATGTGCAATGTCGACGACCTTGGTTCTCTGTCGGATAACCTCGTTGCGGATTGTATCCTTCAGAGAGACTCCGAGCATAGCACGCTCCATAGCTCGCTAAGCGACTTTAAACTGGTGGACCAGCCGTACCGTAAGTGTCCACGTTTCGGCACCGTAGGTCATGACGGGTAAGACGCACTGATTAAAAACTTTCATTTTTCAGCATTGTGGTATATGTGATGAGAAAACCCTACGTAGTTTCTCAAATGCTGCCCAGCCTAGGCGAACCCTCCGCTTGGCCTCATTCTTAAAATTGTTTCTCCTAATTTCAAAATCTGCCCAAGGTGTATTCTGAAACAACTTCGAGTAGGTGGCCATTCACACAGAGGGGTCCCAGATCAATGTGTTCATTGATCATAATTTTGGTTTTATCCAAATTCATGCCGAGACCTATCCGTCGCGAGGCTGAAGCTAGACTTTCCAGCATCTGTTGTAGCTCTTGCAGCGTTTCTGCCATCAAGACTATATCGTCAGCAAATCGTAGCAAGTGCGCGATGTGGTTGCCATTTATGTTTATGCCCATACCTTTCCAATCCAGCGTCTTAAACAGGTCCTCCAGTGCGCTTGTAAACAGTTTCGGAGATATGACATCACCCAGTCTTACTCCTCGGCGCAGCTGAATGGACTGAGACTGCTGGTTCTGTACTTGGACATTAAAGTAAAGTAAAGTAAAGTAAAGTAAACGTTTATTTGTATTTCTCTCACAAAAGTACTTAGTCAATAAACTTATGGTATAATATAGTTACAAAGGTATGCGTACTTGCTTAGTGAGAGACTGGTGCCTGATGTAGGTTCTTTTGAACCTGTATTACAGGTCACCAGGCCACTCCCCAGCATGATCGCCACAGTACAGGTGAATAACAAAAAAACAATAAAATAAAAATAACTTAAGTAAGATAGTGACGACCTCTGTGGCGCAGCGGGCGAAGGTCCGCCTGCGACGCAAGAGGTTGCGGGTTCGATTCCCGCCTCGGGACAAATGTCTGTACGATCTGCAGATATTTGTTCAGGGTGTTCTGGGTGTTTTTCTATATATAATAAAAATATCTATCTATGTAGTATAATGTATTAAGTATATCAGTCATCTAGTACCCATAACACAAGCTCTGCTTAGCTTGGGGCTAGATGATGCTGTGTGATTTGTCGAGCATTATTTATTATTTATTTATTTATTTAATTTAAACTAGAATTTAAGAACCAGGCACAAAATTATGTGTGTAAGTCTGTGTGTGTGTGTATGTATGTGTATGTGTGGTGTGTGTATGTATATGTTCCGATAAGTATGCACTGCAATATAGGAAGGCGGGTTTATTATTTAATGTTAGGTAAGATAGTCTCAGAATTGGGGAATACTACAGGAAATAATTATTAAAGAAATTACTATTTGGTTGGTTTCAAGAGGTTTTCGGTCGCTAGAAAGTCTAGACTTTTTGAATATAATGTTACTGACTTCTTGCAATTGGCCTACACTGGGGATATATATTAAGGGACAAATTAATTTTATTATATAAGTAATCTCCCAGAAAGCAATAAAATTTGTGCGCGTGAACTGTGCGAAAGAAAAGTGTTGTGCAGACTTTGTCTTTACGTCTTTTTATGTCTCTTTCCGCTGGGTCGTACTTCAGTTCAGTGTTTTTCATAAGCAGTAGATTTAGAATAAATGATTGTCTGACTGTAAGCACGTCCCATTTTAAATAAAGATCCGTTGTAGGGTAAAGAATCGGTACATTCATAGTGGCGGAACCATAAAGAGATCTCAGCCCTTCGATATAGCGTCAGTCTACTTGGCATCGCTGTATAGATTCCAGGACAGACCACGTTTCAACAGAGTCAAAGGCCTTCTCATAGTCCACAAAGGCCAGACACAGGGGCTGATTATACTCTTCGTATAATCTCCCTCACTGTGTGAATATGGTCTGTGGTGCCATATCCTCCGCGAAACACGGCCTGCTCCGGCGGCTGAAACTCATCGAGTCTTCTTGCTAGACGATTCGTTATAACTCTGGAGAACAGCTTATAGACGTGGCTCAGAAGCGAGATGGGTCTGTAGTTTTTAAGAAGAGTCTTATCGCCCTTCTTAAATAACAGAACCATCAAACTCCCGCTCCACGCCCTTGGAGTTCTCCCGGAGCGAAGAACGGAATTGAAGAGGCGCAGTAGCTCTTGAATAATGGGAGCTCCTTCTGCCTTCAGAAGTTCTGAAGTAATTCCATCTTCACCCGGGGCTTTTCCATTTTTAACCTATCTCAGAACCAGAACGATCTCGTCTCGGTCGATATCCGGTAGCTCATCAGTGCAGTGGCGTGTCAGGGTGGCTCGAGGATCATGGTCTTCACGCTGGGGACAAGAAGCATGTGCGGTGTATAACCGGCCGTAGAAGTTTTCTATCTCAGCGAGAATCTCCGGCCTGGATAGAACGGTTTTGCCAACCCGGGTCGTTAGTTTTGTCAGGTGGCTCCTTCCAAGCTGCTGAGTGAACACTTTGGACCTTCGGTTTCGCTATATCGCCTCTAGGATGAGGCGTGTGTTGGAGCTCCGAAGGTCGTGCCGTGTCATCTTCGCAATACGCTTGTTTAGGTCTGACCTCTCTGACATTAAACTGAGGTGCATTCCCGCCTCATTGTCATAAGCCGCAGAGTCTCATCTGAGAGTTTGGACTTCTTACCTCTACGTCGCGTTTGGCAGAAGCGTGGACTTTATCAGACGGTTTCGTTCAAGCTGTAGATTGATATTCAGAGAGCTTCGAAGAATTCGGTGATCTATTAAACCTGTTGATCACAGATACATTTCTAAATATATGCTTCTCGTCCGTCATGATAAAGTTGATCTCGTTTTTAGTCACAGTGTCGGGGCTTCGCCGCGTCCACTTCCTTAGGGGCTTCTTTTTAAAGAAAGAGTTCATTAAGAAGATACCCTCCTTCTCCAGGAAGTTTACAAGCATTGGCCCTTTGTGGTTCCGATATCCAAAACCATGCGGTCCAACACGGGACTCGCT
Source organism: Pasiphila rectangulata (assembly GCA_963082625.1). Lineage (NCBI taxonomy): Eukaryota > Metazoa > Arthropoda > Insecta > Lepidoptera > Geometridae > Pasiphila > Pasiphila rectangulata. The sequence goes on along the minus strand of OY720251.1, from coordinate 17,475,700 downwards.
GCAATTCTGGACTCCCACTTTAGCGTTTAAGTCCCCCATAACAACGTTGAAGTGAGCCTTGGTGGTGTTGTGTAAGGCTTTAAATATGTCCTCATACATATCTTCCACTTCGTCATCCGAGTGTGCCGAGGTCGGTGCGTATACCTGAATGATCTTCAGACAATAATGATTCCTAGACACCTTATATTAATCACCATGGCTTGCTTAACATGACTTCACGAAGGTCGCCTAATTTTACAACATTACTTTTTGGGATTATTAATAATAAATTACCGGGTTATTTGTATGAGAAGCTTCAGTTTTCGGATCGCCACGTAAGATTTGCTACTCGACTTATGTGCTCCAAGCACAAAACGACTGCTTTTTGTAGCAGTTTTAGGTACGCTGCCACGAAATGTTTGAACAACTTGCCACCTCCAATCAGGAACTCCTCTTCAATTTGGTCTTTTAGAAATTCATTATAGAAGTACCTTCTACATACTCAAAAATTAGAACAAAATAAGTAGTCGTTTTGTGCCTTACTTTTACTTTGATTTTCATATTTAGTATAGATCCGTGATATTATTTTTGTATAATAAATTGCATGCAAATTGTTCTTGTTTAATTCTTTTGTGTTCCATATAATTGTATATTCCTTATTGTGAAAATGTTATATTATTTATTTATTTTGTATTTCTTTTTCATTCCGTTTTAATGTGTACCTAATAAATATATAATTACCATGCATTGCGGTAGCACTAACCGCACATCATGGTTACTACGGAAAACCAGCGCTGTGGTACGACTCGTTCTGCCACAGCACATGCTGAGTAGTGACCATTTTTGTCACTAGTTTTGAAACCGAATTGATGTTTTTTTTTATTTAATTGTACAAAAAATGTGACAAAATGAACGTTTCTTTATCTTTATCTTATGTTTTTCAGCTCCATTTCTAACCCGGGGATTCTTAGCACCCCCTGCCTTGCCGTTACCGTGACCGCTGCCTTGGTCAGGAATAGCAGAGCGACGGGCCGATTCCTCTAGTGTCTTTTCATGTTTGGGGGTATTGTCATAATCGCCACGCCAGGCAAGCGGGTTGGCGATCGCAGGGAGGGCACAGCTTGTTGCACCGTTGACACTGCTGCCTGTCAACGGCCAGATGATATAGTTGTGCCATCTAAGCTAGGTTATTCCGCCTTTAGCCGAGAAAAGATGTCAGAGCCTCGTCCGTTATTTATCAAATCAAATCAAATCAAAATCAAAAAACGTTTATTTGCAACTTAGAAACACATAAGTACATAACAGAATACACTTTAAAAGGCAATACAAACAAGAGGTAAATAGCTAACACACAAAGAGGATTTTAGCCTTAAAATAAACTAAAAGCTGCAAAATGGTCCCAACTCAGCATATGCAGGTTACGGAATAACCTGCGCTGGTCTTCCGTTGAGGCCTTTGAGACCGGTTCTAAAACTAACATAAATATAAACGGACAACGTAAAGGTGTCAAAAATGTGTTATACTTCCAAGTCTATCAAATAACTCAAGCGCAAAAGAAAAAATATTTAAACAGGAGAAAACTCATTTTACTGTGCAGCTTATTAATATAATTATTTTCTTTATAGATATATTCTTAAAATTATAACAGATTTAGGTACCATGTTACCACATAATCATGTCACCTAGACTATACTTATATCGTGTTTAAGATGTTCCTGCTCTTTCTGTCGTTGGAGTAAAAATTTTTTTAGCTTTTTTCTAAAACCAAATAAACTTGTATGGTTCCGTATCGGTGGTGGAATATTGTTCCAGCATTTCGATGCAGCATATCTAAAACTACCCCTAAAAGCGGCTGTTCTGTGTTGCTGGGTAGAAAGCTGCACCGAACACTGACGTCGATTACATGATCTCCTATTCACCATCTTATTTAATTTGATACTAAGATATGTGGAAGAATTATGCTTCAGTACGCCAAAGAGAAGACATGCCAGATGTAACTTTCGCCTGTGTCTCATTTTCAGAAGTGAATGTTCATTCAAAAATGGGCTAACATGCCCTCTTCTTGGTATATTGAAGCAGAATCGAGCACATGAATTTTGAACACGTTGTATTAACCGTGCTGTCTTTTTATAAATTCGGGGACCAAATACAACATAGCATGTTGTGTCCACTTCAAGTAGGCTGTACACGTGTTATACGCTATATTGTAATTTATTTAAGTTTTTAGTGTGTTACAACCAGTTTTGTGGACCTATCAATAAAAAAAAAAAACATCAGTGTAATTCAGCTTAGACAGCACAAGTGACTCGAACAATTGGATGCGTAACTGTTCTGATAGAAAAGGTCTTATTCTGTAGAGTACTTTTAATTTAAAGAAGCATGATTTAACTAAATGTGCTATGTGTTCCTCATAACGTAGATCGCAGTCCATTGTCAAACCCAATTTTTTTGCCTTATATACCCTTTCAATAGGTGTACTCATGAGATTAACCTTTGGCCCTGGACCGATACCTGCAAGTACGTGCGGACTACCAAAAATTAAATATTTAGTTTTATCTGGATTAAGTATTAAACTATTATTATGAGACCAAGATGCAATACTTGCAAGATCAGCATTAAGTTTCTCAACTGCCCTATCGATATACGATGGAGTACATGATATATAAACTTGTATATCGTCAGCATAAATGTGAAATTCGCAATGTTTGATACAGGACTTGATATCAGCCGAATATAATATAAAGAGTCCTAAGATTGATCCCTGAGGTACTCCTCGCTCTACCGACATTACACTTGAAATACGAGATGAACCATCACTGCGAGAAAGCTTTACTTGCTGTGATCTATTGCAGAGATAACTCTGAAACCATTTCCGCGTATTATGATCAAAACCGTAGTATGTGAGCTTAGAGATTAATAGATTTATATTTATTGAGTCAAATGCTCTTGAAAAGTCTAAAAGAACTAATAACGTGCACAATCCTTTATCCCGAGCACAGAGTAGATTTTCCGAAACATCTAACAAAGCGGTAACCGTGCTACGTCCCTTCCTAAAACCTGACTGAACGTCTGGGAGTATTCCACTCCGTTCAACAAAGTCACTAAGTTGAAAACTGATTATCTTTTCCAAGATCTTAGATAAACAGGGTAAAATAGATATATGGGGCGAAGATATTTTAGCTCCACAGGATCTGCTATTTTAGGCAAAGGTCGAACTACTGCCCGTTTCCACTGCTTGGGATATGTTGATGTGCTTATGGACTTATTAACAATGCTTAGAATGGTATGGGTAATGGTATTTAGCAAGGGGTACCGTTATCTAGCCGCGTTGTTAAGTAGCGGGTCTCTCTAGCACAACTAAATTTTACTTAAAAGAGAGTCTCTTTCAATATAAGTAAGAAAGAATAAATAATTTTGAATTTTTGGGTACCACGGGCCGGTGAGGTTGGCTTGGGTGCCGAAAGATGTAGGTTGGCCCCCCTTATCCCCCTATACCTATAGTATGATCATTGCAATTTAACAAGAAAGCGTATTGTTGCTTTGCTAAGACTACGTTCTGGGCACATTCCGACAAACCCCAAATTGACAAACCTGCAACATTGTTGAAGATGTTAATCACGTATTGTGCGAGTGTGCTCGGAACGCGACGCAGCGTAGTAGTTCTAGGTAGTTTGTTAATAGTAGTAACGTGGGTACTTGCAGCAGTGTCTTGTCCTCACCATCATCTGAGGGGGCCAAGAGGCTGCTGAATTTATACCTAAGTAACTTAGAAATTACATCATAGATTAGATAGGTTTTTTTGTGTGTTATTTGGGTTGTGAGAGATGTATGTATATACATATCTATACTAATATTATAAAGAGGTAAAGTTTGTGAGTTTGTGAGGTTGTATTGGGTAATCACTGGATCTACTGAACCGATTTTCAAAATTCTTTTACTAATAGAAAGCCACAGTATTTGTGAGTGGCATAGGCTTAATTACCGCACAATGAAGTGGGCACCGGGTCAGCTAGTTTAAGATAATTTGATTTACTGGGCAATATAGTCAATGTTTGGCTAAAATCCTAATTAAATAAAAAAAATACGCTTTGGCATTTAGCCAGTTTTTATTTTAGTAAATAATTAATAATTAACAATTCACACAGTACAATCTACCCAAAGGTAAGAGAGCTTTCCACCAAGACATTTGTTGCTTAAAATTGTGACTTGAAATGATAATTCAGGGAACTCGTCTAAACTAGAAAAGTTCAACCGTCTAGCTATCACGGTTCATGAGATACTGCTTGGTGACAGACAGGCAGACAGACGGACAGCGCAGTATTATTAAAAAAAATGGTCTAGTTTGTTGTTAGTTTACTGCGGCCTAGAGATATACGATGACAAAGTCTGCAGTGAATTTATTCCGCCGAAAACCGTTGTCTGGTCGAATGTATACGAAATCACGCTCAGTGATTTATTCTCGTAATGAATCTAAACTTTTTAAGGCAGAGATAAATTATTTGTCACTGGATTCAGTGTCTCTAATTATACTAAATAGGCACTTGGGTACTAGGTACCTACTAAGATCAAAGATTTAAATTGTTAGATGTGCCCTGACATCAAAAGCTTTAACATTGTCTTAGTGACGAAGGCGGCTAGGGATGCCACACAAGAAACCTAAAATTGACGATAATGCCGACGCACACGTCGATATTATTGTTACACAACGTCCAGGCTGTTACCCTATGGAACGCATTACCTGTATCCATCAGGCGTGCTTAATCGCTTCCAATCTTCAAATCTCTGGTTAAGGAACACTATTTGTCCTGTTATCACTAGCTGCCTAGTTCATTGACATGTTGTTTATATATTTATTAGTGATATGTAAGTATATATTTATAAGTTATATGTGTAAATATTATATTATATTATGTACGTAGTATTTCAATATAGTTTATGTATGGTATATTTTGTAATTACTTTTAACTCAACGTGCACCTTAACCCCTTGTCGTATTTTTACAATCCAATCCATCCCAAGGTTACCTGGTAGAGATCGCTCTTTAGCGATAAGGCCGCCAATTGTCACTATGTTCTCAAGTTTCTCTTATTATTATGTTTAGTTTTAAGGTGTGCAATAAAGTATTTTCTATCTTCTATCTATCTATTATTTATTTATTACCTTGTATAACACTGGTTTTGCCAATCAATCAAACTGTTATTGTTACCATTTATTGCGCAGTCATAATCGTGAAAAAACAACACACACCCACCACGTCTGGCTCACACTGTGCTTAGAGGTACACTGAGTCAAAAGAGTGAGCGGCTATCTCATTTCGTGGGGAAACACAACGGCGCGGTCTCTTCACGGTAAGGCCGTATTTAACGATTTAAATCTTTGACTAAGTTAAGTAAAAACTTTTAGTTCGCTACGGCAACAGTGAAAATAAGTTTTTGGCAACTTTAATTAATGCAACGATATGTGAGCTTAGAACAATTTAAGTTAATTTGCGTGTTACGTGACGGCAAAAGAAAACGAGGTAGGCAAATTAGAAGAGAGATGATAATATCATAGGCCGTGGGGTGCCGGCAGTAGAATTTTGCCCTTCATATTTTGTCCGTGGATTCAGTAAGGACCTTCCAAGGGATACCTCCAGAAGATGGGCAGCAGCGTCTTTCCATGTATTAACATCCCGTACTGCGCTCGCCAACCTGCCTGCCAAGCGTGGTGATTATGGCAACAACCCCTCTTGATCAGTACTTAGTGATCAATGAGGGAGGCCTTTGTCCAACAGTGGAGTGTCGGAAAATCTTAAGATTTACCGGTAAAACCTAAGAATAACCAATATTCAGGCTTTTATAGTAACATACATGTAAGATCAAAACGGGTACACATTTTGTCTCCAAAAATCGATTGTCCATTTTCAAAGAAATTCCTTATCATAATTTTACGGTTCCGGTGGGATTCGAACCCATGTTCGTCAAATTGTAGTGTCTTGACCGCTAAGCTACTGAACCCATGTCTGGACCCGCTGAAATTCTTGATAAGGTGATATTGGTTTAGCAACCGATTAGAGCGCCATCTACAGGTAACTACTAAAGTTCTCCTGTTCTTTGTCTGATGTTGCATGATTATTAACATTATTTTTTATTTCTTTGAAAATGTTTTACCTAAGAGTGGTCAAACACTATAAAAATAACAAAACTACAGAATAAGCTGTAGCGACATCTCTAGTCATGGCTACTTAATGCAACTTCAGACAATGAACAGGAGACCTCTAGTAGTTACCTGTAGATGGCGCTCTAATCGGTTGCTCAAACCGATATCACCTTATTAAGAACTTCAGCGGGTCCAGACATGTGTTCTGTAGCTTAGCGGTCAAAGCACTTCCAGCTTTAGGAAGCGTCAAGTATCGATTTGACGGACGCGGGTTCGAATCTAACCGGAATCAAAAAAAAAATTGTTAAGGTTGTTCATTTCTTTGAAAATGTTTTACCTAACCTACCTTTGGTCAAACACTACAAAAATAACAAAACTATAGAATAAGCTGTAGCGACATCTCTAGTCATTGCTACTGAATGCAACTACAGACAATGAACAGGACAACTCTAGTAGTTACCTGTAGATGGCGCTCTAATCGGTTGCTCAAACTGATATTACCTTATCAAGAATTTCAGCGGGTCCAGACAGGGGTTCTGTAGCTTAGCGGTCAAAGCACTTCCGACTTAAGGAAGCATCAAGTATCGATTTGACGGACGTCGGTTCGAATCCCAAGGGAACCGTAGAATTTTGGATAAGGTTATTTCTTTGAAAATGTTCTATCTAAGTGAATGAATGAATATATTTATTACCACAAACAATACAATTTTCACAGTGCCTTACTAGCTAATTAAACGTAGAGTAAAAGAGAATAATCTGGATCAGCACCATGAGGTTTTGGACATACTTCCCGTGCTAGTCTAAACTGTGTTACGGCGAAGTAGCTCTTTTTTTCCCATTAATACTTGATCTAAATATTTTCCTTTATATAAAGTATAATTAAAACTTAACTTAGTATCTATTGTGATATTTAATATATACCTAATAATAAAAAAAAAGTTTAAAGTACATGTAGGAAATACGAGTTATTAACTATTAAATTTATATATAATAGGCATAAAATAAAAAATGAGACCATGCAAGTCCTTAAAACTTGGAAAATTGGAAAAGTGCAAAGAAATAACAAATAAATTACTTTACAATTTGTAATAACTTTTCTGTTGCATCGTAATCAAGTTGTCGTAAAAAGATTTCTAGTGCGTTTTTACATAAAAATTTGGTCTTACCTTTTAGAGAAACAGTTTTACTTATTCTATTATACTAGAAACGGCCCTAGGAAACAAGAAAAACTTTGGGCAAATGCTGTTCTGCAGGGAGGAACTTTGTAAACCTCATGTTTTCTTCTTCCTACTACTTTGTCAGTTCGAACTGACTGGGAATGCTGTCTTAAGACAACATTTTTTATAAACAGCTGCCGGACTGTCAATAATTGCGTTTCTTTATATAGGTCTTTTGTGGGATATCTAAATGGCTTAAAATTTAGAACTTTAAGAATAGAGCGCTGCGTTCTTTCTAATTGTATGAGAGAAGTTTTTGCGACTCCTCCCCATACCGAAATGCCATATGAAATTTAGGATTGGCATAGCGCAAAGTAAACGGTCCTACTAGTTTTCTCGTCCCGCATATTTCTGATTTTTTATATATATGTATTAATTTTCTTATTCTACTTTTTAAAGTATTAATGTGTTGTTTAAAGTTTAAATTCTTATCTATTATTATGCCGAGATACTTGATATTGTCAGTTGGTGCAAGATTAAAGCAGTTACAAGTATTGTTATCAACAGAACAGTTATGGGCTTTTATGTTGAAATCTGAACTAGGCTGGTGGTTTTTATATATAGAGAATGATACGTATTTCGTCTTGTTTAAGTTAAGTGTCAGCAAATTGTTGTCTAGACAATTCATGATTGCACGTAAACCGTCCTCAGCTATAGATTGTACATCTTTCCAGGTTTTTCCCTTAAAAATCACAGCAGTATCATCGGCGAAGGTTATTATTTTGGCATTTGTTAGTTTGATATCACAGAGTTCATTAATATATATATTGAACAGTGTCGGACCAAGAACTGAACCTTGTGGTACACCAAAGCTAGGGCTTTTTTTATCGCTATAATTTTGATCTAGTTTCACAGCTGGGGATCGGTCTCGTAGATAATCTTTAAGAAGTTCTAAGGCAATACCTCGGACACCAATTGACTCTAGTTTCTTGACAAGTAGCGGTAGACACACTGTGTCAAATGCTTTCGCCATATCAAGAAACACTCCAATGCATTTTGACTTATTGTCAAGGCCGTAAGTAATGTCTGCAATAAGACTTTCAATGGCGTCTAATGTAGATGATTTTCGCCTGAACCCAAATTGGTTAGGGGAAATTAAACTATTTTTTTCCAGAAAACCAACCAGTCTTATGTTGATTAGTTTCTCCAGTACCTTTGAAATAGAAGGCAGTAAGGATATTGGACGATAGTTGGTGATATTATCGCTATTCCCTGATTTAAAAATTGGTACAACGACCGATTCCTTCAATTTTTTTGGGAAAATTCCAGTGGTTAAGCAGCAGTTACATAGATGTGTAATTGGTAATCCAAGGATGTCAATATTTTGTCGTAAAAATTTAGCTGAAATACCATCCCACCCAGCTGTTGAAGTTTTTTTCAATGAACTAGCAATATTTTTTACTTCTGTTATATCAGTTTCTAGAAACACTAATGAGTTAATCTGTGTTTTAGTGGGTCTATATTTATGTGTTAGGCCTTCTTCGTTTAAGTTAAGTCTACGTAAAATATTTCCAGCAAGATCTTAACCTACTCCAGTAAAGAAATCATTAATATAGTTAGCAGAGTCTTCGGGTGTGGCTTTTAGTTTTACGAGCTCATTAGCCTTATTAATGTGTGTGTAAACACTATAAAAATAACAAAACTATCGCCATCCATAATATTATGGTCCCGTAAATATAATTTACAATAAGATATTGTTCATCCTAATGCTCTTTACGTATAATGTTATGTTCCCTAATATATTATTTCCATAATATTCATCGTTATAAACACAATATGTGTCATAATAATAACGAATCATAAAACTTATAATATTAAGTTTTACCGGTAAAACCTAATATTAACCAATATTCAGACTTTTATAGTAACATATGTACATAGATCACAACGACCCTTACAGTATACAAAGAAATTATAAATTCCCAAGACTCGTGTAGCGATTTATAAGGCTTAAGAGTGTTCAAAAGAATATTTACGCTCCGGGAATCCGTTATACAATGCGGATGGGCGTAAGTTACTGCGCATTCCAGCATCTTACACGAACTCGTTAGAGCCCACGACTTCAATTTGCCGTGAGGTGTAGGCAGTAGAATATTACCCCTTTCATGCCCGTGGATGCAGTAAGAGCCTGCTGAGGGATAGCCCTGAATGGTGAGCAGCAGCGACTTTCCGTGTATCCCAAACTGCGCTCGCCAACCCGCCAACCAAGAGTTGTCAGTTTGGCAACTACCTCTCATGGATCTCCATGGAGGCCCGTCTACAGTAATGGACGTTTTACGGCTGGAATGATGATGTCATTAAACAAGCATTGGTACCGGGGTACCAGAAAAGGGGGCGAAGGCCTCAAAAGGTCACCAAAGGTCAAAAATGGCATTTTTGGGTTTTTGGACGTTTGTGGTCATTTGAAGACTTTTATGTTTTTGGTGACCTTTTGAGGTCACAATAACTTGTAACCCTGTGACCCTAAGGTTATTAAAACCAATTAGTACCCTTCTCTCATTAAGACGGTGCTAACAAAAAAGGCTTCATGTAAATTAATCAACGCGTTAGGTTGTAATCGTCGAGTACACAGACAGACAGACAGACAGCGCTATGCATATTAGGAGACTTCGCCCCTACACGAGGCTAGTACAATACTAACAGGTTCCTATTTAATGTTACAGAGGTGGCGATTCTTTTGTTGCGTTAGCTAGCTAAAGCTAATTAAATTGACATAAACATACTAAAATAACATATAGCTATTCGACTAGTGCCGTTTTTAAAATAATTATACCAATTTTTACGCTGACATCTCTAAATTTTGTAACGTCATTTAGATAGATAAATAGACAGATAGACTTTTATTTGGCAAAAAAACAGCACAGACAAAACACAGTACGTATACAAGACCAACATAAATAACTTTACACTTAGAGAATGAAAAATAATAATAATAGCTAACACACAATGCGATTAGGTTGGTTTTTACACAAACACATAATAGAGATAATCGGGCAGGGCACCAGTAAGTCCTTTATGTGCCGCTGTTAGCCAAAAAGGACCAGTCTCAGCTATATGCTGCCCCGCACCAGAGGTACGAGGCAGCGCTGGTTTTCAGACTGATCCTGAAAGGGTGGCTTCACGAACCCTATTTCTCTATTTGTGCTTAATTTTGGTTTTAGGAATTGTAAGACAGAATTGACACCATTGTACTAATATTTCTTAACCCCCTACAAAAACGAGAGGTGTTATAAGTTTGACCGCTGTGTGTGTCTGTGTGTTTATTTATTTATTTATTTCACCCCACCCCACTCCTTTCGCTCCCTCATTTATGTACGAATTATGCTACAAACGCACCAATACACAGAATATGTTCTCAAAATAATAAGCGTTTTTCGGGTATAGACATATTCAACTGTAGTAAAAACCAATTCAAAAAATTTACATTGGACATAATATTATTAATGGGATAACATACACCTAATAAATATATATTATATATACGTTTATATAACTATTATAACATCATATATTCCTATATATCGACACCTTGGGGTAGAAAGGTCGTATAAACCATTTTGCTCAAAATGAGTTATGAATGCAGTCTTATTCAGATTTTTCCGCTCTATTGATTGGTCTATGTGACGCATTCAAATTCTCATAAAAATGGTTTTTACAGCCCAGGCGACTTCAACGTCTAAACAGAGTTTTTGTTGGAATTTATGATGTAAGAACCAAAAAAAATATAATTGATTTGACCATTTGGAGAAATGCTATAATTTTTACTAGTTCAGGTTGTAAAAGATAGTTGATTTCAGTCAAGTATGGTGTACTTCCAAATTAATAAATTGCGCTTGGTTGTAAAAACCAAAGTTCAGTATGATTTCGTTTTACAGGCTTTTACCTCCATACTTTTATTACAATTTGGTTTTTACACCCTAAGCTCAAGAAGGGCAACTGACGGTAAAGTATTTACACCCATCCAGAACACATTCGTGAAGGGCGAATTGGCTTTTACATCATAATATTTTTTTTTTACAAATTTATTGAAAGTACTTACTCCGTTCGAAAAAATACGTTTGAAACCAAACGCCACGCCGAGAATCGCCGATCATAGCAGAAATACCTACACTCACGGCGAATCGTCATAGTTATCTTAGGCGTTGTGATCATATAAAAATAAAGTTCATTTTTCAATACGGCGACGGGTCTCCCTTTCCAGTTCTTATGAACTTCGTAGGTCAGAGTAAGATAGATATTAGTCAAAGACTTACGTTTTAATTATCGTTTTCTCGTGAGGCCGGCTGTTTTATGAGTTTGTAATACTTCTTTGATAAATAAATAGGTGAGAGTTTAACTTATCGATTGTCCTGATGGAAAATAACCTGGATTACTCAGAGTATTTCAATCACTATTAAAATTATGAAATCGAACTCCAAAAAGGTAAGCTACGTTATACCTACATATTTTCCTTACTTTAGCATCCTTAGTGCTTTCCTGTTTTTAATAATAAGTATTAATTATTAAGTACCGGACTTAACGTAAATAAGTACCGTGCCGTGGGATGTCGGCAGTAGAATGTTACCCCTCCTCTCATGTTCGTGGATGCAGTAAGAGCCTGCTAAGGGATACCTCCTGAAGATGGGGAGCAGCCTCTTTCCGTGTATCAACATCCCGAACTGCGCTCGCCAACCCGCCTGCCAGGCGTGGTGAGTATGGCAACTACCCCTCATGGAGATCCATGAGGGAGGCCTGTGTTCAGTAGTGGACGTTTTATGGCTGAAATGATGAATGATGATTAAGTACCGATGTGTTATACATTGTCACTAACTTATATGGCCGGTAAAATTATTGAATTTAGTGTTAGAATAAAATGACAGTTATTTCAAAAATGGTGACATATAACAGATAATACAACAGATATATAAGATATAGCGATATACAACAGATAATTTGTTTAAATACTTATAGTGTTATCAATATATTAGCATGTGTTTAATAAAAAATATGATTTAGTATAATATTTGAATAGGTAATTTTATTAAATAATGTGGTACCTACCCAGATAGTCGTGGTCGTAACGATCATCAGCCGAAATAGATGGTTTATACACTTATTTTTCTTTCAATATTTTCTTTGGTTTTGACGGTATAAGTGGCTTATACGACGCAGTTTACTATTTTTCAAGGCTTTTACTTCTTACTCTTTTTGCCTTCGAAAGAAAAGAGTTTTCAAATGATAACTCATTTTCCTAATATTCAGATGAATAAATTGAAATAATTTAGTTGGCACCTACTGACTACTGCTCTCAATCCTGTCAGAGGAAGGACCTAGAGTGGATACCATGAATGACAAAAGCACTCTCTATTATAATTATTAAGATTAGGTATATTTTTTACTTACTGATTGAACCACGAATGACAAGGTGAGATAGGCAGATACAAAAGTATTGATGAAAATAGCAATGATGAAAATCAGAGCACAGACATCATAGAAGAAAATGACACAGAAAGCCCACCGAAAAGAAAATATCATAATACATAGCAGCAGCGAAAGTGACTTCAATAATTCTACAATATCTGTACCCCGATCTAATAAGTCTTTCTTTGGAGACAATGTTGGTGATCCGAACAGTCCATTAAAAAATACTGATGCAAAGAAGCAAGTTAATATTATTTCTATCGAAGTAATAAAACACGGGAACAGTACTGAAACGACGTGTTTGGAGCCAGTTTGTTGGGTACCTGGTGGGTACCTGCTACTTTCGGCGACGCTCAGCCCTCAACTTCGTACTCTCTGCGTCCTGATAAAGCCCCGAACTTGACGATGAACTACTCACCTGCTACTTCCAGAGACGCTCAGCTCTCAGCTTGTGCCCCCTGCATCCTGATGAAACCCCGTGCTTGACGGCGAGCTACCCACCTGCTGCTTCCAAAGATCCTTAGCCCTAGTTTCGTGCTCCCTGCGTCCTGCTGAAACCCCGTGCTTGACGATGACCTACTCACCTGCTGCTTCCGAAGATAAATGTCTCTTGTGTACAAAAGCAGAGCGCAATGAGAACATGAATGAAGCAGAAAAAAGGAACTAAGATATACATTGTAAAGAAAAGAAATCTATGTAAAAAAGATTTTCAGCTCACCAAAAATTCAAGCCTCAACAATGACACACTGACCACTAGCTTTGATCTGCAAAAGGTGCTAACCACACCCTTATGGAGAAAACATGCTACTAGGATCCAGAAAATATGCAGTATTCAATTTCACTTTGTACGAAAGTGGGACTTGAAATGGATATTGTTATGTATGGGTGATGGATATTGCTATAAGTGTGATGCAAAACGAGGCAGTCAAGAAATTGCTACTTGCTTTTATAAATACTTTGAAGAAGTTGATAAAAGAAAGGTGAAACATTATTTGATACTCTACTGATCACAGTAGAGTATCAAATGTTTCACCTTTCTTTTATCAACTTCTTCAAAGTATTTATATAAGCAAGTAGCAATTTCTTGACTTGACAAGAATCATCTTGCGTATGACAAAACAAGTACAAGATAGTCATGTCTATTATCAATCAGTTCCTCAAGTAATCCAAAAGCTTAGAGACTATACAAATCAATTTTTTTCTACCCGGACATAGTACGTACATGCCCGTAGATCCAATTCATGCAACAATTGAAAAGGAAGTTCAAAAGTTCACAGTATGGAGCCCCTCACAATGGCTACCTTATATTTCCTCTGCACGCAAACGTCCTCGACTATACCAGGTCAATATTTTGGAACATGAATAATTCATTAACTAGGAAGAGATTGCGTTCAAAACATTCACAAAAGACACCCTAAAAAATTTTTATTCCAACAAATCAGGATTGCAACACTTAAAAAAAGAAGTAAAAATAAAGTAGAAATGAAGTACTCAATGTGTGAAGACGCACTCGAAGAAACAATCAATCATTATGAAGAATCTACAAAAATGAAAAAGGGAAAGGGGAAAGGGAGATGAACAGGAAGATTTAAAGGAAAGGGTAGATGAAGAATTTGCGATAATGACGACGATACAAATAGCGAACCAAGTTCCTTACAAGGAGGAGAAGAATTGATATTGCGAAAGTTATATGACTGTCGACTGCCCATTCCAACTGCAAAATACAACAATTTGAAACGTTTATGTGAAAAAGGAATCATAACAAAACCATATCAACATGAATATTAATATTATTAGCCTACCTAGCATAGGTGCTTAGCTAATTTTTTTTCGGTCTTTTATTTTGAATTGCATTGTAATTTATTATTTTGTAATGATTAGTTATTCAATACTACCGCTTATTCACTCGGATACAGAACTCAGTGGTTTATTCCTTGCTTATATGAGTCAAAGAAGAACTCAAATACAAGAGAATTACCTTTCTAGATTTTAATATTGACTCGCATTTGTAGGACTTAATTGTAAAGTTGAGACTAATTATAGCCTTATTTTGATTTCAATGATGGTTGTAATCATAGTGTTATTACACTTTTTTTTTATAGCTATATGCTTCAAATAGAATAAAATATTTGTGAAATACGAACGTAATTTCGAAGTTATTATTAAATTACCTTTGTTCATTGTATCGTGTCATTAACGCTGTGTTTACGTTTTTTTTGGATAAAAACAATTTAATTGAACAAAATAAAATGCTTTATTTTGTGCATTATTTTGAATAAATGTGTCATTTTAAAAATTTACTAAATTTTGTTTCATCTGATTATAATTTGTTATTAGTTCTCACATAGACACTGGTAGGTAAAGTGGGTATGATGGTTTTTGTTACCCAAGTTTATAGTAAGTATGTAAAATTACTTCAGTTACTATAGTTGAGACTTCCACCATTTGAAAGGTATTGATTTTACGACTTTCATTATTTTATGTTAGTGGTTTTTAAGCCCAATTATAACGACTTACATCTAGTTACGACTCATTACAACGTAACAACTCAAATAGTTACAGGATGTAAAAACCATTTTGAAAAAAAAAGTTGGTCGTAAATCCACGCTAACTTCTAAATTAAGAGACTGACAATAAAATAAGGTTTTCCATTGCAAAGAACATAAAAAACTAACAAATCTCACTAAATAGGGTCAATATACCCATAAGAACAAAAAAATTACTAGCCAAAATATTTTTAAAATTTTGTTTTTTGCTCGTCCTGTAAAGTAGGGTTTTGGTTTTTACGACCTTTCTACCCCAAGGTAGCGATATATGGGATTTTACACGCACACACAAATGAGCACTCATAAAATCAATAATAATTATGTTTTTGCATAGAAATGTTATAACGTTTGTTTTTTAGGATTACTATTTTGTTTTTGTAAACTATAGAGAAACCTATTATTGGCTGTTCCTATCATAATAATTTAAGACAAACTAGTTTATGTTTGTAGCTGTAGGTTTTTTCAATAAAATAAATAAAATTTATTTATCAGTTCCTCAACATCTCTATGTTGGTGAACTGACACTGACAATGACACGCAGACACACACATAGCGATCAAACTTATAACACCCCTCCTTTTTGTAGCGTGTTAAGAAGTATTAGTAACTGATACTCGTAACAAAACATACTGCCGCTTTCCCATAAACTTATACATGAACAGGATAGCGAGTTTCATTTACGGCACGCTCGAAGGGCCACGGCCCCTAAGGGTAATCTTGGGCCTTGGGGTTAACCTGGTTCATTACCAACGTCTTATTATAACAAAGCTTTTTATGCGATGTTTGTTTTGGAGCTATAAATAATCGCTTTGTATTTCTTTCTAAGCCGTTGTTTGCCGTGGGGTGCCGGCAGTAGAATCTTGCCCCGCCTCTCATGCCCGTGGATGCAGTAAGAACCTGCTATGGGATACCTCTGTAAAATGGGCAGCATATTCCCGTGTATCAATATCCCGTAATGTGCTCACCAACCCGCATGCCAAGCGTGGTGAGAATGGCAACTACCCCTCATGGAGATTCATGAGGGAGGCCTGTGTTCAGTAGTGGACGTTTCACAGATGAAATGATGATGAGAATTTCTTTTTAAAGAAATGTAAAGAATGCTGAGACAGGACCAATTTGACCTGATTCTGTGGCACAACAATTTTAATTTTGCACGAAGTCCCAAATAAGCAGAGCTCATGTTATGAGCCCTAGATGATTGATAAAAAACTTGTTTTTAAAAACACAACATACGGAGAACAATACCCAAGACAAAAATCTGCATAAAATCACTAGGATATCTTTTTTTTTTAATTTTAAAAACTTACGATATGTTTTGGTTAGTTGCTTTAAGAAAAGTTTTCCTGGTGGGAAATAGCATCACAGATCTACTTGATATAGATAACTGTTACCTTGTGCTTCCATTGACAACCCCTCTAAAGTTGGAGTCATCGAGGCCATTTGCGGCCACACTCGGAATATGACGGCAACTTCAACTCGATCTACCATTATTCGTGAACATACATGTACCTGTATCAATTTATTAATAAATAGTTTAATCCAGCATCAAACATAAACGTTTATCATTGCGTCTACATCACCTGACTGCCACCTCCCCAGATAGGAGTAAGGAAGAATAGGAAGACAGCTTCTAACAATAAGAAATATATTTGGGCTACCTAAATTACTTTCAATAAATATGCAATAATTCAATAATGCCGTGGAGTGCCGGCAGAAGAATGTTACCCCTCCTTTCATGCCCACGGATGCAGTAAGAGTCTGCTAAGGGATACCTCCGGAAGACGGGCAGCAGCGTCTTTCCCGTCAACATCCCGTACTGCGCTCGCCAACCCGCCTGCCAAGCGCGGTGAGTACTTTAACTACCCCTCATGGAGATCCATGATCCATGACTATAAACCTTTAAGTTTTCTATGAGCAAAACTTTTAACTACCAAATAAAAGGTGCCTTTATTCAATGTTACTTCTGAAGAACAAACGATCAACAAGCCTGAGTCAAATAGGTACGAAAAAACACAAAAAAGTTACCGTTAAATTTTGAGGTTTTCCTCTAAATAATTTCCCGCCAACTCGCATTACTCAAAATATGCAAAACGTATCCCTCCATTAGGCGCGTGTACCGGCCAATTGTTTTTTTTAACCAATTTAATTTCCATCTGAGCACAGTCGCGTAACGAGGACTAATCAAGAGGTGTATGTATGTGTGTGACTCCGTTTTCCGCATTTAGACTCCAAGTTGGTCCATATGCGTGAGGTGTCTGGCTAGCATAGCCAGCCCAACTCCGACCAGAAGCTAGAAGAATCAAGAGGTAGACCCCTAGCTGGCCCCTTCCTCTAAGTTTCTTAGGCAATGGAGGTATTGTAAGAACCACACAAAGCAAACTTTGGGGACAAAAGACTGTTTTAAAACGCTATAATTCCCATTTTAATGAAGTGGTCGATAAACGTCTAATAAGAAGGCGCGAGCGCAAAGATACGAAATCGAAATGTTTACTCGTAAAATCAAGGAGGTAATAACACCAGAAAATATGGAAACGCAGTCAGGACTGCAAGCATACAAAACTAATGCTTCCAAAGGAAAACAAAATGATAACCAACACTTTGCTTAATATGACAAGACGAGACCTACGGATGATGGCAGGTATCATCACGGAACACTGTGATCTCATCCACCAACGCTTTAAGACAGGGGCGATAGACAGTGGACTATGGCAAAACTGAATGGCACGGCGGCACGACCGGTGAAATGGTTTGAAATGAACGAGTTAGCTCTAACCTAGGCAAAACTCATTTCATCCATTTTTACCTTTCGGCCACGCACCAAGGCAAATTGCAATCATAGCCAATGGAATGTTTATCGAGCAGATGCAGGTTATTCCCTTATGGGCTTCCAGTTGGAAAGAGATGTTTACATTGTAACTGTACTATATAGGAAGTTAGATCAAAAACGGGACTGCAGGAGCTCATAGGCACAGGCTAATTAGGTATATCGCGACACATTTGCAACAGGTGCATTTCAGCCATAAACGTCCACTGATGAACACAGGCCTCCCTCATGGATCTCCATGAGGGGTAGTTGCCATTCTCACCACGCTTGGCAGGCGGGTTGGTGAGCTCAGTATGGGATGTTGATACACGGATAGACGCTGCTGTCCATCTTCCGGAGGTATCCCTTAGCAGGCTCTTACTGCATCCACGGGCATGAGAGGAGGGTAACATTCTACTGCCGGTACCCCACGGCTTTCAAACGTTAATTTTGTATAAACGTTAATATTACGGAATTGACGTTTGAAAGTGATCATCGCGAGATTTACGCCTGTTGCAAACGTTTCGCGAGATACGTAATCTGCCTGTCGCTTTGCCCACCTGGCTGCCGTCTGACTACGCAACTGCGCGGCCGTTTACTTAAGGCCACGGAGGCAACGCGATTTAGTAAATGTTACGCTTGTATTTTGTATGAACACTTGCGGGTCCCGGATTTACCTGTATTGTACATGCCCGGTCCACATTATGACGGCCATGGCTCTGTTAGTCAAGTAGTTAATGCAGGAGGTTGTAACTGAGTTTATTCCCGTCGGCGGGACAAATGTTTACTTTCTGCGGATATTTTTCCACGTGTCAACATCTCGGCCGTCAAACTGCTGTCCACGTCACTGCTGAAAATAACATGAATACAAGATCATGACGGGGTTGTTGCCATACACGCCACGCTAGGCACGCGGGTTGGCGGGCGCAGTATGGAATCTTGTTTTACTGAAAGCCGTTGCTGCCCCGGAGATAACTCTTAGCAGATTCTTCCTGCATCCACGGGAAAGAGATGGGAAGCAATATTCTACGAAATAATAAACTAAATCTCTAAAATAGATCATACTGCAAAGAAAAAAAAACAAAAAGGTCTATGTAGAGATAATAAATGGACTTAACTATAATGCATAAAATTATGGTTTGAATAAAAAAAAAACATCATTCCTGCCGTAAAACGACCACTACTGAACACAGACCTCCCTCATGGATCTCCATGAGGTGTAGTTGCCATAATCACTACGCTTGGCAGGCGGGTTGGCGAGCGTAGTACGGGATGTTGATACACGGAAAGACGCTGCTGCTCATCTTCCGTAGGTATCCCTTAGCAGGCTCTTACTGCATCCGCGGGCATAAACGGAGGGGTAACATTCTACTGCGGCACCCCACGGCACAAAACTGTGTAGAATAAGATTTAATTTAAGATGATTCTTGAGTTATTATTTACTTCAATGATCCTCTAGGCTGTATACACCGTGCCGCTTAATAACCCGAAAGATTTAAATCACGTATTTTTGACGACAATACGAGTAAGTAATATTATATCAACATGGGTCTAATTATTTGTCTTAATTAAATTACTATTTCAGTACAAATTAAATCATATTAATTGCCCGCTTCTTTGTGAACAAGTCTTTAGTTGAGAAACTCAAGTAGAGAAACAGAGAACGAGCGTGACACTTCACAAATTGCTCCGAAATCATACGACGAACGGCGAATGCCGTGACTTGTGTTCTATGACAAGAAGTGTCAAGTTCTGTCTAGCACGATGTTTGCTTTTAGGGTGTGTTAGACTCTCCAGTCTAACACACCCTAAAAGCAAACATCGTGCTCACAAATCACAAGTTAAAAAATCTCCATTTTTTAACTTGTGATTTGTTTTAAATTATTAATATCTCCATATGCATGGGTTTTTGGACTATATGTTACATAACTTTATATACTCTAATTAGGCTTTAGAATCGTTGGCTTAATTCTTTCGGGTTATTAACGGGCACGCTGAGTAGGCTGGAGCCTAGGGCGGCAGATCTTAGGAAGCGGCATATTTTGAACATTTCTTTATTACCCTTAGGTAAAAAAAAAATACATATACACAGAGGAATGCTATTTTATTTACGCCTGTACTTCTGTCGAGTTGCGTATATGTCGAATCCAAGAATCTGCCCAATACGCGATTTGTCGTGTAGCGAATCTGCCGAATTACGAATCTGTCTAATCTAGAATCTATCCAACACCGAACAAAGGAAAACAATCTTGGATATTGAACAAACATCTTTTAATCATACCTACTAATAACGGGAAAAAGCTGATGTAATGAGGACGATAGAGTACAAATCATAAAGTTACAATTTCATTGAAAGCCGTGGAAATAAACGTATAATTTATGTGCCACGAATGAAAAAATAAATAAAATACATCACTAAGCTACGGAACCACTAAGCCGTGTCGGGTACCGCTGAAATTGTTGACAAGGTGATATCGATTGAGCACCGATTAGAGCACCATGTACAGGTTAGCACTAAAGTTCTCCTGTTCATTGTCTGAAGTTGCATTTTTCCAAGATTCTTAGGTCAGTAGTGGCAGGAAAAATGTAATAAATTAAAATTCAATTCAATTAATTTATTGTTTCAGATAACACGATCCATAGATTAGAAAAATAATGTCACACAGGTAGTCATACAATTTTTAAACAATAAAGAGACATACACACAGAATTAGCTGAACAGAAAGGTGAAAATTAATTCTGTGTGTATGTAACACACAGAATTAATTTAAAAAATAAATTTGTTTGGCACAAGGGTGAAATAATAATCTATCCATGCCTACGGGCTATATAATAATAGCCTATGGCCGGCAAATTTCTAAGTCCGGCACTGAGACAAGTTACCTATTCCTCTATAGAAAACAATAATATTGAGGCTACGAGTTTCTCCGTACAGTTGCTTGCAATAAGATGTAAACTAAACACTCTAGAACCATGTCGAACCAAGGAGCGCTTACTGGCAGATTCCGCGCGGTTGTCGAATAAGCTAATCTTAGAATTGTCTTTTTTAAACTTTCGCGATCACAACACATTATTAAAATATGGGATTATCGGGTATTTAACGCGTAATTTTCCCCGCGACCAGGACCAGGTGCAATCCGGTCGAAACGTCGGGAATAAAATAAAGATAATTACGCGATAAATATCCGATAATCCCATATTTTCATAATCTTAGAATGGCATGGTTCTACAGTTTGTATACTATTACTGCAGGCAGCTGTACTACCGGAATTCTTGGAAAGCTGAAAGTAACCCCAAGATATTCGCTATTAGCCAAAGCGAAACAGTTCGGTATGTTTTGAAGGGAAGTTGTGCATCTACCAATATTATTACTGGAAGCACTCCGATAGAACTTCGATGCAGGTAGCTGTGTTGCTTTGGGCAAACATCTGAGGAATAACAAGACATAGGTAGAGTTCGCCACCACTGTAGTCTCATAGACGCGACGCTGCTGTCGTAGTTCCCGCTTTTGCCGTAAGATTTCGGCCGTGGCGACGCGACGGTTCTAGGCCGTTTTTACAATCCTTTGAAAACTACTAGCTGTCAGTAGACCTACCATGAGTTTTCACAGCGCCTCTAGCGGATAGTTTAGTACTAAAATACGCAGTAAACTATGCTACAGCGACTGTAGTTTGAGCTTCATTTGCTTAGAATTTGGTAGTCACAAATCTGACAGATGTCATATTAACGTACAATTACTACTGTAACGGCAGGTGATCTAACAGTGACAACTTATGGTAGACACACACGTAGCATTTATTCAACTAACTGCTCCTTCATGTCTCAGTAAGAAGACTAAGCCTTAGTTCAGATGACCGCGCGGTTCAGCTGTTCAGATGCGACGTCGTCGTCGAAAGCAAATACGATACTGGGTGCACCCTATTTTGAGGCAGACTTTCTTTAAGCCTGTTTGCGACTTTATATCCCATATAAATAAATCCCACACTAAGACAACACGAAGAACGGTTTTTCAACTACTTTAGGATGTCCATTCGAATTAAGATTCCAAATCGCATCTCTTATTCAATTTCGTCAATTATTAAATCAATTGATATCTCGTCCTCCATTTTTAGTGGCTCCGTGCGTCCGCCCGCCTCAAACCGCGCGGGTCAACTGAACAGGTCGATACAGAATTGGAGATCTTAAGCCGCGCGTCGCCGCGCGGTGACGCGCGGTTCAAGATCTTCCGCGCGGTGCATGTCGGTGCGCGCGGGCACGCGCAGTGACGCGCGGTCATGTAAACAACAACATTGATTTGTTACAATCTCAAACCGCGCGCCGAGCCAACCGCGCGGTGCCGCGCGTTCATCTGAACTTAGGCTTAAGGATGACTCACGCTAGACCGTGTCGTGTCCGAGCCGAGTGTCGGCCGTAGCACGGTCAACTAATATTACATACTATATTTTGTATGGACACGCTCACGCTATACGGAGCGGCAAACGAGTTACGGCCGAGCAACGGACAACGCTCGGGAAAATTACTCGGAGGAGTGTACTGCATCACGGCGCAACAGTAATTGCCCGGTCGAGGTCCCTCTTTGTAATTTGAGGCAGGGGACCGGCTCGGTGACCGTGGTATGGCCGACACTCGGGTCGGACACGACACGGTCTAGCGTGAGTCATCATTGTATCACAGTACCTAATCTATATATGTATATATATAATTCAAAGTCCTGACTGACTGACTGACTGATATATCAACGCACAGCCTAAACCTCTGGACCTAAAGACTTGAAATTTGGCACACATATACCTTGAGTATCTTAGAGGTGCACTAAGATAGGATTTTTCGAAATTCCCACTGGATAAATAAATGGAATTTATATTTTCGAATCAAAGTGGCTCTCCGTGAAAAAGGGGATTTTATGTATATATTTATTATGATTTTATTTATTAAAGGGGACGTTTTATGACTTCCACGCAGACGAAGTCGCGGGCAAAAGCTAGTAATAAATATCAGCTAAACATTTTTTTTTTCTTACGAGGTCTTCCGATTTAGGAAGAGGTGGTTTCGGCAGAATATCAGCGTCCGCTGCTAACACAGTAAGCATAATGCTGAGCCATGACCAATTTGCTCCTGTGGCACACATTAGTAAACTTTTCCTATTTATTTTGCTAATCGCTGTTTTTTTTTTGTATAAACGATGTATAAATGTTCAATGTAAATGTTTTCTAGGTGTCTCAATGTATTGTGTGCTCTGTAGTAAATAAATTCATGTCTATGAAACACTTTTTTCTTTTACTGATAACCGTGGAGCGCTTACTGGCAGATTCCGAGCGGTTGTCGAATAAGCTAGCCTTAGAATGACATGGTTCTTAGCATAATATTATTGCAGTCAGCTGTACTACTGAATTCTATGAATTCCGAAGGCAGCCCCAAGTTATTCGCTAAAGCCAAAGCTTGCGTTCGGTATGTTTTGATCGGAAGTTAGTGCATCAACTGCTGTTGTTCTTGAAAGCACTCCTTGTAGAAGTTAGCTGCAGGTAGCTGTGTTGCTTTGGTGAAACTTCTAATACAACTATCAAGACTATACAAGATGTAGTATATATTATGTGATTATCATTTAAAAAGCTACCGTGTACAGATGGCGACTATTCTCAGAACGGGCTACGCATTTGTTGATAGGAATTAGCGATATAAATCTCGAAGAGCCAGTGGCCGTATATTAGGGCCATTCCACGCGAAGAGTGGCTGTCCTCGCAACGAAATTGGAAGTGTCCATCCGTTTATTTATTGCCATCTGTGCGATTGGATTGTTCGATAACATTCGGGATAGACCTCTAACAGGTAGTATTATAGGTTTATAGAATTCGTAGTTTTTTTTTGTGTAAGCTGTGAAAGAGTTTGCTCTTCTGTAACTCAGTCAAAGACCACGTCTGGGCACCGTAGGTTAGGGCAGGCAGGATACACATGTCGACGAGTTTGCATTTTAGTGATATAGGAAGGTCACCCTTCATGAACGCCTTCATGGACCTGTAGCTCTTCCAGGCATTATCGATTCTTCGACCGAGATTTGTCAGAAGGCAATGGAACGCAGCATTCTCGGGTTTAAACGAGTCGACCGAGTTCGTAACACCATGCTGCGTTACCTTACTGGCATCACAGATGTCGGTAAGAAGGCTGCAACGCTGAAGTGGGACTGGGCGGGCCACGTGAGCCGAATGCCAGCAGAGAAATGGGCTCAGTGTGTAACAGCTTGGCTCCCTGATGAGGGAAGGCGGTGTCGGGGTCGACTGAGGAAGCGTTGGCGGGATGAACTTGTTACCTTTGACAGAGGATGGTGGGAGTCTGCAAAGGATCGGGATGGTTGGAAGACTTTGGGGGAGACCTTTGGGACAACAAAGTTAAATAAAAAAAAAGCTGTGAAAGATGGCTAGACAATCAACTCAAAGCTGTGTATGTGTCCATTTTGTGATATTAGGTTTACAATATTGATGTGTGTGTATTGTTGTTTTTAACTCTTAAATTTTTTGGGAGATAACTTCCCATTTAACTGTGCAGGTTTAGTAAACTTAACATTATAAACAATATATACATATATATTTAATTTTTTATCTATTTAACACATTTATTGTGGAAAAAAAATTGTAAAAGGTAACAGAATGTTCTGGATTGCATTTACTGAACAACAACTTTCCAATCAACAAATAAACGTTTTATGAACGTATTACGTTTGGTTTAAATCAGAAAACGTTAAAACAATGAAATAAGATAAATACATTTATTTGCAAAAACATGTGTTTACATTTTCATGCGAGTTGATTCATATTTCATAAGCATCATGCTTGACCGAATTCGGTATGCAAAGTTTTATAGAGAGAGGCATGCCAATATTATAAAAAAATCTAAGATTAACAACTTAATTTAGAAATTATTTTTATTGACAATATATTAAAAATTAATTAATAATTATTTTTTACAAAAAACTAAAACCAACTTCAAATAATAAAAAACACTGTACGTGCCTTTAAAATTTGAGGGTTTCCCTCGATTTCTCCGGATTCCACCATCAGTACCTAACTTGGTTCCAATAGGACCACCTCGGAAGTGCACTCTTTCGAATAAAAAAATAATTTTGAAAATCGCTCCACAATTGACGGAGAAATCGGTAAAAATACATAAAAAATATACAGTCGAACATAGAACCTCCTCCTTTTTTGAAGTCGGTTAAAAGTTTATTAAAAACAATTATAGTTTATCATTAAGAAATTCGTCAACATTATAATAGCCATTTTAATACCTTGTTAATTTTTGTTTAAATAAATTAATGCTTAATTCCCTGTATTCTTTAGTATTTTCTTAAAGATTATAGGTGCTACACAGGAGACCTTGTGCATGAGTGAGGTTTTGGATGGATGCAATTGTAGCCTACCATTATCTCGTCTGTTTCGGGTTACAGCGTCAGACAATCTTGCAACAAGTTAGGTTATGTTTACATTTTCTTCGCGGCAGTTTTACTTTTCCCGATCCTTTTTTTAAACACTTTATCTAATCCCGTTTTTGCAAAGATGCAAACCGACAAGTGATGAAATGTTGCGCTATTCACCTATTCTACTTAGAATACAACCTAGAGAGAATTCCATAAAATATTTTCATAAAACTTCGTAGTTTTCTAAAATAGCTTTCGTGGTTTTTTGGATTCATACCATACGATATTACGGTATTACCTCTATATACGATAGCTGTTGCTAGATACACCAATAGAAACGAAAAAGTACTCGAACAATTTGTAAAAATTGAAGAATTCAAATTAACTAGTAAAATGTTTACACTTATTTAGTTCACTAATTATGTTTAAATTGTGATGTTTTAATACACTCATGTCATTTAGTATGATTTTAAACATCGCGCAAAGGCCTCGCTCTAAACCGTATCAAAATGTATTCTATTGTAAAAAAGTTAAACTGCTTTCATTTCATCATCAATATTTGTAGCAACCAAAAAGCAATTAGAAATTATTAAAAAGTCTGCCGGTTTCGCAGTTTTATTGATCTCTGTCTGAGGTCGGGCGCAATTTAGATGCAAATTTGAGTTACCTCGGTCGACGCCGCGACGTCCGGAGGCTTAAGACGACGCTAAGACGATTCTGGCGTCAGGGATATCAACTTTTTTCAACAGCTAGAGCACATTCGTATTTATATTTATGTTTTAAATTTTCCATATTATCATTTCAGCAGTAAGACGTCCACTACTGAACACAGGCCTCCCTCATGGATCTCCATGAGGGGTAGTTGCCATACTCACCACGCTTGGCAGGCGGGTTGGTGAGCGCAGTACGGGATGTTGATACACGGCAAGACGCTGCTGCCCATCTTCCGGAGGTATCCCTTAGCAGGCTCTTACTGCATCCACGGGCATGAGAGGAGGGGTAACATTCTACTGCCGGTACCCCACGGCCAAATTTTTTTTTCCATATATTTTACTTCAAATCGGTACTTGGGATAACCATTGTTTAACTATTACAACAAAAAATATCCCAAAAACACAGACTTTACAGGTGATCAAATATATTTATGTTTTAAATTTTTCATATATTTCACTTCAAATCGGTACTTGGAATACACAATTGGTTAACTATTACAACATAAAATCCAGGAACACAGATTTTTATTTTACAGGTGAACAAAATAGATTTATGATGTCAAAGTCAATAAGTGTTTCTTCAATAGAGCAAAAAACTGCATAGAATCGACAATTTACAAAAGAAGAATAAGACACATTTAAATTGTAAAATAAAACACAATTGAATACATTCGCTTCAGATTTTTTTTTTCAAGTAATGAAAAGAAGAGAAGAGAAGAAGGAACCTCAGTTTTTCACTTTATTTCACAACTTTTGTCGTAAATAGGCTTAATTTAATGAAAAAGATCAATACAATCCAAGTGTGCAATCATTTATCTTGTTTTGACGGGAGCATTTTATCAACAAAGCAGAAGGTTAACAGTTTGGGGTTTCCCATTTTCCGCACCAATTTTTAAAGCACGAACTTTTGAGCACCTTTTACATTTCCATTTCGAGCACTTACAGCGAAATAGTCTCTAGTGGTAGGATTTTGATATAACTAGCTGTAACAAACTAACTAGCTTTTGATTGCTTACACGAATCAAACTATCATGCAACTCAATCTCGAAATCACCAAACAGTGAACTGAAAGCGTTCAGCACCGGAATACCTTCATAATACAGAATAGTTTTATATTACCTGAGTTCAACGTACAGTTAAAGCTAACTTTCTCATTTGCATTACCAAAATTCTATTTGCAAATCCTAACTCATTTAAAAGCAGTTTTAATTTAAAATTAATTAGAATCGGCGTGAGTTAGCGCTATAAAAGGGCCTTACCGAGTTTATTCACGGTTTTTTATCCGTTCCAGGCTTTACTGCCGGTTTTATTTAAATCCATAATTTAAATGCAGATGAGCTCGTTGCTGAAATCCGTATAATTTTATTGTGAATCGTTCTAATATTTTATACTCCTCAGCCGCTTCGGCAGTGCTTGTCTGTTCGAGCCTGATGGCCTGCTTTTAAAGTTTTTGATAAATGATAGAAAATGATAAATGGTTTGTTGAACCTTATAAAGGTGTATACTTTCAGTTATTTTGATGGCACCATGGCTGGTGTGTCATGAAAACTATGAAACTTGGAATAATCTTTGACGTTACAATATTACGTGAGTTGTTCCCATTTTTACAAACAGAAGTTATAAATTGTTCTATTAAAATAAAATTACGTGCGTATATCAAGACTAAAAAAAAAATATTTAAAAACTATTACAGAACTAAATACAGACTACATACTCCGACTATGCACAGACTATATAAGCCTCTCTCTCCTCATGGACCATGTGAGAATACAAAAGAATATCTATTTATTAAGGTTATACGTCTCCTTTGAGAACCGGTATGGGATTTCTGGATAAAAAGTCCAATAATCACCTTCGCAGGGGATCGTCGCAGGGGATTTTTGGAATAAACCTCCTCTTTGAAGTGTCTAAGTTTTTTAATTTTCACGTGTCAAGTTTTGCAATTACAAACAAAGGAAATAAAGTAGGTAAATTATTTGGACTTTGTTTTCTTCTTCTTCTTTTATCCTTTTGTGTTTGTTTACACAATTCCGTCAGTGTCAAGTAACATTATAATAGGGTTAATTTTATCGTTTTTCTCACGTGTTTGCCATTACCTGCCCAACTTTTGGTCGCCCCTCGCGTGGGCGGTCGGCACGGACGTGGACTTTGATTTCTTAAACTCGATGCGACAATTTCATGAAAACGATAAAACTTCAAAAAAAGTTCCCTCGAACCTTATAGATGGCGTTAGTTTTTTTTTTACCGGTAGAAAACACAATTTGACAATGACAGCAATTCACAATCTTGCTTTCTCCGCTTGCCGGTTCCATTATTAGGTTTAGTAGAAAACACTAAAAAGGTTCATTCAATGAAGCTTCAAATAGACTAAGCGTGGGAAAATAGTTCAGATACTATCAGATACTTGGGAGATTTTATTTAGTCATAGTGATAGTAATAACATTTAGAATGGACTTAGTTGCAAATGTTACTTTTAGTTAAAAACGCTAATGAAACTAATCAGGATTTGATGACAGTTTTTTATATGAAAATATGTCAAAAACCGCTGTTGATTAATTAAAACTGCGTTTATGAGTAAGGGGGTAAATTTTTACTTACAATATTTGAGGAGTTCTCTCGATTCCTAACTGATTCCACCATCAGAAATGAGTTTTGAAAGAAATGGGACCTAATTGAAAGTGTACCTATTCGAAATCAAACATATTTTAAAAATCGGTTCTTAAACGACTTAGTTCTGAAGTAACAATCATAAAAAACAGACCAATTGAGAACCTCCTCCTTTTATTTTTTTTATTGAAGTCAGTTAAAAACATGAGCGTGGGAAAGAGAGGTAGAGGTTACCGCTCAACATCAGATGGGCGTTTGGCTTGTCTCGTCATTTAAAAACAAAAAAAACACGTCCCTTAACCTTTCCAAATTCCCAACTTAATACTTCGGCTCTGGATCTCCTCTAATTGCTGTAAAACGGATATTGCGTTGCAGTTCTACAAAGAGAAGCGCTTTCATTGACTCTGGCGGAACAACGCTTTCATTTCATCCTCGTTCACAGAACTATTGCGTTTATTTGTTTTGCAAGATTGTTTTTTAACCATCGAAAAAAAATTGTATAAGTTTGACCGCTATGTAGATGTGTGTGTGTCTGCTTGTCTGTCTGTGGCACCGTTGCTCATAAAAGTGTGGACCGATTGGCATGCAGTATTTTTTATTTAAAAGCAGATTTTTCGGTGGTGGTTCTTAAATATGTTTTATCAAAATCAGTTAAGAAGTTTACAAGATATGGGCGGAAAGAGGGGGTTCATAATTAAATGTTTCCAAACATACCCGAGTTTGGTATCAAATGAAAGGGAATGATATGTAGAATGCAAAACTGGAAGATACCTACACGTTACAAAAAAATAGTACCCTCCGAGACTAGGTTATTTAAAAATATATTATGTTAACTTGTTTTACTTCATCGCTGATATTGTACCGCGTAAATTTTTAGAGCTCCCTACCATGAAACCAATCTACCTGTAACCATAGACACTGTAACGGGACCGAAACGTTGGGAAAATAAAGTTAAAAAAAGATCCACAATTTCTATGGAGGGCTAGAAATAATATACGAAATCAGAAAGGGGTCAAGCGGCGCAAAAATATACTAATAGCGCAAACAAACCCTATTGCATGCCTCCATGGCTCGTAGGAATCGCACGAGGTCGCGGGTTCGATCTTTGCTGGGGGTCGGGTATTACTCTATACATCGATGAACAATGAATTTATTATTATACTACATATAGCACTCATCATAACAAGCCCTGCTTACTTTAGGGCAGGTTGGCTCTGTGTGTAATCTTCATCATCATCATCATCTATATTAGTCCCCGCTGGACACAATGTCTAACATTACATATTCATTAAACGATATATTTAAATCTTCACATATTTTCACTTGTACAGTACTAATATGATTATATTACCCACATAAATAAGTAACAACATCTTCGCAATTAAAGTTAATGTGTCTCAAAATAGCTCGAGCAAAAAACGCGTTAGAAAATTCACTGAACCTTATATATTCAGTATCATTCCCCGGCCACAGAACTAAGTGCTTAGTGCCACAATGCCTGCATTAATAATGTTCTGATGTTCACAATACGTCATCCTCTGTCCTCTCTCAGGTCAATGAAGATCTCTCTCGAGTAGAAATTTCATTGAATTTGTGCAAAGCTGAGTTCTATATTATATTAATTTGAAGGACGAGGCAAAGCTCTTGAGGGTATCTTGTCAAATTTCACGAATATTATGCGTATTGTCTGGTACTGTCAGCTGGCCATGTAGCACAGCTGGCCAAAGGCCTTTCCATTCACGCCACCTATCTATCATCTCAGCCGTTGGACGTCCACTAGTGGACAAAGGCCTCCCTCGTGAATCTTCAAGTTTCTACCTGATCTCGAGGGGTTGTTGCTATACTCACCACGCTTGGCGAGTACAGTACGGGATGTTGATACACGGAAAAACGCTACTGCCCATCTTCCGGAAGTAACCCCTGGCAGAGGACGG
This sequence comes from Pasiphila rectangulata, assembly GCA_963082625.1. Lineage (NCBI taxonomy): Eukaryota > Metazoa > Arthropoda > Insecta > Lepidoptera > Geometridae > Pasiphila > Pasiphila rectangulata. The sequence continues at coordinate 17,444,955 of OY720251.1, read as the reverse complement.
GCAACTTTCTACTGCCAGCACCCCAAGGCATGTTATGCGTAGCAAAATAACTCTATGTCGTAGACATCTACGAACGTAGCTTTTTCGTAGACTGCTACGGACGTAGCTTTTTCGAAGACTGCTACGGACGTAGCTTTTTCGTAGACAGCTACATACACAGTGGTTCATCTTACCAGGTGCTCAGTTTTGAGTCAAGAAAAAACTCTTAGTGTCTACAACACTATAGCAGTATTGCAGAATAACTTAAAGTTTAAGATACCCTAATAATTATTAATTGACAATTTTATTATGATATAAATCGAAAAATCCTTTATGACCAAAAATTTAAGGTTGTTTAGGGGTTGAAGACCAATTATTTCGGCTTATTCCATTGGGTAATCTCCAAACAATCTCGAACCTATCGAATCACCAAACACTACACAACATACTTACCTATATTCGTATAAAATCAATATTTTATTATCCTTATTTGTATAAAATAATAGATACTCGTTTATATGACTTTCTTAAAGGTTTATTCAAAGTAAGGTTCTTTATATCTATTATAAATCTTGGATGCTGCAGGGCACTCGAAACGTCGGGAAATAATAAAATAAGGTAATTATCCGATAAAATTTAGTTTATCTAATAATAAATATATTCTATACATTTTTCTTACAAGGTCTTCCGAACTACGAAGAGGTGGTTTCGGCAGAATACCAGCGTCCGCCGTTAACACAGTGGGCATAATGCTGAGCTGGGACCAATTTGCTACTGTGGCACACACTAATTAACTGTAATTAAATTATCTTTTTTAAATTTCGCGATCACAACACACTGTTACAATATTGGATTATCGGGTATTTATTGCGTAATTACCTTTATTTTAATCCCGACGTTTCGACCGGATTGCACCTGGTTGTGGTCGCAGGGAGACTAATTTTTTGGTTTAATTAAATTGCTTGTCTCTCTGTCTGTGCATGAAACGATTACAACCGAACGCGTTAACCGATTTACAATAAACCTTTTTTGTTAGCACTGTCTTAATGAGAAAAGGGTACTGATTGATTTTGGTGAGGGTCACAGGGACCGGAGTTATTGTGACCTCAAAGTATTTGAAATTTTGAAATGTAAATTATTTTTTTTGTTTTTTTCGGACACCTTCGCCCCCTTTTCCGGGACCCATACTAATGCTTGTTATGCATAAATTATATGTAAATGTTAAATGTAAATGTTTTCTTTGTGTACAAAATGTATTGTGTGCTCTTTAGTAAATAAATGAATGTCTATGTCTTATCAGTTGTAAAATTATGACTTCAGATCGCGCAAGTTAACAAAATACTACATTATACTGTATCGGATGAAAACAGTATAATGAATTCAGCTCCTACCGCAATACCTACAGTGCACAAGCAGATTCACTGGACAGAAACTCGGGAAGTAATAAAGCGATGCCCGCAGTCCATATCAGAAATTCAACATTCATCTCGAAATTGCATTCGTTGTGCCGTATATAAAACGTTTAGCAAATAGATAATACTTTTCCGATAGAAGATCTTCATACGCTAATACTTTTTTGTATTACGGTACTTTAATATACCTCTAGGATACTTTTTATTACTTGTATAATACTTTTGAATTCACATGAGAAACTGTACTTTAAACTTCTTCTTACAAGCTAGTTTTGAAACGGGATATATTTTAATATTAAATATACATCCAAAGGTTACAGAGATTTGATATATCGCTTTTAGCGACAAAGCCACCTATTGTACCGCTAATTTGTATTTTTTGTTTATTTTTAGCATAATCTATATTTGTTTCCTCTTCGTTATGGCGTACATATTCTATCTTTCTTCCTATCTATAAGTACTTCAGTAAATCTTAGGTAAACAATTTCCCAGTGTGGGGTGCCGGCAGTAGAATATTACCCCTTCTAATAATAGATAATACTTTTCCGATATAAGATCTTCATACGCTAATACTTTTCTGTATTACGTTACTATAATATACTTTTAAGATACTTTTTTTATGCAATCATTGCAATTATAATAATCTCCACGAAATCTATTTTTAGTATTTTATTTTATATATGATGTAGTTTAAGGATATATTATATATATTAAGATTATATGTATGTGATATATATTTTTGTATATGTGTTTTATGTTTATCTACGTTATACATATGTACGTGTCGGAAAGTTTGTATATATCTCTTTGTATCTTTTGTGCACTACCTTTAATCTAGTCTACATTACACACAGGTTAGCTGGAAGAGAATGCTACTTAGCATTAAGTTCGCCTATGTACAGTACTTTTAAGTTTGTGCGATAAAGAATTTTCTATCTATCTATTTTTACTTGTATTTTTTTATCATGCCCGTGGATTTAGTAAGCCTGCTAAGTGATACCTCCGGAAGTTGGACAGCAGTGTCTTCAACATCCGGTACTGCACTCGCTTACCCGCCTGCCGTGGTGAGTATGGCAGCTACCCCTCATGGCTAATGGATAATGATAATGAGGGTTCATTATCCATGAGGAAGGCATGTGTGAAAAATTAAACAGTTTCACTTAATACAAGATGGATATTTAATTCGGATCAGTTATTCCCGGTCAGAAATAGTTTTTGTTCGTACACACATTGGATGCCGTAGTAATATGCCATGTTATTTATAAAAGCCAATATTATTATTATTTGGATATTTCTATTTTTTTTATTTAATTAGTTTAATTTATATACTAACTAGCTTGTGCCCGCCGCTTCGCATGCGTTGTACCCGGATAAAAAATAGCCTGTGTGTTAATCAGTCAACATCTATTCGTTTGCAAAATTTCAGTTCGATACGTACGCTAGTTTTTGCGTGAAGAGGTAGCAAATCTCCATACAAACAAACTTTCGGCTTTATAATATTAGTGAGAATTTACTAACGATTCAAATGTACCAAGTGTATAACAAATAGCGCTTATTTCGTTTTATTATCTTACAACCCCTAATAGTAGCGACATGAGGGTTCCGTAGAGTGCAGTACTTATAAATTCTCGAAGCCATTACTGCGGCCGATAAAAATACCTCGTCTATACTAGCCCATTCTTCGTTGCATAGAGTAAGTATTACTTCAGAGACGTGTTTTTAGACTCTCGGCTTCCTAGTATCCATTTCATTGTTTAAATAATTTAAGGTTTTCACCGACACATCCTATCCTACTTATATATAAAAGTGAAACTAACAATGTATGTACGTATGTAGGTTCCTATTTTACACGTCATTATTATGCTTATTTTCACGTCAAAACCGCTGAACTGATTTGTATGAATGGAGTAGATTAGACCATGGAGACGGACATAGGCTACTTTTCGTTGCGTAAATTAAATCAGAAGGGGTTAAAATAGGGGATGAAAGTTTGTATGGAATAATCGTTATTCTTCACATTAAAAACATAAATTTTTGCATAGATGTATGGTAGTTGTAGGCTAGTTTTAGGGTAGTTGTAGGGTAGTTATAGGGTAGTTGTAGGGTAAGTTGTAAGTAGTGGTTGTAGTAGGTGCGATACGAAGTTATTCGGGACAGATAGTTAAGTTATATTACTGAGCTTCTTATGCTTTTGTTTTTTTATGAGTTAAGATAGAAGATGACTTGTGTGGCTATATAAGGTAACTGTTAACATCAAACAATATTATTGTCGTTTATTCCACATGACCTGCCATGGGGTGCCGGCCGTGGATACAGTAAGAATCTGCCAAGGGCTACCTCAACTATAATACTAGTATATATAGTTGAGGTAGCCTTGTGGTAGTATATTAGTATAATATTAGTTATAAATCCATGTTTTTAGTACACAGAGATATGACAGATAGTAACCTAAGCAAGAGTCTAAAACCTTATTATATTTTTTTTAATTCTAAAAGAAGTCCAAAAGTCATGATTTTCCGTCTGTCGTTAAGGCTAAGCAAAAAATAATCATTCCTCAAAGAAAAATAAAGGAATGTAGGTGACCTAACTGCATATTATAATAATGTTTAAGTATTTATTATTGATCACATATACACATAACATATAACATGATTATCTACATATTTATTTAAATTATAGAACAACACTTCACATACATCACTCACAGTTCACACGTCCATAGCACTAACTTCACAAATAAATATATTCACAAGCATAGCCGCGCGATACCAGTAGTATGAGTTGCGATTCAGCCTCGGTACCTCTCGCTACCGACGCGCGCCTTCGGGAGCGCTCGGATCCGTTCGTGCCGCGCCGAGCCCGGCGCCGGCGCCAGCGCCAGCAAAGAGTATTAAGGTCCAACTAGTCGCAGAGGCAAAGTCGTCAGTGAGCGCGGCCTAAATGGTTGCTATCTCACCTGACATAGTGTGTTTACCCGCGCGCTAGAATGAAATGTACAATGATTCATTCCTAAACCAACCGCGCAAAAATATGTGAATAGACTTTTAGCACAAGGGTTATTATAGAAAAACTTGAGTGTAATCTTTTCAAAATAACATTTATTTCAGCTTTTAAATAATTAAACTATGTCGAAACGGCGTTTATTTTTGAGTTTTCTTTCTCCTTATATTATTTAGTTTCGTCCAAAGTTGGGCTAAAATCAGTGTTTGAAATACGAAAGTTTAGAAGCTTTTTTTTTTGAAATTAATACTTTTTTTACGGTTTGGGGTGTATACAAACATAGATTATGACGAGATAAATTGATATAATTCTTAGTGTTGGATGGTTAACGTCAAACAGTGGAGTAGTTACCCTTCCACGTTTGTATGGAAAGATGAGCGACTCGTTCATCCTTAACACTCCGCCAGTTGCTACAGCTACCAACGCGGGGCGCACGCCTCTAATTTATATCCGCGTACCGTGTTCTCGCGATCTATTTGCTTATGTTTTACCGTGTCGTCATGTTCTGATCTAACCTAATCTACTTCTTCCGCCTACTCTTTGTGCCTTGACTCTCTGTGTATCTATCTTCCTTCTGTCGTATGTTCGTGTGAAGCTTGTAAATAAACTTTATATTGTAGTGAACATTCTTCAGTGTTTCACTTCAAACTACCTAGCTTCTAAAAGGAATTATACCACAAAAACTACTGTTGAAGTGAGCTTAATTCTCCCTTCGGTTAGTAGACATATTATTCCTAATAAACGTTGTAAGAAACAAAACAAAAATACTCTCAAATATAGATAAAATTCTAATCGCTGCGTAAAACTCGACACATAATAAACGCTTCCTCTGTTACCTCACGTTTTTAGAACATAGTCAATTCAATATAAATATTTATGGTTCCGTAAGCTCTTTATGGGTGTAATAAAATCCACCGCACCGCACTAAATTGCGAATCACCCTTTTCCAGTCGGCTAAGCTAGCATTGAATACAGGTGCTTCTAGGTAGATTTAAAGTCTATTCTCTTTGTTAATTAAATAGTTTTGAACCGACTTTTAAAAAAAGGATTTTTTTCCGCGTATGTACGATTTTGTCCTTCAATTATAGACCGATTTTAAAAATATTTTATTCATATGAACGTGGAATCCTAGAGAAATCGAGGGAAACCATCTAATTTTGAGCATTAACGTCGGTTTTTTTGTTGAAAAATTAAAGAATTATTCCATATCGTTTTAAGTTTTAAACTCAACTGCACTTGACCATTTATAATTATATATTTATTTGACATATTTAAGTAAAAAAAAATATAAAAATAAAAATTTTAGGTAACCCATCGACAATTTACCTAGTCTCGGACGTTACCAATTTTTTTTTGTTTTGCAATCTACACACCCTTTCATTTGATACCACACTTGGGTATATTTGAAAACATTGGATTGTTCACGCCTACTTTCAACCCCCGTATCTCGTGAATGGCACGACCGATTTCTATATCACTCTCAGTTTTGCATTCTACATCTTTCCTTTCATTGGATACCAAACTCGGGTATAGTGTGTTTGGTGCATCGTATCATCATTTCGGCCGTACTACCACAGATTACAGAAACTAAGTACTACGTCCACTACTGAACACAGGCCTCCCACATGGATCTCCATGAGGGGTAGTTGCCATACTCACCACGCTTGGCAGGCGATGTTGATACACGGAAAGACGCTGTTGCCCATCTTCCGGAGGTATCCCTTAGCAGGCTCTTACTGCATCCACGGGCATGAAAGGAGTGGTAACATTCTACTGCCGGCACCCCACGGCAGCAGAATGTTACCCATTACCAGGTGCATCGTATGCCAAACTGAAATGGTCGACTGGGGGGTCATCTGCTGTCCCCTTTCAGACCTCTAAACACTTCTGATGTCTCGACTAAAATAATGACGAATTGACGGCGTCGGCGGCAGTTCGTCGTTTGTTCAAACTAGTTTACGCTATGCAAGAAAGAGATAGAAGATAGATTTTACTTCGCGAGAGTGAGAAAACAAATTTTACCTGTTTCTCAAGTAACAATTACGCAAAAATACTTTTTTCTTGAGAATTTAGTATTTTGAGACTCGATTCACAATTCTAGCGAATTCACAAAGCTGTAAATTTTTTTACGGCATGTGGCACGTCACTAGCAAGAGGATAGACTAGAGAATTTCTGAGGGAGTTGGAAGATCCCGGTCGCTTTGGTTTTTTTTATAGCCATGTAAATAACTGTAACATGGACAGCTTTAATCGAAGTCCGAAACTTTGCGCAAAGTAAAGAGCTATGTTGCCACAGACACACACACACACACATAGCGGTCAAACTTATAACACCCTTCTGTTTTGTCAGGGGTTAATGAAGCTTATAAATCCAATCCGAGGAAGAGGATGAAAATTAAATTAAAAGCACCTATACTCCAGCCACTTTCCATCTAGAATGTTTTTAAACAAACAGTCAAACTTAAAATTGAGTTGCTTCATAAGGATTGGTTTTTTTACAGAGTTAATAGTAATTTATATTGAAGCGGTCACAAATCCACAATAATTGAGAAATATATATATAAACAAACATAAAGAAAGTTATTTTTAGTTAAGGTACTGACAGTTCGTTGACTAACATCGAAAGCGGCTGGAGTATAGTTAGTTTCGCTTAGTAATTCAATGGATTAGAAATCATCTTTTAGACTAATATATCGCTGCTCGTCATTATCGTCAGGATAATATTTATATACATATACTTTCGTTGTATAATAATTATTTTGCTTTTTTCTACTTATTTACAACTACTTATTTAGCCGCAATCGACAGGATCACCCGCGTATTTCCCGTTCTCGTGGGAATACGGTGATAGAATATCTTACTCAGGTAAAATATAGCATTGTAATGGAGAAAGAATTTTGAAAATCGTTCCAGAAGCTTTTGAGTTTATTCGTTCCTAACATACAAAATATAAATCTTTCCTCTATATAATATCATCATCATCATAATTTCAGCCGTAGGACGCCCACTGCTGGACATAGGCCTCCCCCATGGATTTCCAGGTATTGCGGTTAGAAGCGGCCTGCATCCACCGTCGACCTGCGGTCTTCATCAAGTCATTAAGTCACGTCCTACACTGCGATTACCGGTCCGTGGCCTCCACTCGAGATCATTTCGGCCCCTCTCCTAATTTCTGATTCGGTCACGAAGAGAAATCCCGAGCATAGCCCTCTCCATAGCTCTTTGAGCGACTCTGAGCTTATAATAAAAATATTACATAAGCTGTAAGATTTTCTTTAATGTAAAATAAAATAAATGTTAGTATCAAAAATAATACACGAGTCCAGTATTATTGTTTTCTTTTACAGTTACTCTACCAAAGACTGCTTACCAACAAAACAATAGATAAATTTAACTTCGTTTACGATGCTTACTTTATTACCACTTTTACGAGTCCGAGGCCAATTAAGGGAGATCCCCAAATACTATTTATAGATTGTTCTATCTAAAGGAAGTATAGATAAGGGTTTGTGCTTTACGAGAAAACACGCACAAATCTTATTACTTACGTCCACTGCTGGACAAAGGCCTCCCTCATCGATCTCCAAGTACTTCGTTTGGAAGCCGTCTGCACCCACCGCAGACCAGTTCTCACCAAGTCGTCTGCCCATCTTGTAGGTGGATCATCACGATCGTCCTACGCTGCGCTTGCCGGTCCGTGGCCTCCATTCAAGAACTTTGCGGCCCCATCGGCCATCTGTTCTGCGCGCTATATGGCCTGCCCATTGCTACTTCAACGTGCTAATCCGTTATCGTCTTATCAATCTAAAAATTATTACTATGTCAAGAGTGTTTTATTAAATCTAAATCCATGTAAAAATAAAATGAAATATTACGAGGTAACTTTTAAAAATTTACTTTCTTTAATTATGAAATTGACGTTTTGCGCAAAATATTTTTTGCTATCTTTTAAGGGTTCCGTAGTAAATCAAGGAACCCCTATAGTTTCCCTATGTCTGTCCGTACGTCTGTCGTCGTCGGTTTACGAAGAGACTATTCGTTCTAGAATGTTATTATTTTGCATGGACATTCAAAATACATATTCACGAGATAACGGTACAAAAAATGCTAAAAGATAATAAATTTGGGGTAACCTCCCTTATACGTAAGATAGGGATGAACTTTTTTTTTTATTTTTCTATCATTTATCAATCTAAAAATTATTACTATGTCAAGAGTGTTTTATTAAATCTAAATCCATGTAAAAATAAAATGAAATATTACGAGGTAACTTTTAAAAATTTACTTTCTTTAATTATGAAATTGACGTTTTGCGCAAAATATTTTTTGCTATCTTTTAAGGGTTCCGTAGTAAATCAAGGAACCCCTATAGTTTCCCTATGTCTGTCCGTACGTCTGTCGTCGTCGGTTTACGAAGAGACTATTCGTTCTAGAATGTTATTATTTTGCATGGACATTCAAAATACATATTCACGAGATAACGGTACAAAAAATGATGAAAGATAATAAATTTGGGGTAACCTCCCTTATACGTAAGATAGGGATGAACTTTTTTTTTATTTTTCTATCGTGTGGCATATTGTTAAACACTAACTAGTAACAACAAGTATACGGCTAACTACGGAAACCTACATAGCGCGTGGCCCGACACGCACTTGACCTATTTTTTATTTATATTAATATAAGTTCACCCATGCAATCGATGCATCTTTGCCAGCGCAGTAGCAGCTTATCGATGCTCTCAGCGAGTCATTAATAAGCTCGCATATCTCGCAGTAGATAGGGTTTCAATTCAATTCAATTTCGTGACTGAGTTGATTAAAATACTCCGGCTTTTGGAGGACCGATTTGTTCGAATCCCGGCGGAAATTAAAAATTTGATAATGGTTCTCATTTCTTTTACAAATAATTTTACACTGGAACAAAATTATTCGTCCTTCTTATCAGGTGATATACCTCTAAGGCCGATGTCCGCGCGCAAAGCGCCGCCCGCGCCGGAAGCCGTGTGCACTTGTATCACTCACTTAAATACTGTTACGAGCTGGGGGTTCGGGATTAAATAATCTAGTCCGCGCAATACTAGTCTAGGCGCAACAATACCAATGCGCAGCGTGTCCATTTTGTTCGTGCTGCAGCCTGTTCTACCCTAATTTTAATACTTTAAAATGTATAAGTATATTTCATTTTTTTAAGCCGTATCGTAATTATCTGAACAATTTCTGTTGACAAATTTATTTTTATGCTAGTCACCACGTTGATATAACTTCTCCCTACCTAGCTTTAAATGTAATTACTTGTTTTGAAGCTTGCTTAAAAAAAATATTTTTTTATTATCTAGTGCATACCGTAACTTATACCTATATAGCATCAACTAGCCTAATTTTACCTATTGTTTAAAAGTTTTGAAAGGTCGTTGGCCTAAAAACGTTGTTTGTTGTTTTTTGTTTGTATAGATCTAGGATAAAATGTACTTAATAATTTTTACATCAATAAAGATCCTTTAAAAGTTAAAAAAAAATTGACTGGAACAAAATGGTGCTCTGCCGGACATAGAACCTTCGAAATAGAAGTCGAGGTTAGAGGTATTGGCTGACTGCGCCCAATAGGCCCCTCCCTTCCTGTGTTTCGCACCCTAAGTGCAACATTTCCTACTCAGTTTTTGTTCAATAGGATGATATAAAATTAAACGACGGTACGGCGGTTTTTAGGATTCCGTAGTATAGGAACCCTTAAAGTTTGGCATTGCATGTCTGTTTTTCTGCCCGTCTGTACGCGAAACTGTAAATCTCGTTTAAAAAAAAAACTATTTGTAATATTAATATCTTTTTCAAAGAAATGAATAACCTTTTCTTACATTTTGTTTTTTCATAACTAATATAGTTTTGTAAAAACGGGAATTACTCACATAGTATTTATTTTAACTTTGATTTATTTTAACAAATAAATTAATGCCGTTTAATTATATGTCTGGCTTTAGTTAAGATAAACATTTTTTTTTAAGACTGTAATCACTATTGGAAGGACCTGACTCCTGACATACAGGTAACCCTAGTTTAGGAGTCAGAGCCAAACACACTCTATTAATTTGATTTTACGCAATAAATGAATTTTTATTATTTATTATTATTATTTAACGTCGAAGATTATTCCGACACGTTTCAATTTATCAAGAAAATCATCATCATGTGATTAAAGGCGCGTCCGCGCGAAGGGCTGACACGACACTGACGTTGAAGTTAGGTACAATAAAACGTGACTAATTCCCGTTTTTACAAAATGAAATGTATCTCACGTTAATTTTGAAAGTGAAATATTAATATCACTTATGAAAAATGTGTTTAGATTTATATCTAGAAAATTTAAAGGCATAAATTGGTTTTGTTCTTATGTAAAGTGAAATTCTATGTTTTATGTAAGTCAAGCGGTAACCTCTACCTATTACAACTGTAATACCTGTTTACACGATTGATTAACTTATTACAAGAGAAAACTCAAAAACTGCCCAGTATAAAACGTCAGGAGCTTGTCGTGGGGTGCCGGCAGTAGAATGTTACCCCTCCTTTCATGCCCGTGGATGCAGTAAGAGCCTGCTAAGGGATGCCTCCGGAAGATGGGCAGCAGCGTCTTTCCGTGTATCAACATCCCGTACCGCGCTCGCCAGCCCGCCTGCCAAGCGTGGTGAGTATGGCAACTACCAGGGAGGCCTGTGTTCAGTAGTGGACGTTTTACGGCCGAAATGAAAGGTACGTACGTAAGCTTTTACATCTGTTATCTCCATCAAATTCTGCGATCGCAGCAGCGGCTACTCAGCCGAGCAAACAGTAAGGTAGCGCCGAGGGAGAGCCCAGAGAATTTGCAAACACTTTGTTATTCTGATTCGTAATCGTGAAATCAAAAGGCGAATATTTGCTGACAATTGTTTCTTCAGGGTTGTCTCCTGATTTGGTATCATCATCATCATTTCAGCCGTGAAACGTCCACTACTGAACACAGGCCTCCCTCATGGATCTCCATGAGGGCTAGTTGCCACGCTTGGCAGGCGGGTTGGCTAGCGCAGTACGGGATGTTGATACACGGACGCTGCTGCCTATCATCCGGATTTGATATCGTCTTCAACACAGAAAATTGTAATAATTCTGTGGTCTTCAAGTTGATGTTGAAGTTGTGAGCAATGAGTCAACTTTGGATAAAGGGGAATATTGCAACATCGCAGAACAATGTCTCGGTGCCTAATGGAAATTAAAAATATAATATATATAAAAGTTTAGGATCGAGATGGTTGGAGGAATTTTGGGGAAACCTTTGACGAATCTTCCCACTGCCTAGCAGACATACGACATTGGTAAACAAAAAAAGTATATTTGTCTATTTTTAAGCTTAATTTTATACGTTATATATTTATCTAGGCAATAGGGACATTATATCATTTTCCCGATTGTAATTTAGCTTGTTCAAGACAGTGTCATGTTTCAAGACAGTCAATTCAGAACAGCCCTACAACCAAAGATCGCTGGGGGGCGATTTCAATTTTCTATTCAAACTATCAGACGCGACAATCTGCCGGCGGCGGCTGTGATTGGGCGGATCTCCGGAAACCAGCCGACATCATTATCGACCAGCTGAGTATTATATAACCAACGAGGGTCTTTCACTTATACTGTAAGGATGCACCTACTTTAATCTCTCTGTTTAAAATCAGCATTTTCATCAACATTCAGCCGTAAAACACGTAAAACGTCCACTAATGAACTCAGGCCTCCCTCATGGATCTCCATCAGGGGTAGTTTCCATACTCACCACGCTTGGCGGGTTGGCGAGCGCAGTATGGTATGTTGATACACGGAAAGACTCTGCTGCCCATCTTCCGGAGGTATCCCTTAGCAGGCTCTTACTGCATCCACGGGCATGAAAGGTAGGATAACATTCTACCGCCGGCACCCCACGGCTCTTTAGGCGCTCAGATATTCCATCCTGACGATGTCTTTTGCTCTGTATTTTAAGAAGTTCTCGGTGTTTCTTAAAGCGTCAGCGAATATCGCATCGTATATTTTTGATAGGGCATAAATTATAGTTAATACGAGCGAGCTAAGAGCTCTTACACACGAGCGGCATGTTACCAACAGCATAGGTAACTGCAGCCGTCGACACGCGTCGGCGGCATCCGTTGACGTGTCGACGGCAGCCGTTGACGCGTCGGCGGCAGCAGTCAATACGTCGTTATAGTTCGACTGCTGTTGCCTCTGCCGTTGGCAACATGCCGCTCGTGTGTAAGAGCTCTAATAACTTACCTAAATCAACATAGATAAACCAGTTATATGAACTGACAAAATTAAATATTAAATTTATGATTTGCATAATTCAGATTCTGGAGGTTTTATATAAAGCAATAATTATTGGTTTCATCATCATTATCCACAGCCGACTTCACCCATTGCTGGGTATAGGCCTCCCTTAGTCTGTGCCATCCGCCTCGACCCTGCGCCAGTCCTATACATCGTCTGACCGCGACTTTATCAGTGTCGTCTGCCCATCTTGCTTCCGGACGACCAACGACGTTTATGAATGTGAACAGTGTATTGTTGGTTTTTCTAATAAAAAGTTCAGGAGCTTTAATTAGAACGATTTGTCTGTGTTTGTAATTACAAACAATGGAAATAAAGTGAATGAATTTTGAATTTTTTGAACGCATATTATTTCCAACACTTTCAAAATGTAGTATATTTCCTTCTTTTTCAACACAATTACAAAACCACAATCAATCCATAGAAGCTATTTCCATTATATTAACACTTCACATCATGACAGCCGTAGGACGTCCACTGCCGGACATAGGCCTGCCTCATGGATCTTCAAGTGCTTATCACGAGTTGTAGTTGCATCATCATTTTTTTTTTTTTTTTTCATCATTTTCTTTTTTCATCATTTCTGTTGTTTTGTAGTTTAAGTTAATTTTAGTTATTTTTGTTTTTATTTTCTGTATGATTTACACAATAAAGAGTTTATCTATCTATCTATCTATCATCATATTAGCCTTAAGACAGGTATCTCTTGGCAGATAAAGTTTTATTTTTTTATTCTCGATTTATTTACATGACTTTTACCTTTGTTGGTATGTGAGTCCCAGCATACCCTAAATACTTATAACTAACATGCTAAGAATAATTTTAACAATAACAAAATTTTACGAAAGTTTACGGTAATATACCTACAGGTAAGCAAAAAGAGTCACTAATGAGTTAAAGAGTGAGGTTTCTTCTTCACTTCTTTCCCACACCTAAAACAAAGTTTTCTGAAGCATACGAATTCAATTATGTGCTCAATTTAAATGTGTCTTATTCTTCTTTTGTAAACTGATTATTCCATGTAGCTATTTGCTCTGTTGAATAAACAGATGACTGTGACTTTGTTTCTTACCGAATCACTCCACGGCAGCAATTATAGTTAATTTAACTTGAATTTAACAATATCGTTGGGTATTGACGCTATCTCCACCGACCACAATTACCAATACCAAAAGCAAATGAGAGCGAAGTTACAGAGCGGCAACAAAGCCGGGCGACTGGTCGCAAGTCACGTTTCAACAACAAAGAGTTTGTTTGTTTGTCCGTTGTCGCAACACGGCTCAAAGATGAAGTTGTTACTAAATTGATAAAGTTCGCTGTGGCTGTACAAATAAGCTTAGAAGTTGGCAGGGTGTTCTATTAGATGTTAACGCTTATATAATTTGATTTGAACTGTTTAGGTTCCTACTTACATTAAGAACTTACCTTAGTGCCTACATTTATCCTAAGGGATACCTCCGGAAGATGAGCAACAGCGTCTTCACGTGTATCAACATCCCGTACTGCGCTCGCCAACCCGCCTGCCGAGCGTGGTAAGTATACTTGTAGATTCATGAAGGAACCGCATAGGCTTCCTACATGCTCCAGCATGCTCAGCATGTTCAGGCTCCAGCAGTGATACCTATGCTGTAATAAGTTCAAATCTTTTTGATTTTTAAAACATGAAAAAATTTAAATAAAAAAAAAAAATATTTTCAGTTACATACAGTGCACATAAAAGGTTTGGAGTCCCCTTTTAAGCAAATATTTGCTTGTATTAGGAGAAACCGATCATAATAAATAAATGTATAATGTAACGAAAATAGAAAATGCACATAAAACAAAAAGTGAGTGTGTGTGTTTGTGTGTGTCAAATGACATAAATGTAACCTAAAATGACCTGCCAATCGTGGAGAGTATGGCAACTACCCGTCATGGAGATCCATGATGCCTGTGTTCAGTAGTAGAAGTTTTACGGCTGAAATGATGATGAATAGTTTATAAGTTATGTGCTTCTCCCAATTTGTGAAACAAATAATAAAAAACAAAAAAATAATACCACATTCAAAGTTGTGCTTATGATATTTCGGCGCGCAACGCCAAACTAGCTTCAATAACATCCTCGTTATTCACTTTACCTGCAACGGAGTATCGCAGTTATATTTACCACCTACGTTACAGTTACCTACGTAATGTAATGACACAGGTTTGTCTGTGAGGCGCTACGCTGTCGAGACCCAAATCGTCTCGTCACTGGAGCTCGGATGCTCAATGTTTTAGTAGGTATGTTGATCGTAAGTAATTCTTTTGAAATTTTCGCGATCACAACGCATATACAATTAACCGGACATTTATCGCGTAAATTACCTTTATCACCAGGCACGAGTCTTTCCAGAACCATACCTGGTGCAATCAGTCAAAACGTCGGGAAATAATAAAACGCAGGTTTGCAGGTTGGTAAAAAAAATTGTGGTAACAAATTGAAAATATTTTTTTCAATCATCTAACTAAATATATATTTGCCAAAAAATACTATATTTAATAACCATAAAGCCAAAACTGGCAAATCGTCAGTTCTCAGCATAATCAGTAATAGCTAATCGAGCTATTACTGTGCTATTACTATACTTTGGTTAATCTGTAATGTTACATTGATTATTTGAATTTGAATAAACTTGAATAAACAATTACCTCTAAACGCTGGTATTATGTGGCCGTGCCGTGGGGTACCGGCAGTAGAATGTTGCCCCTTCTTTCTTGCCCGTGGATACAGTAAGAGCCTGCTAAGGGTTACCTCCGGAAAATGGGCAGCAGCGTCTTTCCATGTATCACAATCGTACTGCGCTCGCCGACCCGCCTGCCAAGCGTGGTGAGTATGGCCTCCCTCATAAATAATCCATGAGGGAGGTGTGTTCAGTAGTGGACGTTCTAAGAGATTAAGATTGAAATCTCTACATGTAATGATGTTTTTATTTGACTTTACTATTTTGAATAAGATTTCATCCATGACATTTTCGAATCTCTGACAGTGGGCTGTGTATACGATTATGATAATAACTTGCTCCAACTCCACACATGCTAATTCGATTTGGCTTTCAACAGACAGAAAGACAATGTCTATACGTTCTTTGAACCATTAATTATAATTTTTAACATTGTAACTTAAACGAAGTTGATGCATCAGCTCCCTCCATCTCCCTCTAATCCAGCACCACAGATCAAATAAACGTAAGCTTAGTCACAGCGTCTAAGCCCGGGTTTATCAAGTTTGAGCAGCGGCGTCCCCGCGCGATTCACGCCACGATAGCTACAAATAATGAGTTGCTCATACAGACAGACAGAGGCGGGTTGACGCAGACGTATCAGCAGCATGCAAACCTACATTTGAGCATCAGACATTCACACCTGAACAGTGAACAAAAAAGGTTACGCGCTGCGTAAGACAAGTTATTAGCGTTCGGAGTCTAACGTCTTGGGTGTATTGTATAACCCTGTAATGTTTTATATCTTCTGTGCAAATAAATAAACAGCAGCTGTGGCAGACAGATAGTCACAATTATGATATAACCGGGTATTTATTGCGTAAATTATTATATATGTAATATGTTGTTTAATGAAACAAATAACCAAGGTTGTTGCTCTGTAAAGAGAAATTTATTTAATGAAAAAACACAAAGTAATTACAAGAAATGACTTGCAAACACAACTCATTATTTCTATATTAGTATCTAGTACAGATTAATTAACTCACCTGTAAAGAGAAACAACATTAAAAGCTATTGCTTCAAATAATATTTTCAATACGAAATATTTCTGTTCTCAAATCTCCATGTTTTATTGTACAAAGCCAGAGTGAATTTTCTAATTATAGAATGACCATAGTGAACAATGCTTCCACCATAAATAATGCTTTGCATTATTTTAATGCGCGGGAAATTTAAATTAAATGAAGAGGCAAAGGGGCTTCATTTACATATATATATATTATATAGTAATTTACGCGATAATTTTTATTAGTCGTATTGTTTAAATTTTTAAATTTACAGTAGTCATTATTTTATAAATATAAAAAAGATTGTAATTTAGGTACAGAACATTGCACATCCATTATGGGTAAATTACATTGAAACAATTATAAATGTGAGATCTTTGTACATGTAATTACGCAATAAATATACTTTGACCTTGATATGTATGTTAATAATGTGTTGTGATCGCGAAAGTTTAAAAAAGACAAGATAGTCACAACATAAGGTTTTTTATACCATTCGTTACAAATAATACCGGTATTCTACCATTTTGATTTTGACCCTTAAAACTGAATATGAATCCAATCAAGAGTTGTAGTTGTTAGTTGGGAGAAACCTTGGGACCAATTATTCACCACCATCTTTTTATTTCTTTTCGGATAAAGCAAACTTAAGTACTGAAAACACACTCTCTTCATCTGTACGCCAATCATATGCTGAACTTCGGTTCCGTAGTCACATCATCCAAATAAGTATGCAAGAAGCATTTTTTAGGGAAGAAAGGTTGGACTTTTCCAAGTTACTAAACCCACCATTGTGTTTTCTCGACGCACCGTCCTGATAGACTACGGTTACGCTTGGGCATTCTTAGTATGCCTATTACCTATCGTTATCTGATCGCGTCGACGTGTTTCGCAGCCTGAGCCAACTAACCTGCCTCAACGAACCATTTGCCGCAATTCAGTCAAGCTTCGCCATACCTTTCGTCGTTTTATTCCCAGGTCTTCACGTCGGGGTCTCCCTAGAGGCATTTCTGCGGACCGCATTTCGTTGATGAATGATTCACAAACAAACGCGATTTTCATAGACAGATTTTGTGTAAACGTACGTATGTAAGTTTATTCCTACTTTGCGTTACACAGATTCATTTATTTAACCTTCCACATTTACATGTATGTAGGTACTTAGATAAGTATTAGCATGTACCTGCTCAATACATAGGTGTACGAATATTTGTATAGATAAAATACATACATAATGCTGGGCAAGTCTTAATCTATTGAACAATTTCACGAGCTCAGCAGTATCCCGTACAGCACGAATTGACAGTTGATGACGCTGTATAAATTATCTTTAAATATGTAAAGGCCAATTTACTGTACCTTATAATTATCAATTTTTCTACCTTCGGGATTGCAACTGAGTAGAACTTCACAAAGTTTTTTCACAATTAAAATTATTAATCGCGACAACCAAAGCTCTAAGTGGATGGACAAACATTGATTGACCAATAAGTGACGAACTGAACATATTATCTTCAAATTAATTCGCCATTTACAAGTGATAAGTGCAATAATACAATCGTTACAAGTGACAATAAATACCGTATTTCGAGTTTACCCTCACGTTAAAAAGATTGGATACTGATGTGGTACTTCCTGGCAGCGCCGCAGTCCCGTTTTGTGTGGTACTTCCCAGCAGCGCCGCAGCATTGATTTGGGAGCAAGTTGTTCCAGGGAAATCAGGACACCCCGAATTTGAACATTGGGGCAACCAGGAGGCCGTCAACTGTCATTGTCATACGTTAGATTTTGTTTTGACAATCCTTCAAGATTGTATCGGAACTCCACACTCTTGTGTTAGGGTTGCCAGCAAGTGAAATTTTTCGCCAGATCTGGCGAATTATTTTCGAAAACCAGTACTTGAATATTGGAGCATAATGAGTTGCAGTGGTTGTCCAAATCGTGAAATTAGAAACAAATGCCTAACTTGCAACACGTGCAAATCCATCTATTGCTATGAGTGCTTAAATATTGATGTTAAGAGTGTTAAAGGTCTAAGCTCAAAGCAACTGGCAGCTCTAAAATGCCCCTCTTGTACCAACGTGACTCGACGCCGTTTTAACGATGATAACATGCCAGTGTCAGTGCCACATACACCGGACAAGAGAACTGAACAACATCAGCAGTGCTTGCCATCTGATAATCTTCTAAGTCCAGTGCCTTCGCTCTCACATCATGAATCGAAACATCCTGAGCCACTGACACTAGACAGTATAAGTAAGTTACTCGATGATAAATTATCACTGACATCTCCATTTGTTGTAAGCATGCGCGAAGTATTGAAGGATGACATCAGAGAGCTGGTGGCGGCTGAGGTCAAATCCTCGATGAATGGACTTGTTGCTGATTTTACAACCACAACAGACTTCCTTACATTGGAGCAGACTGACATCAAAAACAAGATCGCTGAACGGGATAAAAGAATAGATGAACTGGAACGAGAGAGCGTTAGCTTACGAAGAGAGCTAACGAGCATGAGCAAACGTCTTTCTGCCGTGGAAAAGATCTCTCGTGATCACAATGTAGAAATCCAAGGCGTACCTGAGTCGAAAAGTGAAAATTTACTCGTCATATTTCAGAAACTATGCGACACAATATCTTCACCAGTTATGGATTCTGATATTCGTAGTCTCCGACGTGTTGCCAAGATAGATCCAGCGTCCATAAGACCCAGGAACATAATCATCACATTGTCTTCACCACGGCTTCGTGATCAGATCTTGTCTGCTGTACACCGCTACAACAAGGGTCATGCTAGAGACATGCTAAGTTCTCGGCACCTAGGCCTTACTGTTGAAACTAAGAGAGTGTATATTGTTGAACACATATCTCCTGAATTAAAACAGATACATGCAGCATCAAGAAAATTCGCCCGTGAAAACAATTACAAGTTCGTATGGGTTAAGTTTGGACAAGTGTTTTTGAGAAAAGATGACAATGCAAACGCCATTCGCGTAAAGAGCTTGGACTTTTTCAAAACGCTCCAAATTCGTTCTTATTTTAATTTTATTCACCTTTGTTATATGGATTTCATCCGATGTTTTTATGTTTAGTACATTGTTTTATCAAAATGTTAATAGAATAAGGTCCAAGACCAATGATCTGTATTTAAATTCCTCAACTTCAAATTATGACTTAATCTGCTTAACAGAGACTAACTTAAATGAGAGCGTCTTTGATGGCGAGATATTTGATTTAAATAGATATAATGTTTTTAGGAGAGACCGGCATAGTAGTAAAATAACGAAGACTGAGGGTGGAGGTGTGTTGATAGCCTGTAATAAGCGGTTTAATGTCATTAGACATGCAGATTGGGAAAGCGACGTAGAAGATATATGGTTAACTCTTTATCCTAATGACATTAATAAGCCCAAGTTAAACATTTGTTTATGTTATTTACCTCCTGATCTACCATCTAGCCTTTTGATAGCGTTCTATGAAAAACTGCAGGCCGTAATATTAACCTCTAAAAACAGTGACGGGTTTCTTATATTGGGTGACTTCAATACACCACTTGTTAACTGGACACACGACTTAAACTTTCACAGAATGATACCAAGCAACCCGATTGACAGCAAAGCCAAATTACTTCTGGATACTTTATCTTTATGCAATCTAACCCAACTAAATAGCATCCCAAATCAAAACAACCGCTACCTTGATCTTGTTCTCTCTACCTTGGATGGGATAATAGTATATGGAGCAGAACCCCTTAGCCGTGAAGATCTACATCACCCTCCTCTAACAGTTTCTATATCATACCAAATACCAAAAGCATTTAAACAACGAAAAAAAAGTACGATCAATTACAAAAAATGCAACATTCCAAAAATTAAAGCTGAGTTAAGCCATATCAACTGGGATGTGGAACTATCATCTGATGATATAAACAACTGTGTACATACATTTTATTCCATTCTTAACAACAGTATCAATGAAAACGCTCCCGTGACTAAGCATCTTTAGTTGTGATCAGCCAGCGTGGTATAGTACAGGACTAAGAAAGTGTTTAGCCGAAAAAGCAAAGTATCATAAACGATTTAAAAAATATAAAAATCCAAGGGACTATGACACTTTCTCCTTTCACCGTGCACGTAGCAAACGGCTAATCGTCGAATGTTACAATGTTTATAGGGATTCAATCGAGGCGGCGTTGTCAGAAGATATAAAAGGATTCTGGAACTTTGTTAAAAATAAAAAAGGCACTGTTACTATACCACAAGTTGTATCTTATAATGGAAAATGTTCTTCGAATAGCTCTGATGTATGTGAGCTCTTTTGCCAGTATTTTGGTTCTGTATACGAAAGAGAGCGATTTAATTGTAACCCATCCAGTGACACCTTAACTAACGATACTCTCTCAACATTAAACGTCTCCATGACAACAGTGAAAAATAAAATTAAGCAATTGGATTGTAATAAGGGTGCAGGACCCGATGGAATTCCTCCTGCCTTCATAAAAGCGTGTGGAGAAGAACTTTCCGTACCCCTTACTATATTGTTTAATAAATCTCTTGGAACAGGATCTTTTCCTAATGATTGGAAGAAAGCGCATATCATACCTATACACAAGTCTGGAGACAAGATATGCTGCGAGAATTATCGACCAATAAGCATCCTATCATGTTTTTCGAAACTATTTGAATCAGTTGTTTATGATAGTACCTATAGTCATGTGGAACCACTAATCTCAGACAAGCAACACGGCTTTGTTCGTAAAAAATCCACAATTAGTAACCTTCTTGCATACAAAAACTTCCTATGTAATGTCTTTAATTCATCAGGTCAGGTAGATTCTATATATACCGACTTCCGAAAGGCTTTTGATAAGGTCAGTCACTCCTTACTATGTTCTAAATTGTCGCATTACGGTATTCACGGGAGTCTCCTAAGATGGGTTCGCTCTTATTTGGAAAACAGAAGCCAGATAGTGGTAATTAAAGGTTACTCTTCCCTGCCGATGCCGATACCCTCAGGAGTCCCACAGGGGTCGCATCTGGGCCCGTTGTTTTTTGTAGTTTTTGTCAACGACCTGGCCATGCGTATTAGTTGTCCATGCCTTTTCTACGCTGATGATCTAAAGGTCTTTACTAAAGTCAACGACGTAAATGACTGCGTGAAACTTCAAAAAGATTTGGATGCAATATCAGATTGGTGTACTAACAACCACATGTATCTTAACATTGACAAATGTTTTGTCATTTCGTTTACAAAGAAACACCACAGAATACTATTTGATTATAGTATTGCAGATAGAGTACTGGATCAGAACTCGGTTGTTAAGGACTTAGGCATTCATTTTGATGAACAGCTTTCATTTGTAGTTCACTATGATAAAATAATAGCAAGAAGTAATCGACTTCTAGGATTTATCACTAGAATTACAAAAGAATTTAAAAACCCCTTAAGCCTGATTCACTTATTCAATAACTTAGTCCGTTCGATCCTTGAATATGGAAGCATTATCTGGTCACCATATTACCAAAATCACATAGCTAGAATAGAGAGTATTCAAAATAAATGTCTCAGGATACTCTCCTATAGACATAACTTGGGTCGCTCACTATCGGGGTATGAAATGAGACTTGTCAAATTCAATGTCACTGCACTGTCCGTACGAAGAGATCGCATTGATTTAGTTTACCTCCACAAAATTCTCCACTATGTCGTTGACTGTCCAATACTTCTATCATCCATTAGCATCAATACGTACTACAGATCTCGTAACCCACTAACTTTTTCACTGAGTAATCTAAAAAATAATACTTCCTATAATGCTCCTCTTTTAAGAGCGTGTCGGCTATATAACCGGTTAGCTTCGGATAACGATGAGCTAGATATTTTCCACCCTAATCCGTACAAATTTAAGAAATGTGTAACCAACCTGCTTTGTAATAGTAATAGTTAGCACCTTCCGTATAGTATTTTTATGTATAACAAGTCCATCTTTCGATTAACGTGCTTTGTATAGTAACTTGTTATTAGTTTTATTTTCCTTCAAAAATATATATATTTTTTTTAGTTTATAGTAGTTTTAAGTAGAAATTCTTCAATGTTTGTTTTAGTAGTAGGTAAATTGTAATTAACAGCTTGCAACACTTTTTCAGTCGTGCTATGTTCGCATGTTTGGAGTAAAGGCTAGATTTAAGAATTTTTAGTGTAGTACTGTTTTAGCGTAAGTTTGTTTTTACTCTGTTTTGTGAACTTTTTAATAAAATAAAATAAAATCAAATCAAATAATTACTTTTAAGCTTTTACTTTTTATTATCAAGTACTTTTGAGTACTCAAAATAATGAAAGATACTCAGATACTTACACAGAAAAAACATAGGACACACAGGCCAAATAAAAAATACCCTAAACGAGAAAAGTGCTGATCCATGCTCTTATGTTTTCTCAACACACATCTAGGTCGTCTCAGACTCGGCGCGTCTTGACAATGAAGCTCACACTCACTTGTTTTAGAACATTTTAGCTTGATTTAAAACGTTCGTTAACTTTAGCTACTGTAGGGAAAACTTATGGTATTTTCTACGAATTTCTTGCGTTGCTTTAATAATTATTACTAGCTTTTACCCGCCGCTTCGACAGCCGACTTAATTTGACATATTTTCTCCAAGTTGGGCAGCGTTTGGGAAACTTCGCAACGTCTTTTCGTCCTACATACCTCAGTTCCTGAAGACGAAAGTCTTCAATAAGTGTGTGTGATGGATGACACAGTGATGTGAGAACAGAGTGTCACAGATGTGGATGGAACAGAGACGTGGTCCTTCATGACTGGCCTTATGAATAAGCTTAGAGTCGCTCAACGAGCTATGGAGAGGGCTATGCTCGGGGTTTCTCTACGGGATCGATTCAGAAATGAGGAGATGCGTAGAAGAACTCGGGTCACCGACATAGCCAGACGAATTAGCACGCTGAAGTGACAATGGGCAGGACATATAGCGCGCAGAGCAGATGGCCGATGGGGCCACAAAGTTCTCGAATGTTAGCCATGGACCGGCAAGCGCAGCGTAGGACGTCCACCTACAAGATGGGCAGACGATTTGGTGAGAACCGCTGGTCGGCGGAGGATGCAGACGGTTTCCAATCGCAGTAAGTTTCGTTAGTAGTTTAGCTCAACCCTTAGCGTAGTTTTTGCGTGAAGATCTAACAAAAAATATCACACAAAGGAAAACTGATTATATGTAAAGGGAACTAATTTTAGATAGAAAAAGTAGTCCATATGTTTATCTTGTTTTACATCTATTTGTGTGCAAAGTTTCAGCTCTATGCGTAGCGTAGTTTTTACGTAAAGATGAAACAAAGTCAAATTTTCATACAAAAGAAAACTGTTTACGTCATATCTATCTTCCGGAACTCGATTTTGGAACAAAAAGTACCTAGTCGATTTGTTATTCCTGCTCCACATCTATACGTGTGCAAAATTTCAACTCAATATGTTGGGTAGTTTTTACATGAAGAGGTAACAAACCTCCTTACATCTATACAAACAAACTTTCGCATTCAAAATATTAGTAAGATAAGTAGTAAGATTCCGAGGGAAACTTGATCTGCACTGATGGCCTGTGACCCGCGTTGGGATGTATTGAACTTGTTTGCCTGATACTATCCTCGAAAGAAGATTATAGGTGCGCCTTTTTCCCTAATTCCGGCAATAAAAGAATAAAACCATCGGTGGCGCAATACTACCACGACCCTGTTCAGTTCAACTCATTTAAGTAACGGAGGAATCTGGGTCGTTGGCAGCATTCTCGAAAGTGACACTTAAATACCTTTTCTCTATTGTACCTTTTTCGAGTTTCGGACAGACTGTATAAACTTTACCAGAGGCCTCGGCCTTATTGAAACAAAGACTGGAGTGTTGGAGGAGTCCAACACTCCAGTCTTCCCGCAAGCACGGATCAATCAATAAAGATCAATTGATCTTCGTTTTTATGTAGCTTATACACGTTTGACGAATTATATTATACTAAATCCAACGCCAGAGTAGACAAATTGAAAAAAAGCAAGTGCTATTGGTGCTACCGTCTACAATCGGCAAACACATGCGTCCTAGGGACTTGTCTGCGCTCGACCAGCTAGACAAGCGCTGGCAAAGTAAGGCAAATAAGCTTCTACAAGTTGACACTGGCCTTCACTCAGCCAACGTGTATACGAGACTTTATAAAGGACGGTTTCCACTAGGACGATTCTATACATTCATACTCCATGCACTGAGATTAATAAAATTTCACAGAGAATACCTACTTTTCCACCACTGGATTCTTTAAGCCAGAGTCTAAGAACATCGAATAAAATTGTACTGAGAGCACGTACTATGTTGTACTCATAGGGACTTCGGGGCAAATGCCTATCTTCCATTCTTTACGGTTACGGTTTTGTGCATCAAGGCAAAGCAACACTTTGTTAAAAGAATCAAACTCAGCCTGCCATCCCCGAATGAAATAACCTTTGCTAAATAACTTGACTTCAATTTCTGTTTGTCCTTACAAATCGCTAGAGACAGATGGCGGCACTGACACGTGATTTATCACGCGACTCAAATGATAAGTTACAACTATTTATTAACCACAACCTACGTTGAACCACAGCCATTGCAAAATACACCATATCCCTTCAATTATAAAAGCTATAAAATACGACAGGAGAAGTCTACGAGAAGTGATAAGCAAAGTTTGAAAGCTCCAAAATGTTTCCCAAAACGCTGCAAGCATATTTCTTGTGTATCGTGTTTTTTGGTTGATCAATGATATTTGTTGGAAGTTGGACAATCTCATCGATTTGTTGCCAACCTATACCGACTAGTGAAATAAGCTGTGTCGGCCGAGTGGTACGAAACAGACTTTCGTTCGGAAGGCCGTGGGTTTGGTACCGGTAATGCACCAAAGGATTTTTCTTCCTTAAAATATGTTTATATGTAACATGTGCTTTTAACGGTAAAGGAAAACAATAAGTGAAAACCCGCGGCTTAGTCCTCTACGTAATTAGCTATAATATCTAAATGAACAACCAATATAAAGTAACAAATCAGCTAACCTATATCTAAGGAGTGCTTGAAAAAACACTCAAAATAATTCTACAAGCTCTTCGCCTTTCACAAGGAACCTCACCTTCAGGAAAAATCGGCTCCCCGTTCTTCACGGAACACACTATAATAAATGAAGAAGCAGAGGTCGTGTTTCCTCTTCGACCGCCGAACAGAAAGAATAGAAGGAATTTTCTGTACAGCGGTCGCAGTGTTTTTCATTAAGTGTTACAGATATAACTTATATAACATAACTGCTCTGTGTTAAGTGTTTCTTCAAGCGCCTGTTAGATGTAGGTAGGTAAGTGGCTTTGTTACAAAATATTTGTTGTTCATCTAGATATTACGAGTATAATGGTATTGTGTATTCGGGATTATTTCTACAAGTAAAACACAGTATATCATTGAACTCGTGTAATGGCCGACAACCAACTAACTTATTCTAGTGCCTACCCACATGTTATATAATTATAGCCGATACATACACTACATCCCTCCACCACTATTACAAAAATATACCTAAAAGAAACCATAACTTATCTATAGAGTACCTACCTAGTCAATACTTATAATTAACTGGCTTCCTAGTTTTTCTAATCGGCCAGCGGGCAACCCGTTGTTCAGTAACACAATCACTAGGATTATCCAGAGCGAGATCCCTGGCCGCTGGCACTGGGGAGCCTGCGTCTTGAAACTCATCATCAGACTCTTCCGCGTCGACTCCTCTGTTCTCCGCCCTACCATCTCTCGTAGGAGATGCGGTGGAGGCCGGAGTCGGCTCCGGTGACGTCACGCCCGAGGCCGGTGTCGTACCCGTCGTAGGTACGACAGGTGGACCCGTAGGTTCAGTCAACCCTTCAAAATCGTCGTCATTGAGCTCCAATAATGAGTTCCCTTTGTAGGCTAATAGCTGATCTACATGTTTTCTTACTTTAATATTACTATCTGGAATAACAATATTATACATTCGTGAGCCCAAACATTCTGTAACTATACCTCGTTTCCAAGTATGATTAGTACCGTTATTTGAAAAGCATTTTAACAACACCCTATCTCCTACTCTGAAACATACATTTCTTTTCCCACCAAACTGTTTAGCTTGATTCTCTTGAGCTTTAAGGACCTTGGCTTTTGCCGCGGTCGACGAGGCCGGTGACGAAGTTAGCTGTGAAGAAGTTCTTAACAAATCAAGCCGGCAGCGCAAAGGACGACCAATCATCAGTTGTGCCGGCGAGAATCCAGTAGATGCGTGAACAGAGTTCCTATAGTCAAATAGAAATTTATTTAAAACTTTTAATATCGTTTTAGGATCTGGGTATCTTATTAAAATAGCTTTTAAACCATTCTTGATTGTTTTAACGCTGTTTTCTGCTTGCCCGTTAGATATCGGATGATATGGCGCCCCCGTCATATGCTGGATTCCGTTCAATAAACAAAAGGTTTCAAACTCTTTCGAACAAAAATTAGTAGCGTTATCCGATACTAGCACGCGGATTAAACCAAATCTACTAAACATTTCGCACAGTTTACTAATAACCGACTCACTATCTGTTTTTTGCATTAGGAAACATTCAACCCATTTGGAATGAGCGTCAACAGCGATAAGAAATTGTTTTCCATGTAACATAAACATATCTATGTGTAGGCGTTCCCAAGCGCGCTCGGGGTACGGCCACGGAGCTAGCGGAGACTTAGGCGGATTGCATCTTAGCGTGTTGCATATGCTACACGAACCTATCTTTTCTTCTATGTGTTTATCTATGTTTGGCCACCACATACGCATTCTAGCTTCGGATTTGGTTTTGACCACACCGAAATGCGAATTGTGCAATTCATCCAAAAGTCTTTCTCGAAAACAAGAAGGAATAACGATTTTGTGCCCGCGTAAAACCACTTCATTTTCTACCGCCAAGTCTAATCTACATAAGAAAAACGGGCGTAAATCTAAATTATTGACCTTAGCTGGCCAACCCTTGTTAATAAAACCTATAACTTTTCGCAATACTTCGTCACGACTCGTACCTACACGTATGTCGTCAATAGTAATAGGCAACGAAACACTTTTTCCAACAAAATTTATATACGTCGACCGGTCCATATCCTCACCCTCCATTGCGTTCGTTGTTACGGACCGAGACAAAAAATCCGCTACATTATCGTCACTTTTTACATATTCAATCTCGAAATTGTATGCTGATAAGAACAGTGCATACCTTTGCAGTCTATTCGCGGCTAATACGGGCACGCCCTTCTTATTACCGAAGATTGATAGTAGCGGCTTATGATCTGTCCGCAAAACGAATGGTACTGTACGCCCATACAAATAGTGATTAAATTTTTTAATCGCGAACACAATCGACGTGGCTTCCTTTTGAATTTGGGCATAGTTACACTCAGATTTGAGTAAGGAACGTGAAGCATATGCCACGACCCTCTCAGCGCCGTCCGGCTGGCGCTGGGCCAGCACGGCGCCCAGGCCGGCGGGGCCAGCGTCGCACGTCACTATCGTGGGGTACTCCGGGTGATAGTGGGCGAGCACCCGATCCGAAGCAAGCTCTTGCTTGATTCTTCTAAATGCATCTGAATGAACCTTTTCCCACGCCCATTTACTATCTTTTTTTAGTAATTTATTAAGAGGGCTTAACACAGACGAAGTATTCGGAACAAAACATCGATAATAATTAACCATTCCCAAAAATGACTTTAATTCATTAACGTTAGTAGGTGGTCTGCAATTAGTAATTGCTTCAATTTTACTGTTTGATTTATGCAAACCACTCTTATCGATTACGTATCCCAAGTACTCAATAGACTCCCTGAATAACTCGCATTTCTCTTGTTTTACC
Organism: Pasiphila rectangulata; assembly: GCA_963082625.1. Taxonomy (NCBI): domain Eukaryota; kingdom Metazoa; phylum Arthropoda; class Insecta; order Lepidoptera; family Geometridae; genus Pasiphila; species Pasiphila rectangulata. The sequence continues at coordinate 17,416,558 of OY720251.1, read as the reverse complement.
CGTAAACCGGCATCCTGTAATCTGTTCATAACCTGCTCTAATCGCTCTAAATGCATAGCCCTATTAGGTGCAGTGATTAAGATGTCATCCAAATAAATACATATACCATCTATGTCACCCAATAACTGTTCCATTGTACGTTGAAATATAAACGGCGCGTTAGCTAATCCAAAATTTAGGCGTTTATACCTATACAAACCTCTGTGTGTATTTATACAACACCACTTCTTTGAGTCATCAAGCTCTAATTGAAGATAAGCTAATTTTAAATCTAACTTGCTAAATTCTACTCCCCCATGTAGTTTAGCAAACAAGTCTTCTATCCGTGGTAGGGTAACACCTGTATAAAAGTTAAAAACAACCTTGCATGGCTGCAATTGATAATCTTTGTTATCGCTTCCGATCAGCTGTTGATAGATAACGGCCGGCAAAACAGAGACAGCACTACCGCAATCAAGTTCACACTGAATTTCTTTCCCATTTATAAAGATTTTTCGCGAGATTGGTTCGTCCTTAATCGGCGAGCTTTTAAGATTAAATAAATTATAAATACCTTCGTCAGCGCCATCGTCGTCCGTTCCTATAAAATTGCTATCACTTATCTTAGCCTTGCACATTCTTTTTAGGTGACCTCTTTTCTTGCACTTTTGACAGATATAATTAGTAAAACGGCACTGCTCTTTTGTGTGATTTTTATACCCGCACACCTCACAACACTTAGACACTCGCGAGCTACTATCTTTATCACTGGATGAAGGAGCTGCACCTCGCTGCACGGCGAACACTGGCTGCGCCTCCGAGGCCCCCGCCGCGCCAGCGGCGCCAGCGCCCGCCGTCGCGGTCGCGGCGTTGTCAGCTCGCGCCGCGGTCTGCAACGCCGCGCGGGCACACCGCACGCATTGCGCCAACTCCAACGCCTTGCTGAACGTCAGAGTCTCGATGCTTTCCGCAAATAGCTTCTCTTTTTCTTTGATGTTCTCTAAACCTAAGACAAACCTGTCCCGTAAGGCCATGTCTAATTCACTCTTGAAACCACAGTATTGAGCTAAATTACGCACTCGCGCCGCCCATTCGGATAGGTCTTCCCCGGGCCTTTGTTCAGCCTTGTAGAATTTGTAACGTTCTGCGAACGTACTTTTCTTCGATTTGAAATGATCATTCAAGGTTGTTAGAAGAAATGAAAACTCGATGTTATCAAGTTCTGCAGGAAAAACCAAATCCCTTACGACGCGGTAGGTATCTTCCGACAATGCAGTAAGCAACAGAGCTCGTCTTTTACATCCAGACTTATCGGTGTCGTCACGAATGTCGTTCGCCGCGCAGTACTGCGTAAACCGGCTCTTGAAAATGCTCCATTCTTGCACGCGGTGATCAAATGAGAGACTGCCGCCAAACACCATTGTATTGTGTCCACTTGTCATCACAAATACTTGTTATAACGCTCCAACACAAAATTAACACACGTAGATTACAATCGTCGCCAAATATTGTGTATTCGGGATTATTTCTACAAGTAAAACACAGTATATCATTGAACTCGTGTAATGGCCGACAACCAACTAACTTATTCTAGTGCCTACCCACATGTTATATAATTATAGCCGATACATACACTACAAATGGATATCCGCAAAGTGACGCCTGAATCAGTAATTAAATGCAAACCTATGTTTTCCTGTGACTAATAGCCGACTTAGCTAGGATAGTGGTATAGATGCTGGGCAAGTCTAATCCATTTTAGAATATCCCTCACGTCCCGTAAAGATCATAAATAAATTGCTGACGCTATAAAAATAATGCAACGTACCTATAAAACTAACACATCACAAGCGTTGTACCTGGACCAGATTAGCACAGGATCGAGAACTATGGCACAAACATAGGGAGCCCTAAACCCAGCAGTAGGTGAAGTCGGACTGGGGATTATGATGATGATCTCTTCTCTTCTCTTCCAGCCGTAGGAAGATCAGTATTTAGTGACCAATGAAGGAGGCCTTTGTCCAGAAGTGGACGCACTTCTAGACAAAGGCCTCCTTCAATGGTCACTAAGTACTACTGATCTTGAGAGGTTGTTGCCATACTCACCTCACTTGGCAGGCGGGTTGGCGAGTGGGATGTTGCTATACGGAAAGACGCTGCACGGCAATAAATTATTTGGCTGCTTAATAATAATAATAATAATAATAATCATTTATTTTTCAGACACAGATCCATATTTGTTAGTAGACTTAGGCATAAGAGTTAGTACTTAAAGTAAAGGTATTTAAACAATAAATTAAACAAAAACACAAAAACACAACCTAATTATTCTATAAGCACGTTTATACAGTGCTTATAAAATGAAGCCTCATACTTGTTAGCAATAACATTCAGAATTCTGCTGGTACTTCCGCGAATTCTGCTCAAGAATGAAGCTACCCGTTTCCTCATGCATGCAGCGAACCCGTCCGTACGGGCTTCCGCAAACATTCCGGAGGCGCTACAGAATCGCGGAAGACCCAGCAGCATTCTGAATGCGTTATTATATTGCACCCTAAGGGCGTTGATGGATTTCTGCGTATATGTGAACCACAGGCTGCTCGTATAGAAGGACTGACAGAACGATTTAAAAAGAGTTATTTTAGCTTCTTGTGAACAACGAGCAAACCTGCGAATCAACATATTCGACCTTACCGACAACGCCCTTCTTTCCCTCTCAATATCTTCATCATCTCTCAAGGATTCAGTGACAATATGACCCAAGTATTTAAACTGGTGCACCCTCTTAATCGGTGTGTCGTTTAGCATAATAGGGAGAACAGGGTCTAAGACGTTACTTTTATTGTTGAACACCATAAATTCGCTCTTTTTTACATTATATTTTAGCCCATGACTGGCTGCATACAACTCACACTTACTGAGAAGCTTCCTGAGGGCCCTGATAGAAGGTGCCAGCAGCACCATGTCATCAGCATAACTTATATTATTAACACATACACCATCAACATAACATCCAATTGGTAAGCTGCTGAGATCTTCTATCAGAGCGTTTAGATACAAATTAAAGAGCTTTGGGGAAGTTACCCCCCCCCCCTGTCTCACACCACACTTTAGCTTGTAATCATCCGATAATGACCCATTCCACTTAACTTGATTAGTTTGATTGTTGTACCAAAACTCAAAAACAGAACATAGATCTCTGCTAAGATTTGTGCCCCTAAGCTTTTGCCACAGTCGTTCATAACATACTGTGTCAAAAGCTTTTGACAGATCCAGAAAGCATGCATAGACCGGCGTCTTTCTGCCTATATAGTACTGTATTGTGTGTTTTAAGCTGATAATCGCACTTTCGGTTGACAATCCAGGCCTAAACCCAAACTGTCCATCATGTAAAACAAGATGCTGCTCAAGTTTACGGTCAAGGAGCCGGTCCAACACCTTAGCTGTTACAGTTGCTAGCGATATAGGCCGGTAGTTATTCTTGTCTGCCACGTCACCAGTTCTGTTCTTCAGTATTGGCACAACAATCGTTCTCATAAGATCAGGGGGCAGATATGCGTGACTTATGCAAAGTGAAAATAAAAGAGATAACACCCTTGGCAAATGCATACCCCCATATCGCAGATGTTCAACACTGAGGCCATCATGACCCGGGGACTTGCCTCGGCTCATACTTTGTATCATTTTTTCAATTTCTGCCGCAGAGAAACGTGTGGCAGGCCCCCTAACCAAGCCCTCAGCGTTGACAGTCGGCGGTACCGATGACTCATCTTGTAGTGGACTAACAATGAAATGATTTTTAAATAGGTTTGCTATCTGCGCCGTATCAGACAAGCCAGCAACACTAGCAGGAAAGCTAGGTTTAAGATTTAATTTCCTCACATTTTTCCAGAATTTAGAAAAGTTTTTACCCTCTCTCTGACTAGCAATGATATCCATTTTTATTTGTTCCTGTCTTGTCTGGCACCACTTTAATTTATTTTTAAAAATCTTACGACTTGCACACATTTCATCATAGGTATTTCCTGAGCTAGGTTTTCCACATAACATCCAAAAGTTTAGTTTAGCTCTAGCCTCTTTATGGGCTTGAGAAACATGTCGATTCCATCCTATTAAATTTTTAAATTTATGCCTAGTAGGTTTGCATGTCAAGACAGCTCCCTCACTCAATATTCTAACAATGTCATTATAAAATTTGTCAATAATAGATCGGTGTGAAATGTCAAAACAATTATCACTTGTACATTGTGCAAAAATGTTAGAAGAATTATTCATTAATAATTTTAAATTATCATTACAATATGTCGAATAAGTATTAATTTGATTTATGTCACGATTGCCCCAGATTATTTGATTTGATGTGTATCTATCACATGTATTATATTTTTTACGAACTAAATTAAGATCACAGTATATCATCATCGGAAAATGATCTGACCACATAATGTCATAACATACCTTAATGTCCATAATTTTGTCCCATGCTGAATGCGTCACTATACAGTGGTCTAGCCATCTCCGCGAGCCATGAGCATCACTAACAAAAGTATATTCACTTGAGTCACTACCTAGCTTCAACAGGTCCGCACAGTACCACGATTGTTCGCTGCAAAAGTTCAATAATTCATTGCTAAATAGTTCCGTAGGATGTGCATTAAAATCACCGAGAATAAACTTAATATATATATAATAATAGTGATGAGAATAGCTTACATCGACTTGCGCTTGACTTGTTGCCCCTCCTCTCTTGGCCGTGGATGCAGTAAGTTTGTCAAAGGGATACCTCCGGCAGATGGCAGCAGCATCTTTCGTGTATCAACATCCCGTACTGCGCTCGCCAACCCGCCGCCTGCCAAGACTAGTGAGTGTGTCAGCAACTCCTCATGATCGGCACTTGAAGATCCATTAGGGAGGCCTATGCCCAGCAGTGACGTCCTGCGGCTGAGATGATGATAATGCTGATGACATCGACTCGCAACTGTTTCTGTCGATGATGTATAAGTTATTTAAACCGAAACCGCGGCCGTGCTCCCATCTACGGAATTGAAATCGGTGGCTTCCGTTTTTAGCAATTTATGGGCGGTCACATGATTTATTCCGGCGACCAGGTGAGGTCAAACCCCATAAAATTGGAATGAGCATCACTGGTTTAACGACCTGCGGGATAGAGGGGCCTGTGTGCTGATTAATGTGGGTATTTTCTTAGTACGATACGAATTCCTGAATGCAAGTGAGAGTTCCGTTTTCGTTTCTCTGCCTCACTTGGAGTAACGTTTTCTGAAGCAGACGAAAACAATTATGTCCTTCCATGATGTCAGCCATAGGACTGCTGTCCACATCCAATGCTGGACAAAGGCTTAATAATCTCCAAGATCATGAGGGGATTGTTGCCATACTCGCCACGCTTGGCTGGCGGGTTGGTGAACGAAGTTCGGGATGTTGATACACGGAAAGACGCTGCCTATCCTTCCGGAGGTATCCCTTGGCAGATTCTTACTGCATCCACGAACAAGAGAAGAGAGTCAACAATTATGTCCTTAATCAATTAACATTTGTTGTTTTCCTTTGTGATTTGACATTTCCTTTGTGGTCTTTGGCTCTGAATAAATACTACTTTTTAACTTTGTCTTTTTATTTTATTTATTTGAACAAAATCCACAGTCCTTAATATACATTATCCTAAATTACATTATATCCTTCGACCAATAATGGATTTACATTATTATATATTTTATGTTGGCATGCAGCTTACTCGATGTAATTAAAGCGTCTAAACTAAGTCTACAGCTGGCTATGCAACGGTGTTTTGAAAGTGTGAGAGTTTCTGTGAAAGTAACGAGAAGAAATTAAAATTATTTACCCTCTCAAATTACTAGACTGTAAAATTAAAATGATATAACATACCTACTCAAAATAGGTAAAATAAGCTCTAAGTGTTGAGAGTAACAAAGTCATATCTTGCTGCAAAATCGACCACTTTAAAATACAAGTTGCGACGGCTAAATGGCCGCATCCATTTCAAATTCATGAGCAAGACTTATTTGCATTGTCTCTGGCGGGTCTTATGCACCTTGGTGTTGATAACAACCTGAAAATGGCTGGATTATTTACGTAAACAGCAAGAATTTGTCTGCAGAAGTTTAGTGGAAAGTAAACTTTCGAGTTATGGAATAAGACACAAAATGCCACGATCATTATGCAATGCAGTTGGGTGACATGCTTCGAGTTCAGTAATCTCATTCATTTTAAACTATCTTAATGTGTGCTAAAATTTCAGACGATATTGAGCTAAGTTACGTAGGCATGCTACGAAAGTTCGTAGGCGTACTCGTTGCTACGAACTTTCCTAGGCTTGCAGAGCGTAGGCGGCGCGCTATAAATTTCTTAAAAGCATAATTACGAAAGCCCTTATTACGTCATTATAGGTTAAAAAGTGGGGTAGAATTACCAACCAATAGTTTTATTTTATGAATTGGTGGAATGGCTATATAGATTTCCATAATTTTAAATGGAAAATGTCTTTGTGCAGTCTCATCTCTCAATCGTTTATTAAAAACATGCCAGGCAAACACTACAAAGTAAAGCGTAGGAACCAAAACGAAATAACTATAATCACTATGTGGAAACAGTCGGAGTTTAAATCTTTTTCTTTTTCTCGTTCAATAAATGAGCAGTTTGGCAAAACCAAAACGAGCTAAAGTTTTCAGTTTCTAGTAGACTCAAGAGAAAAACACTCGAACCAAAAGCTTGTTCTGAAACAAAGCCGTCTCGGTTTGAATTCATTTGCAGTAAGTACTGGGTACTGAGTACTGAGTTTGTACTTTGTGGTGCCACTGTAACATGGAAATGAGATGTTATTTTACTCATCTGCTTTTGTACCAGAGAATGCTTTTACTAGCTTAGGTTTAGTTTTGTTTTTTGGACGAGTGCTTTTGACTTTGAAGCGCACACAGTATAAATGAGAGATCATTTTCTTAACCAGAAGGTACTTGTAGCCTGCAAACATAATACTTTCTCAAAAGATAGAGCAAAGAGTTATCTTGGGCAGCCTCAGCACAGTAGGTGTTTAAGCAGCAATATCGTCGGTTCTAGAGTGGCCCCTCTACTCTAGAACCGACGATATTGCTGCTGAAACACCTACTGTGTTGAGGCTTTGCTCTATCTCTCGTTCTGTAACTTGTCTCCTGCTGAACATAATGCCTTCCCCAAATATAGAGCAAAGAGACCACATAGAGTAATCTCAACATGGAGGTGTTTTCGCAGCAATATCGTCGGTCTAGCGTGGAAGGGTCTCTCGTTCTGTAATAAAGTACTTGGCCCCTGCTGAACATATGCATCCCCCAAAAGATAGAGCAGAGACCACATAGAGCTATCTCTTGGGCAGTCTCAACACAGTGGGTATTTCCGCGATCGCAAAAATATCGTCGGTCTATTGAGTGGGCGGGGGGCCTGTCTTTTCTCTTTCTGTAAGTAAGTACTTGTCCCCTAATGAATATCATACATGGGGATGATAGAGCAAAAGATAGAGCAAAGAGAGCGCTAAAAGTTATATTGAGCAGCCTCCATCTACCGTGTTTTCGCGACCGCGACAATATTTTCGGCCTACTGAGTGGGAGGGGGATCTTTCTACGCTCAGTTTCGTGTTTATTCTTGGCCGCAGTATGAGCCTTACTTCCCATCAGTTATAAGTTGAATTGTTAGTTTTGCAGTTGTTCTTAGTATGAAATATTATGTTGGTTTTAAAATGGAAGAAAATGTTACAATACGCAAAAAAATGCAAACTTAAATTGTTCTTAAATTGAGTTGTTTAGTATAGACCAAGACATCAACTCAGAAACTCTAATTCTCAAAGTCTGCCGACTACTTTCACAGATCCTGAAGAGATAGCAGAGGTAAAAAAATAAATAGCTATGGAAAAAAAGAGTTAGAAATAGCACATAAAATAGGGAGATCGAGAACTTGAATGTAAGAAACGCAGAGCTTGCAAGCTTATTGGTAACTAGCGAGAACAAAATCAAGTATCTCACGACGCTATGTACCTACAGGTACTACTAACAATTCAGCAAAGCGACGAAGTACAAACTCTATCCCACTTCGTAAAAAAGACTGCTACATACCATCATTCAGAATGATTGCGTCTGTGCACAAACATCCTCCTCTTAATCAAAAATCATTGTCGATTGACCGATCAGCTTCTGAACCGTGTTCACCAATAGATGGCGTTTCAACATCTACCTAAGCATAATTTATCTATTCTTATTAATTAATTTATTGACATGTATAATTTTTGAATTTTAATTTTATTTAAATTTGTGTGTGTAATATGGATTATTTAATTATCTGAAATAAAATGAATACAATACAATACAATAATGCGAAGCAGTACTCCAAACAAAAATTCTGACTTATATGATACGATTCTGTCAAAGCCACAGAGAAATTGACAAATATTTTTTTTTATTACGATTAATTAACTCATTTATTTTTTGTATGAATTCTGTAAAATTAAATTATCCTCTGTTATCATTTTCATTTCATTTCATTTATTTCCAAAAACAAAGATACTTTGCATGCGGAAGTCTAAATTAATATAATATTTAACATAACAATAATCAAATTACATAACTTATAGAACATCAATAGTTAATTAATGATTTAAGATTAAAAGAATATAATAAAAAATAATAAATTAATAAAATCGAAAATGTCAAGGATATAAACACAAAAAGACACAGAGAAATTATAAAACAATAAAAATAATAATACATTACAAAACATGTCAGCAAATATATAAAAAATAATAATAATAATAAATTGCAATTTAAACTCATAAAACCATAAAACCATAATAATAGTTGTCAACAAATATTTGATTAATTTTTAAAGTTTCGTGATTTTAAAACAACTATAATAAAACTAAGTACTTGTCGCTAGAATTCGTCAATTGAGTATATGCATTTATTAATAAGGAAGCTCTTAAGTTTGTTCTTAAACATTAATGGTTGATGAATTAGTTTTTTAATATCTGTAGGTAACTTGTTAAAGATTTCAATAGCTTGGTAGTTAGTGCTATGTTTCACTATTTTTAGTTTTGGGTAAATTGTATTTTTAATGTTCATATTTCTTGTTTTTAGCCTTATCTCCCTTGCCTCCTTCGTTTCGTACAGTGGTATCTACCACTTTTTATTTGGCTAGGTAGCATAGAACGACCAGCACATACAGGCCAGGCACGGTAAGAATTCCTAATCTCTTAAAATGTTCCTTACAAGATTCTGTTTGGGGAATGCGTGAAATAGTTCGAATACTACGTTTTTGCAGGATAAAGGCTCTTTCTGTATTATACCTATAGCTGTTACCCCAGAATTGAATGCTGTACCTAAGCTTCGATTCAACAAGTGCAAAGTAGACAAGTTTTAGCTGGTCGGTGGTAACCTCATCACGAAGAGTCCTCAAAGCGTAGCACGCCGATGCTATAGAACTTTCAATTCCAGCTAACTCATCTTTCCAATTAAGATAGGAATCTATGTGTACTCCCAAAAATGTCACCGTTTCTACAGGTTGGTAGGTATGTGTGTGGCTGCGTCCCGCCACCTGCCGGTCGTACAATAAACGGCAGTGCATTGCTAGCCAGTGATCAAGGTACACCTGTGTTTTAGTTGTCCGTCCTCAATCATCATACAGAACAGTGGCGACGATCTACCCGCGTAAAAAATAAGAAATTGCGTTCAAGATGTCTTCAAGTGCACAATTTGGAATATTACATACGTTTGACCATCATATTCAGACATGGAAAACGTACATAGGACGTATCACCCAGTACTTCGTAGCAAATGACATCAACGAAAAGTCTGATTCTACGGGCAACAAAAGGAAAGCGATCCTGCTCAGTGCACTCTCTGAGGGGACTTATAAATTGGCAACGGACTTGGTATTGCCTAAAAATATCGAAGACGTTCCATATGAAGATCTTTTGGAAGTGCTACACGGCCATTTCACCCCGAAGCGCGTTGGGTTTAGTGAGCGGCACAACTTTTATGCGGCTACGCAGCAGGCCGGGGAAACATATTCTCAATGGGCGGCACGCCTACGTGGGCTTTCAGAGAAATGTGGTTTTCTGAATGTGGAAGAGGCGCTCCGCGATAAATACATCGTGGGAATGCTGTCGGGGCCAGAGAAAGAGAAGCTGTACGCAAAGGATTTGGCTGACCTTACACTGGCAGAGGTCGTCATCATGGCGGACAACATGAGCTGCGCACGCGCGGCAGCAGTCGTCAGTGCAGCCGGCGGCGTCGCCGGCATGGCTGCATCCACCGCGGAGCTGTACAAGATCTCGAACAATGGAAAGAATGGAGGGGTAGGAAAAGTGAAGTGTAGTGCGTGTGGCCTAACGAATCATTCTTGTCAGCTTGTAGATTCGCAAATTACGTGTGTAGGAAATGTCACGTCAGAGGTCATTTGAGTAAAGTGTGCACTAAAGTGAATTACGTGGCGGATTGCGGTGACCGGGGTGAGGATGATGCAGACGATGACGGTAAGCTTTATTATATCCGTTCATGCAGGGGGGAGCCTATGGTGGAAACGGTTTTCATTAATAATAGGCCTTTAAAATTTGAAATTGACAGCGGGTCTACAGTAACAGTGATTTCAGAAAGTTTTTATAAAACTAACTTTAAAGATGTGCCATTATCGAGTACGTCCAAACAGCTGATGACGTATACGGGCAGTAAAATTGTTTGTGTAGGTACAATCCGATTACCCGTAGTGTACGCTGGACATTCCAATGTTATTGTTTTTTACGTGATACGCGACGGAGGTCCGCCGCTACTAGGTAGGGATTTCATATCACGGTTTAACCTACAGTTGTTGCCGATAAATTACTGTAAAGATTCCGATTTAACAATTCAGGATCTGCAACAACAATACACCGAACTATTTTCCGATAAATTAGGAAAATTCAACAAGTACAAAATTAAATTGTTGTTAAAAGACAATGTAAAGCCGGTTTTTTGCAAGGCGCGTCCCGTCGCATTTGCATTACGCGAGAAGGTTAACAAAGAAATAGATAGGTTGGTCGATTTAGGTATTCTTGAACCTACCGAGTACTCGGAATACGCATCGCCGATAGTCCCGGTTTTAAAAAATAATGGCTCTGTCAGGTTATGTGCTGACTATTCAGTAAGCATCAATAAACAGCTTTTGGTGGAACAATACCCACTACCCACCACTAGCGAGTTGTTTTCTAAGATTCATGGCGGTCAGCAATTTAGTAAACTCGATTTATCTATGGCGTATAATCAATTTGTGCTAGAAGACGAGTCAAAAAACCTAACTTGTATTAATACAAATCGGGGATTGTATGTTTTTACGCGTTTGGTTTTTGGGCTAGCCAGCGCGCCATCCATTTTCCAACGAGCTATTGAAGGCGTACTGTCAGGTATAGATGGAGTGTTGTGCCTGTTAGATGATATTTTAGTGACGGGTAAGGATAGGGAGGAACATTTAAATAGGTTGAACGTCGTTCTTACGCGATTACAGGACGCAGGGTTAACGTTACAGAAGGAAAAGTGTAGTTTCTTTCAAGACAAGATTAGTTATTTAGGATACGTTATCACCCGAGAAGGTCTTAATAAATCTCCGGAAAAGGTCAAGGCAATGGTAGATGCACCGATTCCTACAACCGTTCATCAGTTACAGTCTTTTTTAGGATTAATAAATTATTACAGAAATTTTGTACCAAATGCATCTGCCATTCTGACTCCTTTGTATGATTTATTAAAAAAAGGTAGCAAGTGGGATTGGAATGAGGCGCAGGACAAGGCTTTTAGAAGTATCAAAGAACTTATGACATCGGAACAGGTTCTGGCTCATTACGACCCGAACGCGAAGTTGATACTAACTGTAGACGCTTCACCAAGTGGATTGGGCGCAATCCTATCACAGAGTGGGGTAGACGGTGTTGAGAGACCCATATCGTTCGTGTCTCGGACGTTGAATGCTGCGGAGAAGCGATATGCTCAAATTCAAAAAGAAGCGACGGCTATAATTTTCGGGGTGCGGCGTTTTCATCAATATCTATACGGTAGGTCAGAACCGTTCGTTTTAAGAACGGATCATAGGCCGCTATTAACAATATTTGGCCCTCATAAAGGAATACCGGAAATGTCAGCAAACAGACTACAGCGTTACGCGTTGTTTCTTAGTAGCTATAACTATAGAATAGAGTATGTTCGTAGCGCCGATAACAGCGCAGACTATCTGTCTCGCGCGAGCTTACCGTGGGCACAGGATCGCACGGGCGCGGCGCGGGGGCCGGGGCGCCGCTGCGCGTGTCCCGAACCTTGCAGGTGCAGTGATTGCGAGGTTTCCTACGATCGAGCTACTTACGTATGTTTTGTTGTAGACGGAAGTATGCCAGTATCCCTTGAGAAGTTACGCGATGAAACGGGAAGGGACGCGGATTTGAAGCGTGTTATGACATGCATTTTGAAGGGTTGGCCACCGAAGATCAACGACATACGGCTAAAGCCGTACTTCTTGTGCAGATCTCAACTGTCATATGAGAATGGGTGCGTTATGAGAGGGCACAAGGTCGTTATACCTGAAAGTTTACGCCAAACCATTTTAAAAGAGTTGCATGCCTCCCATTTAGGTATAGTTAAAACTAAATCCGAAGCCCGTTCTAGATTTTGGTTTCCAGGAATTGACCAAGCAGTAGAAACGTTGATAGGTTCATGTGATGTATGCATCCAGCTGCGACCCTCCCCTCCGCGCGCCCCTCCCGCGCACTGGGAATTTCCACCTTACCCTTTCTACAGAATACACGTTGATTTCTTGGGTCCCATTAAAGGTAGCGTGTATTTGGTAGCAGTAGATGCACATACTAAGTGGGTAGAAGTGTACAACATGAACACGGCTACGTCATCGGCTGCTGTAATAGGGAAGTTATGCGATTTTATGTCTAGGTTTGGGGTTCCTAAAACAATCGTAAGCGATAATGGCACAGCTTTTTGTTCACGTGAAATGCAAATGTTTTGCGAATCTAACGGGATTACACATATGACGTCACCGGTTTATCACCCGCCTAGTAATGGTCAGGCGGAGAGTTTTGTAAAGGTGGTAAAGAAAGGAATAAAATCTTGCCTCATATTGGGTCTAAACTCAAGAGATTCGTCTAATAAATTGCTTAAATATTTAATGGATTACCGTAACTCTGTACACACTACCACAGGATTATCCCCTGCTCAAATGGTATACGGACGTAAATTAAGGTCGCGATTGGACTTAATCGATCCGACAACATCGGCACCCTCTTCACCAGTTGTATCTGACCATGTAAAAAATCAACAGTTTATGCAAACTAAACTACAAGAACAAAAGAAAACTTTATTTTTAAAGAAAAATGATATTGTACTTTACAAAAAATTCGTTAACAAAGCAAAATTTACATGGTGTAAAGGAGTGATTATAAGAAGAATAGGGAAAGTTTTATATTTGGTAAAAGATGAAGAGAGTTCAGAAATTCAGAAAGGGCACATTAATCAGTTAATGTTGTATAAAGGGACATGTAACAATGAACATGGAAATGCAAAATTACCTGGGTTATCGCCGCTGCCGTCGCCGCCGCCGTCGCCTCCACCGCCGCCTCCACCGCCGCCCATGTCGCCGCCTCCACCATCACCGTCGTCAATATCGCCAGAACAACAATCGCTAGTTCCAGCTGAATTGTCATTATGTCAGCCCGAATTGACATCGCCAAATCGTGGGCCAAGCAGTTCGACCAGAGGGAGGAGAGTGGAGTTCTACGAGCCATACACTTCATCATCTCCAATGGAAGGCGAAAATGAGAATGAGCTTCATGACAAAAATAATACTGTACCCAATGATACCAGGAAGGCAGTAGTGGAGAGTCCTAGTAGCTCTGAGGATGAGTTCGAAGAAGCAGCAAACGATGCCCAGAGGGAACCACAGGATGATGGTTCTACAAAGAGATTGTTACGTCCACGTCCCTTCATTAATTTTAAGAAGTATTTCTAGATTTAATTAAGAGTTTATTGTACTAGAGGGAGGATTGGTAGGTATGTGTGTGGCTGCGTCCCGCCACCTGCCGGTCGTACAATAAACGGCAGTGCATTGCTAGCCAGTGATCAAGGTACACCTGTGTTTTAGTTGTCCGTCCTCAATCATCATACAGAACACAGGTTTTATTTTAATACCACTCAATTCAGTCATTAGATGATCCTTATTTCTAGCGGTAGACTTAAAAAGCATTGTAGAGGTATAGGTCTTTGATAAATTTATGATTAGTCTATTTGCCGAAAACCATTTATGAAATACCTCTACAGTATCATTAACTTTCAACCTAAGTGTCGGCATATCGTCAGCACTAATGATGGCATTTGTATCATCGGCATAAACTACCAATTCGATGTCAGATGAAATATTAGTAATAAAATTAATTAAGTCATTTGTAAATATAATAAATAAAATTGGACCCAAAATAGAACCTTGTGGTACGCCAGTTAATATATTTGTCATTTTTGAATGAGATTATCTACTCATCAGCCAAAATATTTGCATGCCTCGATAAGGTAGAATATAATGGACATTTTTTTTTTTAAGATTAGTCTGCAACTTATAATAATAATAAAATAAATAATGCTGGACAATTCACACAGCATCATCTAGCCCCAAGCTAAGCAGAGCTTGTGTTATGGGTACTAGATGACTGATATACTTAATACAATATACCTACTACATAGATAGATATTTTTTATTATATATAGAAAACATCCAGAACACCCTGAACTGCTATATATAATAAATATCTGCAGGTCATACAGACATTTGTTCCGAGGCGGGATTCGAACCCGCAACCTCTTGCGTAGCAGGCGGATCTTCGCCCGCTGCGCCACAGAGGTCGTCAAACTTATACTAACAAACTTATATTCGTGCAAATAAACATTTTTAATAATTAATCATATCAAATTAATAAATTAACTGTTTAACTTATCTTCTATTATACAAAGAATCTTCTATTATCTTCTGTTATATACCTTATATACTTTTATACGAAGTCGCGACTGATGAAAAACTGTAATAATTTCAGCCGTAAAACGTCCACTACTAAATACAGGCCTACCTTATGATCTCCATGAAGTAGTATATAGGTGTTGCCATAGGTACTCACCACGCTTGGCAGGCGGGTTGGCCAGCGCAGTACGGGATGTTGATACACAGGAAGACGCTGCTGCCCATCTTCCGGAGGTATCCCTTAGCAGGCTCTTACTGCATCCACGGGCATGAGAAGAGGGGTAACATTCCACTGCCGACTTTACACGGAAAACTTTAATAATTTTCTCTAATATTTTACCATAATTCGAAAATTAATCTGGGTGATATACTACAAGTACACCTACTTACTTAGAACAAATTTCTGTGTTACCTGTAAGGTAGGTAATTTTTGTTTTTGTTGGCGATGAGTTTGACGCGGATATACTGCACTAGCCCCTTGGGCCTACCTACAAAGACTCCGATTCCGGGCCTTTTACTTTTATACCTAATAGTAAGGTAGGTAAAATTTTCATAAGATTAGGTCCTCTTGCCTGGATAGATAGGGTGCTTTGTATCAAAAGGCACGAATAAAATGAGGACAATCTTACACTAACAATTTTCAATAGGTAATAAATTAGGTACGAAGTACCTAACCAAAATAATAATAGAATCAAGTGATAGGTACCTACACACTCATGATTAGAATAATAATCTCTGGTTTTTCTTCTTTTCAGATCTTTACAGTCCAAAAAGAATGTAGCACCGTAAGCCTTAGACGTACTGTAAACCTTACCTTAAACGAGAAAGATATTATATGGACTACTTACCGACGCGACGGACCTTCCCCTCTGTCAATCCTATTCGCCAAAAGTCTAACAGGTTTATGAAAACTAATTTAATAATCGATTCCCCAGTCACAGAATCGCTTTTGCAGTGTGATAAATAAGCTCGTGGGAAAATGCCTGTTTGTGCTGTTAGCGGATGCAAAAAGAAATACAATACCTCAAATCTACAAAAAGATGGAATAGCATTTAATCTGTGAGTACGTATAATTTTGTTGAAATAGTAACCAATTTCCTAGATTTACCAAAAGTTTTTCGTTATTTGAGATCGAGAACATTGAATAAAAAATATTCGATTGTAAAAAAATCGAGACTAGTTTGAGGGATGTGATTTTTCCTTTAATCACTTCGAAATGCTTTCCATCTGATGATATCGATGAAACAATTTTGTTAAGTATTAATTACGTAACAAAATTGTTATACGTTAGTCTTTTTTAAACTTTCGCGATCACAACACATTATTACTATGTATATTGGATTATCGGGTATTCATCGCGTAAATTGGTACAGATGGGTAGAAACACCAATACGTTAAAATCAAAAGTCACGTGTACCTAATAGACTTTTAAGGTCTAATAACAGTTTTTTGCATATATCTTTAGCGATAATTTATATCGGGGGAATAAAGCCATACAAAATTGTAGCTCATGTAAAATATACAATAAATTAATTGTGAGTCTAAGAAAATAAATAAATAATTAATGTTCTAAACGGTTTTCGAGAAATACTAAAAATAGATGAAGTCGTATTCCACTTGCCGAAAAATCACCTAATAACTTCAGAGGTGGTGAGCACATTTGTTCTTGTTAAGTGGAATTATTTTTATCCAACAATTGCATAATTGCAATATTTCTGAACTACCACTACTGTCCACTAGGTACTGAACACAGGCCTCCCGCGTGAATCTCGATATAGTTTGTTTAAGTAATTCTACAACAAAGCCCAAATCGGTTAAGCAAAATAAGAAAATATGAGGGTGAATAATGATGGATGACGCTGGTATCACTTTTGAGTTTTTTTGCATGTAGTACATATATGTCAGTCATGGCTGTGTGCGTAGCGTTGCGTATTTTTCCCAAATTTTAAACTGGTGTTGAGAATATATGTCTGTGTGTGTTTAGAAAGACACAAACAATTTTCATGTGTAGCTATGGTTACAATGTGTGTGTTTCTTCTCCCCCCGCTAAGAATGGCAGAATTTTTTGTATTGAGAAATAGGCGCGTCCTGTCCTTGTCCTGTTATATCTCGTCTAAGCACTAAACAGTGACTCTGGCTGGCACTACGCCTCGCCGCGTTTACAATGTCTGTTTTTTTTTTCTTTTTATATACTAATCATAGACATAGTAAGCCGTGGGGCGCCGGCAGTAGAATGATGCCCCTCCTCTCATGCCCATGGGTGCAGTAAGAGCCTGCTAAGGGATACCTCCGAAAGATGGGCAGCAGCGTCTTTCCATATATGACGACCTCTGTGGCGCAGCGGGCGAAGGTCCGCCTGCGACGCAAGAGGTTGCGGGTTCGATTCCCGCCTCGGGACAAATGTCTGTACGATCTGCAGATATTTGTTCAGGGTGTTCTGGGTGTTTTTCTATATATAATAAAAATATCTATCTATGTAGTATAATGTATTAAGTATGTCAGTCATCTAGTACCCATAACACAAGCTCTGCTTAGCTTGGGGCTAGATGATGCTGTGTAATTTGTCGAGCATTATTTATTTATTATTTATTATATATCAATATCCCATACTGCGCTCGCCAACCCGCCTGCCAAGCGTGGTGAGTATGGCAACTACCCCTCATGGAGATCCATGAGCCTTTGTTCATTAGTGGACGTTTTATGGATGAAATGAGACATAGTAACCTAGGAAAGTCCGGGTAGGTTGGAAACCTAGGGTCCCACTGGGAATTTAATAAAACAATGAAATCAGGTTTAGTTGTCTTTATTTTCCTAACATTAACAAAATGTGTAAGGTCTCCTTGAGATGAATTGCATTAGTGGTAATTTATAAAGTATTTAGGCTATTTAATATTGTTAGAATTTTATTGTTGAAATTATGTGTGTGTATCATTGAAGTATTATTACTAGCTTATAGAACTGACACCCGCGAACAACAAGTTTGCGCCATGAGTTGTTGCTGGCCGGCAACAACTCATTTAGTCGTTCGTCGACGCCCATCGCGACCGCATGCGAATAAACACAAATTAGAAATGCCGTCTTGCGTCTTAAAAACGTGTAAAAATCAATCAACTGCGAAGAAAAAAGATAGTGGCGTGACTTATCATCGGAAAGTAAACAGAATATCAACTAAAACCAACTAAAATTAATTTTTGTATATTATTTTCTATTGTACTGACATTTTGTTTGAAAATCATAGATTATGAAAAGTGTGTAGGTACCTACTAAGGGTTGGCGACAAAGGTTTAACTGATTATTTTTAACTCATATTACTCGCCCTATGCCGTCTGTCTGTTCAGTAACAGTAGGTACCTACTGTAGGTATCTTTTGCAATCGTCATTACTTATAAACTGAAGCTGTATTATACCTATATTGTTGTCTGAACCAATATCTTAAGGTTTATTTTGTAATAGATCGATTGACGACCTCTGTGGCGTGGTGGGCGAAGGTCCGCCTGCGACGCAGGAGGTGGTTTCGGTTCCCGCCTTAGGACAAATGTTTAGTGATCGCTGCAGATATTTGTTCTGGGTGTTCAGGTCATTTTCTACGTATATTAATAAATAAATAGGTATTTATGTATTGTATTGTATTATTGACGACCTCTGTGGCGCAGCGGGCGAAGGTCCGCCTGCGACGCAAGAGGTTGCGGGTTCGATTCCCGCCTCGGGACAAATGTCTGTACGATCTGCAGATATTTGTTCAGGGTGTTCTGGGTGTTTTTTCTATATATAATAAAAATATCTATCTATGTAGTATAATGTATTAAGTATATCAGTCATCTAGTACCTACCCATAACACAAGCTCTGCTTCGCTTGGGGTTAGATGATGCTGTGTGATTTGTAGAGCATTATTTATTTTATTATTATTATTCCACATAATTTATTTGTAAACTCATAAAAATACATTTTTACTATAAAGAAATACAAAAACAAATACTCTACAGTAAAAAAATATATCAAAACGGTGAATCACCGGCCGCGAAGCAAGGCTCAAGCGGTCGGTGACTAGGGCTGCAGGGAGAGGAATCTCCTTACTATACGTGCCGAGTCCAGGAGTACTGCCTTTTGGATCTGGCTCTTGATCCAACTGCCTAGCGAAAGTCTCTCGAGATAGACGGAAACGACTATCGGAACAATAGTCGCTGAGTCAACATCCCACATGGTGGCTATCTCGTGGGCTAAATCAAGATATTTGCTGAGCTTATCTTTCTCGGCTTTGACGAGATTGGCATCATGTGGAATGGTGACATCAACGAGTATTGCCTTCCGCTCCAACCGATCTATCAGAACGATATCAGGCTTATTCGCAAGAATAGTCCTGTCCGTAATTATAGATCGGTCCCAATAGAGCGTGGCAAGGCCATTTTCAAGAACCGGCTCCGGTGCGTATTTAAAAAAAAAAAACAATTATTATTATTATTATGTATATCAGTTATCTAGTAGCCATAACAAGAGCTCTGCTTAGTTTTGGGCTAGATAATCATCATCATTTCAGCCAAAAACGTCCACTAATGAACAAAGGCCTCTCTCATGGGTCTCCATGAGGGGATGTTGGTATATGGAAAGACGCTGCTGCCCATCTTTCGGAGGTATCCCTTAGCAGGCTCTTACTGCATCCACGGGCATGAGAGGAGGGGCAACATTCTACTGCCGGCGCCCCACGGCTATCAAATCCAAACTTTTGGCTAGATAATGCTGTGTGAGTTTTCCAGTATCATTATTATTAAATAAAAATCGGCTAAGGGCGTTCTTTTGCCATTATAATGAGACAATGTCTTAGGTAGGTATGTAAATGATTATTATTATTAGCAATTGATGTTCCACTTCTGGGCAAAGGCCTCCCTTTTCTTCTTTCATACCTCAATTAATTCAAATACTTACTTATTTTTTTTAGCTTATATAGCAGATAAGATTTGTCCAAAAAAATCGCAACGAAGCTACATGGTTACCGAGTGAGCATACGCTCATATGTTCGGATCATTTTAAAAATGAAGATAAATATATTACAAAGACAGGTCGACTATATCTTAAGAAATGCGCAGTACCATACGATGGTAAAGATTCAACGATGAAGTCAGGTACTTCAGAATGGTCGGAACCAATATCTGAACCAGTCAGTGATCCGGAATCAATCTTTGATACTCCTCGAAAGATAGTGCTAAAAAATAAATTAAGAAAAGAAATTAGAACTAAAAAAGTACTTGCAGATAAATTCAAGAAGATACAGCGTCAAAACAGATACTTGAAGACAAAATGTGAATCATACAAATTGATGGTCCAAGTTATGAAAGGTAAGTTTGGATTTGATGCACAAACGGAAAACGACCTAATGAATAAAGCGGAACTTCTAATTTAATTATAATGTATGTATGTTGAAATAGATTTTTTTTGCATGTGGTTTACACCTTTAATTGAAATGTCACTTTACTTGTATTTAATTGTTTTTAGCATAAGTTGTTTTTTCAGTGTTCATTTTGTTGGTGTGACTTTCTAAATAAATAAATAATCTATATTATATGTATTTATCATCACTGTTATTATTTATTATTATTATCACTTTATACCTTACACCATACCTTTACATTACTTTTTTTTTATATATCATAGATTGTTTAAATATAACATTCAATTTCTTTACTTAATTAATCATATTATGAGCCGTGATGTAGAGCGAGACTCTCTAGCACAGGTAGTATACTTAAGAGAGTCTCACACCCTGGATATTGTTTAGATTAAGTAAGAGAAAATAAACATATTTGTATTATATCAAATGGCAATAATGGATTTTTATTTCACTGCATTTATTTCTTTAATGCTATGGCAGAGTGAGATAAAGTGTGGGGTCTAGTTAGTGCAAGTACCTACCTATGTACGTACTTGTTGGATAAAATACCAATTTATTTAAAAAAAAATGATTTTAACCGCTTAACGATTCGTTTTAATTTAATGTAAATTTTTTCACGTTTTGAAATATAATATTCATAGGTACCTAATGCATTAACATTACTGCAATAATAGCTGTCTGAAGTGTCCCTTCTGCGGTAAAAAAATCTATTAGAGCGACATGTTGTTACACTATATTGAACGAAACGCGTAAGCGCCACGAAATTCACGGCGCTTACGACGTTTTGGTCGCGAGAAAACTATACTCTATTAGCGATCTAGCGCTGCATGTATTGATGGTAGGTATGGATAGACGACATTCTAATCGTGTAGCGCTGCAGCGAATACTTGTGTGCGGGGGCGAGCGTGCCCCGCGCATGCACCCCCGCTGTCATCAAGTTGCGACTCATTTTTTGTTTGGTATAGCTACTCTAACTATTTACAACTCACTGGTGTGTATGGAAAGTTACGGATATTTTCTTCTTATCTTCTTTCTTTCTCTTCTAATGAGCCGTTTTCAGTAACTAAACAAAAATAGTTTTCTACTAAACCTAACAGATGGAGCTGGCAAGCGGAGTAAGGAAGTTTGTGATTAATCCTGTCATTGTCAAATTGTCTTGTCTTGTCTTTTTATATTATGGCTATTTGTGTTTGAAATAACACAATTCCGCCAGTGTCAAGTTAATTTATAAATTCGTAAGTTATTTGGCTAGCCATGGTGGCGGCCATTTTTTCCGAGATCTCATTGTCAAATTGTGCCTACCAGTAAAAGAAAATTAACGCCATCTATAAGGTTCGAGGTAACTATTTTTGAAGTTTTTACTTTTTAATGAAAACGCCTCATTGTTTTGGCTTCTTCATCTTCCAAAATGGCTGGCTATCGCTAAGTTGAGTTTCTATCATGAATTCATAAACTGCCACTGTCACGTATTGTGCAACGTCACTTAACATTCAAATTCAGTTCAGTCAGAGCAATCAGAGCATTTAAATTACCAACAAAATATTGACACTATCTAACACACAAGGAAAGCTTTACTCGAAATCTATGCTTGATAAGCGCTAATTTACATCGTTTAGTATTAGATCATAAAATGCGTTGGTGTGAAGAAAATACGTTGCATTTCGTGAAGTTATACCTCGGTAAAGAATATCTATGGAACCCAGCTCACGAATGGTACAAAAACCAAAGGAAACGATTGCAAGCATACTCTGAAATTATAAAACAGTTCAAAACACTAACAGGAAAATGTATGATAATTCCTGAGGTTAAAATGAAGATTAAAAACTTGAGATCTACTTACACGCAGGAGGTCCAGAAAATAGTTCATAAGTCTAGGCCAGACCATATTTACAAGACTTCACTTGGCTGGTTTCCTGAAATGGATCGATGTTTGAAATATGTAACAAATAGTAAAATTGCAGCAGTGGATATTGTAAGTAGAAATCAATTATTTATTTGTTCATTTTTAGCCTATGTTGTTGCAGTAATAAAATTGTAATTTACATACCTATTGTACTTTGCTGTGGAGTGTGTAGGCTTTGATTGAAATAATTTATTATATACTAATGTATTGCAATCTAGGACATAGGTATTATTTTTTTATATGTTATTTGTAAATATTTGTATGCCTTCTCAGTTACCTAATAATGTTTAATGGAATTTAACTATTACTTTTGATATAACTCACACCTTCATTCTGAAAATAAATGAATTGAATTTATGATCTAGTAGGTAATTGTATTTGTTTTATTTTCAGAGACAAAATGCAGAAACAATCACCAGACAACTAGAAGCTATTGTAGATGAAGCAGAGTGGTCAGGTCAGGACAACCAAGACAGCAGTTTAGAAGATGAGACCTCGGACCCTCTGACATCTGTACCATTACCCGACATTGAGAGTGAACTGCCTCAACAAGGTGTAATCCACATCAAATTAGAATGCTCCAGCTCCCCTGAAGAATCAACCCACCATTTACCACCAAAACCAAAGAGAAAAAAGCAGATATCTCCATATTTAAGAAATAAGAAATAAGAAATAAGAAAATTTTATTGTTAAATTGTGTAGGTACATATACATGAAGGTCTTAAATAAATTTAGGTATCAACAATTTTATCATATCTATGACATACAATAATAAATTTGCAATTTAATTTTAATACACACTCACATAGAAAAATATTTAAAGGAGGATGAGTTTGATATATTGAATTACAAATAATTATATATACCACCTGTTTATTTTATTAAAATATTTATGATTTCTCAATTCAATCTTAAGGAATGGCGCGGTTCTTCTTCTTTTGTTAATGGCGTGTGTGACAGGAATTGTTTTCCACCACTTTGCCAATGTTGTTTATTTGACAAGATTTCAAGACAATAAAACAATGGGGCTGAGCAAAAAAGAACACGAAAAGTCAAATGGCCGCCAATATGGCTAGCCAAATAACTTACGAATTTATAAATTAACTTGACACTGGCGGAATTGTGATAAACCAAACACAAAAAGCCATAAAAGACAAGACAAAAAAAGGTTAAATACGCACAAGTTGATTTTTTTTAAATTTAAACTTATACAAATACAACATATAATATTTAAATCTTTATATAATAAGATACATACGATACTTAGACAATTACAACTTTATATTATTTACACATAAATTTACAAAATTTGGATATAAAAGGGGAAAATACGAATAAGAAGTTTTTAAAGAAAGGGGACGTGGGATTTCTGGAGGGATACAATCAGTTTAGAACAGGGGAAAAGGATATGGTCAACATTACCTTCATCCAAACCACATTCACACAAGGAGTGATCTCTGACCCTTATTTTGGCAAGAAAAACTGGCGTACCTACAGGTATGACCCAATCGGAGATGGCATTTATCAGACGATGTGGTAATAAATCTTTGGTAATAAAGGGTTAACCGTAGGTACATATCTAGAAACTTTCATCAAAAAATCATAGTTTAAAATAACGTCTAATCCACTCATGTGTCAATGTCGTTGTCACAAAAAACAATCAAGTACTGCCAACAAAAAATAATGTTGCTAATTTATGCCGTATTTTCTTGAGGCTTTGGAGTGGGTGGAGAAGCCTAAGACAAAGTATTAAATAGCCTGCAATTACATTACATTAAGCCTTAAGTGTCCCACTACTGGGCAAAGGCCTCCCCCTCATCTCTCCATGCATCTCGATCCGCCAAATTCAAATTCAAATAGTTTATTGCAACCACATTGTAGTAATTTGTACAGATGATATAACACATTAATAGTTCCAAACATGGACCCGGTTTGGGCACGACAAAATAGGTAAGTAGGTACTTAAAAATTTAAAAATTGAATACCTACTTATCTCACTTAATTGTTATGTTAAGTGAGTTACAATTTAATTGGTGTTGGTAGGCACTTTTTTTATAGCTACCAATTATAATAAAGCTATAATTTAACTATAACAACAAAAGAGAAAAACAGTTAAGTACACAAAAAAAAAATAATAATAATAATATTTGTGCCTATTTACATAGATACACTTAAAATATATAAACTTATGTAGGTACATTTGAATAATTTAAATTTTTTTTTATAAACTTTTATTATGCATAAACAAAAACCTACAGCTCGAAGAATTCTTGCAAACTATAGAAAACTATGTTGTAATAAATATTGTTTTAATAATGATTTAAATTTAGGGATTTTGTTTTCACGTTGGATGACTTGTGGGATTTTATAATATATTTTTATACACATTGCATGAGGTCCTGAGTGAAAAAGCTGAAGATTTAAAAACGGCATATCTAAACGGGTTTTAGGTCTTAAGTAATTAGGTCAAGAATATGATTTGAAAAATTTTAAGTTATTTTTTACAAACAGACTAATTTCCAAAATATAGATGCAGGTAAGCGTTAAAATGTTTTCTTTAATAAAATAGGGTTTACAACTTGACATTTCATGTATATTAAATATTATTCTTAGACACCGTTTTTGCAGGATAAATAACTTTGAGACATCTGTACTATTGCCCCAAAGAATTACCCCGTATTGTAACCATGAGTTGGCATAAGCATAATAAGCCGTGGTTGCGGTTTTAATGTCAGTAGATTTTTTTTACTCGAACAATGCGTAAGTTCGAGTAAATGCAAATCTAGTTAATTTTGTTGATATTTGTTTTATGTGTTCTTTCCAGTTAAAATGAGAATCTATATGTATACCCAGAAGGGGGTATGAACTAACGTTTTCTAAAAGTGTATTTTGAAATGTATAATTAATGTTTAAGGGAATTTTTTGATAGGGCCTAAATTGAATGATTTTGGTTTTATCGAAGTTTAGCTGTAGATTATGGTCATTCAACCATGATACTATATTCGTTAAAGTATTATCTAGATTTATTTTTATATGGGAGTCGGACTTACATGGGATAACTATTGATATATCATCGGCAAATAAGGTACAGGGAGACTTAATAAGTTTTGGCAAATCGTTTATGTAAATAAGAAACAATATACAGCCTAGAACACTGCCTTGGGGAATTGCTTTTTTAACATATGCTTTATCAGAAAACACTTTGTTTATTATTCCTGTACTGTAATTATAATTTTCTATTTCTACGTATTGGACTCTATTATTAAAGTAGGACACAAACCATTTATAGCTCAAACCTCTTACGCCAATGCCATGTAATTTATCTAGTAGAATTTTGTATACAACTCTGTCGTAGGCTTTGCTCATGTCGAGTAGTATTCCCAAACCGTAGCTTCTTTCATTAATTATGTTTAAGGTTTCATTTACATATTGATAGACAGCGTATGAGGTAGATCTATTTTTACGGAATCCGTTTTGGTTATCACTAAATATTTCGAATTTCACGCAAAAAGAATAGAGTCGACATGACATAGCACTTTCTAAAATTTTCGTGAAAGTAGGCAGTAAAGAAATTGGTCGGTAATTATTAACCTCTTTATGGTCTCCTTTTTTATAAAGTGGCTTTATTACAGAGATTTTCATTGCATCTGGGACACAACTTTCAGCAAATGATTGGTTTATTAAAACTGCAATAGGTGGAGCTAGCTCTGCCGCACATTTTTTTAAGAGTATTGGTGGTAGCTCATCGTGCCCAAAGCTTCTCTTGCTCTTAAGGTTTTTTATAATTTTGTAAATTTCGATGGTTGTAACAGGACTTAAGAACATGGAGTTTTCAGATGGGGATATAATAGGTCGACCAGGTGGCAATGTTTGCGATTTATTTTCTCCTACTGATATAAAAAAATTGTTAAAAACGTTAGCTATTGCATTTGGGTTTTCAGTTATGATATTATTGATTCTAAGCTTTATATTTTCTTTCTGTCTTTTTGGTGTTTTATCAGGCAAAAACAGTCGAGGCGAAATAAAACTCGTATCACTAAAGAGGGGAGGGAATTGAGTGATAGAGAGTGTGCTGAATGTTTTGCTATATACTTCCAGTCTGTGTACAGTTCGGTTCGGCCGACCCTGGACCCGAAGGCGGTGGAGCGTGCCTCGCCCGCGGGGCCGGACGCCGCCCGGGTGCACGTCGCCCAGCTGACTGCCCTTGACGTGCGCACTGCTCTTCGTGCCTTGAAGCCTAAGCACTCTATAGGGCCCGATAGCATTCCTCCTTATATTATAAAAGACTGCCGATCTGTTTTAGAGAAACCCCTTTTACATATTTTTAATTTGTGTTTAGACGAGTGCCATTATCCTGACCGATGGAAAATTACGCGAGTTATTCCAGTGCCAAAGGCAGGAGTTGGGTCCGATGTGAGTAAGTACCGTCCGATTGCCGTGCTGTCGGCCTTTGCTAAGGTATTTGAGTCAATTTTACACACGTGTATTTATACGCAAGTAAGCGCCCGCCTGAGCGACGCCCAGCATGGCTTCCGGCCGGGTCGCAGCACGGCCAGCAACTTGCTGTCGTTCGTATCGCACCTGGCGCCTGCTGTGGACGCAGGAGGGCAGGTAGACTGCGCGTACTTCGACTTTCAGAAAGCCTTTGACGCTGTCGATAACGACGTACTACTGACGAAGTTTTCTGCAATTGGCTTCACGCCACATATGTATGCTCAAATTCTTCGCAAGCTACCTTAGCGAACGCCGGCAGTACGTGGAGTACGCGGGGTACCAATCGGCTCCGTATTACACGTTTTCGGGGGTAAGTCAGGGCAGCAATCTTGGTCCCCTTGAATTCGTTATTATGATCAACGATCTCGCGGGTGTTGTAAAGGAGGCAGGCTGTTTGCTCTTTGCGGACGACTTGAAAATGTTTCGGACAGTGGCGGACGCATCCGATTGTGAACTGCTCCAGGCCGACATAGATAGGGTGGTCCAATGGAGCAGATCCAACAAGCTACTGTTCAACGTAGCGAAGTGCTCCGTGATGAGCTACAGCCGGGCGCGTGCCCCTTTACAGTACCAGTACGAAGTGGAGGGGGTAGTGCTGCCGAGAACGACGTCTGTCCGTGATCTAGGCGTCGAAATGGTCCCCGACTTAAGGTTCCGGCGCCATATTGAAAATGTTTGCGCTAAATCTTTTAGAAATCTGGGTTTTATTCTGAGACAGAGTGTACATTTTAAAAACATAAATGTTATTAAAGTTTTATATAATGCCCTTGTGAGAAGTCAATTAGAAACAAACGCTTTAATTTGGAACCCCGACGAAGCTAAATACAAACTCTTGGTAGAAAAGATACAAAATAAGTTTACTCGTTTTTTGTACTTAAAAGAATATGGAGTCTATCCATATTACCCGTTAATGTACCCGAGTCTGTTCGTGATAGGTATGGTAGGGTACTGCAGGCTGTCGGTGCGGAGAGCCGTGGCGCTGGTGAAGTACATGGCGCGCGTGCTGCGCGGGGAGCTGCACCACCCGGCCGCGCTGGCGGCGCTGCGGCTGCGCGCGCCCGACAACTACGTGGGCGCGCGCCGCCGCCCCGACATGCTGGAGGTGCCCAACTGTAGGACCAACCTACTTAAGTTTGCCCCCATGTCACTCGCTATTCATTTACTTAATATTCTGTCCGAAAATAATGTAGATATATTTGACAAACACCTGCCAAAAGCCATGGAAATGGCACAAATTGTTATTGAAAGGAAATGTATAGATTAGTGTATTTATTGTATATTGCGTGTATGTACATTAGACCGTAAAAAATTGTTAATAACCTAGATATAACATCGCCTTAGGGCTTAATAAAAAAACCTGTAATGATGTTATATTCTCAATAAATAAATAAATAAAAAATAAATAAATAAAAAATATTGGTTCGATTTTTATGAGGTAATTTATTAGTCTTCTCTTTTACTATATGCCACATAGTTTTTATGACACAGTCGGAGTTTTTCATTCTTTTTATATATTGGATCTTTTTGGATGTAATCACAGTCTTCTTTAATATTTTTTCATACCTTTTGTAATTTTTTTTTAAGATGGGGTCGTCTGTCTGTGACACAATTTCTTTAAATAATCTTTTGTTATTACAAGATCGTTTTATTCCTATAATAAGCCATGTTTTTTTGTTATATTTTTTTATTTTTATATTAATTTTAGGTATACATTGGTTTAAAATTTTATTTATACGTTCACTAAATATGTTATAGTTATCGTTTACGTTTTTATTATTAGCAATGAGAGTTCTAAGATCAATTTTTTTTAGTTCTGTTATAAATAGTTGTATATTTTTTTCATTAAATATTCTTTTCTCCGCAAACCACACCTCTCGTGTTTTAGGTTTCTGAACATTCATATTAATAATAACACCTTTGTGGTCACTGAATCCAAGTTCTTTAACACTAACATTTGTGTCATTATTTTTGAAATTTGTAAATATTAAATCTATGCATGAGTTTTTGATTTTATTGTTTTTTTTGCAAATGCTTATTCTGGTTGGTTGGTTGACATGTTGATAAAAATTATAACTATGCATTAGGTTTATAAGAACTATAGAACCAGTTTTATCTAAAATATCGACATTAAAGTCACCTCCAATGATGAATCCTTTTTGTTATATTTTTTGGTAAGTAGCTGCAAAAGTTCTTCTAATACCTTGTAAAATATATCAGGCATTCTTTTTCTATCCGGCCAGTACAATGAAACTAGAATTAAATGAAACCTTGGTATTTCCGTAGCACAAATTTCAATTATAAATTCTTTACTTAACCTACTTATTTCTCTTAATTCTATGAAGTCAATATCGTCTTTGGAAAAGATACAAACTTCACCGCCCTCATAGTTTGTTCGACAGAAAGAAGAGGCTAGCCTATACCCTTCGACATTTAGTAGATCTTGCTTAGGTGTAGTAATCCAGGTTTCTGAGAGACATAATATGTTTATTTGGTCATGGTCTCCAGCTTCTTCCAGTAAATGCTTCTTATTGTTTAGACTTTGCATATTTTGATAAAGTATTTATTTATTTATTTATTTATTTATTTAGGACAACAAACAATCACACTCACATAAATCTAAAACAATCTTAGCCTAAAAACTATGTAACTTAAGTGTAATCAACCCCGTTATCCGCGAGTTGGATATAAACAAAAAAACACTGGGGCAATATTATAAAAGGTAAGTTAAGTAGTTACCAAATACGTACATTGCGTGCATTTATACAAATGAATAAAATTTAATTGTTGTGTAAAGGCAAAATAGAATCTATACATAGTGTGTTATAATTAAGTTTATATATACGTTATACATAGTTCTTTTAAAATTCAGTAAATAGGTAATAAAGATTGCGCCACTATGTGCCTAGAATGGAGTTAGACATTAAAGTCTGAATGATAGCTTTCTTAAAGCATGTGAAGGAGATTGCAAAAAATTCGATGTGCGAGAAATTTTCATTAAATAACTTAGGTAATCTATGTAGCGGTGCGCGCTTACCTGCATTTGTTTTGCAAGGAGTCGGCACAAATAGGTGAAGTTTGCGAGTCTCTCTTAAAGCGTAAGAACGATATGGTATACGAATGCTTATCTGGTTTAATATTTTGTTGCAATCGAAATAATTATGGCATATCTTGAATAGAAGTAGTTGATCGAGAAAGATTCTTCTCATTGCTAACGTAGGTAGGTGGTACTTGTTCAGCAGCACTTCGTAGGAGGTCTTCGAACGGTAACAACGATAGTGCATTGAGCGCAAGAATTTGCGCTGGACGGATTCCATTTGATCATTATATTTAAAGTAAAGCGGATTCCACACAGAAGTGGCGTACTCTAACTGGGACCTAACCAAGGATTTAAAAAGTAAGAGGTACGATTGATGTTTCCTAAATGGAATGGAAGTACGCATCACAAGTCCGTACATTTGAAATGCTTTGCTGACTATGTGGTTAATATGAACATCGAAGTGTAATTTAGCGTCCATTAGTACTCCTAAGTCCCTAATCATCGATACTTTCTCCAAAGATGTATTACACAATATATACGAGAAATTAATTTTATTAATTTTCTTTGTAAAGGTGATAGATTTACACTTCTTCAAGCTAAGATGCAATTTATTCGTCCTGCAGTATTCAGTGAAGCGATCGAGGTCGTCCTGCAATCTAGCACAGTCATCGAGAGAAGTGATTTCACGATAGATCTTTAGGTCATCAGCATATAAGAGGAAACGGGTATGTTTGAAACAGCTATCAATATCATTAATAAAAATAATGAAAATCAAGGGTCCAATAATTGACCCTTGAGCTACCCCTGAAGTGACCTTGATGATGTCAGAGGTGTACCCGTTGATAGCTACTCACTGCGTCCTGTTCCTAACGTATGAAGAAAACCATCTCAGTAAATTTCCTCGGATGCCATTGAATGCAAGCTTCTGTAAAAGGAGTGTGTGGTCCACTTTATCGAAAGCTTTGCAAAAATCTGTATAAACCGAATCTACTTGCACTCTATTGTCCAAACATTGAAATAAATAATTTGTGTATAAAATTAGATTACTAGTTGTAGATCGCTTTTTGACAAATCCATGTTGTTCTTGAATAATAATTTTATGTAAGCTAGGATAAATGCTGTTATGAACTAAGTGTTCCAGAGCTTTCGATAAAGTGGAAAGTAGAGATATTGGGCGATAATTGGTAACGTCATTCCTGCTTCCATTTTTGTATATAGGTATAACATTGGCAGTTTTCCACACATTAGGAACAATACCTTCACGTAGACTTCTATTGAATAAAATAAGTAACGGAGCAGCAAGTGTTTGAGCCGTGTGCTTAACAAAGAATGGGGGCAACCCATCAGGACCAGGTCCTTTGGTTACGTCAAGTGAATCAAGTTCATCTATTATCATGTCCTTAGTTAAAATTATGTCAGATAAAGTGAAATCACATCTATCGTTAAAGCGGGTAGACTCAAGGTCAGTGTCCTCTTTACCGCTGCTCTCATATACTGAACCAAAAAACTTTGAAAATAATTCACATATTTTTCCTGGGTTATCGGAAACTACATCACTGTATCTCATGGAGCAGGGAATACCAGATTTATGTATATATAAATACCAGAATAAGTATGTTAAGTTTAACCTCGAAAAAACATATTTGATGAATTTTCGCTTTTTTGAGATCGTTTGTCTTTTCGGTTTTCTGTCTGACTTTGTCTGCTAGATGGATAAAGTGAATTTGTTTCTGTTTTCTTTGTGTACTCCATATTATTGTTCTTCGAAGTGGAGTTTTGTGACAGGTTGGTTGGATTTGAATGTTAAGGCGCCGTCATTATTTCTTCATTATACTCTATTCCATTGATAATGAGCTTATTATCTATTATATTAGCACGGTGACCAGTTTTGCGGGCTTCTATAAGCTTTTCTATTAATTTTTTGCGCATTTGTTGGTATTCCGGGGCTAAATGTTCAGAAATTGCCAGTCCAGTAGGTATTCTTAAAGCACTGGCGATTTTGAAGAATGTCTGGTCAAACTTTTACTCATAAGTTCTATTACAATAGGCCTTCTGTTTCCCCATTTTCCCAATCTTCTTAAGTCTTCTAAATATCCATATAAATTGACATTTAAGATATCCCTGAATATGAAATGTACTCTGTTGTAGAGCTCATGTTCAGTTTCGCGCTTGCTCTCTTCAAGGCCATATAAGACAAACTTTTTATTGATTTCTGTATCAACTCTTGTAGTTGTTGGATGTTTATTTGGTTGCGTCTGTTTTTGCGAAAAATCTTCACTGATCATTTTCTTTTGGAGTTCTAAAATTTATTTTTGTAGCTTGAGATTTTCTTTACTTAGATTTTCAATTGCTTTGTTTGTTTTCATGCATGCGTTATTATATTGGTCTAACTCGTCACGCCATCGCGTCAATTATGCTACCTGCAATTATTAGTCTTTAATTTTCTACGTTATAATATAAATGAGAAAGCTATTAAGTACAATGAATGTGTCTAAGTAGTTGCATCTCAAATATTTTAAAACTAACGCCAATATTAGTTGGCAATACTAATAATCTGTGTGGTGTGTGTGCACTTTCGTTTTGGTCGGTTAATCGGATTTTGGCCTGGGTGTATTTATTTGTTGTTTGTTTGATTTACAAAATTAATGAACATTCTTGATCTTATGAGTACTTACGTAAAAAGCCGATAAAATGAAGTGGAGTGAGAACGACACACTCAAATTTGCGAAGCTCTACATTAAAAATGAATTTTTGTGGAATAACGATCATCCAGATTACAGAATGAAACACAAGAGACTTCATGCCTGCCGAGAAATAATTGCTGAGTTTTACGATAGCACAGGCATAAAAATCAATGAAATGGAAGTGAAAATGAAGATAAAGAACCTCAGGTCAACATATTCTCAAGAGCTGGGCAAAATAAAGAGCCGGTCGTCCGCTGGTGTAGATTATAAGCCAAATCCTAGATGGTTCTATGAATTTCACAAGTGTTTGAGCAAATTAAAGAAAGATGGAGAGAGTGACCATGCATACGATGATGTCAATCAGTCCTACAGCTCCGTAAGTACCTACTGTAATAGTCTTTTTTAAACTTTCGCGATCACAACACATTATTAAAATATGGGATTATCGGGTATTTATCGCGTAATTACCTTTATTTTATTCCCGACGTTTCGACCGGATTGCACCTGGTCGTGGTCGCGGGGAGACCTAAAGGTAATTACGCGATAAATACCCGATAATCCCATATTTTAATAATACCTACTGTAACTCCTAATTACTAACTAATAATGTTAAAGTTACCTTAAGACTTTGGTCCTCTAATTATGTTTATTCTAAACATAAAATTGAATGTTAACTCTTTTACTTTTTAAAGTTTTTAGCTGTAGTTATTTTTATTCCTAGACATATAATATTTTTCTATCCAGCAGGAAGTTTCAATGGACAACTGCCCAGAAATATGGGCAGCACCCTCAAACCATCACATGGACAGCTCTGATCCATTCCCAGCAGAGGACGACTACAAGCTCCTAGATCTAAAACCTGAACCCTCAGACACACATCTAAATCAAGAAGTCAGCTCATTCAAAGTAAAAAAGAAGAAATTAAAACGACGGCATCCTAGTACTGATGATTCAGATAGAACTTTTAGAGGAAGCCTCGATTCTGGCAATGACTCAACAAAAGAAGATGAATTTGACATCTACGGGAAGTATATTGCAACACAGTTGAGAAAAATGAACCTACAAAAAGCTTTGAGAGTGCAACTTGAGATCCAGAGCCTTGTGAGTGAAGCGAGAATATCAGGGATTTCTGATTAATGCTAATGTTAAGTTATATTGTAAGTTAAGTTTTATCTAGAAATTGTTGTTTTTTTTTCCTTGGCAATATTTTTAGCAAAATATATTTATATATCTAAGAGAGTAATTAAGTTATTATTCATCTCACCTTTGAGGGTAACTCGATAAATAATGGAAATTATCTAATGAAGATTCATTAGATAATTTCCATTATTTATCAAGTTATTGAACAGATATTCATTATGAGTTGAAATTTGGAACCATTGCCTTGTGTATAATCTGACTGGTTGGATCAAGTCAGGGTCACCATTGAGAGAATACATACACCAAATCATCTAAATTTAACTTTTTAATATAATATGTTATACAATTCATCAGTGTTTAAGTCTCTCAAAGACATACTGTATTGTGACATAGAAATATGGCCTGGAGTGTCGGCCTCTTGCTATTTCAGAAGTTCAAGGTGCAATAATTGTGATTAAATAGTTCCTGCCTTAGAGGGCATCCTGAACTGGTACCCTGAGTTGGCACACTGTGTCCGAAACAAATTGTATGAACCTGTCCAGACTGCAAACGAACACAGACTGGCGCACCATATTTGTGATGCACCATCACTCAGGATGCACACTCAATACTAACTACAGAACATGCTGCCACAGCAGGCTGTGCCTTGGATGTGACAAGCATAACAATACTAACTACAGCACATGCTGCCACAGCAGGCTGTGCCTTGGATGTGACAAGCATAACAATACTAACTACAGCACATGCTGCCACAGCAGGCTGTGCCTTGGATGTGACAAGCATAACAATACTAACTACAGCACATGCTGCCACAGCAGGCTGTGCCTTGGATGTGACAAGCATAACAATACTAACTACAGCACATGCTGCCACAGCAGGCTGTGCCTTGGATGTGACAAGCATAACAATACTAACTACAGAACATGCTGCCACAGCAGGCTGTGCCTTGGATGTGACAAGCATAACAATACTAACTACAGCACATGCTGCCACAGCAGGCTGTGCCTTGGATGTGACAAGCATAACAATACTAACTACAGCACATGCTGCCACAGCAGGCTGTGCCTTGGATGTGACAAGCATAACAATACTAACTACAGCACATGCTGCCACAGCAGGCTGTGCCTTGGATGTGACAAGCATA
The DNA here is from genome assembly GCA_963082625.1 of Pasiphila rectangulata. Taxonomy (NCBI): domain Eukaryota; kingdom Metazoa; phylum Arthropoda; class Insecta; order Lepidoptera; family Geometridae; genus Pasiphila; species Pasiphila rectangulata. The sequence goes on along the minus strand of OY720251.1, from coordinate 17,381,763 downwards.
ACAATACTAACTACAGCACATGCTGCCACAGCAGGCTGTGCCTTGGATGTGACAAGCATAACAATACTAACTACAGAACATGCTGCCACAGCAGGCTGTGCCTTGGATGTGACAAGCATAACAATACTAACTACAGCACATGCTGCCACAGCAGGCTGTGCCTTGGATGTGACAAGCATAACAATACTAACTACAGCACATGCTGCCACAGCAGGCTGTGCCTTGGATGTGACAAGCATAACAATACTAACTACAGCACATGCTGCCACAGCAGGCTGTGCCTTGGATGTGACAAGCATAACAATACTAACTACAGCACATGCTGCCACAGCAGGCTGTGCCTTGGATGTGACAAGCATAACAATACTAACTACAGCACATGCTGCCACAGCAGGCTGTGCCTTGGATGTGACAAGCATAACAATACTAACTACAGCACATGCTGCCACAGCAGGCTGTGCCTTGGATGTGACAAGCATAACAATACTAACTACAGAACATGCTGCCACAGCAGGCTGTGCCTTGGATGTGACAAGCATAACAATACTAACTACAGAACATGCTGCCACAGCAGGCTGTGCCTTGGATGTGACAAGCATAACAATACTAACTACAGCACATGCTGCCACAGCAGGCTGTGCCTTGGATGTGACAAGCATAACAATACTAACTACAGCACATGCTGCCACAGCAGGCTGTGCCTTGGATGTGACAAGCATAACAATACTAACTACAGAACATGCTGCCACAGCAGGCTGTGCCTTGGATGTGACAAGCATAACAATACTAACTACAGCACATGCTGCCACAGCAGGCTGTGCCTTGGATGTGACAAGCATAACAATACTAACTACAGCACATGCTGCCACAGCAGGCTGTGCCTTGGATGTGACAAGCATAACAATACTAACTACAGAACATGCTGCCACAGCAGGCTGTGCCTTGGATGTGACAAGCATAACAATACTAACTACAGAACATGCTGCCACAGCAGGCTGTGCCTTGGATGTGACAAGCATAACAATACTAACTACAGAACAGGCTGTGCCTTGGATGTGACAAGCATAACAATACTAACTACAGCACATGCTGCCACAGCAGGCTGTGCCTTGGATGTGACAAGCATAACAATACTAACTACAGCACATGCTGCCACAGCAGGCTGTGCCTTGGATGTGACAAGCATAACAATACTAACTACAGCACATGCTGCCACAGCAGGCTGTGCCTTGGATGTGACAAGCATAACAATACTAACTACAGCACATGCTGCCACAGCAGGCTGTGCCTTGGATGTGACAAGCATAACAATACTAACTACAGAACATGCTGCTGCAGCACGCTGTGCCTTGGATGTGACAAGCATAACAATACTAACTACAGCACATGCTGCCACAGCAGGCTGTGCCTTGGATGTGACAAGCATAACAATACTAACTACAGAACATGCTGCTGCAGCACGCTGTGCCTTGGATGTGACAAGCATAAAACTGCCAGTGTCCACTGCAGACCCTGTTTCTACCCTCCCTGTAAATAAATGAAAAACAATATGCAAGTCTGATTTTTATTTCTGTACAGCACTGTTCTCAATAGAAACAAACATTATCGCTTACATTTTGATTGTACCATTTGTTCTTACAATATTTTTTTTATTATCGGTATTTAAACTGTTATAGTGAAAAAATATATGGTCTCTGCTGTTAACAGACTTCATTTAGGTTTAAGAACTAATCACATGGTACCTAAGACTAAATTAAGTACATTTTCAGAACCAAAATGGTCAAGTTTACTGTAGTTGTACTCAGACACTCTACCAGTTTTCTAGTACCAGAATTATGATATACAACGTAAGCTGTATATTTAATTTAAAAGTGATCTTAATCTGAGCTAAGCATTTCTGCTTTTTCCTTTGTTTCTACAGCACAAAGTTTGGTAGAGTCTCAGAGATACTAGAAAAATATCTTAACAAAATTAAATCACAATACAACAGAGAAGGCATAGGCAGTGGCATTGAATAGTAGTAACCCCAGCAAACTAACAATTATTTAACCTATTTCAAGATAAACAAAAATATTAATTGCAACTAAGCAAAATATTGGAAAAAATATGAATTGCAACTAAGCAAAATATTGGGAGGGATTTGAATGCCACTGACTTGCCTTGTTTAAGACTAGAGTATGTTTAGGGTCGCAATCTCAAAAGAAATACAGGATTTAACGTGTCATTACAGGGTGTGCGTTTTTAGCTCATCGCTGGGTAAGTTAAGTCTTTCTTTTATTACTGTTTAAAAAAAACATTATTGACACACAGTACTCATAAATCGACAAGAAATATGACAGATTCTTGTTACGTTTGCATTATCAAAGTTAGTCAGATCTAATAGATTGGGGAAGCAAAAGGCTGTCCGTCATAGTATGACCTACGAGCCCATGTTTGTCCTGGCGGTCATACTGATATGACAAAATATTATGACCACGCGGAAGCAGAGCACTGTTTCCAAACATCGAAAAAGAAATATAAACCCGTTTCAACCCCTATTGAAAGTTGCCTTCATACGAGAACTGTATAATGTATAAACAAGAAACAAAACAAGTTATAAAATAAATTTCAGTCAGTTCCCTTGGCACTTGACTTGATAACGTATAACATGGTTTCATGGCTCAGCAATAAGTTCTTAGTTTATACCCACACAAGTCCAGTGTTAACCTACATTTTAACCAATACTAACTATTCACAATCCTTGGCAATACGGAATAATCTAAATGTAAATGCAATCAGAAACTGTGGAAGCAAACGAAGGGAAGGAATATTATTGTTAAAACATAAACTAAAGCTAGCAATAGTCCAATTGGGTATGTACTACTATATTCGATCGCCGAAGTGTTTTGCTCAGGATATTTGAATTTTGATACATTCTGTAGTAGAAATGTCAAAAGTTATAAGCAAATGTATGTGTTGAATGCCTACTTAAATCGGATATAACTAACACGGAATTTCACACAAGTCACTACTGAACTGATATTACAGTTGAAAAACACATACATACATGCCATTTAATTTTAAGTTAAAGTTTCAACAAGAAAATACCAACGTTAAATTTGGACTAAAAAGTCAATAAGACTACAATACAAGGAAGAAGACTCGATTCAGATCTAAGACGAAATATTTGTACAATTTATCACATAAATTCAAAAGAACACTTACTGCAGCGACTTCTAGACTTAAGAGATAACATTATGCGTCCCATCCACAAAATACATAGATCTACGCTACGCAGAAGAAATTCTTAGGCTCTCAGATACTTGTCCCGAATCTGGGTATTTTTCTATGTATGTATATCAAAAAAAATTAAGTATTCTATCAATTATCCAGTTTCCATAGTAAAAGCTTTGCTTAGTTTGGGACTAGATGGTGTTGTGTGTAGTGTCCAGCGTTATAATTTTTTTGATTCTCACTCGGTACGATTCAGCTACGTACAACTAAGCTGCACTGCCACAAATGGCCAGATCAAAAACGGGACTACAAAAAGCTCAACGAGTCATGCCCTTCTACAACATCTCTTCGGTGGAATGCTGCCAGCGATCCAGGGTCCTCCGATGCTTTAAGGAGTTGATCTGGCTAGTGGTAGCCCCACGGGGGACAATGCACAATACACCCTACGTGGATTTCATTGCAGATCTGGTAGCGCTTACCATAATTATAAGCTGTTATGCATAAGGATACGGCAAAATCAGACACGTCGAGATTCGACGTGTCTGATTTTGAAAGATTTTGCCGTGACGGTATTAAAGATGACTCATGCTAGACCGTATCGTGTCCGAGCGGAGTGTCTGTCGGCCGTAGCACGGTCAACTAATATTACATAATATTTTGTATGGACCCTCACGCTACACCGAGTGACGACCGAGCAACGGACTGCGCTCGGAAAAAAATATCTGACAAGTATAGCTACATCACGTCACAACGGTAATTAGCCGTCATAATAATTTGAGGCCCGGGCCCGGCTCGGTGACCGCGCTGCGGCCGACACGGCTCGGACACGACACGGTCTAGCATGAGTCATGTTTAACACCGTCACGGCAAAATCTTTCAAAATCAGACACGTCGAATCTCGACGTGTCTGATTTTGCCGTCTGATCAGAAGAGCCCTTTGGGTAGCGTAAGCCTTATTCTGGGATCCAACATCGAAATAGACAATGTCAGTCAACATATAACATACAATAATGTATATCTTTTATAAATGACACAAATAAACTTTTTCTTATCTTATAAATCTCCGTGTCATGTCAATATTCTTAGGTACAAGTAGTTGGCAGATACTATATTGTTTCACTTCGACAACGTAGTACTATAAAGGCTTTAGCGCCCATCGCGACGGCTAATATACTCGTAGGTGCGTTACATGGAAAAACCCATTTCACGTCAAAAGTAGACTAGTCACAAGTAACTGAGAGGGCATCTTAAAAACTAGTTTCATCCTCTGTTATCGCTATGTTGCGATTGGTGGCGAAATTCGGATACTCATAATATTATGACATTCATAATCCAAGTACACTTCTAAGAACAGTCAGGTAATTTTGATGTTCGGTACAATGGTTACCACAAAACAGCTATGACCTCTACCCAGAATTCTTATTCCGAACTGAAGACGTTACTCTATCTCTTTCGCTCGTAAATGAGCTGAGCTAACGCATAACTGCGTAATGTATATGTTACCCTGTCGCACACACAGGGTAACATATACATTACGCAGTTAGGTCTCAGTCTGATGTAGACGGGCGGCGTAAGCCATAGCTATTTTATGTTATGCATGATAATCGGGTACATAACAACAGCAAAAATCCAAAATATTTAAATTTATGAAAAAATAAACGCTCTGTACACTGTTACAAAACTAAAACATTTAAATTTCTCGGCTAGTTCCGGCGTTACCACCGATGTTTGCATGGACATTTCACAACAACCAAAAAATTGCTAAAAATACTGAATTGGGAATCTCTAATTTTCAGTCAATTTAATTCCGAACCAACATTAAATGCAGAAAACATCGTTTCACACTATGATGCTTATCTTCAAAGATCCGTAAACTTAAAAATACTTTTTTTTAATTTTAAATAAACAATAAATTAACAACTGAAGGTCGGCGTATAGAAAACAAAAAAAATAATAAACAAATTGAGATCAAAAATAAACGCCCATACAAAGACCAGTGCAAGGACAATCCACATTACTCAAAAACGCAGTACTTAGACCACAGACTATCTATTACTACGGACACAACCCATGTACGCTTTCAATACTTTTGTTTAACACAATTTCACACTTGCGTTTAAAAGACATATGTATTTCAAAAGCCAAACGAACGTTAGTAGAAATCGAGGGAACATGTCACACGAGAGATTCCTAAATACGTCCTCTGGAGTGGTTTTGTTCTGACGACGCCAGTAATAGACAATCTAAGGACTACACATAGTACAAACATTTTATCGGTAATAAATAAGGATACTTCAAAAGCTCTGTACACGGCCCTGATGGAATACTTGTTTTAGAGTTCCCTTTATGACGCAGTCTTTATCATGTAATGTATTTTTATTACAAATTTCATCACTTTTTGAATAATATTATTCTCTGTAATCGATTTCTATTAAATCATCGAGATTGCATAAAGTCAAGTTGTTTGTGATGTTGTAAAGTTATAAATAATTTGACTGAATTATGGTTTCGAAGAACACAAATTGTTCGAAACCCGCGATTTCGGGACACCGCAGAGCTATATTGTAATAAGAATATTTTATAGCTGGAACGAGTATCCATCAGGGCCGATACTCTGTGCCTAGTTCCCTAAAGTTAGCCGAATTTGTACTTAACTGATGTTAATGTATAACTTTAGCACAATAGGTACAGTAACGTTACGCTGACAAGAAGAAAACTAAATTAGAAAAATAGAAAAGGTCTAAGTTATATTTAAAACAGTTTGAGTATTTTGTGCGTAATGTGTCTATAGCCAGTAGCATTGTCTAAATGAATTTTTAATATGGCCGAGACAAGGATACAGAAATAATGGTCGTCCGACTACAAGGCAGATGACATACTTAGGTAAAGTAGTGGGATTTTTGGATCGGACTAGCACAAGACCATGGCTAATGGCGCAAACTAAGGGGTGCCATATCCAGTAATAAGTCAGGCTGTAATTTTTTTTTAATAACAAATATAAAGGAAGTAAAGGTTTCGATTTTGATAAAAAAACACCAAAGTTTTCTTCTAGCAAGCGTAACCTTACCGCGTTTTCAATAAGACGGAGCGGGGCGTAACCGTCCAATCACAAAGCTTGTTTACTCTCGCCTCGTGCCCGTCAAGCGTTGTGGTTGGCCGGGACGTGCGCGCGGCATTCACGCGTCAGAGCACAGCTGTTTGGGCTTGTAGGCGGTCGCGTTGGGGTCGAGCGGGCTGGACACGCGGCCGGGCGGCGCGCGCTCCGGCGCCACGGCCAGCATCTGCGCCTTCAGCTCCTCCAGCTCCTTCTCTTGGCGGGACATTACACCTGGAAGGACACTTCTTATTGAGGAGATGGCGAAATGGGACGCTAGCGCGCGTCCAGATCTGACGAAAGCGCCGCCCCTAGCGCCCGCGCGTACGCTGCGCGCATGCAGCGCATCACGTCGCACAAAAAACAATGTATAGAGGAGGACTTAACTGATTAGTCTCGAACGCTAGAGAAGAGAAGAGCTAGATAAATCCCGAATAACCTAATCTACTTTTAATGAAAAATGTTTTATATAATACCAGGTCTTCGATATCTCCGTGATTAGCACGGAACCCACGCCAGTGGCCGCGATCCGTGTCCTGCCGAACCAGCGTGGTGGATCAAGAGTACACTGCGACTGTTAGAACAGTCATGTTGACTAGCTGTTATATGGGACACAGTACGTACTCTCATGTATCCTCATCTTCCTGTTGGCGTCTCCCAGCGCTCCGAGAAGGTCCAGCTTGAGGCGCGTCTCGGCCGACAGCGCGCGCGCCAGGTGCGCGGCGCGCGCCTCCAACGCGCTTATTTCATTGTTGTTGACGAAACTGACGCTCGCCGAGTGCGCCTTATCCGCCTCGAGCTGCGCCACCTGGGACCAACAGTTATCATTTGTCATATCTCACAAGCCGGCGTGCTTTAGCCGTGGGGTGCCGGCAGTGGGAGTAGAATGTTACCCCTTCTCTCATGCCCGTGGGTGCAGTAAGAGCCTGCTAAAGGGTACTTCCGGAAGATGGGCAGCAGCGTCTCCGTGTATCAACATCCCGTGCTGCGCTCGCCAACCCGCCTGCCAAGCGTGGTGAGCATGGCAACTACCCCTCATGTGGATCTATGAGGGAGGCCTGTGTTCAGTTGTGGACGCATTACGGCTGAAATGATGATGATAATCTTACAAATAAAAAAAGTGCCTGTTCCTAATGTTGAAATAACAGCTAATCTAACATCCAGAATACCCTGAACAAATATCTGCAATTCGTTCAAACATTTATCCCGAGGCGGGAATCGCCCGCTGCTCCACAGAAGTCGTCGAAATAAAGAGAATGAATGGTTAATGACGCAAAGAGAAATAATGTAAGCTTTTTGAAAAAGGTTACCTGCTCATTAGTCTGGCTGAGATCGCGCTGCGTTTGGTTCAGCCTATCTCTAGTTCGCTGGAGGTCTTTCCTCAGCGCCGCCAGCTCCGCCTCCGCCGCGCTTCGCCGCGCCCTGCATTGCTCACTGTCGCATTCGCCCCTAACAAAAAATTTTGAACATGTTAAAGATAGTATTTTTTGATTCTCTACACAAATGGTTCATAGTAAAGAACAAAGATTTCAATCGTAGATACGCCCTAAGGCCGTATACAGAAAGAAAGCTGGAAACTTATAAGCGCTTACCGGCGCTTGACAGCGCTGGTAACCCGCGCAGGAAAATATATGAACGCGCGCCGATAAGCACTGAACGGTGCCGACAAGTTCCGACAAGCTTCAACACGCGCTGGTCAGCGCTGGGCGCATTTTTAAGTACACATTTTCTAACAAAACCAAATCATCGTCCGATGAGTCCGACATTTCGCTGGGTCTGCTTCAACCTGCTTCCTTTGTGTAGAACGGACCAGCGCTGTCAAGCGCCGCTAAGCGCTTATAAGTTTCCAGTTTTCTTTCTGTATACGGCCTTACCGTAATGTGACCGCACCGATTTAGTTCCACGCGAAAAGATTGAGCTCACTCGTTCGGAATCAGTGTACCTTTAAACACAGTGCTAGCCGGACGTTGTGCGTGTTATTTTTTTCACGAAAGTTCGTGTAATATGATTTGAAATGAAATGAAAATGCGTTTATTGGTACACCACACCTTAAACATAATTAATAATTTAACTTATGAAGGTTACAGTTTTTCATAAAAGTGTGGTGTGCCAAAAGGTTCTGCCTCAGCAATAGTTGCACCTAAGATAAAAAATGAAACGCTGGTATTCTGACAGAACCTTTTGACCTTACCGCAACAGAACACATAAAAATAATACGAATAAACAATGAATGGTAACAATAACAGTATGGTTTATTGGCAAAATCAGTGTGCGTGTTTCGGCATTATTGTTAAAAAACATTATAAAGACAATGCCACAGTTTTTGTTATCAAGGCGCATCTAACGATCTAACTAAATCTTTGGAGTTTACCAGGATACTTGTTGGTCGGCTTAGTGGTATCCTTTACTATGAACGAGTCTGTAGGTACGTCCGTACGACAAGTGGTTGAAATCACGTTAGATAAATATCATTAAAGCCGTCGAAATGGTCATTTTAACCAAGCAATTCAGTTCAATACAATAAACTTAAATTTCTGATTTCTTGGCTTTTTATTAGAGAAATTACACTTTATATTTTTTTAAGTGTAAGTCTTCTCTGTATAAATTATTGCCCAAAATCGTCAATGTCTTCACACAGTTTGTGTTATTATGGCATCTATAATGTATCATCAGAACTAAAATAACTAAACATAATAATTTTTTACCCCCCAAACACTTAAAGATGGGTGTTTGACCACTTGTGTATGTGTGTGAGTGAGTCTGTCTGTGGCACATAACTTTGAACAGTTTAAGGGACTTTATCGCGTAATTACATACCTTTATTATTTCCTGACGTCCCGAATGCCTTGCAGCCCTCGAGGTCACGTGTAGATTGACATTAAAAAGTTATGTCTATTGATCGCGAAAGTTTACAAAGAACTAACATCTGTCTATTTTAAACTTTCGCGATCACAACACATTATTAACATATGTACATAAAACCGGGTATTTATCGCGTAAATTACCTTTATTATTTCCCCTACGTTTCGCTCGGATTGCTTGGTGCATGGTCCCGGGAAGCGACTGGTTTCCATTGTACAAACTTTGCTTAGTTCAAGACTAGATGGCGCTGTGTGAAATGTCCAGCATTATTTACTTATAAAGATGCTAGACTTATAATTATGACTTGACATTTTTTTATTTATTCATTATCGTTGTGTATTTGTTGTAATTACTAATCTTTTAATGAAATTTTATTTCCGTATTTGTTACCAATTTTTGACATCATGTATCATTTATTGTTACATTACGATTTCGTTTAGTTTGCCATGTAATTTTTGTCTCTTTTGTGTACAGGACAACTTTGAAGTTAAATGATAAACGGTTTATTTAGATTAAACCACTGTATTTGATAATTAAAAAGATGATAATGAGCACGCGCCTATACTTGATGGGGTGAAGACGTGACCTGAATTATTACCTGAATTGATGATTTGACAATATTGATGAATACCTAAATGCGCGGTTGCGCTGCACCGTACAATTGTATATTTATATGAGTTTAGTGTCTGTTAGCCCATTCAGCATTATGAATTAATAAATAAATAACCAAACAACGAATTAAATAATAATAATAATGAACGTACTGTGAGGTCCTGCGCGCCTTCTGGAGCAGCTGGTCCGTCGCGAGCCGCAGCCGCCTCTCCTCGCCCAGCCTGCGCTCCAGCGCCGCGCGCTCGCCGCACCGCCATGCTGACAACCTCGAATAATAATAATAATGAACGTACTGTGAGGTCCTGCGCGCCTTCTGGAGCAGCTGGTCCGTCGCGAGCCGCAGCCGCCTCTCCTCGCCCAGCCTGCGCTCCAGCGCCGCGCGCTCGCCGCACCGCCATGCTGACAACCTCGAATAATAATAATAATGAACGTACTGTGAGGTCCTGCGCGCCTTCTGGAGCAGCTGGTCCGTCGCGAGCCGCAGCCGCCTCTCCTCGCCCAGCCTGCGCTCCAGCGCCGCGCGCTCGCCGCACCGCCATGCTGACAACCTCGAATAAACATACACTTATAAATATTGCGCAGACACCATGGCAGCATTCAATATCAACCGCACAGACTGGGCATCAGTGGCTGAGAAAAGACCAGAATGAAGAAAACTATACATGAAGGTCTAGAGGTATATCATCATTTCAGTAAAGATTTAAATATTTGCATTTCAGCAGTAAAACGTTTACTATTAAACACAGACCATACTCACCACGCTTGGCAGAAGGTTGGCGAGCGCAGTTCGGGATGTTGATACATGGTAAGACGCTATTGCACATCTTCCGGAGGTATCCTTTAGCAGGCTCTTACTGCATCCACGGGCATGAGAGGGGAATAACATTCTAACATATCGAAGTCCAAATTTTAATCTGATTTTTTTAAACTAACGTCTTTGGGTGATTCTAAACCTTTTTTATGGATTTTTTTTATACAGGGTGTAATATAACAGAAGGGGGTGTTTCAGACCATCCCAAGGAACAACTTTTGTACTACGACTTTTCAGGATTCAGTGATTTTCATTCAAGAAAATGCTACGAAAGTTTAAACTTCAACTGCTGGGCCCGGCACTCGGCCTCGCTGCGAGCCACAACTGTACATACTTGTGTTGCAGCTGAGAGATGAGGTCGGCGCGCCGCTGCTGGTCGGCGGAGAGGCAGGCGGCGAGCTGGGCCCGGCACTCGGCCTCGCTGCGAGCGACAACTATACATACTTGTGTTGCAGCTGAGAGGTGAGGTCGGCGCGCCGCTGCTGGTCGGCGGAGAGGCAGGCGGCGAGCTGGGCCCGGCACTCGGCCTCGCTGCGAGCGACAACTATACATACTTGTGTTGCAGCTGAGAGATGAGGTCGGCGCGCCGCTGCTGGTCGGCGGAGAGGCAGGCGGCGAGCTGGGCCCGGCACTCGGCCTCGCTGCGAGCGACAACTATACATACTTGTGTTGCAGCTGAGAGGTGAGGTCGGCGCGCCGCTGCTGGTCGGCGGAGAGGCAGGCGGCGAGCTGGGCCCGGCACTCGGCCTCGCTGCGAGCGACAACTATACATACTTGTGTTGCAGCTGAGAGGTGAGGTCGGCGCGCCGCTGCTGGTCGGCGGAGAGGCAGGCGGCGAGCTGGGCCCGGCACTCGGCCTCGCTGCGAGCGACAACTATACATACTTGTGTTGCAGCTGAGAGGTGAGGTCGGCGCGCCGCTGCTGGTCGGCGGAGAGGCAGGCGGCGAGCTGGGCCCGGCACTCGGCCTCGCTGCGAGCGACAACTATACATACTTGTGTTGCAGCTGAGAGGTGAGGTCGGCGCGCCGCTGCTGGTCGGCGGAGAGGCAGGCGGCGAGCTGGGCCCGGCACTCGGCCTCGCCGCGAGTGACAACTATACATACTTGTGTTGCAGCTGAGAGGTGAGGTCGGCGCGCCGCTGCTGGTCGGCGGAGAGGCAGGCGGCGAGCTGGGCCCGGCACTCGGCCTCGCTGCGAGCGACAACTATACATACTTGTGTTGCAGCTGAGAGGTGAGGTCGGCGCGCCGCTGCTGGTCGGCGGAGAGGCAGGCGGCGAGCTGGGCCCGGCACTCGGCCTCGCTGCGAGCGACAACTATACATACTTGTGTTGCAGCTGAGAGATGAGGTCGGCGCGCCGCTGCTGGTCGGCGGAGAGGCAGGCGGCGAGCTGGGCCCGGCACTCGGCCTCGCTGCGAGCGACAACTATACATACTTGTGTTGCAGCTGAGAGGTGAGGTCGGCGCGCCGCTGCTGGTCGGCGGAGAGGCAGGCGGCGAGCTGGGCCCGGCACTCGGCCTCGCTGCGAGCGACAACTATACATACTTGTGTTGCAGCTGAGAGGTGAGGTCGGCGCGCCGCTGCTGGTCGGCGGAGAGGCAGGCGGCGAGCTGGGCCCGGCACTCGGCCTCGCTGCGAGCGACAACTATACATACTTGTGTTGCAGCTGAGAGGTGAGGTCGGCGCGCCGCTGCTGGTCGGCGGAGAGGCAGGCGGCGAGCTGGGCCCGGCACTCGGCCTCGCTGCGAGCGACAACTATACATACTTGTGTTGCAGCTGAGAGGTGAGGTCGGCGCGCCGCTGCTGGTCGGCGGAGAGGCAGGCGGCGAGCTGGGCCCGGCACTCGGCCTCGCCGCGAGTGACAACTATACATACTTGTGTTGCAGCTGAGAGGTGAGGTCGGCGCGCCGCTGCTGGTCGGCGGAGAGGCAGGCGGCGAGCTGGGCCCGGCACTCGGCCTCGCCGCGCTGGGCGGCCGCGAGGGCGGCTCTCACCCGGGCTAACTCCTCTGCGCATTCTTGTGCCGATAACTGTAACGAAGTATAGATGATTTATACAGCGTCGGCAACTGGTAATCATGCTGTACGGGACGCTGCAGTGCCTGGGGCGTTGTTAGATGGATTAGGCTTGCCCAGCACCTATACCATCCTCTCAGCTTAGTCAGCTATTAGTCAGAGGAAACAGGTCAATACGTCTGATGCTAACTAAGCAGCGAAGTTATAGTTCATTTATTATTAGCGGACCCGGCAGAAGTCGTCCTGCCCGCTGAGGGGCCGTCTGCACGAGCGAGAGAATCGCGACGAGTCCGCGCTATAGAATCGCCGCGATTCCCTCGCTCGTGGAGACGGTCCCTGATTTGGTGACATACCGATAGCAGCCCTGCGTCCGGCTTCAATGTATCGGTCTAGCAGTCCTCTACTGCTAGACCTAGGGTTAGGCGACCGGCGTGCGCCCCACGCCGCCGTCATTTTACTGTCGCGCGAGTGTTTTAATTTCGCTATAACTCGTAAGCTATTATAACATATACATAACAGATTCTTAACTACATGGTTTAAAGGGCAAAATGTTATTTATCTCAAGATGTTAAAAAAATATATTTACATACATATTAACAACATACAAAATTCGCCCATAAACTTCAACTGCGATGTAAACTTGTTGATTTCGTAAGAATAAAATTTCTGAAGACTTAACTAGGTACCTATATTATGTTACGGAATTAACACAGGTTTTCGAGTAAATAAAACTCACCGTCTCACGTTCACGTTCCCTCTCCCTTTCTTTCTCGCGCTCTTTCAGTTCTCTTTCTCTCTCTTTTTCACGTTTCTTCTCCTCTTCCCGCTCCCTCCTCCTTTCCTCTTCTTTCTCCTTTCTCTTCTCTTCTTCCCATTTTCTCTCCTCTTCCTTTTCTCTTTTCCTTTCTTCTTCGCGTCTCTTTTCCTCCGCTTTATGTATATTATTGCATTCTTTTACTTTAAAACACTCATTTGTACTTTCTACTTCCTTATCTACTTGTTCTTTTGCTGGAACGAAAATAAACAATTGTCAAAATGAACCCATTACCAGATTTAGTGTGTAAGTTCAACAAATTTTAGTTCCTTTATGGTGAAGGTACCAACAGACAAATGTTCGTTTTTTAACTTTAATTAGTGTGGAATTCTGGCCTTAATGCGGACACCATGAATCGTCACTATGAGAACCCTGTCTCATAGTCTAGAGATCATGGCCTTACTTTGCATATAATATAAACACACTTTTAAACACGGCGACTTGATACGTCGCCATACGTATGAAGTCGCCGTCGTTAAAAGTGTGTTTGTTAGTCAGAGGAAAGAACAGGTCTGAAGCTGGCTAAGCCGCGAAATTTGACCACACATTTTTCAAGGATGAAAAGGTAAATAAATTTACATACATAATATCAATGTATGTAAATTTTTAAACTATGTATCTATGGGCCGTAGAATAAGTCATTTAAAGATCTTTGTGTTATACTATTTGAAATAATTTTAAAATAAGATAATCACGCGATGTTTTTCAGATTAAAATTTGTGTCTACAGATCGCGAAGGTTTACAAAGTACTTATTACACTCACTTTTTTCCGTACTCTTATCAACTATTTCCTTATCTATATCTCTGTTCTTTTTCCGCCTTCTTTCTTCTTTGAGTGCATTATTTTCTTTCTTATCGTATTTTGTAGACTTTGCACCACCTAGAAACACGTTTTCACATTAGGTTGTTACAGTGTTGAATGAGTAAAGTTATTGCGGTTCTTTTTACAAAATATTAGTCTTACGTCTCCATAATGATAGTTGTAAGATAGTAACACATCGGTGTATACTGTACCTATTTTAATAAATTGAAATTTCTTAGAGAACATGTTGTAATGTTCTTTTATGCTGGGCATTTTGCACAGCACTATCTAGCCCCAAAATAAGCAGAGCTTGAATTTTTCTGGGTACCAGATGGTTCATTCAACCATATTTAAATACATTTTATTTTGTCAATCATCATGTCCACTGCTGGACACAGGACTCTCTCATGGACCTCCCAAAATCATGATTGCTGCAATAGCCGCCACGCTTGGCAGTACGGGATGTTGATACACGGAAAGACGTTGCTGCCCATCCTCTGGAGGTATCACTTATCTTACTGCATCCACGGGCAAGAGAAGGGAGGCAACATTCTACTGCCGGCACCCCACGACATTTTCCCGTTGAACGAGCAAAATTTGTGCAAAGCAGCAAACCTCACCTTTACAATGGTTATTCCTATCATCCTCACAACCAGGCCCCTTCGCGTATCCATTAGTATGTACACCGTTGCTTTTCTGACTGTGCGTACTCTTCTGACTTTGCGTACTTTGCGTGGACGAGTCGCGAGCTCGGCTCCTTTTGTCTACGTACGATTCTAAATGTTCTAACTGAAAAATGTAAATGAAATGTTATTTTTTTTTAGAGATATATGCATAAAGAATATCCGTGAACAGCATAAACAATATGGGACCTAATATCGAGCCCTGTGGCACACCGATTCCAAAATCACTTTTCATACGAGATATCCTAAACATTGAATTGCAAAAAGTTATACACCATAAAGTCATCATAATACCATCATCAGCCGTAGGATGTCCACTGTTGGACATAGGCCTACCTCATAGATTTCCAAGTGAGAACCTTATCCTAGGTTTTCGTAAACTCTCGCAAATCACATTAAATACCAGAAACACGAGAATTCTCGAAATACCTTTGTTTATTGCCGACGTTTCGACTATTCCGTCGCACGACCGACTCAATATAAAGTTATACGCAATGCCTTACCTTAGCTTGCAACGTTAGTTGCTCCTTATCCTTAACGCAATGTCCGTGTGTGTCGGACTTGGGCGGTCGTTTCTGTTTGACGCCGCCGTTCCTAACCGTCTCCGCGCCGACGTCCAGCTCGCCTATCAGGTCGGACGCGTACGTCGACGACGTTAGGCCACCCTGTGCGGAAGAAAGATGATTTAAGGCTCGAGCAGACCGGATGCGTATGCGTAGACGTAAGCGTAGACGTGCACGTACCACTGAGTTGTAATGTATGGAACTGTATGAGACAGGACACACCGCTTGCGTAACGTAGACGTGCACGTCATATGTCAGTTCCATACATTACAACTACTGAGTTACGTGCACGTCTACGCTTACGCATCCGGTCTGCTCGAGCCTTTAATCATATACTATATCTCAAAGTTGCCGTTCTAAACAGAAAACCATTGAGACGTGCGTGCTGCATTGTCGTCAAATACACTAAGTAACATTTGACAAAGAGCTTCTTCGTATTTAACCATTCATTCAATCAGATAGGAGGATAATTTTAAATTTAAGACAAAATAACTACAAATGATGCATAACATAAATGATACATCATACTTTTAGACTTTGATGGTAGGAAGCATAACTCGTCCAATGTTTTATTCTAGCTCTATCAGCGGTTAACATTATGTCTTGACGTGTGTAATCTATAGGTTGACAATTTATCAATGTTATAATAGCCATAATTCGTTTGAGTTTACCACCTAAGGATTTATGGACCAGAATCGTGGCCATAAATTATCAGATTAAAGTTTAACCCTCTTACTCATAAAGCATTTTTTTTAATCAACAGTTCATCAGCAGTTTTTTTTTAATATATTCATAAAAACGGTCAAACATCCGTCAATTCGCCCGCTCCGCTGCGGTATTTGGGTCACCTGAGGCGTCTAACGTCAGCGTACGGCGCGGCGGTCAATTAAACGCGTCAGCATCAAGTTTTATGTCAACGTCGGGATCGCCGGCGGAAACACCGCGAGTCGGCGCGCACCCGCCCCGCCCCGCGCCCCCCGTCAAGCCATCACGTGTCACCTCAACCTCAACACGTGACTTTGCAACCGTCGCCGCAACTCGAGAGAAGCCTGGGTGACAACCTGCAAAGGTTATCAAGCAGAAGCGCCGCGAGCCTAAGCGCAGCGCTCTGCCTCCGCATCCTGGGAAGGGCCGATGCGACCAGGATGGCTTTATTCTCGTAGAAAGGAAGATGACCACCTAACTATTTGTACCTGATTCACAAACAATAAATGAATTTTGAATTAA
This sequence comes from Pasiphila rectangulata, assembly GCA_963082625.1. NCBI lineage: Eukaryota > Metazoa > Arthropoda > Insecta > Lepidoptera > Geometridae > Pasiphila > Pasiphila rectangulata. The sequence goes on along the minus strand of OY720251.1, from coordinate 17,365,067 downwards.
TGAGAAGAAACACTTGTCGCAATCAGTGCGGCACTGCCGCTCCGACTCGACAGGAACTGCCCTGCCTACGTGCTGAGTTACCGACCACACCACACAACTACGTTTCGCGCATCCACTACGCCGTGTCAGCCGAGGGCGTGGCCGAGTAGGTATTTGAAGAAAAAGGCTGGCTTTAGAGAAGTAAAGTTGAAATCTCACCGTTAGGTGAATTTCATGGTGAGAGCACCTACCCAACTTCTCGCTACATTCATGGGCACTGGTTTTGGCGCCGAAAGGTGTAGTGTTTCGAAAGTTCATTGGACGCCTGACACTAGACACCCCCACAGATCATCACATCGGCGACGTGTCTAATCTGATTTTTATTTAGGTGTTATATTATTCTATATTATATATGTATTTTATGTATTAGTATAATGTATATGTATGTATCTACGATCTTGTGATGTTAAAATACATCACAAATATCATACATCAAGAATATATGTGCACGTAGTTTGATAGACCTTACCTTGTCGTAACACAGTTTTTAACTAGCACGGAAGGTAAGATCTTGATCATCATCATCATTTCAGCCATAAAACGTCCACTGATGAACACAGGCCTCCCTCATGGATCTCCATGAGGGGTAGTTGGCATACTCACCACGCTTGGCAGGCGGGTTGGTGAGCGCAGTATGGGATGTTGATATACGGATAGACGCTGCTGCCCATCTTCCGGAGGTATCCCTTAGCAGGCTCTTACTGCATCCATGGGCATGAGAGGAGGGGTATCATTCTACTGCCGGCACCCCACGGCGAAGATCTTGATAGTTGCGGTAAATACGTAACATGTTGTAAAGGTTTTATATTAAATGATTTGATTTTGATTTGATTTCAATTAAGTGCTGATTAGTTTGATCACCGTTTATAAGTAAGGGGGTCAGTCTTTTAGGAGGAGATGTTACCTCCGGTAAGGCCTCCCGCATCAGCTTGAAATAGAACTCGTTCTGCGCGCGTACCTGCCGCTGGTTGCGCAGACGCAGCTTCTCGTCAAGCATCTTCTTCGCGTTTACACCTGCAAGAGAAATGAGTTTGCCTACAGATATTTCGCAACGTGGTGCTTTTTTTTATTACGAAATATACAAAAGAATGAATTAGGGATTACTCACGTAGTATTATAACGTCGAAGCTTATTCCGACGTGCAGCGGCATCCCTACGCGCGGAAGTGGCATTCAACTCTATGAAGATGATTTTCTTGAAAAATCTAAACTTGTCGGAATAAGCTTCGACGTTATAACACTACGTGAGTAATCCCCATATTTTACAAAATGAATAGTTCACCACACGTTAAGTTTGAAAGTGAAAGAGTCATCATCATCATTTCAGCCGTAAAACGTCCACTACTGAACGAAGGCCTCCCTCATAAATCTCCATGAGGGGTAGCTGCCATACTCACCATGGTTGGCGGGTCGGCGAGCGCAGTACGGGATGTTGATGCACGGAAAGACGCTACTGCTTATCTTCCGGAGGTATCCCTTAGCAGGCGCTTACTGCATACACGGGCATGAAAGGAGGGGTAACATTCTGCCGGCACACGGCATACTTGCTACCAATCAGCTGGGTTGTACCCCTAACTACCCAGTCATCATCATCATCATCATCATCATCAGCCCGTGTCAGTCCACTGCTGGTCATAGGCCTCTCCCATGTCACGCCACTGAGCTCAATCTTTAGCTTTTCTTCTCCAATCCCAGAACTAACTAACTACCCAGTCAGTAGTTACCTATTGACACGATGGGGAAGCCCAGCGCCCCCGCGGCCCAGGGCTTCGCCCCCCACTGGTCGGGCTCGTCGGGCAGCGCGGCGCGCATCAGCATGGTGAGGAAGCCGGTGCGCAGCGCCTCCACGTAGACGACCACCAGCCACAGGCACACGGTGGATGCGCACACGCCTTTGCTTTCGACTGTGGACAAATAAAGTTATTTATTTTCCTTTCTTATACAGGATTTTATTACTAAATCATAAATCATTTATTTCGTAAGAATATTACACGTTACAATTTACACACATTTCTACACTAATATAACAAATAACATTTGCGAGTATATAATTATGTCAATAAATTAATTATATTAAAATATATAAAATAATTTTAATTTATACCGGTAGTTAATTGAAATAAAATTAAAAAAAAAACATTTAAAAAAGCAATAATAATTAGTAAAACATTAATTTATAGAAGTTCTACTGGTTTTGTCAAGGAACTCTTCATAACTGTAAAAGGTGCTACTCATGAGCCAGTGTTTTAGTTTTAGTTTAAAGTTACTTAAGGTGATCGCTTCAGTCACACTATTAGGGAGCCTATTGTATACCGTCGGCCCCAATATGCGTGTCAACTTATCCGACTTGGTTAGTTTACGAGGTATGGCGGCAAGCCTATCAGCTTGCCGAGTGTTGTACGGATGCCTATCGCTATTCCTATCAAACAATTCTAGGTTGGTCCGTACATACTAGCAGCCTGAAATATAACTACAGACGGTAGCGTCAATATTCCCAATTCTTTAAAGTAGGGTCTTGCAGAGGTATCTTGCGGTAGACCGACTATCGCTCGCACAGTTACTATATTGGATTATCGGGTATTTATCGCGTGGTTACCTTTATTTTATCGATCAAGACTGTCTCCCCGCTTCCACGACCAGGTGCAATCCGGTCGAAACGTCGGGAATAAAATAAAGGTAACTACGCGATAAATACCCGATAATCCAATATAGTAATAATGTGTTGTGATCGCGAAACTTTAAAAAAGACTATACAGGATTTATTATAACACGTGTACTAAGCCGAAAGGGGGTGATTCTGGCCACCTCAATGGACAACTTTAATTCTACGACTTTTCTATGGGATAATGGAGAAGTTACGGACCTTCACTTGTCGCATACATATCGAAAACTTTTCATGAAGTGTATGTATTTACAAAAAAATACATAGCACTGCATACTTTGGGGCTACTCGTGTAATATCCAGCATTATTTATTTATAACGCAAAGTGGTTTTAACAATAACATAATGACGTTATTACTCGAATTAGAAGTTCATGTAATTAAGGTTTATTTTACCTCAACAAGATGCAAATCGGGCATGGAGGTAAATCAACAGAGTATAATACGCTGTAAATAATAGCTATTTTGCACGGAAGCCAAGCAACTTTAGTTATTTCAGGAACATTGAGTAATAGTTGAAATCGTTTATTCCCAGAAGTATAGTACAGTCAGCATCAAATGTAACTCACCCTCCAAACTGACTAAAAATATCTCTATAGTTTGCTATTTTTATAGTGTTTAACCACACTTAGGTAGAACATTTTCAAAGAAATGAATAGCCTTATCAAAAATATTACTATAATATAATATCCTTAAGCCGGAAGCGTCAAGTATCAATTTGACGGACGTGGGATCGAATCCCACCGAAACCGTAAAATTTTTGATAAGGTTATTCATTTCTTTAAAAATATCTCAATTACCTACAATAGTTCATTTTTTTCCCTTTCGGACCAAAATGATAAAAAGGAACCCTTATAGTGTGATTTGTCTGTCTGTTTTTATCTACGCTACCTGAGTTACCATATTGATCTATGCCCCCAAAGAGCTCAAAATAACTCATCATCAAATCTTTCGTATTCATCTCAGCTGTCAGGATCTACAAAATTATGTCAGTAAGTGAATCGCTCAACAGAATCTAAGCATTCATGTGATCTATAGAAGGTGCCCTACGTATGTATTTGACAAATATCAATCCTCGCGGGGTTAAAAACGGGATACGTTTTCGATTTCCAATTTTCTCTATTACAGTTGATTTTGAGTTAATGTTTTTTTAATTTAAAACCAAATACATAGACTATTTCTAATTTATGCCATTTTGTTGTCGTTATCGTTGGTAAACTATATACCAAAATACGAAGGAAAAAAGTTGATTTGACGATACATACTATTGACCAATTTTACTGTCTAGATACCACTGACCAATTAGACTGCTTATACTTAAACTACGAGTAACTAACTTACGAGTTGTTTTTTAGATCTTTTGAACACCTTGGGTTCTTAGATCATTATGGATAGTCTGAGAGCGTGTATTTTAATTTATATAAGTGAGATCATTTTGGCAGCCCTGGACACTAAGACACAATTGATGCTAACTGTACTAAGGCTAGTTAGCTTCACATAATTCACTGATTGATCAACGTGCAAACTTTGCTTTCGAATTGGTGATTATAAGAGTAAGTGTGTTTGGCCACAGTGTTATTAATTCTAATCGTAAACAGAACCCTCACTCCATGCAACAGAATTCGGAATTTTTGTTTTTTCTTTGCAATCGATTAGGTATCGTCTGAGAACTACATAATAATGTAGTTCTCAGACGATACCTAATTTTACTGCCGGCAACCTACCCCAGGGTGCCGGCAGTAAAATTTCTCTTGCCCGTGGATGCAGTAAGAATCTTCCAAGGGATACCTCCGGAAGAAGGGCTTTCCGTGTATCAACATCCCGTACTGCGCTCGCCAACCCGCCTGCCAAGCGTGGCGAGTATGGCAACTCATGATCTTAGAGATCCAGGAGGGAAGCCATGTCCAGCAGTGGACAGATTTACTTCATTCTTACGGCTGAGATGATGATCGGCATGGTTAGAGGACTTTGGGGGAGACCTTTGCCCATCAGTGGAACCAATGATTGACCACTTTATTAAACATAACAGAAAACCCTTAAAACTAACAAAACGTATAAGACGTACAATATGCGGCCTTATCGCTTAAAACCTATATCGGCTTTCGACGATATGAGTTTTCTAGCATCACCGTGACACCGTACTAATGGGTTTAGAGCCGGAGTACCATTCTCCTCCCATTCCCGTGGATGCAGTAAGAGCCTGCTAAGGGATCCGGAAGATGGGCAGCAGCGTCTTTCTGCGTATCAACATCCCGTACTGCGCTCGCCAACCCGCATGCCAAGCGTGTTGAGGATGGCAATAACCCCTCATTTTATTTATTTTATTTTTTTATTTTATTTATTATCAAAATCCACAGCTCTTAATTATAACAAATAAACTAATATGTATCACTAACAGCCTATAATGGATTTACATTCTAAAGGTTTAACTTATATGACAGTCACTAAATTAAATTACAAACTTATGAACAAGAAACATACTTGTATAAACTTATCCTAAAGATGTTTTTAATTAAATTTCAATCCTATGCTGTACGTTATGAGTTATGTATGATTTATGAATATTCATTATAATGAAATTTAATGTTAAATTTACCTATAAAAATGATTATACACAGATCATGCCATACCATAAAACTAACTTATTGACAATAATTGAGTGACGCTTGAAACTCTCCTTACCACTAAAGAAAATGTCCAAAGCATCAAATCTTTTATTAAAAACTCATGATCAGTACTATGAGGGAGGCCTTTGTCCAGCAGAGGACGTCCTGCGACTGAGATGATGACGATGAAACGCATAGTGTGTGTGTGTGTGTGTGTGTACTCACATGTACTCCATATAGAGTTCACCCAGACGTACACCCCGGCGTAGAATGTGAGGATCTGCATGGGTATGATGAAGAACAGGAACATATCTGTCGTGAGCGCTACACACGTGAACAATACTGTGAATCCCTGGAAAGAAACAATTAATGTATTATATATAAACTAGCCGCAATCCGCGGTTTCACGCGCGTAGTTCCGGATCCCGTGGGAATACTGGGATAAAATATGGCCTATGTTCACCAGAAATAATGTAGGATTCTAATGGTGAAGAATTTTTCAAATCGTTCCAGTAGTTTCGGAGCCTATTCAATGCATACAAACAAACCATCAAATCTTTAGATATATAACATTTAAAAAAAAATTGTAACTAAACCTTTGTTTCTGTATCCTGTAAGTTAACAATAACAGGTCAGAGGCACTTCTTTTAGGCAAAATTTGCTTGTGATAGGAGAGCCCGCTTTTGCCTAAAAGTTACGGATCAACAAGACTTGGAAAAAGGGTTTTACGTTTTTTTAATGCCTAAATGAAATAGAAAAAAAGGGTTGAACAAGGAAGTTATGTCAATGTTAACAAAATTGAGAAAAGAAAGAGTGCATGTGGTGGTGTGTGTGTGTTGGTAATGCTGGACAATTCACACAGCATCTAGCCTCAAGCTAAGCAGAGCTTGTGTTATAGGTAGTAGATGACTGATATACTTATTACATTATACTACACAGATTCATATTTTTCTTATTATTATATAGAAAAACGTCCAGAACACCCTGAAAAACTATCTGCAGATCATACAGACATTTGTCCCGAGGCGGGAATCGAACCCGCAAACGCAGGTAAAGTGGCGGGAGTTACTTAAAATTTTTAACTCTATAATCTAGTTAAAAGTTTTGTTCTAAGGAAGTTATTGTTTTTTTTTAATTTTTTTTTAAGTTCAGTAAGCATGAATGCATGAGCAGTAAAGATATTTGACAAAAAAATCAAGTTGCTCTTTATTATTATTACCTACCATGAAAACTTTTCCTGATGAAACTGACCAAATCACATTGTTGATAAAGAAATAGTTAGGAAAAATGTTTAACATGCATTTTGCATAAAATTACATGTATGTAAAAGGACAAAATATTATTTACAGCCAGAGTATTACCGGGAACATGACAGGTGCAATCCAGTCAAAATGTCAGGAAAAAAATAAAGGTAATTAACGCGATAAATACACGGTTACATATTAATAATATTGAAAGCCAAATATATGTATTGTATACACGGCACACCATATTTCTGCACGCCCAGGATGACTGGCAGAGAATGCTTTAGCATTAAGTCCTCCTTACATAATTGTTATGTGTTTAAGTGTTAAATAAATAAATAAAGCCATTTATGATATGGGGCATTATATAAAGCCAGTTGGATAAAATGTGAACAATACTTACCAGTCCCTTGGTATGATAGCAGTAATAGATAGATTTGACCAGCATCCACAGCGGGGCGAGGAATTCAAACCTGAACTCCAACAGATAGTCAGCAATGGCTATTGAGCTCCAGAATAGAACAAACTTTACGTACAACATTGAGCTAAAACAGAAACATTGCATTAAGTCAATTGGCAAGAAAGAAAGAAGGAAGTCAATTGGTAAACTTTTTAACAATTAATAGAAGTAAAAGAGAGAGGTTTTATTTTCACTTTCTCTGAAAAAGTTACCTGTAGCGAACAAATTCAATTATGTACTTTATTCAACTTAAATATGTGTTGTTTTACTTTTGTGAATTGACTATTCTAAGTTCTTTACCCCAATGATTAAACACTTATTGACTATGCCTTTCACATGCTCCTATGAAAATAAGGGTTGTCTACTTAGACTTCGTTTTTGTAAGGCTAGTTATTTCCAAATTAAAATATTGTATAATTCAGTCATTTATTTATCTTGATTTAATCAAAAAACAGCTATGTTCAGTTATTATTCTTGGGCTTATGGGAGCAGTAAAGATGATTTGTACAGCTTCTGCAACAGTTAATTCAGGGCTCTGCAGTGCCAGCAAATGTTCAATAAAATCTTTTGCTCTACCCAGAAAACACCACAGATAAAAAACATGTCTAAAGCTGACTAAGCTGCAGGCTTCCTAATGATATTATTCCTTCATTAGAAATAATAAGAACAATCATTTATTGTCATAAAGGTAAGAGTTAGAGAACATAAAGTTAGTTTTTATCACTAGAATAAATATAAATTATGTGCTGCATTATGGTTATTATGATTGTCATCTTAATAAATAAATTAAATATAATTAAAGAAATAAAATTATCATTAGTTTTTAGATATTCAACTGTACAGGGGCATAGTGATTCACATCAATAATTATTGATGTTTTATTTATTATTATGTCATGTATGACAGTTAAATAACTAAACTAGTAATATAATCTTCCAAGCACATAACTGGTTTTCTTCAAGGAATATTTATTCCCCTAGATAACTAGTTAACAAGGTTAGTTTTGTAAGTTGAACAAAGTTATCCATCTAACATTGTCTGAGGCACTGCAGTCATGTCATGAATGTTGCTTACGCACTAAAAAGACAAATTAGCAAAACATCAATTCTTCCTTAATATGTCCAATCATTGCCATACAAGTGACCTTGGTATCTATGAAGATACAAGAACTTTATTTCTACAAAACATAGCTTACAATAATGATCTTAAATAAAAATAGGTTCAGCTATGTCTCGCCGTAGATTGGCATACAAATATTAAAGGTAGTTTATAACATGCTAACTAATAAACTTAACCTGTTAAGGATAAACAAGTCACCCATCTTTCCATACAAACGTGGAAGGGTAACTACTCCGCTGTTTGACGTTGACCATCCAACACTAAGGATTATATCAATTTATCTCGTCATAATCTATGTTTGTATACACCCCAAACCGTAAAAAAAGTATTTATTTCAAAAATACAAGCTTCTAAACTTTCGTATTTCAACACTGATTTTAGCCCAACTTTGGACGAAATTAAATAATATATGTCTATTCACATATTTTTGCATGGTCGTTTTAGGAATGAATCACTGTGCATTTCATTCTAGCGCACGGGTACACACACACTATGTCAGGTAAGATAGCATATGTATATTTAGGCCGCGCCAACTGACGACTTTGCTTCCGCGACTTGATGAACCTTAAAGTGAACTTAACTTGGAAGTTATTAAGCAAACCCTTCGCAATTCAAAGTTTTAACTCAATGGCATCAGTATGCAGTTTTAAATGGTAAGAAATTTTAAGCAACCTCTTTATACCTAACTTACATAAATTGCTAATATTTTTTATATTTCTTAGACTATTAACATGGAATTAAATTTTGGAATTTTATGGAATCGGAATGAGTATCATGGCTTCCAAAGTAATTATTAAACCTAAGCATTAAATAGAACTACATTATAGCTTTAATTTTAAGCTTTTTACTAAATTAAATATATCTTTATATATATAATATCAATCATTAGAAGTCTAAAAGAAAACAAGAATTATATTTTCTGAGAATTAATAGATTTACAACATCAAAAACAGGAGCGGATCTAGGATTCCTTAGTCAAGTTTCCTAATCAATTTTGAAAAGTTTTATAATTCAGTACCATTCTCTTCTTGTACATGTGAAGATGTTACCGCCAATTTCTGTGAAAATGTGCCACATTTTCAATTTCCAGCTTTCTTGCTAGATCCGCGCCTGACATTTAATACTAGTAAAATATGTTCAAATTTACTTATTTTTGTTATGCTCCTGTCAAACTGACGAACTAAACTCTGAATGGGTCTATGTATACCTGCTGATATCCCTTGTAGCATGAAAAGAATTGATACCATTAGATGGAAGCATTAATACCATTAAATATATTAACATAGATAATGGCATCACAAGAAATATACATAAAAAGGTATTGTAGAGCTATTCTTAACTTTTTTGTAAACAATAGACATAGGTAACATGGTGTTTATATAAAGAGCTAAATCAATGAACAAAAGAAACAAAGTGAGCTGTTTTTAAAATTCCTCTTAGTAAAAGTTTGATTTGTATATGATTTCCTAACATGGTAATAATACATATTCACACACTAAACAATAGATTTATTGTGTGTGGTGTGAAACAGATGGTACTTTCTACCCACACAATCCGCCCATTTTACATCACCATTAGAGTTCTTTTCACAGAAAAGACCATAGTTTTCTAAAGGCGGTAAACCTTATTAGCTAATCACAGAGTTTTAGTAGGAAATAACTCACTTTCCGTACATTCCTTCGGTGATTTTAGTGCGCTTTATGGGGCGCCGCAACTTCCCAGTATCGGCATTTCGCCGCTTCATATTTCTACATCCGGGGTAAAAATCACAAATACAGGCGTTCGGGTCAAAACACTATTTTATGAGGTAACCAATAAATACAACAAAGTCCCTGAAAATTGTATCTTTTGTTGTCAATCAAGCTATGAAATAAATATTCAAATAAAAAACGAGGGAGAACGAGACGGATGCGCGACAGATGAAGGCTATTGTTATTTTCACGGATGAAACGGAATGTTACTGGTCAAAAGTCTCGGAGGGTTGGGGTGAGAACTGGAAACATTCTGTAGTTTTTATTATTATTTAGGTAGAACTTATTTTATACTTATTTTATTTTAGATACGTCAATGCCATAGCTAAATAAAGAAAAAAATAAACAACAAACAGCACGAAATATCTAGTCCCAAACTAAGCAAAGCTTGTACTACGGCAACCGTAAGATTGTTATAGAATAGGGTCAGAATACAATATTTACCTACCTATTTTCTATCTATATTTTTGTGCCATTACTGGGCTCATATTAAGAGGCCTATACCTGCCTACAGGAATATTAACTGTTCACATGAACGCATTAATTGAATTTGATTTGAACACACCCAAACCCGAGCCAAAATATCTGTAGTTAAAGAAACATTTTGAATCAAACCCCCAACCTCTTGCGTCTCAGCTGGCTATTAGAACACCTAAGCCACGAATTTATTTATTGCACAGTAGATATTTATTTTTTATTAATTTAAGTACTAGCTGTCCCGGCGAACTTTGTACCGCCCAGAATCAACTACCTACTACCACATCTTCTAACTACTGCTCTACTACTACTCTACTTCTGCCCTACATCTACTCTACTACTACTTTACTTCTACTCTATTTCTACTCTACTTCTGCTCTTCTTCTGCTCTACTTCTTTTTTTTATTTATTTATTTATTTCTATTAAATGTACATTTATCTTAAAATAATGTCTGCCAAACTGTGCAACAGTTTGTCGGCAGCAGCTCTCGTGAACATAACGAACTTATAAAATGTACCTACCTACTTAGTTCAATTTATTTATTTTATCTGATATTGGTGGCGATTCGGTTGTTACACTAACTAGCTAAAGCTAATCAGATTAGCGTAAAACGGACTAAAATGACATAAAGCTATTCGGTTAATGCTGTTCTAAAATTAAAACGGAACAGCTAAACTCAATCTTACGCTGACAGAAACGTCATATCTCCAATTGTAATTAGTTCCAGGAAAGTATAAAACAGAATAGACACCAGAACTTATGCAATTTTTCTTACATACACTAATTAACCAAATATATATAATTTATATGTATACATAATAACTAACCTTTTCAGATACCATGCTTATTCTAAGTTTACAAATTACCTAAGGATGGCTATGTTTACCTACATATAGATATTTATTTATTTTATTTTATTTTATATAGACTACAGGTCTCAATATAGTTTACAGTCAAGGACACAACAAAAGATAATGCTTACGTAAAGTAGTCTTCAATACATGTTTGCTTGTAATGCTGCTCATTATGTTATATGGCAGGTCGTTAACAATGGTCAGTGTTAGATAACGCCTTTCACGACTGCCATAATAATTTTGGACTTTCGGGACAATTAACTTAGGTTTCTTAGATCGACGGGTCGGGTACGTATACTCCCTTTTCCTTCTAAGTTCATCATTTTTATACTGCTCCACCATGATTTCAATTTTAACTTTTGAATCTACAGTAATATTTTACATATCTTAAATAGATTTTCATAATTTTTTTCTAGGGATTTTTTTACGTTGTTATCTACTAATAATTTGAGTAATCTTATTTGCAATATTTTTATTTTGTCTAGGTATGAAGGAAAAGTGAGCCCGTACGCGCCCAGTCCGTAAGAAATAACTGCATCGACGAGTGCGTGATATAGTATGAACATGACCCCTCTCGAAATTACATATTTTAAGTTCCTTTATTAATTTACTATGTATTAATCGCAGTTTGTTACACACTGTCTGCTCTACTTCAGCTCTACTTCTGCTCTACTTCTGCTCTACTTCTGCTCTACTTCTGCTCTACTTCTGCTCTACTTCTGCTCTACTTCTGCTCTACTTCTGCTCTACTTCTGCTCTACTTCTACTCTACTACTACTCTACTTCTACCCTACTTCTACACTACTACTACTCTACTTTAACGCTACAACTAAGCAACAACTACCCTACAACTACTCAACTACTACACTAGAATCAAGAATCAAAAATACTTTATTCAGTGCGGCCGCATGGACCTTATTGACGCGTCACAAATTACAAAATAAAACAACACAAATAAATAGAATAAAGCACATAATTGAATCTGTTCACTTCAGATGACACGCGAGTTAGGAAAAGAAGTGAACAGTAGAACCTAACTCGGTCGTTATAGTCATCATTTAACAATTTTATTTTGTCTTATGTTACGTTTGACGGAGTTGGAGCAGATTCCGTCCCATGTACTACATGTACTACTCGATTACTACCTTACTTCTACTCTACTACTACTCTACTTCTACCCTACTACTACTCTACTACTACTCTACTTCTACTCTACTGCTACTCTACTTCTACTCTACTACTACCCTACTACTCCAATACTACTCTACTGTTTTTTCTTTCATTAGAACTTTCTCCTGACAATATGAAACACAAAAAAAAATATATTAGTGAAATCCACGCGTCGATGACAAGCCTCTCAACGCAAATAACATTTGAAAAGCCGTTTTTTCTGTTATGAAAGAAGCAGTAATTTGTAATTGACATTAAGTATCGTATCGTCATTAGGTATCGTCTGTTTGAAGTTGTCATTTTTTAGCTGAACGTCATTTCTTTATTATGAGGTTTTTTAAAATCTTATTTTAATATAATAAAAATATTTTATTTTATTTTATACAAACCTTGTCCTAAAAATAACTAAACACAAAAAAGAAAGAATCATCCAATTTGGTGCAGTAGTTCGGAAGTTAGGTATGCGCGTACATACATTTCGGCGATTCATTTTTATTTTATTTATTTATTTAACCCTTAACCGCATACTGTGACAAATTTGGAACACTTAGCTTTTGGTGTAATATATTACTGCCTGCTGCATCTATGATTTTTTATTAGAACTAATTTGTAAGCAGGGAGTGTAACTCACCGAAATATCTGCCAATGGCGCCTCTACAGGACGCTTAGGAACTAGAATCGACGGTTTCATCAGTCGATCGCCCAAATTTGACAGATTGCCAATTCTCAGACTTTCAATTCGATTTTTTTTTGTGATTATAATCAATAACTCTGAAATAAAAGTGACTCATCTGATGGAACAATGAACCCACAAACGTTTTACGGTAAAAGAAGTAAGTTCGTACCATAATTATGTAGTGAATATTATTATTTCAAAAATGTTCCAAATTTAGAACACCATGCATTTGTGAGGTTTTTTGTAGTGCCAAATCTGGAACCGTATGCACTCCAGCCAATATCCTACAAGTTCCGAATTAGGAACATTATGCAGCGTTAGATATTTTTATATTTTTCATTAATACTAAGTAAGATAAGTAAAATAATCGCATACATAAAGTTTATTTAAATAATTGTATTTTAAGCGTTTGTTTGATCTCCCGACCTGTCTGACTATATTCATTATATTATATGTTTATGTTTACACGTGATTATTTTGAGTTATTGTAGGTATGCGACCTCGTCGAGCAATCGTCGTGATTCCAGAGAGCAGCGAAGATGACAATGTATCAGATGATAACGACTATTATACTCAAGACCCTTTACACATTAATGAAGAAAAAGATGGAGAAGACGAAGGAGAAGAAGATGGAGAAGGAGATGGAGAAGGAGAGGAATATGAAGAAGAAAGATTGGAAAACTGATCGCCAAAGGTGTAAAATACCAGGATACAAGCAGAAATCCCAAGTGATGTGTGAAAAGTGTGGTTGTTATCTTTGTCTTAACTCTGAAATAAAAGTGACTCATCTGATGGAACAATGAACCCACAAACGTTTTACGGTAAAAGAAGTAAGTTCGTACCATAATTATGTAGTGAATATTATTATTTCAAAAATGTTCCAAATTTAGAACACCATGCATTTGTAAGGTTTTTTGTAGTGCCAAATCTGGAACCGTATGCACTCCAGCCAATATCTTACAAGTTCTGAATTAGGAACATTATGCAGCGTTAGATATTTTTATATTTTTCATTAATACTAAGTAAGATAAGTAAAATAATCGCATACATAAAGTTTATTTAAATAATTGTATTTTAAGCGTTTGTCTGATCTCCCGACCTGTCTGACTATATTCATTATATTATATGTTTATACGTGATTATTTTGAGTTATTGTAGGTATGCGACCTCGTCGAGCAATCGTCGTGATTCCAGAGAGCATTGATGATGACAATGTATCAGATGATAACGATTATTATACTCAAGACCCTTTACACATTAATGAAGAAAAAGATGGAGAAGACGAAGGAGAAGAAGATGGAGAAGAAGATGGAGAAGGAGAGGAATATGAAGAAGAAAGATTGGAAAACTGATCGCCAAAGGTGTAAAACACCAGGATACAAGCAGAAATCCCAAGTGATGTGTGAAAAGTGTGGTTGTTATCTTTGTCTTAACAAAGATCGCAACTGTTTTAAAAACTTTCATGTTCTGTAATTAAAAACTCATGCAAAGAATGATGTTGTTTCTTTTATTTTTTAAATTCTTGTATTTAAATCATACATTATTATAGATCACACCGCATATTGTACCAAATATGGAACATCTGAATTTTAGAACTAGAACGCATGGCGTTCCATATTTGGAACAATTACTTAAACCTATATATCTTTTTAATAGGACTTCTATATTTTTTTAAATTTTTGGGGGCCCTAATATTACTCTATACTATCATATATTTTTCCAAAAGAATCAAAAAATCCATGCGGTAAAGGGACAAAGTAATCACTATCTCACTAATATTATAAAGCCGAAATTTGTTTGTATGGAGGTTTGGTACCTCTTCACGCTAAAACTAGCGTATGTATCGAGCTGAAATTTTGCAAACGTATAGATGTTGACTAGGATTAACAGATAGGCTAGGTACTTTTTATCCGGGCACAACGCATGCGAAGTGGCGGGCACAAGCTAGTTACATATAAACTTATAAATAATTTGAATTAGGTCTATGAGTTCCTCCAACTAGAGGATGTCGCAGCATGCACAAATATGTACTATTTTAGCAACATTAGACATAACACGATAATTTTACGAGTATGTAGGTATGACAAAATTTAAATATTATCTTGTGCTAATATCGGTAATAAGGATCTTCTCCTTAGACCTTAGACGAGATAAAACCGTCTTACGTGATAAGACATTTAAGATAAGTAGGACGGGGGATATCTGGAGGCAGGACCATCATACAATGAGAAATCATTTTTTGCAAAAAAAGAACCTTCTTTATTTATGGCTTTTATAGTAGCTAGCTACCTAGCTTGTATACCTACATGTAGTTTAATATCTAATTTTATTTTTATTTTATTTTCTATCTTAAATTTAGCTTGTAATACTGATATGGACCTTGTCTGAAATAAAGATATATTATTATTATTATAGTTTTATATATCGACGGTGTAGTATCAATATCTAATAACTACAAATCCATGATTTTACAGGAGGCGAAAAAAATGTTTCATTTCTATAGTTTTTAACATTTGAATCAAAAAGTTACTTGTATTTAAAAAGTAGTAGGAAACGATTATGATGGTGATAATGATTTCAATCAAATATTACAGGTTATGGATATAAATGTAGATAGAAGATATTGTTTAAAATTTAACTGAGAACCTGGTACAGCTTGGCAAAAAAGAGTAGAAAATAATGGAGGCGCCACTGTGCTGCTCGTATGGCAACCCGCTGCAACCGAATAGCGCACCGACCTAATCTTGATACTTAGCTGTTTTTTTTTTCAATTAGACAAATTTATTCCCACTTTATAATGTAACTTTTTCAAATCAGTAAGTATTGTTAAATTGAACAAGAACGTCTTCTCGAAATGCAAGTGATTCAATCATTTCAGCCATAAAACGTCCACTGATGAACACAGGCCTCCCTCATGGATCTCCATGAGGGGTAGTTGCTATTCTCACCACGCTTGGCAGGCGGGTTGGTGAGCGCACTATGGGATGTTGATACACGGATAGACGCCGCAGCCCATCTTCCGGAGGAATCCCTTAGCAGGCTCTTACTGCATCCATGGGCATGAGAGGAGGGGTATCATTCTACTGCCGGCACCCCACGGCGTACTTTATGTGATTATAAATGGTGTATTTTTAGGTAATAAGTGATTACTTATTACCTAAAAATAAGTATTTAGAGAAATACTCCTGAGTTCACAACATTTTTTAGGCATTAAAAAAAAATATTGTATAATATAATTCTTTTTTATTCTAACAAATCTTCCTATAAATATTCTACCCCCGCGACATCTATATCTTGGCTAGAGCTGGCCGCAAACTCATCTGAGTCTTGTTCAGATTCAGAGGTGCTGCTGCTATCATCTTCAGTGTTTATGACTAATCGCTCAATTTCCTCGTACGTAGTTCGTTCTCTTTCACAGTACTCCTTTTCTATTTTTATTACGTGCTGGCATGAGTTCTTCCAGTCCTCCTCGGTAATAGCTCGGAATGCACCTGAATTGAATAAATAGATTTTGTTATTTAGTCTATGGCACGGTAATTTCTTTTAAATGTCTAAAGCCAAGCTACAACAAATACATCACTACCTTGTAATCAAACTCAAAGTAGAAATTGAGTTTTCATTTAGGTAAAGTTCAAGTCACCAAAGTATCAATTAATCTAGGCGCGCTATACCAGATTAATGCAAACAAAATGTAAACATAACCTATGTGCTCGATGTTTATTGTTTCAAATTTCTACTCATTCCGTATGCAAGCAAATTGAAACAGCTTTGAGTTCATCAATTAACATTTAATTAAATAAAAACAACAAAACAAACTCTTACATACCTGTCATATCAGCGGTTCTTTGGTAAACATTGTGAAGATAGGAAAGAATAGTTTGGGCCTCATGTTCCGCCAGACATCGCCTGTACACCTTATAGATAACCTCCCTGCCAGCACTTCGAATGGTTTTATTCATTGTTTCTCACTAAAAATCACTGTTTGATGGTCGAAATAAAAATTCTACGAAGTCGTGAACTTTGTTTATTACGAAACGTCATTATTTTGGGAGTGTTGCCAAAAAACAAAAAAATTAGTTCCGTTTCTAGACTTTTTTGCCAAGCTTTATTGTGTAGATGCAAGGTATTGCATGTATAAATAAATACAGTTTGGATTAAATTTTCAAATCGTATTTAAAAAATTTAACAAAAAGAACACAATTTTTTTGTTCTTTTTACGGAAAGGCATACTTGTTTTATTAACAAGTTTGACAAAACTTACACAATTATAAAATTATGACAGTTTAATTTTGGTAGAAATCACAACAGTTGAAAGTAAACCTTGCTTTAGGTTATAATAACGTAAAGACATGAGATCAAAAAAACTATGTTGATCACCTAATTTCATAAATCAGAACATCAGTCAAGTGATATCAAGATAATTCGTAAATATAATATTTCGACATTCCTAAATCAGTCTTCTGGGTACAACGTGACACATTAATAACCAATAGGCTCCCCTAAAATAAAGAAATCTAAAAAAACTCAACATAATTATTTAAACGACAGAAAAAATCTAAATCTCTCACTCGCTTCCTTAGCTTAGCATTGAATAATTAATATTGAAAACAGGAACTTAGTAAATTCTATCTTTGAACAAATGATAACATTCACGATAATCAATAATAGCAAAATCAGGTTAATGATCATAAAGTAAAACACTTTCATTAAATTTTCTATGCAAAAGGAAGTGTATCGTAAAACGCGTGACAATCTCTGGGAAGAACTTGTTTCAGCTGCTGTAGATGATTATACTTTGTAGCTGAAATTGGGATCCGGTTGGAGTGCAAGTGGCGATGATTGATATTTTCACAGTTTACTATCTTAGGTCTCTGAGGTAGAGGCATAAAGTCTGCATCAAAATCTAGTTTTACTTCGATAGTCATTGTGTTGTAATAGATGACTCTAATGTCTACAACTTGTGGGTCGCCAGCCTTGCGTCCAGGTCTAATGCTTTTGTACATAAAATTTTCTTGACTGGCATAATCTTTTACAAAGTCATGATCAATCTGGATTGATTCATAAGCATTTGAGCTCCGTGCCTCTCTTGTAATAGTGACGTAGTCACTTGGCAGGTGTATTTCTCTATTTTTCAGTTTTCGCTCAATGGCACTGTGAACTGAATCACACTCCATTTGCGTATGACCAGGCTCTAAAATTTTTTGAGTGATCATAACATTGTTCTTCTTGCCTTAATTGAGCAATGCATTGGCCATAACAACATTGCGGTTTTGATAAGTACAACCATCTGAGAAAATTACTATAGGCATTTTTTTCGGAATGCAATTTTTCTCCAACTAATCGACCAGAAATGTGCGCAAAAGTACTAGAGGTTAAGTCGGCAGAAGTCTCATCAAACCAATAGCAAGCACAATGTTGATTTATCAAATTGTACACTGTAAAATTATGGCACGTCAGTTTTGTCTTAAAGTACTGGCAGTCAGATACGGACATATTTTTACTGATTCCAGGTCCATTGTCAATAGTATAATTTCGCCAGCAGCAGCCCTTTTCTTATCATTTTCTTTCTCTAGCCTTGCTATATTCTTTTTGACTAGATGAACTTGGTAATCAGCCTCATTTAAATTTCCTGATTTGTAAGCTGAACAAATATCACACATATCTTTTTTAAGAGTGTACAGCGATAAATTTTTCGCGTTAAACATTTTTTCAAACGTAAATCGGCTCACTTCCTGTTCTTCGTTCTCAGCACAATAGGTTTTGTAATTCCTGAATAAGTCTGCAAGAGTATTGTACATTGACTCTAAAAACAGTTTATTTGTTTCTTTTCGAGCATAATGTGAAGGTAACTTCGGCAAATTATCAAAATAATTCTGCAGTGTCAACATATTTCTCTCGATTCCAGGTCTTGACGCATTTTGTCGTAGTGAGTTGCTTACACTTCGTGATGGAGTCATCCCGTACTCACTCTTCTTGGTCCATGAATAGACTGTGAAAGATCCAAGAGAAAGCGTAGCGAGAAACATTGGTTTGCATACCTGTACTTTTTCGGAGCAGTCTTTTTTGAAGGGCAAAAAATATGTCAATCCCACTCTCCCCACTCTTCGCCTTGCATTCTAAGCATTTTTGCTTTATTTCTCTTCCACAACACAGGTTGAGCAATATGGTGCCGTTTTCTACCTTCGTTCATAATTCCATATTCCTGAACAGATTCTACACAGACAGTACACTAGCTAGTCTGCGAGGAACAGCGCCACAGTCAACACGTTTTTAAGCGTACATATTCGGTATTGCAAGCAAAAATCACGCACGATAAGTTATTAGGTATTTCTATAAGCAAATATCTCATAAATAAGAATAATTCAAGACCTTAATATGTCTTTGCCAATACAAGCTCTTTTACATTTTACCTGCGAATATGAAAAAAAGTAAAAACCGCTAAAATGTTAGTTATTAGATATTGATACTTCATCGTCGATATACAAAATGTTTATCAGCTATTTTTGTGTTATTTAAAATAATAACACAAAAATAGCTGATAAACATTTTGTCAAAATGACATTGACAGTTTCCTTGTTCTGAGGCACAGAGGGGAGTAGAAGGGAGGGAAAATCTAATAAACACGAAGACGATTCTCTGTTTATAATTTTAAATTAAAAATTAGTTTAATCCAAACATGAAGTAATAATATGTTTCTACTAAATAGAACATGTCTTCCCATACTATCTTGAACACGGTTCGCCAATTTCTAGCTTCGCATTACATGTTTGTTGATGACGATTGGATAGCTGGGTATGTTTACGTTTATTTCGTACAGCTAATGTGGTTTCGTAAGAATAACATTATCAATCTGCCTGTTTCTAGATGTGTGGAATACTTACGCGAGGAAGGCAGGTCTGAGACGGATATCAAGAATTTGGCTAGAGAGCAGTGGTTACTCAATGACTTGAACGATATATGCCCGGGCTCCCTTCCCGCCGATTTGAAGAACCAGCCGAAAACCGTGCTCAATGGAAGATATGTCTTGCAGATCAATGCTGCTATTGATATAGGTTTGTAATACAATTTTGGTACTGTGCAAATTTAACAATGTGACTAAGAATATTGTTTTATTGAAGTAATATCCAATATTAAAATGCTATGTCACAGCTAGCTAGCTAATATCATCATAATAGTTGTGCACATCCTGTAATTGATATAACTACACCTAAGATAATTTAATATTTAATTCAATCAATAATTTAATTCAATGTTTATATTTATTTACTAGCTGACCTGTGCCCTGTTTGTTGTTTGGTAAAAATCTGACCTACCACAAAAAGGTCTTAATATTTCAGGTTAACCCATTAGTGGCCAAATGAAAACCAGAAGTAATTCTACCACGAATACTTTATTTCTATATTACAAAAGGGTTAAAAAAAAATATTTTTACAGAAAAAAAAAATTATAATAACTTTTCAGGGGGTGAGAGGGGTGTACTCATTTGGGTACAACGGCCACTTATAGGTGATATTTTTGAAGCAAAGCTTTTCAACGCTAATCGTTATGAGGCATTTTTTGCACTTCTAGCATGGCACCCAATACATAGCAGTGGTTTCTCCGCTTTCTTGGATAATGTCCAGACCTATCTTGAGGAAAACCTGGCACCAGGGCTGAAGAAGCTCTAGCCTTCTTTTGGATATCTTGACGTAGATAGAAGTTCGCGATGCTACGTCGAAACATCAATTGGTCCATTTTGTCATCTCTACACAGAACATGTAAACGCCAGGCATTTGCAATAGCCATGTCCACCATGTAAGTGAGAAGAACTTATTTCCATTTTTTTTTCCATGAAGTGCATTCTATAGATCGATTTTGACTGGTCAAGCTCATAGACTCCTGCCATAATCATATCATCAGAATCTGTTTCTTGCCATGGCTTCAGACACTAATGCGACGCATACATCTTCGTCTAGACCAGTACATAGCTTCTCTAGGTGGTTTATTGTATCCAGACAGTATCAAAATACCAATAAACTTTATGTACAGCATCGACAATGAAAAGCAAAAGAGTGCCTATTCGCATATAGAGTGCTATTTGTGACTACGAAGTATATTATATCTTCGTCAAATATTCTTTCAAGTATTTGTACGGGGTTTAGTTCTTTGAGCTCTTCTTTTGCTGCACTTAGCTTGTCTTCTCTAACGTACAGCTCGACTTCCTAAAGAACTACTGATCCTTAGGAAGTCGAGCTGTACGTTGGAGAACATTTACGCTAAACTGGAGTGTGTGGTTCCGATGGAAAGCAAATGCGCTTTGCAGCCGGCAATACGCTTCATCATCACTGTCATCGGCATTGTCATTTTCCTCGTTCGTAAATACCTCAATTACTACCTGGAACATCTTGGGGCATAAGTCTGGCAGTAATGACTTCATCACCCGCTTCTTTCTCCGTAACAAAGTCAGGATCAGGAAGTATGATGGCCAAGTCATACTTGGCATCATCATCACTATCCTGTATAACAGTATCTAGGGCCTTTTGAAATCAATTGTAGTTGTTTGCAATACGGAACCGATTTCTGCTCATAATTAGAAATCTGAACAAACATGTAAATTTAATATAGGGATGTGGCCACTGTACCTGATTGGGTACAGTATCATTTGTAACGTAATAATTCAACCATAACAAGTAATAGCAACCTAATTTGTTACACAAGATCAGCATAAATATTTATTCTATTGATTTTATTACTAAATATGTAATTTCCTTTCAATGATAATAAATAATTCGTTGGCAATGCACTTACCTCTGCACACAGTTCCGTAGTCAAACTTCAGATAACAAAAATTGAATTAAAAAAAACTGTCTACCCTCTTTTTTTTTCTTTTTGAATGACGAGTGTTGCTGTGATTTATAATAAAAAAGAAGAAATCTGCTGGAACAAACAGTTTTCTAGAAAAAAAATTACAATTAGGTGTACCCAATCAGGTACAGTGACAGCTAATGGGTTAATATATTTATAGCCTATAACACTCACAAATAATGTGGCTTTCTATAAGTTAAAGAATTTTCAAATCAGTTCAGTAGATCCAGAGATTACCCCCTTAAACCTCAAAAACTTTTATCTCTTTATAATATTTTATACTATACAGCGTGTCCCGTAATTGGGGTACTAAGCCGAAAGGGGGGTTTTCTACCCCCCCTGGCAAACAACGTTTGTTCTACGACGTTCTTGATTTTCAAGTTTTTCAGTGATAAGATAACGTTCAAAGTTTATACCAATTTCATAAGAGTGACAACCCTGCTCTCAGCTGTTACGGGCAATGACCTATTGACCGCCGGGGATTCCCGCGGCGCGCCCGTAACGCGCTTGTGCGTATATTTAGTGTGGGTATAGGTGCGTGGTGTGCGTAGGCGCGTAGGTATGTATTACGGACACACGTCTGTTATACATTAGGGTTGACAGCAGAACACGCAAAAAGGGCCCATCAGTGGCCTAGTTGCGGAAACCAGTCCGCTCACCAAGTACCAAAGTAGGGTTGACAGCGACTTGGAAAACTTTAATTTTGTATGGAAACCTGAAAATACGTTTTTCTGAAATCTTTTTTCGCCTTTGCATTCCTTTGGTGGGGGGTAATTTGCAGCTCCTGGCTTCATACACCAGTTACGGGACACCTTGTATATAACTAGACTTTAGTATATACATATATGCCTGATGGATGATTCCCACTAGGCCTCCCTCTCCTGTCACTTACCTCAGTCTTGTCTAATATTCATATTTTGTAATTTTCCAGGAACACCAGCATATCAGCAATATCTCAAGTCACAGAAGGTGAACATGGAAAATGTTGAGGCAACCACCAACTATGAAGATAAAATATCCAGTCACAGGTCAGCAACTTGCAGGCCCCGGCCTTATGGACCTAGGTGCCCATAAGGCCTCAGCCTTATGGGCCTTGGTGCCCTCCAAGCTTAGGTGCCTTCATGGCAGAACATTCATAACCCTAAAGTCTGCCTAGCCTGAAAACCTGATTGGTGCATGTAGAAATATTGTAAGGTGGCTATCAAGTACCAAGTGCCTAGGGGCCTTCAAATAGTGTCTATAGTCGATGCCATTTAGTGTGGCAATACAGGTCATTCACCTACCTTCGCTACAATATCATAATAATGACGCTAATTCTGTCGCTTACCATACAAACCTGTCGAAAACGTGCTATGTGGTTTGTATGGTAAGCGACAGAATTAGCGACATTTTCATTGCATTTTATGATAGTGTAGTGAAGGTAGGTGAATGACCTGTATTGCCACGCTAAATGGCATCGAGTATAGGGGCCCTGGATCCCTTTATTCGGGCCTGGGACTGGTATTCAAGCTGTTGTGCTTCTTATAGCTATAATCCTGTAAATAAATCTTATGTTATTACTGCACCAAGCTGCATTATAATAAGGTGTGTATTGGGTGGAATGATAATAAAAACCAGTGGTTTAGTAAGGGTAAGGCACAATGGATTTTTCTTTCTTAAAAAAAATATTTTCACATAATAACACATGTTAAATTGTGAAGGAAAAAATCTTGAGGAAACCTATGGCTTACTCAGCTTCAAACATATTGGCCTGGTATTACCTCTGACTAATAGCCGACTAAGCTGAGAGGATGGTATAGTTGTTGGGGGCAAATCCATCTATCAATACCAGTTACCTACTCAGTTGCCTCTAATTTCGTAATCATATTCACAGACATGTTAGTGATTAAGAACTGAAAAACTTTTATACCTGGTTACACAGTGAGCGCGCCGGCGGCGGGCGCACGCTACTTCATAAAATGATCATATCTCAGTAATTTATTAAGTTAGAAAGAATCTAAAAATACTTCAAAATAACTTAAACTAAACAGATACAATTTATGTATTATGTTTAGTTAAAATTACTTACTGAAAGAGTAATCTATGTACGTCTTTCCCGGCAGTCGCTCGGCGGTAAAATCGATAGACTTTGATAAAAATGGTGATATCTTGGATACTACATAAGTTAAATAAACATAAAAAGTATTTAAAAATAGCCCAGGTGGCACAGAATCAATATATAAAAAAAAAAGAAAAAACGGTAAAATAAATATATTTTAACACATTAGAGTGCAGCACCCCCCAATGGACTCGGGTTTTTTTTATTTATGTATGAAAATTCTTTCTACTGTGTAATATCCAACATTATTTATTTTCAGAATGATAAAGCTATACTTAACTGATGGAGTGCAAGAAATAACTGCTGTGGAATACAAACAGATGAGAAATCTTAGCTGTGACATCACACCTGGCTGTAAAGTATTATTAAAAGGTACTTAATGTCTTGATTTTTAACTAACTTCATATAATTATTTGATTTGTCAACAAAATAAACCAACTTCATGAGAGAATCAAAAGGTTGTTAAAAATACCCAAACGGCTATACCTTCAGGGGCCTATTTCATTACATTCAAACCTTATGGAGACCCGTCGCTCCATAAAGCGCGTCGAGGTTAAATTTAATTCCAATGACACTGATGATGATGATGTGTAGCATAAAAATCGGCCAAGTGCGAGTCGGGACTCGCGCACGAAGGGTTCCTGGCCATTATTCAATCAAAATCACGTTTGTTGTGTGGGATGTTATTATGTAAATATTTATTTAAAACACTTATTAGGTTCCTAAAAGACCATTTTATAAGTGCGTTTTGTTTGTGTGCGCTTGTTTTTTTTTAACTTTTTAAAAAACAAGCTTTTATTTATATACATATACTAAAAAAAAAAAACATTTTCCATAAATATTTAATGTCAACTTATAACGTCTTAACACAATTTATTTAATATAAAAGCTTGTCGCGAGATTTACCTGTGTAGTATTATAAGTACATTAAATAACTTTATCGAATTAATTTTAATTTGATTTTCAAACAATGTAAATGCGCGTACCTACTTAAATCTCGCGACGAGCTATTATACCTATTAAATAAATTGTGTAAAGACGTTATAAGTTGACTTTTTGATGGAATATGTTTATTTTATTATTTTTGGTACATATAAATAAAAGCTTGTTTCTTAAAAAGTTTTTTACTTTTCATTTGTCGACCTCTGTGGCGCAGCGGGCGAAGGTCCGCCTGCGACGCAAGAGGTTGCGGGTTCGATTCCCGCCTCGGAACAAATGTCTGTATGATCTGCAGATATTTGTTCAGGGTGTTCTTCTATATATAATAAAAAATATCTATCTATGTAGTATAATGTATGTCGCATCCAACACGAACGGAGGCGTTGCGACAGCTAACTTCACAGCGCGCGCGCCTGACAGAGTCGTGTCATCCATCACAGAACTAGTTGACGAGCGGTCGCTAGAGAGCGCGGACGGTTATTCTGTACCCGGCGCTCGGTGGAAACAGACACGGAACTGTCACCCCGTCCGTGTTAAAATAGTGTACCTTACCTACCCTATTAATTATTGCAAAATACATTGTGTTTCTCAGCAACACCTTGTTTGCTTTAACTACCCTGGACACGCACATAGCAGATAGGTTGGAAGAAAAATGGACCAAAATCCTGACACTCCGACATCAGTTGTGGGATCGAAGTCTACGTGCACTGGCAGCGGGAACGAGTCACAATGCCGAGTACTTTTTGAGATGCAAAATCAACAAATCCAAGCCCTTATTCAAGCACTCAACAAGCCTACAGAAAAACATGACGTCATTTTGCCGGAATTCAACCCAGATAAGTGCGACGCGGACGCTCAATCTTGGTGTAGTACCACAGATTTATGCTTCGAAGGAAGAAATGTCGAAGGAAGTCAACTCATTATGACGATTAGTAAGGCATTAAGAGGATCAGTTACGACGTGGTTATCGCAAATAACCTATCAAGGTATGACGTGGATAGAATTTAAACAATTATTTACGGCTCGATTTGTCTGTGCCGAAACTTCTGCCGCTATCCTCATAAATCTAAATAGAAAACGAGTCGTATACCGCGTATGCCAGCCGTACTGTTACGTCATTGTTGAACAAATGGAAAGATTTAAGCGTGGAGCAAATAACCAAATAGACGGTAATTGCACACTTGTCTCAAATCGACACTCGCCTACAACGTCTAGTTTTTATAACGGAGGTTACCACACGTCAGCAGCTGCAACAAGTGCTTCAAGCCTTCACGTACTTGAAACGAAAGCTTACAATGGACTCGGAATAAGATGCAAATAAAGAACAATACGCCGAAGTAAAGAAATACCTACAAAGTTGAGATACTAATGAAAATGTTCTGATCTAGAAGATTCAAGATGCAAAATGTGCAAGTCATCGCGTTTTGAAATGAATAGGTATCTAATAATGGAGAAAAATTATGAATGTTCGAGTAAATTTATTACGACTGACCGACGCCAAAACAAGTAATGCAGTATGGATAAAGATGGACAAACAAAGGACACGGTGTGGACGACCATGTGACCTATGGTATAGTCCAATACACTTAATCAGTGTTGTGAATCGCGTATGAATGTTTTACTTGCGCGTGAGTCAAAGCTGCCTGTTCCTGCGGTGTGTTTCCCGAGTATGATTAATTAATAATAATAATAATAATAAAATACATTTATTCACAAAAAGTAGGTTTACAAGCTACAAATCATTTTCAGTTGAATTTGATTAGGCAACATTATTCTATTTCTTGTACTTGTATTTTAAACCTTTCAAAGACATAGTGACTCCTCGCTCTAACTAAGCTTTCGCTTGTGTTTAGACGTGAGGGCTCAAATATCCTTCGGCTTTTGGAAGATAGTGTAGGTATGTACATACTCATAGGATAATACAAACTTACAAAAATAAAACTCTACTTTGAACAGTAAACAAACAAAACAAAAAGTATAAGAAAGTAGTAGAGATAGGTTATAACAGTAAACACCCAAAAGGTAAACAAGAGAAAAATGTTATATTGGTAAGAGGGTACCAACTAACTGTTTAACTTGTTCTTAACTAAAGCTTAACCTATTATACATTAAATCATTATAGCCCAAAATTAGAACTGAATACTTAACAGTTGCTCTACCTGATCATAATCTAGACTTTGCAAGTAACTCGATGCAGTTATCTTTAATTGTTGGTTTGTAGTTGACTGATGTATTTTTATTATTTTATTGATTTTATTGTACACATATGGTGCTAGGAATTTTACATGATGATGAGCAAATGATGTTTTACAGGATTTTGAAATGAAAATTTTGTTCTTTCGCCTTTTAGTTGTTACATCTAAGTGTGGTTTTTCTTTGTGTTGTTTAAGGATACATTGCAGTATGAAAAGTTTTCTAACTGAAAGGACATTAGTCTCAATGTAGAGTTGGAAAGTTGAGTATCTAAATGGTCTAGAGAAAGCAACTTTAAGCACAGCTCTCTGTGCTCTCTCTAGAGGGAGCAGACGAGACTTTGCAGCTCCTCCCCAGGATCTTATACAATATAATATTAAAGACTGACATAATGCGAAATATGTGGTCTTTAGCTGATCATCATTTGCTGCGTGCCTGATATTTTTAAAAATAGCGATTAGCTTGCGTACTCTAGCTGTAATTGACTTAATGTGATATTCATATGTCATGTGTTGGTCTATTATGACACCCAAGTATTTTATCGTTGTTTCTCTTTCAAGTATTAAGCAGTTACAATTTTCAGTAGGAGTTTGTAGACATTGGATGGAGTGAGCACGTATGATACAGTCAGAGCCGTTTGGTTGGCCTGGTTTTCGGAGGGAGAAAGTTATACACTTAGTTTTTGCTGCATTTAAAGTAAGAATGTTGTTGTAGAGATGTTTTGAAACTAGATCAAAACCTTTCTGTGCATGTTCGAACAGTGACTTCCAACTCTCTTCTCGGAAAAGCAGTACCGTATCATCCGCAAAAGCTATAAGTTTACAATTTTGAATTTTAAGGTTGCATATTTGATTCATATAGACCAAAAAGAGAGTCGGGCCAATAATAGAGCCCTGAGGAATCCCATACGATATGTTCAATTCAGTGCTGGTGTAAGCTCCAATCTTAACTCTTTGCGTACGTTCGGTCAGGTAGCTTTTAAACAAGTTAAGTTGGTCTCCCCGTATTCCTAGGCCTTCCAGCTGATTTAAAAGTAGAGAAATTGAGACCGTGTCAAATGCCTTAGCAAGGTCTAGGAATACGCCCATGCATTTAACACCGCTATCTAGACAGTCCACAATATAGTCATTTAGCTCAGTTACGGCATCTGCCGTTGAACGCCCTTTTCGAAAGCCATATTGATTCTGTGAAATTAGGTTAAAACATTCCAAGTATTTAACAAGTCTATTGTTAATAGCTTTCTCTAGAATTTTTGATAGAGCTGGTAATATTGATATGGGCCTATAATTACTGGCTGTCTTTTTATCGCCTGATTTATGAATAGGTAATATAATAGATTTTTTAAAGGAATCAGGGAAGATTGATGTTGTAAAACTAAGTTGACAAATGTGGGTGAGAGGCGGAACCAGGAGCTCTTTATTTTGTTTGATTATTCTCGAGGAAATATTATCCCATCCAGTAGAACAATCAGTTTTAAGCGAGTTTATAAGGCTCAGTACTTCTGCTGGCTGAATGTCAATTAACCCAAAAGAGTTACCTGACATGTTGGGCGTGCCTAGTTCATTTTGTTCATGTACTGAAGTTGAAGATATTTTGTTCGCTAAATCTCGGCCAACGCTTACAAAATACTTGTTAACCGAATTTAAAGTTGAAAAAGGGTCGTCTCCTTGTATAAGGTGTTGTGGAAGAGATTTTTGAGATTTAAAATTTGTTATATCATTTATGACTTTCCATATTTTTTTGACATCGCCACCAGCTTGTTCAAATTGAGCTTGTTCGTACTCAATTTTTAATTTTCTCATAAGTGAGTTAAAGAAATTCCTATATCTTTTATATATAATTTGAAGAGTTTCGTTATTTGGTGATTTACGAAATTTTATGTGGAGTTTGTCACGATGCCTCATGCACCTGATTAATCCCGGAGTTACCCATGGTTTGATCGGTGATTTACGCCGAGACATTTTTTTCTGTTGTGTATGCTTGTTGATTATGGTAGCCAAAATGTGTATTAGTTCATCAGTTGCATGGTTACAGTCAGACGTAGTGAGTACCGAGGTAAAATCGACGCTAGACATCTCCGCTTTGATGGCCCTGTAGTCTATTTTAGATATTATTTGTGGTGTGTTTGACTTAGTAAAATTTTGAAGAGCTAGTAGGACTGGGTAGTGGTCCGTTAAGTAGCTTTCAATAACGAGTGTAAGAGCTGCCTTTCTTGATTTTAAAAATACATGGTCGAGGCAACTTTTTTCTCTTGTAGGATATGTATGGGATGGTAAGAGACCGTGATATGCTAATAAGTCTAGGTAGTCAGTTGAATTTTTGGACTCCTCATTTTCAACAATATTTATATTTATATCACCTATTACAATTATGTTTTTATGCTTTGAGAGCTCATTAAGAACATTATTCAGGGAATTCATAAAGTTTTCCAAAAGTGGGTAAGATGGAGAGCGATATAAGGATACCATAGCGATGTCATTATTTATTATTGTGATAAGGCAATTAGCATTTACAAAGGTAGGTTCATAAGACATGAATGGAATATCTGACTTAATATAAACTACTACTCCGTCATTTTGAAGTAAGTGACTGCTAGTGCAAGTAGATGAATACCCATCTAAACTTGGAGGATTATAGCATTTCGACAACCAACATTCCGTCAGAACAATAACATCAGGTTTTATATTTAATCGCTCTATAATCAATAAAAATTCATCAAAATTTTTCGATATACTCCTTATATTTTGGGAGATGATGGTAATTTGTTTATTTACTTTATTTAAGTGGGACATACAGTTTTCAGGTTTGCACACATAGGATTCGGAAACAGACACCTTATCTATACTATCCTGTAGTAGTTCTATATTTCTGTTCATTTTAGGCAGAATATATAGTATTTATAAACACTGCGATATAACAAACAGTGTTGTATAAGCTTAACGAGCTTATTGAGCACTAATAATATTTTAATAGTATAGAGTCTGGTATATGTAAGGAGGAAGTAGGAGGTGCGTGCGCTTTTCCTGATAGTTTGATGTCTTTTAGCATTGATCAATTGTTTGTTGCAAAGCCTTGACTTTGTTTTTTTCTGATAGGCAGAGCTAAGTGAGCGGATAGTAATAATTTCTGTGTTTTGGGCTATATTATCTAAACTTAATTCGTAACTTAACTTAACAAAATATATTAGTTTATGAAGGTTAACTAGTCATGCATTATTTTCTAAACTAAGCAACTGCTCTTCACTTTTGATATATATTATTTTAGCACCATCTTCCTTACGCAAGCAGACCTGTCCATTTGAGGTCCAGCAGTGTACAAACTTATGTATTTTAGCGTATTCTCTCGCTTTAAAGAACAATCCCTTTGCTTTATAAGTAAGGCTTTCCCCGACATAAATAGGTCGGGGTGAACCATGAATATTTAAGTGGGTGGTATTGAGTTTTTCTCTGCTATTTTTCCTGTTGAATAGCCTCACTCCTTGTAGAATGTTCTTCTTGACATCAGCAGTAGTTACCTCTAGTACGATCGGTCTAGGTGCATCCGGCTTTCCTGCTAGTCTTTTAATGCTACGAATTTCCGTGAAAGACGCTTCCAAATTTAGCATTTTTAACAAATGCTGAACCTTTTGTTGTAGGTCTTGGTTACTTTCATGTGCCTTAGAAGGTATGTTTCTAATCTCAATCTTATATTGGCATAGTTGTCTATCTAATGACTCTAATTTGCTCTCCAACGATTTCACTTTATTAGTACAAGATTCGAGATCTTTTTCTAGATTTGTAGTTTTTATAGAGACGTTCTCGTACTGCGAGCTGAGTTCATTAAGCTTTTTGTCAGTCGCCTCATTGAACTTTTTAATCACTTGTATTTCCTGTTTAATGACATGTATATCAGTCATAAGAGTTGCGAACTTGGCATCTTGGTCTGTTTGAAAAGATGTAAATAACTGCGTCATATGATCAGTAATCTGCTGTTGGAAAGCATTAAGAGTTCCTTCCAACTTAAACGAGTTTACGAGCTCCGGACTGCGTATGGCTTTTCTTTTAATACGGCGCATATTTATATTACGTTCAGACTCATGTTCGGTATCGGATAGGCTTGGTCCATGGCTTTCCATTTCCTCCTGGCTTCCCTTTGGTGGAGAATGTTCCATCATTTTTGACTATAAGGTTAGCTTTTTATTTTCAGAAGCAGTCTGGGTTGAACTTTGCTCTCAGTAATATTTCAGGCGTCGGATTTAATATTCTACAGGCACTCTAATCGGCATAAGAGTAAACAAATCAAGTTAATCGAGTTTTTAAAACTTTTTTCGGTCTTTTAGATTATGTAGCAAGGAGGCAGAAAATAGAAAAGGTGTGTATCAGACGACAAGTAGATTGTGTTTGCTAATTTCAATGCGGCGCACCACTGTTTCGGTAGCTTAGCCGGTAACAGCCCGCCTGGGATGCAGACGGTCGGTGGTTCGAATCCTTCGGTAGGCACACACGAAATTGATGAAAGATATAGCAGAGCGATCACTCACCGAGCCACCCAGCGCGAATCCTCAGGGCTTCAGGGGGCAACAGGCCGCAGCACTGGGTTTAGTGTTGACGTGGAGGCAGCGCTGGCGGAGTCCCAGAGACAATCCTACTAACAATCGACGACACGTCCGTACGGTTCAAGAGTCGAAAGGAAAGAGGTGAGGAGAAGAAAGGAAGAGAAGAGAAAAATTGCAGTAAACTGACAGGAGCGAGACGCAAAAAGTACAGCAACAATTTGGTGAGTTCGTTTCCTAAAATAAATCACTGGTTAAGGCAATTTGACACTTGCAGTATGCACAAGTCTTTATAGATTTTTGTTAAATTATTGTACTTTGTTTCAATAAATTTAGCTCGATAAATAAAGGCTGTTAGAGAACCGTTACAAAGACAATAATGTGAATTATTTCAATTACAATAGAAATAACGATTTCCAGGATAAGTAAGAAGTTGACATTCAGTTTTTTTTGCATAAACTAAATCTTGTCACTTATTTCTAAAGGCTGTGTGCCCTAGCTTTGATAATTATGCTACCGAATATTTTGCTGTCCTGCTGTTTTTCAATTCCAGCGTAAGCGTGTGAGCTGACAGCGTATCTGCGAGACCCCATCTGCTGAATGCCCGAATGCTGTATAGCGAACAGAAGGGGCAGATGATAACTGGCGGAACTGCTTCCAGAAATCTTGTGAGTCGATGAATTTTTATTCAGTAGCTATGCCTTTTGGGTTGAAAAATGCTGTTTCCATCTATCAAAGAGCCATTATGAAGCCATTACGAAGTCATAGTTTATGTTGATAACATTTTATTGTCTCTCCCAATATAGTTAGGATTATGGAAGTTTGTGGAGAGCTGTGTCACCTGTAAAATTAGTAAACCACACTCAGGTAGGGTACCGATAGTAAAACCATTCGACTTCACCTTATTGCTACAGGGTCATGTCGTGCTAATGGGCAGATGGAAAGGATAATTAGCGTGTTACAGTCAATGTTAACAGCAGTAGAGTCTGACAAAGAAAGGTCGTGGCTAGATTCACTAGGTGAGGTACAACTCGCGTTCAATTGTACAGTCAATCGAGTTACGAAGGCCAGTCCGTTAGAGCTCCTGATAGGCAAAGTCGCACGTCCCTTGAAATTGGTAGCTGACGACAACGACGAACCCTTATCTCTCGAGGCGGTTAGACGGTATAGAGACATCTGCACGTTATGACAAAGAGCGTTTTTATAAAACAAAAGCAAACGTTTCTAAATTTTTAATCGGGAATTCGTTCTTATTGAAAATGAAGAACGCACTCAAACGAAATTAGACGCTAAGTTTAAAGGATCATTTCAGATTGTTGATGTATTAGATGGGGACCGTTACTTGTTGAAATCATTAACTAGCAAGCGTAGGTACGCTTAAACGAACGCATAAGTATGCTCATGATCGTGTAAGGAAGATGCCTGAGGATCAAGTACCTATTGACATAGACAAGATTTTGAGTGACTCAGACGTTGAGTAATAATCAGTGTTGTGAACAGGTTCAAATTGAATGGGTCGGAGACTGTACCAGAGTATCGTAGCTGTGGCTCGTTAGAAATCGGCGTCTACCCCCGGGTAGTCCGTGAGTAAGCAGTAAGCGGTAGCTCTGGGTGGTGCAGTCGGGTCTTGCCTTGTAGCGAAGACCATAGAGTTATGGGACAACTCGACTTTAAGGAGCAAAACTATTTGCTGAGACTAAGGTTTAGTCGGAGACCATGAAATTGATACCTGTGAGTTGATTGATGGAAATTAAAACTAAAATCTGTAATGATTATGTTTTGTTGGTGTTTACTATTTGTCAATGGTGCTCGACCTCAGGATTCTTCTACCATTTTAGTAGTTTAGTTCACATAGCATAGTTTTGATTTATTTTGCCTTAATGTTGAGTTAATCTAAAGTATGTTTGAATAAAAATCACTTTGGTAAAATAGTTTCTTTATTCAAAAGACGCTGTTGTAAAATAAAGCCCTGGTACACAGGGTTGGCCGAACGGAAATTGTGCTGGTTGCTCTCTTGTTCTAGATTAACACACGAGGACGTGTGTCAGCGCAAGGATGGCCGTGTCGCATCCAACACGAACGGAGGCGTTGCGACAGTTAACTTCACAGCGCGCGCGCCTGACAGAGTCGTGTCATCCATCACAGAACTAGTTGACGAGCGGTCGCTAGAGAGCGCGGACGGTTATTCTGTACCCGGCGCTCGGTGGAAACAGACACGGAACTGTCACCCCGTCCGTGTTAAAATAGTGTACCTTACCTACCCTATTAATTATTGCAAAATACATTGTGTTTCTCAGCAACACCTTGTTTGCTTTAACTACCCTGGACACGCACATAGCAGATAGGTTGGAAGAAAAATGGACCAAAATCCTGACACTCCGACATGTATAAAGTATGTCAGTCATCTAGTACCCATAACACAAGCTCTGCTTAGCTTGGGGCTAGATGATGCTGTGTGAATTGTCCAGCATTATTTATTATTATTAGTATATCTTCGTCGGTGATAAAAGATTGAATAATCTCCGATTTGCCGACGATATATGTAGTTCTCTTCTCCACATCAGCAACTGAGCTCGGCACAATGTTGGACGAACTTAACACGGCAAGCCTCAAAGTTGGTCTTTGCATGAACAGGTCGAAAACCAAGATAATGACCAACGCCATAGAATGCAGGTTACAGGTAGGGGATAGGGAAATTGAATATGTCCATGAGTACTTATATTTAGACCAATTAGTATCCTTCCAGAGCAGACAAGATGTGGAAATAACAAGACGAACTGAAAACGCCTGGAAGGGCTATTGGTCTATGAAAGAACTAATGAAAGGCGATCTGCCACTGACACTCAAAAGAAAACTCATGGACATGTGCATTTTGCCAATCCTCACCTATGGCGCACAGACCTGGTCATTGACCGCTTTGCAAAAGAGCAGACTTGGGGTTTGCCAGCGAGCGATGGAGCGCAGTATCCTAGGAGTCAAATTGTCAGACCGGATAAAAAATAGTGAACTGCGCTCCAAAACACAGATCGCAGACGCCGCCCAAAAATCGGGCCAATTGAAGTGGGATTGGGCGGGTCACGTCTGCCGCAGGCCGGATAAGTCTTGGGCTAAATCCACTACCGAATGGATCCCACAAGACAGGAAACGACCTCGCGGCAGACCGAGACGTCGATGGAGAGACGAACTCGACGCATACTTGGAAGACTGGACCACAGTAGCTCAAGACAGAGAAAGGTGGAAGGAAGGAAGGGAGGCCTTTGCCCTGCAGTGGGACAGTACAGGCTCTTAATAATAATAATAATTAGTATTTGTTGTTATAGCTGCAATAGGAATATGTACATCATCTGTGAAAATTTCAACTAGCTATCAATGTTCATAAGATACAGCCTGGTGACAGACGGACGGACAGATGGACAGCGGAGTAGTACTTAATAATAGGGTCCCGTTTTCACCCTTTGGTTAAGGAACCCTAAAAATTACCATACTCAATTTGCAGTCAGATCAGCTAATTTATAATAATTATTATGTTTCTACATACCTACGGAACCCTCGGTGGACGAGTCCAGCTCGCACTTTTCCGGTTTTACCTATTGTTTGTAGTATTTTACTATTTATTTTTAGTTTGTTTGTTGAATCATTGCATTGCATACCTACCTACCAATAATAATAATTATAATTTAGAAAGTGCTATTAATATGATGTAGTCTCGATTTGGTTTATGAATTATATTATTTTACTGTGTATAAAAAGCAATGACGACCTCTGTGGCGCAGCGGGTGAGGGTCCGCCTGCGACGCTAGAGGTTGCGGGTTCGATTCCCGCCTAGGTACAAATGTCTGCATGACCTGCAGTGCAGGGTGTTCTGGATGTTTTTCTACATCTACACTAATAATAAAGAGGAAAGATTTGATTGTTTGTTTGTATGCATTGAAAAGGCTCCGAAATTACTGGACCGATTTGAAAAAATATTTTAGGTACCATTAGAATACCATTAGGCTATATTTTATCCCCGTATTCCCACGGGAACGGGAACTACACGGATGAAACCGCGGAGTGCGGCTAGTTCTATATATAATAAAAAAAATATCCATCTATGTAGTATAATGTATTAAGTATATCAGTCATTTTCATTTAGTATCCATAACACAAGCTGTTCGTAGTTTGGGGCTGGAATGATGCTGTGTGAATTGTGCAGCATTGATCCGTAGCCGAATGGTAAAGGCAGCCTACGTTAAAGGTGTTCGTATGAACGTTACGGGTTCGAGTCCCGTCGACGGAGACAAAATTTTTATTGCATTTTTCATTTCTATAAATGATACCTTAGTGATGGGTTTACACTTTAAATAAGAAATAGCTTATAAAATTAACTAAAGCGACATATCTTCACTGGTACTGACTACTTGTTGTCGGACAGTGGGCAAGAATATCTCTAAAGATTTCTGCTAGATGTCGCCACTCGGTTCGAAACCGATAAAGGCAGTCAAGATTTTCGACCCGACGGACGGTTAATTGCTCCGTAGCCGAATCCGGCAGCCTGTGTTAAAGGTGTTCGTCTGAACGTTACGGGTTCGAGTCCCGTCGGAGACAAAAATTTTGATTGCATTTTTAATTTCTATAATTGTCCAGCATTATTATTATTAGCCGTGAGCGTTAGAAAACAAGTAACTTTCACAGGTCCCATAGACTGCCGTAGAGGTATGCTCCTACTGACAGAGCCCGCTATCGAGCTACTGGGCGGCGAGGTAGAAGATATCTCAGTGACGAACTCACTGGCGGGACTGCTCTCCAAAAAGCTGGGCTTACCTATGACTGTGACGCAAGGTTGGTATTACAATAAGCCGTAAGTGTCCCACTGCTGGGCAAAGCCCGCCCCCCCATCTCTCCATGCAGCTCGACTCGATCCGCCGTCAATGCGACCCATGCGCTAATAAAAAAAGTAAAAATGTATTTATTAAAAACAAGAAACATTTTGCTTGCTTTACGAACTACGAATTAACTAACCTTAAGGTTGAACGAGTCGCCCATCTTTCCATACAAACGTGGAAGGGTAACTACTCCACTGTTTGACGTTGACCATCCAACACTAAGGATTATATCAATTTATCTCGTCATAATCTATGTTTGTATACACCCCAAACCGTAATAAAAGTATTTATTTCAAAAATACAAGCTTCTAAACTTTCGTATTTGAACACTGATTTTAGCCCAACTTTGGACGAAACTAAATAATATACGGAGAAATAAAACTCAAAAATAAACGCCGTTCCGACATAGTTATTTATTTATTTATTTATATATAAAATACTCTTAAATAACATAATATAAACGTCTAAAAAACCGTTAAATAATTAAATTATTAATAGTTAAATTATTCAAAAGTTTAAATAAATGTTATTTTGAAAAGATTACACTCAAGTTTTTCTAGTAATAACCCTTGTGCTTTTTAGCCATCTAATCACATATTTTTGCGCGGTCGTTTTAGAAATGAATCATTGTGCATTTCATTCTAGCGCGCGGGTACACACACTATGTCAGGTGAGATAGCATACATTTAGGCCGCGCCCACTGACGACTTTGCCTCCGCGACTTGTTCAACCGGCATTCCAAAGCGGCCGATGCAATTAAGCCACGCCTTTTCCCACGCACCTCTCCGAATTCTCGAAACGCACGTGACTTGACGCGACTAAAAGTTTGTGTTATAGTACAGATACAGAACCTAACAAATATACACTGCCGGCCAAAAGTTTGAGACCACTTGTAAAAATCTTTGTAACCACCAAAATATTTCAAAAGTACACATGATAAAGAGCTAATTTGAACACCTGCGTATTCTATTGTTATCAAAGAATTTCTGAGAGTCATTTTTATTGTATATTTTTAAGTTATCATCCTTTAAAGGTCTATTGTTTCAAAACATAAATGAGTACCGCGCGCTTACCAGGTGATAGAGTCATTGTTATATTTTTTATGGCCTGCTCATTTCTAATTATTTTGGTTTTGTTTTGCGGTAACCGTACTTCCGGATTATTTTAGCTTCCTTAAACATATTTTTTACCTGAGTTTTGATGGAGTAAATTTTTCATTATCTTAACTAGTCTGAGCTCGTCGTTGTTACAGTGAAGACATCTTAAAATGGGAAAAGTGCGCGAAATTAGCACTGAAACTCGTTCTGCCATAGTTGTTTTACACGGCGAAGGCAAATCTGAACGTGCGATTGCCTCTCAACTTAAGTTGTCGAAGACTTGTGTTCATAACGCAATAACCCGATACAAGGAGACTGGCAGTAATCAAGATCGTTCGCGATCGGGGAGACCGAGAGCTACCACTTCTAGCGAGGATAATTTCATCGTCGTTACCAGCAAGCGGAATAGACGCCTAACCGCACCAGAAATCCGCGCAGAAGTGAACAAATCCCGATCAGAACCTGTGTCATTGACTACAGTAAAAAGACGATTGAGAGATGCTAAGTTATTTGGTCGCGTCGCCGTTCGAAAACCACTACTAAGGCCACAAAACAAAAAGAAACGGATGCAGTGGGCCCTTACCCATCGAGACTGGACTGAAGAAGACTTTAAAGAAGTTCTTTGGACAGATGAATCCAAGTTTGAAATATTTGGTTCAAAACGACGAATTTTTGTTCGACGTACCGCCGAGGAAAAGATGATGCCAGATTGTGTGGTGCCAACAGTTAAGCATGGTGGTGGTTCCATTATGGTCTGGGAATGCTTCTCGGGCCATGGAACCGGAGATTTGGTACGAGTCGAAGGAATCATGAAAATGGAGCATTATAAACGAATACTACAGCAAAATGCCGTTCCGTCTGGTTTAAGATTAATTGGAAATGGATTTTTTTTCCAACAAGATAATGATCCTAAACATAGTTCAAAATTATGCAGGGGTTATTTAGAACATAAAGAAACAGAAAGGGTGTTAAAAAACATGGTGTGGCCCCCTCAGAGTCCGGATCTCAACCCCATTGAGCTATTGTGGGAAGAGCTTGACAGAAATGTGCGCAGTTGTTGTCCCTCCTCACAAGAAGACATGTGGAAGGCTTTACAAGAAAGCTGGAACAATATCTCACAAGATACAATTGATAAATTGATTGCTCGTATGCCGAGACTAGTGAAAAAAGTTATAAAATGCAAGGGAGGCTTTTTTGACGAAAAATCTGTTTAATGATTTTATTAAATATGAACGTCATTTTTAACGTAAATGGTTGATATTTCTTGATTTTTTTTTTCTTCTTGATGAATGTGTATTAGTAAATAAGCATTTTAATTAATATCTAAACCTCTTGATTTATATTTTGAGTTTTATTTCATTTTGCTACTTAGATGTAGGTGGTCTCAAACTTTTGGCCGGCAGTGTACAACTTGATAATGATACCTGCAGTTCGCAGCGAGAAAGAGTGTACCATAATTATTACGCACGCAGAGTTGAAATTTAAGAGTAAACGTGAGAACTAAGAGTGATTTACTAGCCTTCACACTAGGATTCCCTGCAAGGCTAGCATGGCCGGAGATATTTTATCCACGGGGAGAGGACAAAATACTATTCCCCTCTGTCAATTTTGTCCACCCTCCGAGCATGGCGATATGGGTGGATAAACTATTCACGCTGGACAAACCAGGGGAAACGCTTGTCCCCGAAATTATAGGCGGAGGGTGAGTATCCACGTCTAATGTCAAAAAGTGATATAATTCTCTTTACCCCTGTT
Organism: Pasiphila rectangulata; assembly: GCA_963082625.1. NCBI lineage: Eukaryota > Metazoa > Arthropoda > Insecta > Lepidoptera > Geometridae > Pasiphila > Pasiphila rectangulata. The sequence continues at coordinate 17,325,688 of OY720251.1, read as the reverse complement.
GCCGTGCTTTGGCAGGTGGATAAAATAATTTTATCCCTTGTCAGTGGAAATAACCGGTGGACAAAAATTTTATCCCCAACCCATGCTAGCCCTGCTGTGTTGCGGAGGACTAGTCTCTTCCAGTGCCAAAATTGCGTGCGTTATATAATATTATATTGCTCTAACTCGTCACGCCATCGCTTCTTCGGTCTGCCGCGGCGCCCCACCGACCCAAAAGACAAGCTCAGCTTACATTGGTGCTAGATGACACTTTGTGAAAATTCCAGCATTATTTATATTCTAATCTTAAAGTCCCCTTTTGTTTTCCAGCATCAGACCTGAACTCCACCATCAGCCAACATCGGAACACGGCCGTCCCCACCCCTCACACAGAAATGCCCCCGCCACAGGCACCCGAGCCGATGCACGACCACCGACCAGTCGCCAGGGTCACCAGTCTGCAAGTAGCCAGCTTCAACGATGACGACATCGACATAGACCAGCTAGCAGAAATAGAATCTCATCTCATAGAGGCTCCAACGAAACGACCACAGACAAACACACTCTCTAACCCTGAGAAGAAAATCAAAATCGACCTTACAACTCCAACAAATGCAACATCGAAAAGTGCTCACAGAAATGCAATAGCTAGTGTTGATCTAACTGATGTAAGCATAAGCAATTTTCATCGTGCTCCCGTTACAGCTAAAGTCGACCTAACGGCAAACGTCAATACAGCCGACGACTACCCAGACGCTAACGAAGTTTTCTTCGACGAGGACGAAGACTATCTCAGAGAGTTGGAAGCACAGTTCGATAACCAACCTTGTAGCAGCAGTAATAAGGTCGCAGAAATGTCGTGTGAACCTTACGGTTACATAAAGAATATAAACGATCTGCCGCCTGACAAAAGACTGGGAAGGGTGTTCAAAGTGAAAGGGCAGATTATCAAGCTCCTGTCGAAGTTATCTGTTGGTAAGGAGGGCTGGAGTCTCCGGTGCACCCTTGTGGACGGCAGCGGGAGCATAGACGTAGACTTCACGAGCGAGGTGCTTTCGGAGCTAGTCGGCTTTACGCCTCAAGAGATGAACCAGTTAAAGAAGCAGATGGCGGCTAAACCCGAGCTGAAGGAGAAGGCTGTCAGTGTAAGTAGCTAAAGAATTGCATCTGTGCATCTCCTAGTAACTTTAGTAACAAACTATTGGTCTACGTCAGCGTTAAAGCACGTGGAATGTGAACATACATTATTCAAGCAAAATCCATTTGTTCGCGGCCGGTATCCAACCCACGACCCTCGGATCGCAAGTCGGGGGTACATACCACTCGTGAGGAAACCCGCAACTTAGCTTCAGACGTATTGACCTGTTCTTTCCTCTAACTAATAGCCAACAAAGCGAGGAGGATGGTATACTGGTGTACTTATTTATCTGACAATAATATTATCATAACATTACCTATATTAGATTAGAAAACTCTATTCTAATCTAATGTTATGATAATATTATTGTACGCACCACATAAAAAATAGAACAAAATACAACCAGAAATTTAAATAAAACAATACAGTAGGCCTTATCGCTATGAGCGATCTAGTGAGCATTGAATGAATGAACACTATTGTACACAACAACAACATTAAGCGAAATTAAAATAATTATTATTTAAATTCAACATTATAAGCGCATAGCATTTTGCGCGTGTAAGCGAGTGAATAACGAACCCTATTAACGCAACGCAACATGTATTGGGGATTTCTTTTTTAAAGCTTTTTAAGACTTTTCTTGAAAAATCTTAACTTCTCGGATTTTGCTTGGACGTTAGAACACCAGGATATACATAACGCTGGACATTCGTACAGCTGCCGTGGGGTGCCGGCAGTAGCATGTCCCCTCCTCATCCCCGTGGGTGCAGTAAGTGCCTTTCCGTGTAACAACATCCCATACTGCGCTCGCCCACCCGCCTGCCAAGCGCAGTGAGTATGGCCACCTTCCATGAGGGATCATGAGGTAGTTGCCGATCCATGAGCGGTAGTTGCCATACTGTGTTCAGTAGTGGACGTTTTACGGCTGAAATAATGATAATGAAGAACACAATGGGAAGAAATAATATTGGACGTTTCATACAGCGTCCATTTAGTTCCAGTGGATGGATTTAAATTCTTGGAAAGTACCATAGGTACCTACGCCATACCTAGCTTGGGTAACTATATTCTCGGACAAGTCCTAAAATATAGTTACCCAAGAATAGTTAGCATTATATGTAGTTACCGAATTTTATGCATAAATACAATTCAAGAATTGTATTTATGCATAAAATTCGATGTAGAATGTTTGTCAACAAACTGTCAATACTCAGGTAACCTAAAAATTACTTCCTTTCAGTTGGTTCCTATGTATATTTCTGAATTATTGGGGATTTGTGACCTGGTTATTTTGGTGTGATTTGGTTTTTTGACAGAGTTAATAGTAATTTATACTGAAGGTAGTCAATGGAAGCAATTCAATTTAAAATGCACTTATATTTTATATAAATATATATATATATACATATATCTATATATATATATATAATTTTATTGCGTTAGGGTTGTTTAGAAACATTCTAAGTACATCTAAAGCGGCTGGAGTATGAGTTGTAAGATTTGTACCATATATTAAATCCCCTGGGGGATCAGGTTAGCGGATCCTGGTGGCCGAACCCTAAAGGGGGATGGGTAAAGGAATACATTTATTTGTATTGGTGTACCTATGTTTTCTAACCTGAATTGTATTTATGCATCAAAACCATAGATTAAGTTCCATAGTTTGTACGATTTGTTAAAGGAATAAATGCACCTATGTGTTACAGGCCTTACAGAAAGCGAAAGACAACCTTCAAGTTCTCTACTGCATCATAGAGCTGACAATCCTGGATGTGCCTAAAATAACGAAACTCATTCCTTTCGACGCATCGCACGCGCTGTCTCAACGGAAACGGATTGAGGACAGTGGATTAGGATAGCATTTATGCATAAAATTGTATGTATTTTGAATAAAATTTGTTATTTATGACTCCTTATTTACTTTTTTCTTGAGGCAGGCTCCTTTTGTAACTGGATTAAGATGGAGTTCCTTCGCCGCTGAGGTGTCGGCAGAATGTTGCCTAAAAAGTTATCATTTCAATGGACAGGCGGGTTGGCGAGCGCAGTACGGCATGTTGATACACGGAAAGACGCTGCTGCCCATCTTCCAGAGATCTCTTGGCAGATTCTTACTGCACCCACGTGCAAGAGAGGAGAGGCAATTTTCTGCTGCCGGCAACCCACGGCAAAGTAAATGATACCTCCCAACTTCGCCACTATTACAGACAGTCGAGGTTACTCACGCAGTTAAATTGGCCTGTGTTTTCACAAATTGTTATGTTAAACGGGTATTCTACTCACGTTAATTATTCGTTGAATATAGGTATCCAACGTGTTCAGTTCCTCCCAGGGGAACTTTCGTCAGGGAATGGAGCTTTTTTACGCGGTACCGTCTCCTTCCCTCTCACGCGTTCGCGTTGCACTGAGTAGAATACCCGTTTAACATAACAATGAATAGTGTAACTCACGAATCATTTGAAAGTGAAATATCACAAATGCTAAAAAAAATTGGACCCTATTACTAAGACTTCGCTGTCCGCCTGTCTGTCTGTCACCAGGCTGTATCTCATGAACCGTGATAGCTAGACAATTGAAATTTTAACAGACGTATTTCTGTTGTCGCTATAACAACAAATACTAAAAACAGAATAAAATATTTCAGGGGGGCTCTCCCATACAAAAACGTGATTTTGATTAACGGTACGGAACTCTTCGTGCGCGGGTCTGACTCGCGCTTGGCCGAGCGGCCACGCGGCGGCTTGTTAGGGCTTAGCGTGCGTTGGCAGAGGACGCAATTTTATTTTTTAGTTATCATGGACAGGTTCGTGTAAAGTTAAATCCAAGTTTGTGTCTTGTTTCACAGCTATCATCTTATTCTAGGGGGGGTAACTAGATCTGCACTGACGTCCCGCATAGGGGTGTATTGTGCATTGTCCCCCGTGATGCTAGCCCGACCCCAGCCAGCCCAACTCCTTAAAGTACCGGAGAAGGACTCTGGGCCGCCGGCAGCATTCCCGAAGGATATGCAGATGCTAATCCACAGCTATCATATAAAGAGCGCAAATGTTAAGATTTTTTCTTTTTATCGACATACTTTGTTATTTTTGGTCCTACGACTAGTTACGGGACCGAAGCTGTAAGGAATCTTATTTGCAACATAAAGGCTTATTTTTTGATATTTTTTTCGTGAGACTTAGTAGTTTGTCAGAAATACGATAAAAATCATTACACCCCTTTCCCAAGATGGCGGCCGCCGGACAAGGGTTGCAACCCCATAATCTTGGATTTAACTTTACAATAACCCCCTCCTTGATATCTTAATAATTAAATTGCGTCCTCTGACAAATGCAACCCCAAATGTAACTTTTCAATGGACTATAATGTTATCATCATTTCAGCCATAAAACGTCCACTGATGAACACAGGCCTCCCTCATGGATCTCCATGAGGGGTAGTTGCCATTCTCACCACGCTTGGGAGGCGGGTTGGTGAGCGCAGTATGAGATGTTGATACACGGATAGACGCTGCTGCCCATCTTCCGGAGTTGTCCCTTAGCAGGCTCTTACTGCATCCACGGGCAGGAGAGGAGGGATAACATTCTACTGCCGGCACCCCACGGCAGTAGAATGTTATATAATGTTATACAAGGTGAAAAAATGCATCATTTAAAAGTATATTTTTATTAAATACGCCTGCTCATAACACAATAATAGTGTGGAGTTCAATATACATTTCATAAAATAATAATTAACACAGACTAACGGTATAAAAAACTAAAGTCCTAGTTTTGAAAAATGCAAACCTAGTTCTCTGAGTGTAACGAAAAACTTGGTGTGTTTGAACTTATTAGGAGTGTGCATTTATCGGGAGACTCTGACTTCATCTCGTGGATGCAAACCTCTTCGAATTTACGAAGATTTTAATTGAGGGTATTCGGAGAAGTTACCGTCATGTAATAACGTAGATTTGGGAAGGCCTATGTCCAGCAGTGGACTAATATAGGCCGATGATGAAGATGACGACCCACTTCTAAGATATCACGTGTCATTGTGGATAATTCAATTGCAATAAATATACTAATCCACTTAATTAAACATGAAAAATTCAAAAGCACCAAGTTTAGTACACCATAACACAAAATTAGTCGCACGCGGGAAGCATTAACTTATTGAATCGACATAGAACAAGTACATACAAACGAAACAACTAGTGTGCGACCTGTCGCAACTTTTCAGGCATCTATCTGTACCTAAGTTACGTATAAAAGTGTATGTACATACTATTACATAGTGTGTGGACCGTAAATTCTATGTAACATTCCATATACTAAAAAGTCGGGGCTGATATTAAGGCTGCTTATGTTATGGAAGATACTATCGTGAAGAGATCAACGCAGTATCTCTCAATCGTAATGCTGGCTTGCTTTCTATGCATCGTTGGAGGAAGCTCGCTAAAATCTAGTCTTTGAAAGATGGTTTAAAACACTTACTTTAAGGTGTAAACCGCACTTGTCATGGAAATTAAGTTTGATCAATGGGCGACGCCCACGTCATCATTGGGGTTCCATTAGGGCCCAGTTATTGTTCGCTCAATGCGGTCGAAACACGTTGGCATCAAAAATTTAAAAAGACATTTGATTTTCAAAAAGAGATCTTAAATCAACGAGAACAATGCACAAATTCGACGCTTTTTTGAAATTTTAACTTTGTCATGAGTAAAGACCTAATCGGATCCCCACTCCGTTAATACTTAAAACCATCAAAGATATTAAAGAGCTTACGCTACCGGCAATATACAAAGCATGATTAAAACGAATTCAATATTAAATTAAATGAGATGCATCCGTTTACCTATACATGAACCGCAATAACTACGCTAATCTACCTACAGAAATTCTCAAATAGTTATAACAATTAACATTTACATCGTGATAGTACAGCTTGACACTTCCATGGAAGACTTCTGAAACAACTTTATATAACAACAATTAGATGCCATCAATTCAGAATTTACGAATTACGTCACACGAATTTCAAGAGCTTTTCGACCCTCCTTCACAGTGTGACGTCACGTTTTGCAATTTCGCTTCTATACATTATGCAAATTTACAATCAAAAACTATCTAAGAACTTAAAATCAACATCAATCATCTAAATTTGAAATTTTTATAACATATTATAACATTTAAATGGAAATTGTATAAAACACGGCTGTTAACGACTCTCAAAACTTGAGGAGCATTAATACTAATCCACCGAATTAAGCATAATAATCCTAGTCACAGTGCAAAGTGTGGAGTCTAGTTCACATCTAGAAAATATGCAATTTAAACAGCTGTTCCATTTAAATGTGACAACGAATTTTAGGACCTTGCCACACTTCGTCGACCCCTTTAACGTGTGACGTAATTGTTAATGGCCCCATAGATTGACGCAGATCTAAGATGTTATTCATCAATCGAGTATTCCATGTATACTATACATTCTAACCCTTAGAGGAGATCATTTAGGTTACTTACAGCTCAACGTGCTTAGTAAAAATCGCTAAAAAGCTAAACTGGCACAGTTTTCTTAGGTAAACATATCTCGTTCTATTCAATTCCGTTTAATTAGAGTCCATGCGACACATAATCATGATTTTCAGTTAGGTCACTATGTATATTTCTATTTGAGTCTTCAATCATCAAAGATATATTTTTTATGTATTAATTCATGGAGGTAATGCAAGTTTTATCGAATACTATTTTACATCAAGATGATAAATCAGGAACGATAGGAAAAACATTAAATTGCAAAGTTAATCAACAGTTAAAATTACGGGTTATAAGCATTTGTTTTACATTAATCAATAAATAATAGGTATCCATTTTACTTTTAGCACTCATAACTGAAAAACAACCATCAGGTAAACTAGTACAGGCACATATTTTCCAGCAATTGTTACAACCAAATAACGCGGGGTCTCATTCGTTTCCAAATACAAACCAATCCTAAGGCGCAATGGATCGAACCGGTCATCGCATCGCTCGCGGGTTAAGCAGGTAAATGAAAGCTATGTACAGCGACAGAACGTCACGCCTAGACCGGTAGTCTTTCTACGCCAATAGGCCATCAACTTATAGGATCCTCTCGTAGAACAATAAGTAGGCTTGCGCTCTTAGAACCTTCTCCTCAGTGACTTCAGATACCATACTGTCGGATACGTAGTACCATTTCCCGGGCGGCGGCTCCGCGGCCGAGGTGGGCCCTTCCCCGGACTCGTAACCGGAGAGCTCGGAGTCGGATTCCGCATCGGCGTCGCCGCCGGCGGCGTTCGCCAGCATGGTGTTGCCGCTCTTGGGTAGGAACCACCATCTAGGATCGCCAGCCTTCACCGGCTGCCTCACTTTGACGTACGCCACGTAGTGACCGCCGTGCATACCGCCCGAATGCTCCACGACACCGTACAAAGAGTACAGGAGCTCGTTCTGCCCGCGCGCTACGTTCGGTAACTTCTTCAGTTTATCCATGGCGCAGAACGGAGCCAGGTCCAGCACCGTTTGGAAGTCGACATGCTTGGACATCTTTCTGAACATACAGCGGGGACCAAGCTGGAACCGCTTGAGGTGGAGAATCAGGATGGCGGGCGGACTGGACACGAGGAAACGTTTCGTCGCATTCGTGTACACAGTCTTACCGTCCTTGCCGTTGATGCGTTCTGTGCAAGTTTCGCAGCCGACTTTATTGTTCCCTGTCAGGAGCTCGAGCGCCGTGAACTGGCTGAGGCAGGACTGGATACTGCACTCGTCTTCGTCGCAGAGGTAGCGCGGCGAGAGCGGACTCTGCCGCGTGTACGGCACGAAGTCGCGCTGCGCCTTCTCTGCTTCCACGTTGTTGACTCTAGGCTTGGGCGCCGGCGGCGGCGGCGGCGGCTCCACGACCGTGGGGCTCTCCAGCGCCAGCGGCGAGGGCAGGACGGGCTTAGTACGTTTGTACTCCGCGTCATCCATATCCAGCTTCAATTTATCTAAATGATTGTTCAGATCGGTCAGCGCCTTGGTCTCGGGAGGGGATTCGTAGCTGCTCTCCCCGCTGTGTTCCAGGAGGTTCCGGCAGCCCTGCGCGCTGATGCCGCGCGAGACGACCTCGTTGGCGTACTCCGGGGCGAACGAGATCCGGGACACAGGCCGTTCGTACTCCGCGGAGCCATCCGCTTTCACGGGAGACATCTTGCGGTGCTGCGGACTGGATAGGTCTAAGTTGATCTCGCTGGATAGAGAGCTGTGACTGCCCAGCTCCTTCCCGTTGACCGGTGAGTCGACGTTGTCCACGGTCTCCGTGGAGTTGTGCTTGGTCGCTTCCGGGCTCGCGACCCCCGAGTCAGGGTTCGAAAGGTTCTCCAAGGAGATGAGTGGCTTGTAATCCAGAGCCGTGGAGGCGGTGGTGTCCGTGAACTCCTTGTCTGCGTTTTCCGGGGTGCTACCCGCCTTGTCCATGTCGACGGGACTGGTTCGGATGGAATCTGAGGTAGGGACCTTCTCGGAGCTGTATCGTGACTCCAGGTAGGACGCGAAGTCGGCGGCGGTGTAGACCTGGGAGGCGGCGGCGGCGGCGGCGGCGGCGGCGGGTTCGGGCGCGCGCGGCGCCTCCTCAAGGTTGTCTTCCACGTCCGCGTCGGACTCAGAGGAAGACTTACCGTCGTCTTTGGCGCCGTTCTCGCGAGCCGGCGATTGCTCCTTCGACCCTGAACAACCTGTAACGGACGAAAGAGGTTTAGAAATAGATCAAACTGGGGTAGAATTAGTGAGAGTTAGTGATGAAATCGAGTTTAGAGGTTACCTTCCACCATTTGAATAAATATGCATTGATGCGATCTCCAACGCCCCGAGATGTTTGCTAATAGACTTGGAAGATGTTTTTTGACAGTGACGAAGTTTAAAAAGTGAATGATATAACATACTTTATAATCATTACTAAATAAAATATATAAATTTAAAATAATTGGACAATTAACTCTTGCATAGATAGAGTTAATTAATACTACAGTAAATACTGTGTTGCCTAAGCGTACTTGACTATTTTACGACATAAATTTAGAAACAGCTGCTAGGGACCTGCTATGAATTAAGTCACACGTAATGGGGTCAACCAAATGTGACAAGTGGTGGATGAAATCGTAAAATTCGTGACTTTACATGTAAATAAAAAAAAGCTTCCTTTGGAACGGCAAGATGATTAAGTATCTCGCGACAGGTGTAAATATCGCAATCATTGTTGTCAATCGTCAGTCCTTTCAGTAATCTAACCTTTGATAGCGATGATCGCGAAATTCACGTCTGTTGCAAACCTGTCGCGAGATCGTATTTCCGTTACGTAGTTTTTTTTAACTACGTTTGTCAGTCCAACAAAATGTCCAGCTGTTATAGGGAGATCTAAAAGTCATAAAATTCGTGTGACGTAATTACTCGTTAATAGATGGTCTTTTATTCAGAAAAGCAAGTTATGATTCCTTGGTATGCTCAGTAGAGACTTATAAAGTGTGTGATATACGAACTATAACTATGTAATAAAAGTGAGCTGAAGCCATGCCACAGTGAGAGCTACACCTTTGTTCCTCCTAGCGGCTTTCTTCGCTGCAGTTCTCTCTTTCTTCAGCTGGTGCTTGGAAGGCTTGTCATCATGAGCATTGCTATTCTCTTCTGAAAACACGGCCTCACGTCAATTCATGCTTTAACACCGCACAGTAAGGTTCATATTTAGTTGTAGGGGGCATGCAAGACAATTTGGCGAACTAGGTTACTTGACTATAGTACATTCCACGTAGGATGCGTTCGGTGACAGCAGAATAGTTATTAGATGAATTAAGAAGCGCAAAAGAGACTAAGCAGTTGTCCCTTTCCCGCTTATTTTTAAATTCTTCTATCCTGCAGTCTCCGACTCACTCTACCTGAAAGGACTATACAAGGGAAACTCTATTCATCATAAAGACTGACGATAGATATCGTCTCAACCGTTTATTCCGATGCTTTATTAGTTAAGATTTTTGCTAAGATAATTATAATTTATGTCATACATAAAATAATTCAGCCTAATTAGTTGTTTCCCAATTTTTTTTTTGTATTTTCATCCGCTATCAGTTGAAAATACAAAAAAAAACAAAAATATGAGAAATCAAAAAAAATAATTTTCCAAATAAGTAAAACAAAAATATTTTTTGAGCAGTATCCGTAGGTATTTAAATAAATTACAGGACCTGAAACATTTTTCTACTACAATAGGACATGAAAGAACATTGAATTAAAATGTGCAATTAAAATTGGTACTATATTGGTTCAAAGCACCTATTCTTTCAGGGATTCTACTCAAGCGAAACTACAAAACAACAAAGCAAACACACTACAAACGGAATGAAGTATTTACTACTAAACCTAAAAGATGGAGCTAGTGCAGTGTAAGCAAAATGCGACGTAGAATGTTTGTAAACAGACTATCAATAATAAACCTCAAAATAACTTCCTTTTTGTTGGTTTAAAATTATATTTCTCAATTATTGGGTATTTGTGACTAATTCAATATAAATTCATATTACTATTATTAACTCGGTGAAAAAACCAACCTTTAGGAAACAATTCAATTCTAAGTGCGACACAAAGACTTTGTTTTGTTTACAAAGACATCTAATTTGGCTCAAGTATATGTACAATGTCCAATAAAATTAACAATAACAGTCCTGTCATTATTAATTTGCGTTTAGAGAAAACACTAGCGCCATCTATTAGGGTGTAAATAACTATTCTGACGTTTTTTCTTTATGTAAGAAAACGCATCATTAGTAGAATTCCAGCGTTATATCATACGAGGGATTCCAAACTAGGTTCGAAGAGGCGCTCATTGATCTTACCATTAGTTTTCCTCCGCAGCACGGCGGGCGGCTGGGCGCGGCACGCGGCGACCGGCAACGACAAGTCCAGGAAGTATTCAGCTCGGTCCGACTGATGGAGACACTCCTGGCATTCCAGGGTCGACACCAGGAAACCTCGGAACACCTGCACAAATTGGAAGTATGAAATACATATCTATCTGTTTCGTTGTCTTTTCAAACAATAACACAACATGGCGTCTGTCCACAGCAGCGCACGTGGGCCACGCTGCGAACGGCTGAGTTCATCCGTGACGTAAAGACACGTGCGCTACTGTGCACATACGCCCTAGTGAGACAGCAATGCGCCATTATATATTTTAACAAGGTACATGTTTATTTGAGTACCCTTGCTTTCAGAAATCAAGCGCTTGTTAACGATATGAGAAATGTTATTGTTAAAAACATCTGTTAGTTTTGGCTATATGGGAACTGGCTGGGAGCTAAACTAAGTTTGCTAAGTTTGACTTAGCTAATTCATGCGGGATCTTTAAGGTGATTGTGTGCTTACAACGGAACTGAAATATTCTGACTAAAGCTATATTTTAATACAGTCTTGAACATAGAGTAGGTATGAACAACTGGCCTATTTCATATCAAGTTAGGTGCATTGTCACATTGAAAGCACATTCAAGCGCCGCTTTCGACCGCACGTTGAAAACATGCTATATACATATGTATCAATTCTATTTCGATTTAAGAGTTCAGAGCTGAGACGAAATAAAGTCATACTGACCTTTCGCGCGGGGCATGCCAGGTTACCTTGCATCTTGCAGCGGTCCAACGCACTACGAAAACCATGCGATTTAGTTACTCATTACTAGACACACAACGTTCAAATTGCTGCGCACGCCGCCTTACCTGCTCGGGCCTAAGTCCCGCGTCCGAGGCCTTGTGTTTGTAGAACTTGGCCTTCTCTTTGAGGTTGGGGTCAATGTTCTTGGGGTCTTCCTTGAAGCCGTCGCTGTCTTCGTTCTCGGATCGTTCCTTGTCTTCCCCGCCACCGTCCCCTTGTTCTAAATCTTGACTGACCTGTTCTGGCCTGAGCATTGTGTCGGATGCTTGCTGGCCGTAGAACTTGACTTTCTGTTTGACGTCACCGTCTACCTTCGCTGGGTCCACCTTCGAGTTCATGCCGAGACTGCTGAGGATTACTGATTGGTAGCGGCGCAGGTCCTCCGATCTGGAATGCCGATGCAATTGTGTACATTTTCTAATGAATCATCTATATACATATATATCTAATTCAAAGTCCTGACTGACTCACTGACTGATTGATATATCAACGCACAGCCTAAACCACTGGACCTAAAGACTTGAAATTTGGCACACATATACCTTGAGTATCCTAGAGGTGCTAAGAAGGGATTTTTCGAAATTCCCACGGGACAGGAAATAAATGGGATTTATATTTTCGAATCAAAGTGGCTCTGTGTGAAAAAGGGGATTTTACGTTTTTTAACTTCCACGCGGGCGAAGTCGCGGGCAAAAGCTAGTTTTAGATAAACTGGAGTATTAACTTTATTTGCATAAGTTTAGGTTATTACATCTATTTCAAAAGACATACAAATAACAAATAGTTTTACTTCGGACTTTGAGCCCTTCTCCCGAACCCGACTATCCAGTATTATTCCCATCATATTATGTTGATTATTATTACCCTATTGTAATTTTCATACATCACCCTAATTTATTGTCATGACGTGAAATACCGACCTAGTAAATAACTGTAGCAGTTCAATGTAATTTATTTCCGGGTGAACTTAATAAACTCTATTATTCGTTTTTAAATAGTTTTCGCGTCTTTACACAAATTTTTACTTTAGTTCATTTAGATGTATGAAAAGTGGTTTCTATGGCCTCGTGCGCAAATTAAGTTAAGAACATTGAACGTTCGTGTTGATCTGTTATTACAATATTATTCAGTTTCGTGCTTGCTGACCCGAAAAGTTTGCGGGTTTGATTGCTACCGAAACAGCAGTTTATTTCACTTATTTGTGTCGGGTTTGGGGTTTTAAATGTACCTTTAATGAGCGCGAACTGTATAAATTATTCTTGACTCACACAACAGAATCTACCTTCATAGTGAATAGTTTCCTGCCCTTATCGCACCTGGGGTCGGCACGACACGTATGTTTCAAATCTGTCCTATCATTCGTCAGATTCCCATTCACACCTTTTCTAGGCATATTAAAGGCCTGCCTTATGGATTTCCAAGATCACGAGGGGTTTGTTGTACAAAATGTTGATATACGGAAAGACGCTGCTGCCCATCTTCCGGAGGTATCCCTTGGCAGATTCTTACTGCAACCATGCAAGAGAGGAGAGTAATTCTAATGCCCGCACACTACGGCTTATTCATTCTAATCACGTGAAGTATTCTGATTGTAAAAAAATCGACAACCACCGTTGCCGATGGAAGGTAGCCCGTCTCCAGACAGACCCCTGCCAGATAGGCATACGATATAGTCAAAGTTGCCGGACCACATTGGATGATGCTATTGCTAGCACAGGATCATATACATTGGCGAGGCAAAAGTAGACGTAGTATTAGATTTTTTTCATTTATAAATTAAAATGTTATAAGTATCAACCACCCGATTTCCATAGGTGCAAGTTTTTCTTTTTTTGGGACTAGGTTGTGCTGTGTGTAGTCTCCAGTATTATTAGTATTAAACTACCTGTAATATAAAAAAAAATCCACAATCCACGAAGGTTGACTTGTGAGTTGCATCATTTTCGCCTTACTACGTTCAAGTGTCAACGGGCTGGTATGATTTTAGCCTTACTACGTCCAAGTGTCAACGGGCTGGTATGATTTTCGCCTTAATACGTCCAAGTGTCAACGGGCTGGTATGATTTTCGCCTTAGTACGCCCAAGTGTCAACGGGCTGGTATGATTTTAGCCTTACTACGTCCAAGTGTCAACAGGCTGGTATGATTTTAGCCTTACTACGTCCAAGTGTCAACGGGCTGGTATGATTTTCGCCTTACTACGTCCAAGTGTCAACGGGCTGGTATGATTTTCGCCTTACTACGTCCAAGTGTCAACGGGCTGGTATGATTTTCGCCTTACTACGTCCAAGTGTCAACGGGCTGGTATGATTTTAGCCTTACTACGTCCAAGTGTCAACGGGCTGGTATGATTTTCGCCTTACTACGTCCAAGTGTCAACGGGCTGGTATGATTTTCGCCTTACTACGTCCAAGTGTCAACGGGCTGGTATGATTTTCGCCTTAGTACGCCCAAGTGTCAACGGGCTGGTATGATTTTCGCCTTACTACGTCCAAGTGGTATGATGAAGTGTTTTACCTGACAGCCTCTAGTAGATGCCTGAGCAACTCGTGCGCATCGTGTTGGTCGCCACCACCGAACTGCGGCAGCTTGCTGACCAGCGCCGACAGCAGTTTGCGAGGGGTGAACACCCCGCTGTCACCTGAAACAACGCAGCGGACGGTGAGAGGAACTCGTGAAGAGTCAGCAGTCAGACATGTTTTGACGACCTCCGTGGCGCAGCGGGCGAAGGTCCGCCTTCGACGCAAAAGGTTGCGGGGTCGATAACCGCCTCGGATTTTTTTTTATGTGTGTACGATCTGCAGATATGTACTTGTTCAGGGTGTTCTGGATGTTTTTCTATTATATAATAAAACATATACAGGGTGTTAAAAAACTACCCGTAAAGCCGACAGGAGGTTAAATGGGGCCTTATAACGAGTCCATTCACAATATTTAATTATAATATTTAATTTTGGTGTGCAATAAAGTATTTTGTATTGTATTGTATTTAAGAACCGTAGTAACATACCCCAGAAAAATAAATAAATATTATTATTTTCACTGATGTGCAAATCCTATTTCAGTAAAATTAAAGAGTAAACTACGCAGAATGTACCTACATTTCTACCTAATTCGCGAAACGACAAAAATTTTAAAAGACCTAACCTAACGAAACAACTTAAACGAATACTTACTTTTTCATAATAAACGTCAAATTTACAGAAACGGCTCAGTGTGCTCCGCCTTGCTCAATACACAACCTCGCTCGTCGGGATATGGCTTGTGTGCATTTCGCACCATCGTCGGTGTTATTGACGCGAAAACCGATCTAACACGCTGTTCCATTTCGGCAACCGTTGGGTAATCGGAGAAACTCTGACACTCTGTCCTTTTCATAACCTCACAAAAAGAAGTCCAAGGGTGTGAGGTCCGGAGAACGAGCAGGCCATAGCACCGGTCACCCGCGGCCATCCTCGAAACAGTTGTAGGATATCGATTAGAAGATTTGTAATTAACAACATATTTTTTTCCAACTTGACATTTTTTGAAGCCAGTACTAGAGTCCTTATATTGAGGTAGCAAACATTTATGAATGAAAATAGAAAAACTATTAAAGTAGACAATTATTAGGTAAAATAGGTACGTAGGCCTTTCTGTTAACTAATCTGGTTCCCTGGCATGACAGCTTACTAGGGTTGATAATATTTTTGGCTTAGATAATGAATTATATTTTTACGGGGTATTTTGTAACACGTTGTATATCTATGTAGTATTATGTATATCAGTCATCTAGTACCCATAGTACAAGGTCTGCTTAGCTTGGGGCTAGATGATGCTGTGTGAATTGTCCAGCATTATTTATTTATTTAATAAATGTTTATTTAAGGCAACATTAGAAAAGTAAAAGACGTAAAATAATTAAAACTACGGCCCGTATATAATACTAAGCTGTCCCGCGCTCGTCTGCGTCACATAATAGAGACAGTGGGTCGCAGGCCCTATAATTAAAATACGCGCGCGATAAAACTGTGATATCTTCTTGAATTAAAATGGTGTCAAAGGCTATTCAAATAACGATGATGATGATGAACGTAATTATTAATGTAAATCATTGAATAAGGATTGATACTTTGTTGATAAAAGCGCCTTCACAAATTATGATGCATTATTTAAGAACAAGTTTAATTACCATAAAAAAGTTATAGTGGGTTAACATTAAAATATAGACATATACTATCGCTGCCTTTTTAGAACTTTCTAAAAGGAACAATCCGCGGTACATGACTGCGTAATTTTAACCGTTTGCGCAGCGCGCACGCAACGGAAGCTCTCAAAAGGATACATTTTCCCCGTATATGCAACACTTCAATGGTGCTCTGCTCCTATTGGCCATAGCATGTTATGATAGCCTTATAGCCTGCCTCATAATTGGGCTATTCAACAGCGAAATAATTTTTAAATTGGACCAGTTCCTGAGATTAGCGCGTTGCACCAAACAAAAAAACTCTTCAGCTTTATCATATTACAATTCCTTTCTTTTTTACTTTTTCTTGATAAGATTTTTTTTGGAAACCATTACAGTGATTATAAAGGACAAAGGGGGAACTCATAATAAAACTTAGTTTCTGTAATCTGTGATAAAACTTCCGAACTTCGTTAACAAATCACGTTGAGTTTCTACATCACGTTGCGTTTTTTTTTACCAAATTCCAAATAATTAATTGCAAACAAGTTTTAGGAACATTGCTCTTTTAAGTTATCTTCAAATATTTTAAAACGTAAAGTTTTTGGATGGACCAATGATACTTTCCGAATGCAAATGTTTAGTTTAGTTCCAGAAAATACCAAAAGCGCCAATAATATTTGACAAGTGCCCATGATGCCTCGTCAGTATTGAGTTCTAATAAAATTTGGACCAATCTGGAAGTGTATCTAGTCGAACCATTGAATGTAGGTATTATGCTATAAGGTCATCAATTTCAATCAAACACTAAATGCTATTATAGAAAAGTCTAACATTTACTGATAAAGAAATAGGGTGATGAAGGGCAAAATATTAGCAACAAAACAATGGCCGTTGTGTTGTGCGGTAATATTATCTCAGAGGTTGCACGCACTGATAAAAGGTCTTCCTATCAGCGGTGTATGAAGTAAGCGATGGATTGATAGACTTAGCGGCATAGAATAGATTTTAGGCTTTCACGAAAGGCCTAGCCAATATTTTTCCTTATCAAATGTTACCACAAAAGACTACATCTGCCAACAAGATAATTAATATAGGTACTTTTAGTCGTTAAAATGAATAAATGTTAGTTTAAGTTTTAAAAAGCTTCTATATTTGTACTTATTATACTCTAAACGTCGAAAAAATTTCGAGTTAAAAATTTTAATATAGTGAGGATAAAATTTACGCTAGAAATGTACTTTATTTTCGGATATAAAACTTTTAATATGAAAAATACCGAGGATATCCCGGACATCAGCCTGTACGAGATCATGATGGCCTTGAAACAGCTTAAGAACGACAAGGCGCCGGGTGAGGACGGAATCACTTCAGAGCTTCTGAAAGCTAGTGGATCACCGGTACTTAAAGTCCTTCAGAAGCTATTTAATTCCGTCTTGCTTGAAGGTACGACGCTAAAAGCATGGAACAAGGGCGTGGTGGTTCTGTTCTTCAAGAAAGGTGACAAAACCTTACTCAAGAATTACAGACCCATCTCGCTGTTGAGCCATGTTTATAAGCTGTTTTCAAGGGTCATCGCGAACCGTCTCGAACGCAGGTTTGTGACTTCCAGCCTCCCGAACAAGCCGGGTTCTGAAAAGGCTACAGTACCATAGACCACATACATACGCTGCGGCAAGTCATAAAGAAGACCGAAGAGTATAACTTGCCGCTATGTCTTGCGTTTGTGGACTATGAGAAAGCCTTCGATTCGATCGAAACATGGGCGGTGCTTGAGTCTCTCCAACGATGCCGAATTGACTATCGGTACATCGAAGTGTTGAAGTGTTTGTATACAAACGCCATTATCTCAGTCCGAGTACAAGAACAGAGCTCGAAGGCGATGGAGTGCCCTTAAAAAGAGGCGTAAGACAGGGAGACGTAATCTCTCCGAAACTGTTTACGACCGCTTTGGAAGATGCCTTCAAGCTCCTGGAATGGAAAGGGCTGGGCATCAATATTAACGGCGAATACATCACCCACCTTCGATTTGCCGACGATATTGTGGTCATGGCAAGTCGATGGAAGAGCTCAGCACGATGGTCGAAGGCCTCAATCGAGTCTCCCAACGGGTAGGCCTTAAAATGAATATGGACAAGACGAAAATCATGTCGAATGTCCATGTCGTGCCTGCCCCAGTTATGGTTGAGAACTCGGCTTTTGAAGTTGTCGACGCGGCCGTATGCCTAGGACAAACAGTCCCATTAGGTAGGTCCAACTTCGAGAAAGAGGTCAATCGTCGAATCCAACTCGGATGGGCAGCGTTTGCGAAACTTCGCAACGAGGCCACGGATCGGCAAGCGCAGCGTAGGACGTCCACCTACAAGATGGGCAGACGACTTGGTGAGAACGCTCACCAAGTTGGTCGCTCCAGAATAGGCCTGCAGTCACGAACGCAGATACATGCTACCATTGAACACATCACATAGATCATCTTTCATAGATGAATGCTTGGCTAATGATTAAAAGATTAAGTACCTTTAAATACATAGTATAAAAACAACATTGGCCAAAAACCACCTACATTTCATGTAATGTACTAACATATTATGACAAAATCTCGTGATTTAATTAGTTGGAACGGGCTGAGTTTGGCACTTGTAAGACTCAACCAATTAAGGGTGTGTATTTTTAGAAGTGATGCTTTCTATTGGAATATTTAGGAATAAAATTGATATGCAATCTGTGTGGAAAGTTTTAGGTCCGATCGATTTATTAAAACAGTGGGAATCTATTCTATTTTAATAATAAGGTTATGATTGAATGATTCATCAACAGCCGAAAATACTAGAGATATAGAAGTACGTTTTTACTACAGTATGCTTGCTACATGGTGAAGTTGATTTTAGCATCAACACGTCTGGATTTTTTTGCCACACGAACTTTCTTAACTGCAAACCTTAGCTAAGGGATATTTTAAACGATTAGTTTAGCGAACATCTAAGGTTGCCTTGTAGATCGCTTCTTATTGATAATGCCGCCAATTGTCACTTTGTGTTCAGTGTTTCTCTTGCTATGTTTAGTTATAATGTGTGCAATAAAGTTTTTTGTACCTATATTCCAAGTGCGTTTAGTACTGAAAACTTATTTGGAATGCTTTAAACTTACTTTGAAACTTTATAACCATTGCAAATAAGTAAATGATTGTTTTGATTTGCACCCACACATACATATGTTTATAATCATGGTTTTGACTGACGACGACGCGTCGTACGTATGGCACACCGCGCCGGTAAAAAGATAAACTAAATGATGACCTTGTTCAAAAATCGCGAATGGTTGCATGTACGGAGAAATATGTACTTAATCATTATAATACTTATGTAACCTAGTTATCGCGTTATTTACTTATATAAACTACTCAAAACAAAATAGGGCCTACCCAATAAAATATGATTTAAATTAAAATACAATGCGAGTAAGACACGAGCACATTTTTTTTAAAAAGGTTCGTAGGGTTTCTTTAATGCCTAATGTTTAGTAATGCGTAGGTCCTCCCCACACTCTTGAGTCGGTTTGGAACAATCTCTATGAGGTGGATGACGTTTTCATCTGGAATTTGCTCCCAACACAATTTTGAAGCAGTTATCAACTCCTGTCGGCTATGAATTACAGTGTGGTTGTCTTTCAAGGCTTCTTTTCAACTGGTCCCAGATATGCTCGATCGGATTCAGGTCCGGACTCATGGCAGGCCAGGGTAGAACTGCGATACCATGCTTCGGAGATTGCACTTTGGGTTATTCTGGCAGAATGAGGGCGAGCGTTGTCTTGCATCAGAATAAAACCTTAATCGCGCTGCACGCTCCGGTCCCTGTGACCAAAATCAATCAGTACCCTTCTCTGATTAAGACGGTGCTAACAAAAAAGGTTTCATGTAAATCGGTCAACGCGTACGGTTGTAATCGTCTCATACACAGACAGACAGACAGCGCTATTAATATTAGGGGGTTCGCCCCCTACACAAATATGCCTACTTAACATTCCCATACTTCAGTTTGCCAACAACTCACAAAATAAAATGTGTCGGGCAAAATATTGAAATATTTCAAAGTGTTTTCAGTAGTTTTTTTTTTATTTTTTTTTTAATGCTGGACAAATCACACATCATCATCTAGCCCCAAGCTAAGCATGAGCTTGTGTTATGGGTACTAGATGACTGATATACTTAATACATTATACTACATAGATAGATATTTTTATTATATATAGAAAAACACCCAGAACACCCTGAACAAATATCTGCAGATCGTACAGATATTTGTCCCGAGGCGGGAATCGAACCCGCAACCCTTTGCGTCGCAGGCGGACTTTCGCCCGCCGCGCCACAGAGCTCGTCAAGTATATTATATCAAGTATATTAGTTTATTAAGTAGGTATGTCGGTCTTCCCTTTTTGAAAGGTCAGGTAAGTATATATACAGGTAATGCCACGATATTACATTCGATTTTGCGTTGCCCGAATAAAATGAAGAAAATACAGGCTACCTAAATTATAATCAATTATTTTATAAAATATTGGATTATAGTTCCGGAGTCGACATAAATCCACAAATTCTGCTGTTTATATTATCATAATATGTTTTATTGCTGAGGTAATCTGAATGCCTATGAATTACTAGAATTATTGGAAAAGCCTGAACGGTGGACGAATCCACGATCTCGATCTTCGGCGAAAGATTATCACTAATCGAGCATATATCTATGGTTGCTGTATTAATAAGAATATAGTTCAATCACTGTTCAACATGCAGGATGTGAACACAACACAGAGAATTAAATGTTTTGGGGCCATCTCCAGTGAGCTAACATGCCAAAATAGAATAGCCTAAGCTAAATATAGCTGAAGTAGGTTGCGAAAATATATTAGGAAATGTTGACGAGCATTTTACAGTCTTAATGGGGACAATTTCATTTCGTATTATCTAATTTCCTTTATGCTGTTTGCGAATACCAAAACTACTCCTATTAATAATATCAATAATTAACTTAGAAAAAGGTATCTAGACACTTTATAGCACTGCATATTCCATTTCTTCTGCAAAAAATATACTTTTCCTATATAAATTAGAAATATCGTCTTGTTTATTATGGATGATTTATGCAGCGTCAGCAACTGGTATTGAGTGCTGTATGGGATGCTGCAGTGCCTGGGACATTGTTATATCTACAGAAAACACATTTGACCTATGATCAAAATTAAATTTAGTTAGGATGCAGCAAAATCTCTGTAAGTTCTAATCTAAAAGTGTATTGTCTAATTTCCTTTGTTGTATTTACACATATAAATCAATATTTTAATAGTTAAGTGTACACTATCTGTAGCAGACCGTCAAATCAGAACAGAGGGAAAAATCCTCTGTAAATTATTATAATTGGGACAACTTTTTTGAGAAAAGAGTACAGATAGATCGGCTTGAAGTTGGAACGGGCGACGGTCGCTATGGTATTGGCTCTAAATATTTTTTTTTCCATCAGTAGGTCAAATGCATTAGTAAATCCAAATTCAGTACATTCAGTCTCCTGAAGAAATGAAGACAAAGAAAAAGTATGATTTCACTTGCTAATGTTTTCAAAGGGTCAATAACACAATCATAAAGGTCATTGACTTCTGTTCTAATTAATTTACTATAAAATTTATCAGTGCTTACTACGCGTAATAAAGAAGTTGTGTGAACAATATAAATTAGCTTTGTTTTCTTTGTTATACATAACTTATCTATGAGTCACAAAAGTACCAAGTGAATATAGTAATGAAATTTTATATCTGGTACAATTAAGTACCTAGATCCGGTAATATTTAGAAGAAAAACTTAAAAACCTTGAAACAATAAACTGTAGGTAAAAACAAAGGTCTTCACTATTTTTAATAATTATACAGAGTATTTTTTTTAACTGGTACAGTACGGGAGCACCCATAACCAGAGAAGATACAGGTGCAGTGTCTTTTAAAACATCAGCTCCTTTTCAATGAAAAATATTTTGGCATTATTTTTTTTTGGTCAAGCGTGAGTAGCGCTTAAAATGAATCAAGTTGGTATTTTTTTTTTTATGCCAATCGACTCAGTACTTTGTAAGGATCATTTTATTGTATCAAATGAAAAAAATCTGAGCAGCGGAAGTTAGTAAAATTTCATAATATGTTTTCACATACGATTTCTTAGTCAAACTACTAAACTACTACTAAAACGGTACTCAAACTATCACAATAGATGTTCGATATGGCCTCCATGTTGCTGCAGGTACTCGCACGTTTCAAAACACTTTTAGTGGGGTAATGAAGCTTTTGGATAGGCCTTGAAAAACCCCAAAATGGCAATGGTGGTCAACTCATCTATTTTTGTTATTCTTTTTCTTTTAGGCTGAAAACAACCTTCTTGCCTTAAATTTTTTATTGATTTTTCAAAAATCTTGCGATTTGGTACATCGAGGTCTGGGTAGCGTTCATGATACCACTTCAACGCATTAGTAGGGCTTCGTCGGTTGAGGAAGTATGCTTCAATTAAGACTACTTTTTGCGTATTTGACAATGCCTTCTAATTCTAATTCTAGGGGGGGGTTACCAGATCTGCACTCACGTCCCCCGCATTGGGGTGTATTGTGCATTGTCCCCCGAGACGGGATCGGGGGACAATGCCTTATTAGGACAAATAAGATGATGCAATGACTGATATAAAAGTCCGACAGATGCAAGAACCATGTTCGAAATTCAAAATTGTTCTGAAATACGAAATGTTTTGGAATTACTCATGAGAGCATGGAATTCCTAAACTTCTTAATTGCTACAGTATTAATACTTCTTTAATGTGCAATTAGAAATTAATAAAATGTTTGTTGGAGGAATTTTGCTTTGTCCTGTTGTATGAGAATACATTTTATCAAATTTGACTAACTACCGCTGCTCAGATTTTTTTATCCTTACAAAGGACTAAGTCCATTGGCATCAAAAAAAATTTTACCAACTTGATTCATTTTAAGGCGCTACTCACGCTTGACCAAAAAAAATTTAATGCCAAAATATTATTTATCACCTGTAACTCCTCTGGTTATGGGTGCCCCCGTACTGTCCCAGTTAAAAAACACACTGCATATCATGTAATTCATTTAGGATTTTTTTAGAATTGTTGTAATAATAATGTTTGTAATGTACTTTTTAAAAGTGCCTATTTTGTATTTTATTGATATTTTTTTTCCTTCAATCTTTCACTGGCCAGCAACACATGCTTTGTTTCACTTTCAAAATGAATGAATGTGAGCTATACTATGTATTTAGTTTACACAAATTGTATATAACATAGTTTAAGTTGAAGTTTTAATCCCTAGATGATTTTTAAAAAAAATTAATCATGTCAGAGTAAACTTCAATATACTATGTGAGTAATCTCCTAATAACAAAACATTTTGTTATTGTGTATATTTGTTGTGTCTCTAGTAAATAAACAATATAAAACATGAAATCACATACCTGCTTGCAACTCAGCCAGGGTTTCAGACAGAGTTCTAGTCAAGGCTCCCCATTCCGAGAGCTGGCCAGTGATAGCAGGCAGTTCCAACTCCTTTCCCTCCTTCTCTCCATCTTCCGGCTTCATTCTCAGTTTACCACCCGGTAATGTGAATCTTTCACCAGGACAGGACATCTCTTGCAACACTTGCAGTAGGTAAGGAGTCTGGACTAAGCATTGCATAACTGAATTGAAGAAGCAGGTATTTCCTAAGTTTGACAGTCCCCGAACTCTGTTCAGACCCCATAAGGCCTTGTCTTTCGCTTTAGTGGTATTGTTGGTATCAGTTTTGATAATATCATCAACTGTGGGGCTTTCTTTCAAACTTAATTCAATAGTGGGTAGAGATTTAGGGCTTCCAGTGGCAGCAGCAGCTTGCTTCTTGAGGTATTCCACACACTCATGCAGTTTTTTAATACTTGCTGCGGTAACTTCATTATTGCAGCTATAGCAGTAGACTTCCCAGGTAGAGGTGTTGGCACAGAGCGCATGGCAGTCCGAGTGGGGGGTGTTGAAGTGATGCAGGGCATGCTTGTTCCTCGCGCGCCCGCAGGCCTGGGACCCGCACCGAAGGCACATCCATAACGTAAGGTCTTCTTCGAAATCCGGATCAGAAACCTCATTTTTAGAGGATTTATTGCACTCCGAACACTCCTTCTCGAAGCCTCCGGTCTTCAAAGTCTTCTTGAGGCGAGTGAGATCAAGCGCCTTGCCGACGTGAGGACACTGAGACTCGGATTTCACGCTCTCGTCACAGGATTCAGTCGATTCGTCCCCATTCTCCTCAGTATCTCTTCTCCGAACCATCTTTTTCTTTACCATTGTCGCGTTGTTTCAGAGTAACCGTCTGCAATATGTAACGGGATACATGTGGTAAGAATAACTTCGCGAACACAAAAAGAGAAAAATGTCAAATCTGTCGATAGCCATTGCACGCGTGACAGCGCACATTCATCGAATTTGCGAAGCAGGAAGCGCATATCGCTGCCAAAATGCTATAAATAAAATGATAGCCTACTTACGTTTGGTTACGACGTGAAATAATTACGTTTAGAAAGTCGATTTTACGAAAATTATATTTTTTCTGAAATTGTCACAAAAGTAAACCACAGCTGGCAGACATATTGCCAATTCTGCCAACATTAAAATTAGTATTTAAGGTTCCATTTACACCATCAATGAACATCTAGACAAAGCAAAGTCAATGCCATATTTAATGGGAACATTTACACGCCTCTGATCAGCAATATATTTTTTTTTATATAGTGGTTCTTAATATCAGCACTTAGTACGTTAACATCTGTTTTATTCATTATAGAACCTCACCTGAGGTAAAAAATAATGTTTCATAATTTGCATGGTTAAATGTTACTTACCAAGATATTTCACCTCATAGCAGAAAACTGATGTCTAGCCTAAATCGATTGTAAAAAAATAATCGACTAAATTAAATTGCGATTAGCACACCAGAATAGCCCCTTTTTACTAGCGCCACCTCGTATCGAGTAGCAAAACTAAAATTCTGAAACGTCAACATGATCGTCGTGCAATGAAATTTGGAATTTTCTAATCAAATTGTGAAATTCCCTGGAATTTACTATTTATTTGTAAACGATAACATGTAATTCACCTACGAAGTGTAAAAATTGTCAATAGTGCTGTGTTGTTCCAACATGTAGCAGTAAACATTAGCAAAACTGATTTAAATAAATGCAGTGATTGTTGACATTTTATTTTCGCGAAAAACATCGTGAAAATGTCTCTACCAGGGAATGGTATCTTTGTGGTGCAGGGCGAGATGAACATTCTCGTCACTGCTATGCGCCGTAGCACCCGTTGGGGGTCCCATTCCTTCCTGAACGAGGAATACGACGTGTTGATGAGGACCTTTCAGGATCTAAAGACTATCCTGAATCAGGTGGATGATTTGCGGCTACTGGACCCTGCCACATACTTAGGCCCCTTCCTGGAAGTCATTAGAAGCAAGGAGACAACCGGGCCAGTAACCAGCCTAGCTCTATCAGCAATACACAAGTTTTTGTCATATGGACTAATAGGTAACTAATTATGGATCTAAATCTTATAAGTAACTCATTTAGCTGTAAGACTGACGAAGATTGTCTATATTATGAATTTAATAGTTAACTTTAGGTATAGTAGACCTGAACATCGAACAATTAGTTCTATATCAACTATATATTAATATCAGCTACCAATTTTGTTATTACAGGATGCTGTAGTCCTTCATTTGTTAGAATAGCAGTTTAATATTCTAGCTAGACCACTATTTAGTTATATATCAATACCTACTCTATATCTTATTGTTCCGTAAAGTAGTATGGGTGCCAATGTATAAGAGCAGTTCTTAGGGGCTCTGATGTGTGTGACTTAGAGAGCATTAGGTTATTAAAGTAATAAATCAATAGCATATATTTTTTTTCTTAATATAATTTTGACATATTAGGAATCAGGGAATTTCAGAATATATGGCTAAAATATTACTTAGGTATTTGTAACAATAACATTTCTTTAATATAAAATGTTTACTCCTTCCTCTGGAATGCAAGCGCTTAGGCCTCCGGACCAATTACAAGATACATCATGTAGGTACAATGATTTCTTATAGTTAAAGATAATATGCATAGATTACAGATTTAGTATGTATGTAGGCTATAGCTACATTCATGATTAATAAACATGCTTTTCATACTTTTAACTTGAAGATATGTGTTGTGATAAACAGAGATCTTTTCATTCATTCGTACATTTAAGTGTCATACTTCAACATATTTTACAACCAGCTGCTGCCCATTGTGTTTTGATTTTATTGCATGAATTCCTAATTTTATTAAGAATGTTAGTGACTAAGTAACTGCTTGCAAAAACAGCTATCTGCCAGTAAAAGTTCCATCCTAATTGGTCCAGCTGTTTCGGAGATTAGCTGAAACTAACCTACAGACAGATATCGGACAAAAAAAATAAAAAATATTTTTTGGTCAGCCTAACACCCAAAGATGACTGATAGTTTCAGACTGACTGATTAGTATAATAAATAAATAAATAATGCTGGACAATTCACACAGCATCATCTAGCCCCAAGCTAAGCAGAGTTTGTGTTAAGGTTACTAGATGACTGATATACTTAATACTAGATAAATAGACATTTTTTATTATATTATAGAAAAACATCCTAACAAATATCTGCGGATCATACAGACATTTGTCCCGAGGCGGGAATCGAACCCGCAACCTCTTGCGTCGCAGGCGGACTTTCGCCCGCTGCGTCACAGAGGTCGTCAAATGTATGTATGTACAACTGCGTCAAAGTATGTACACTGCTGGCCATAGGCCTTCCCAAATCTTTCCCATTTCACCCGGTCTTCAGCTTGCTGTGTCCAGCATCTGCCAGCAACCCTTCGCAAATCATCATTCTATCTAGTTCTTGGGTGTCCAACGCTATGCTGGCATTTGGCCAGCATTTGGCCAGTGGGCAGTGTCTTGAGAAGGTTAAATTTCCATCAGATTGTTATTAAAGTACTACATTTTAATTTTATAAATGTTATCATTTTTTCATCATTTCAGCCGTAAAACGTCCACTGCTGAACACAGGCCTCGCAGCACGGGATGTTGATACACAGAAAGACGCTGCTGCCCATCTTACAGAGGTTACCCTTAGCCGGCTCTTATAGCATCCATGGGCATATAAATATAGAAGAAGAAGAAATAATTCTAGGATATAATGGCTGTCTATTCTACTCTTTACTTGCAGATCCAACTCACCCAAGTGTGCCAGCAACCGTGGAGGATATAGCAGAAGCTGTGACCCATGCTAGGTTTGTGGGCACCGATCATTCATC
This sequence comes from Pasiphila rectangulata, assembly GCA_963082625.1. NCBI lineage: Eukaryota > Metazoa > Arthropoda > Insecta > Lepidoptera > Geometridae > Pasiphila > Pasiphila rectangulata. The sequence continues at coordinate 17,298,337 of OY720251.1, read as the reverse complement.
TGATGGAGTTGTGCTCATGAAGATATTACAAGTAAGCTGAATTGTCTGTTTACAAAATACACATGTATTTTGTATTATTATATTCATATTCAAAAAGACTCAAATCAAGGTAAATATCCTGTAAATATTGCTTAGTGTTTATCAGTCAAAATTGGTGAAAATTGGAAATAATAATGTAACATTATATTTTCAATCCTAAAACGACACTAGTCGTTAGCGAGTAGCTGATTTGATTTTACCGTCATTCAGGTTCGAGCAAAGCAAGTTGAAGTTGTAGCTAGCAGGTACATAAAAAGGCCGGTCGCCATTCTGAGGGGACAGTCGTTCAGTAACTGAGCTCGGGGTAACTCTGCCCAAGTTTTGTGTCATAGTGTTCTTGAGAATATTAATAAAAGTTGTAAGTGTTCATTAAATCGTTTTATTACAAAACCAAGTACAGTGAAAATAAGAGTGTGAAAGTGTGAGTAGCTTCACAGCTCAGAAGCGGGATAAAAACCACAAGCCCACGGAAAAGGTACGTAATTTTTTTTTCTTTTTCTCTTGTCGAAACACGAAATTTTTATCATGATGGTATTTAAACGGTACTGTAGACTCAGGAAAACGCATTTGGCGTAGAAATTTTGGAAACTGAACATTTATTTTGTTACTTATATAGTTGACACTTTACATACTATACCGTTACATCTATCGTTTCAAATCTATTATATGTATAGAACATAACACAAATCGTACTTTTGTCTTGCCAAGGCTACTCTTTGGAGATAAAAATACGATAAAAATTAAAGATACTTCTACGCTTCCGGGAGAGTATCCCGTAAACGAAGATGATCGAAATACAAAATTATTACACAGGAACAAAAACACTACCTACAAATCTACACATAGTCGTACTTTCGTCTCGCCAAGCTACTCTTTGGAGATTAAGGTACGACAAGAACAAAAACCTCTCTACGGTTTCGGGAGAATATCCCCTAAACGAAGATGGTTACTTACCATTTGCTTACATACTACGCTTATTCTTACAAGAAGTATTAAAAAACTAAATATTCATTGTCCATTTATTACTACCATTTATTTCCTTATTTTATGATTGATCATGTTACAGTTTATATAACCATTTGTATAATCACTAATTGAATATTAAAGTTATTAGGTAAAGTTAAAGGTATGCTGTTTGGCAACTTACATAAAAGACAAGTTTTAGGTGAATACATTGTATTTCCGTTTGCCATGAATTGACAAGGAATTGCCAAACAATGTGTATAACTGTTGTAATAATCGAGTATTGAATTATTACTATTAATAACGGTACAATGATTAAAATCCACCTTCGTATATAATAAGTTCTAATAAACAAAATATTACTTCCGATGTCACTGGATTGGTAGATACCAATCCAGAGATATCCGACCAATGAGAGGCTCGCATTCTCCGCCAATAAGACGCTGGTATTTTATGGCGGCGTGGTAACCCAACGCTTTTGGGAAGAAGCCATTATATCCGCAGGACAGGTAGTGAGCAGTAAGGTACCAAAGTTGAAGCATAAGAATTAAGGCAAAGAGCAAGTTTAAATGTAAAGTGTTAAAAGTACAGAAAGTATGATAAAGTTCTCCATGATAAAGTTTCTCATATCTTTGAGATTATTTCCTTTAATAATCATTACACCTTAATTTTATTAACACTGTATATGTACCACCTACCTTGTTTAAATCAAAACTAAAGTCCTTTCAATACAATCACCTAAGATAATATAAGTAACGCGAGTGACGTCACTAAGATATATGTATATTTGTTAATGCCTGATATTGACATAGTTTTTTTATGAAGGTTTAGTGTAGCTTTGCATTATTAATGAACGCACAATATCAAACTCTTATCATACGTCCATGAAAAATTAATAATGATACACTACCTACAATATGCAACAAGTCTACAAATTTATTTTCTAAGTTTCAGATGGATGTCGATGTTGACGAAGAAAGGGAGATGCGGCCGAATTCTCAAAAGAGCCCTATCCTTCAAAGAGTGACGGTTGCCGCCACTCTTTGAAATGACGACATGACCAGCTTCATAACTGGAGACGGAGCCCACGGAGGGACACTGAGGCCGGGAGGTCCAATGAGGCCGGAAGGTCCAATGAGGCCGGAAGGTCCGATGAGGCCGGAAGGTCCGATGAGTCCGGAAGGTCCGATGAGGCCGGAAGGTCCGATGAGGCCGGAAGGTCCGATGAGGCCGGAAGGTCCGATGAGGCCGGAAGGTCCGATGAGGCCGGAAGGTCCGATGAGGCCGGAAGGTCCGATGAGGCCGGAAGGTCCGATGAGGCCGGAAGGTCCGATGAGGCCGGAAGGTCCAGGTTTGTCTCAACGTCTAATATTTTCTACGAATTCCTAAAAGCAGTTAAGTCACACAAGAGTGAACGTGATAGTTTTCCTGTACTAAACAATGTAGTGCCAGATTTCGACCCACTAAGCAAAGAACAACCTATTTACATTTGGCTGAGCAAAGTTGATGAGTGTGCTGATATGCATGACTGGAATGATAGACAGACCATCCATTATGCTCTGCCAAAACTAACCGGACATGCCAAGGCGTGGTATCAGGGGCTACCAACTCTAAGAAGAACTTGGCACGAATGGAAAATACTCCTCGCAGAATCCTTCCCCGCAACCGAAAATTATGCAGATTCATTAACTGAAATGCTAAGCAAGAGAGCTCGTTTTGAAGAATCCCTTGAGTTGTATTACTTTTCAAAAATAAATTTGTTGAACCGTTGTAAAATTTTCGGAAAGGAAGCAATAGATGGTTTAATACATGGGGTAGATGATAGGGGGGTAAGAGTAGGTGCTCAAGCCGCTAGTTTTTCAAAACCTGAACAAATGCTGCTATTCTTTGAAACAATAAAAGTACAGACTAAAGTACTGGATTCTTCTGCCATGGAAATTTGATGATAACCGGACGTCAAATCCAACGAAGAAAACGCAGTTTGACCAGATAATTGATCTAGTAAGTAGGTCTTCGATCAAAGGAAGAGGGTAGTGGTCACGTTTTGTTTTATTATTGAGTGCGCGGTAATCCTCACAAAGACGCTTCTCCCCAGACTTTTATTTTTTGTACTAGGACAATAGGACTAGCGTAAGGTGAATTTGATTCACGGATGATGCCACACTCGATCATTTTATCTATCATTCCTTGGACCAGATGTCGCTCAGAATGAGACATTCGGTAAGGTCTATAGACTACCGGTTCAAAGTCTTTGAGTCGAATAACCATTTCTGTTTCAGTTGTGAATCCTAAATTGCGCAACCCCGTCGAAAAACAGGTTGAAAATTGAGATAATAGATCTTTTAACCGCTGTTTTCATCTAGGGACAATTCGTCTCCACAGTTCATCGTGTCAGGTGTATTTTCCTCGCTTGTAGCAATATTCACGTTTAGGACGTGTTTAATTTCGTCCAAGTATTTAGACCGACTGATTAGCGTCCCCTTATTAATAGAAATAGGATTTGCGCCCAGGTTTTGCACCAGTAACAGACAAGTTCCAGCATGAAGTTTATATTCACCTGGTAGGAGAAAGTACTCATAGCCCATGCAACCTCATACCGAACCGTCGACGTAGAGGTTGCCACTATATTTATTACAAGTGGTGACTTTGTTTGTTTTCAGTTCTCCTACCTTAATGATCTCGTCCGTTTCCGTCTCTAATCGTAATTTGGTGTCTTCGCATTGATCGATTCTTTCGATTTTCAATTCTGTTGCTGTTTTTATGATACGTACATTCGGTCGTTCGGTGAAAGTGTGTCCAAGCAGTACGGAAATGGTTATGAGATGATCCCAGAAGGAGTTTTATGGTGAGCGCATTCCAAGCAGGCCGATACATATTTCTTGTGAATCGGCGCATTTTTGGAAACCAGTAATATGAACGTAGGCGTTGGAGTGTTTTCTCGAACCCAAAATGTCCGATATCGTCGTGGTTGGCTTTTAACAACTGCCAGCGGACTCCTCTCGGGACTACCTAGCGCAGTGTTTTCATCAATTATGAGAAATACTCGGCCATTTGTAAGCTAGTATTCCTTGTATATATTGGCAATCTTGGTTGTTGTAGTGTCTGATAAAACCTCCTTTATTATCTTTATTTCTGGGTCGCTAGACTGAACTGTTGATATCCAGTCATCGTTGCTTACCATAAGGATATCAAGCATATGCGGTGTTTCTTCCTCGTCATTGATGGGACTTCTGCTAAGTGCATCTACGTGTGACATTCTATCACCTGAACGGTACTCTATCTCGCAATCATACTCTAAGAATTGTATCCACCATCTCGAGATACGTGGGATAAGATCCCTTTTGGTGAACGTTGAGCGAAGGGCGTTACAGTCTGTGATGATTGTGAACTTGACACCGAACAAGTAAACTCTAAACTTACTGAGCGAGCTTACTACTGCTAATGTCTCGAGCTCGTACGAATGTAGCTTTTGTTCGCCGATTGTCTATTATTTATTATTTGTATTGATTATTTTAGAGAGACCAGGTTTGATTCCCTTACTACTTATTTTAAATCCCAGAAATTCAATTTTCCTCTGAAAGAAGTTACATTTTTGCATTTTAAGGGTAAGACCACTCTGTTGTAGAACTTTAAATACCTCTTCTAGACGAATCAAGCCTTCATCAAAGGAAGACGCTGGTATTAGGATGTCGTCCATGTAAATGATAACGTATTTTAATTTTCCTAAAACCTTGTGCATACATAACCCTCTGGAACACAACTGGTGAGTTGGCCAACCCAAACGGCATACGAGTATATTCATACTGGCCATCTGGGGTGACAAACGCTGTCTCAAGTAAGAAATTCAAAGCATATATACAAAAACTAGGAATCAAACATGTCTTAAACTCTACTGCTACCCCACGTGCCAACGGACAAGTTGAGCGATATAATCGCACAATTTTGTCAGCTCTTAGCACAATATCACACGGTCAGAGTTCAGATAAATGGGACCAGTATGTTCAAGACGTTCAAGTAGGAATCAATTCAACAGTGCACGAAACTACCAAGATATCACCAACAGAATTACTATTCGGCAGGAAAGTTACAAACGCTTCGCAGGGGGCCTCACGTGATATAATTGATGATTTAGGTAGTGGAATGATTGATCAAAGTCTAGATGAAATCAGAGACCAGGCAAAGGATATGTGGGACAAAGATCAAGAGCGAAGTAAAGAACGGTTTGATAAACACAGAAAGAAGGGCAATAACTGGAGGTACTGGTCAATCAAAAAACTTGAACCTAAATATCAAGGACCCTACAGGATCAAAAAAAAAAAAAAATTGCCTCACGATCGTTTTATTATCGAAGATACTCCCTTAACAAAAAAAAAGGACGACGTTACGAAGGTACTGTTACAATTGATAAAATATTCCCCTGGTTAAGTTTTGACAATAATCCAACTGATGACACCTCAAGTGAGGATGATTCATCTGAGTAATTAACATAGGACAAAATTCTCATCTGCTTTTTAAAAAAAAAAAAACCTAATAAACTTTTGAACATAACTTTTGTAATAAAAAAAAATGTCATTAGATGTTGATTCAATACTGATAGAACTAAGTATTATTATCAAACTAAACTTAAAACTGAATTATGTAAGTTAGCGTGAGGATGATTCTTGATGATAATATTACTGGAATAATTGTGAATTATATCAGGAATTTGTTTATTTACTGTTTATGATTATATAACTTATTATAATTATGAATAAATTATTTTCGACGAGCTCTGTGGCGCAGCGGGCGAAGGTCCGCCTGCGACGCAAGGGGTTGCGGGTTCGATTCCCGCCTCGGGACAAATGTCTGTACGATCTGCAGACATTTGTTCAGGGTGTTCTGGGTGTTTTTCTATATATAATAAAAATATCTATCTATGTAGTATAATGTATTAAGTATATCAGTCATCTAGTACCCATAACACAAGCTCTGCTTAGCTTGGGTCTAGATGATGCTGTGTGATTTGTCCAGCATTATTATTATTATTATGTTACCTAAATTAGGATTCTGATTATATAATGATTAATAAAATAACTATCTTACATTCCTTCTTGTTTTGTATAACTTATTCTATATTGAAATAATTACCGATTATATAAAAACAGTGACTGAACGAGTGGACTCGTTAGGAATCGGATGGCCGACTGTAACATTATATTTTCAATCCTAAAACGACACTAGTCGTTAGCGAGTAGCTGATTTGATTTTACCGTCATTCAGGTTCGAGCAAAGCAAGTTGAAGTTGTAGCTAGCAGGTACATAAAAAGGCCGGTCGCCATTCTGAGGGGACAGTCGTTCAGTAACTGAGCTCGGGGTAACTCTGCCCAAGTTTTGTGTCATAGTGTTCTTGAGAATATTAATAAAAGTTGTAAGTGTTCATTAAATCGTTTTATTACAAAACCAAGTACAGTGAAAATAAGAGTGTGAAAGTGTGAGTAGCTTCACAATAATAAGAAGAAAATTGTAATAGACATCTATTACAGATATTTATCTAATTTTCACCAATTTTGACTGATAAACACTAAGCAATATTTACAGGATATTTATCTTGATTTGAGTCTTTTTGAATATCTCGATATTTCGGCGCAGTTTCACACTGAAAGACTCAAATCATGGTCAATATCCTGTAAATATTGCATTATAGTGTTCACAACCATGATCGTTTCAAATGATATCTTTATAAATCAAAGATGCCGAATGCTCCAGACACACTTAGGTTGCAACTTAACAGTGAGTAAAGTAGGATGCCACACATGCCGCTTGCAGAGCATGACAACCCGGTAAACCTATTATTAAATGTGCCGTTAGAGATAGATTGCAAAATGAATAATATTAATAACCATAATGGCTACTTAAAATTAGAATACGTGTTGATCTGGCGTCCATAGTGACAAGCCTTTACCCTCTCAAACTTTATGTTTTATTATTATCTTAACCTCTGTGGCGCAGCGGGCGAAGGTCCGCCTGCGACGCAAGAGGTTGCGGGTTCGATTCCCGCCTCGGAACAAATGTCTGTATGATCTGCAGATATTTGTTCAGGGTGTTCTGGGTGTTTTTCTATATATAATAAAAAAATATCTATCTATGTAGTATAATGTATTAAGTATGTCAGTCATCTAGTACCCATAACACAAGCTCTGCTTAGCTTGGGGCTAGATGATGCTGTGTGAATTGTCCAGCATTATTTATTTATTTATTTCACACGTGCTCCAACATGCTTAGTCAGCTTCAGACATAATGGCATATTTTTTCCTCTGAATAAGCCGACTTTGCTGAGGGGATTGTATAGGTGCTAGGCAAGCCAAATCCATCTAACAGTTGTTATGTTAAACGGGTTTTCTACTCACGTTAATTATTCGTTGAATATAGGTATCCAACGTGTTCAGTTCCTCCCAGGGGAACTTTCGCAACGAGAGCGCGTGAGAGGGAAGGAGACGGTACCGCGTAAAAAAGCTCCATTCCCTGACGAAAGTTCCCCTGGGAGGAACTGAACACGTTGGATACCTATTTTCAACGAATAATTAACGTGAGTACCCGTTTAACATAACAATGGACCATCTAACAGTGTCTCAGGCACAGCACACAGCATGAAAACCTACCATTCAGTGTAATTATGTAACTGAAAAATTTATTTGTAACATTTGTTTTTACGAAGTAAATTTTTCTTTACCTTTTTTTTATCTTTATTTGCTGTCGCTATTTAAATGATCTAATGATAGATGTGAAAGGACAATTAATTTACTTTCCCACTCTAAGGTAGAAATTAATATTTGTACGCCTTTTTAAGGCCGACTTGTAGGATTCTACTCACTGCTATGTCGTCTTGCCATTATGGACCCAAAGTTTTTACGAATAAATCTTATTTCATTTAATTTCAAGGAAATACCAAGACCTCTTTCCGTTTTTTGTACGATTTGCTTATCAAACCCGATAGAACGAGACTACATCCACGTCATATCCTCTTTCAGGTCCTGCGTACCCTGATGCTGAGCCCGGAAGGCGTGATGCTGACCGATGAAAGTGTCTGCGAGATAATGCTGAGCTGCTTTCGAATATGCTTCGAAACCAGACTCACAGGTAAAGGTATTGTCGAAAACATTGAAGGGTTTTTAGTGCTACTAATGTTTTGGGATCACATTAAATAATAAATAAAATAAATAAATAAATAATGCTCGACAAATCACGCAGCATCATCTAGCCCCAAGCTAAGCAGAGCTTGTGTTATGGGTACTAGATGACTGATATATTTAATACATTGTAAATACATTATGGATTTTATGGGAATAATTAAATGCAAAATATATCCAGGGTCTAAAATACAATACAAAATACTTTTTTTTGCACACCTTAAAAAAATTACAGAAAAAAACTTATATCACTAAAACTGGGTGTACTTGCCTTTTGAAAGAATTGGTGCTAAAATAACGGTATAGGTATGATTCTTAATATTATCAATTAACACCTCATACTTCACGCAAAACATAAAGTATTCCGGTATGTTTGGGAAAGCGCATCACTTAATTTAAGAGACTATTTCTCCGAAACTAAAAAAGCTAGCTCAAAAATGTTCATACTTACCTTACGTGTATCCGGAGGTACCCCCAGTAAAAAATATTTTTCAGTATCGTTATCTCGGCGTTGTTATTATGTTCATGCAGAATTACAGCTTTCTAGGACGAATAGTCTCTTCACAAATCCGGTGATAGACGGACGGACAGACAGACAGAGAGCGAAACTAAGGGTTTCTTGTTTTACTACGAAACCCTAAAAAAGGAGGCACGCTGCAATTGCCACATTTCTCTCATCGCTTTTAAACCATCGCTTTATTTTGGTATTTTTTTTTTATTGGTAACAGGCAAAATACTGCTTTTCATTATCATTCGTTCAGCTTGATTTCGGGACTGGTGCCATATGGATAAAGTATAAAATATTCAATAACATTATATGCAATATCTATAGGATATATATAAAGGAATATTTATCATAACTTGAGGCTTTATATTTAATAAGTTATGATAAATATTCCGTCAATATTGCATATAGTGTCACAGCCATGTGTAGTTCATAAGTTTTATTATAAACTAGATGTTGCGGGAACCATCTAGCTAACATCGTACGCGTTTTGATGCCATGCTTGTATGCCTACTATTTGTCTTGGAGTTGTATTTTATAAAGCCCTCCTTGATAAATCAGCTATCCAACACTAAAATAATTTTGTGATTCGAGCCAAGTAGCTCCTGAGATAAGCTCATTCAACCAAAAATATTAATTCAGCGTTTACAGAATTCTTGGATCAGATATTGTTTACCTATACCACGTCGAGCTCATATTTCACCGTATATAAATAGTCACGGACTTTTAAACATGTCATCACGTCGATCTTTACATTTTGCTTCGCTTCTGTTTGGTATTATAAAAAGCCGAAAACCAATACATAAAAAACTTACTTTTTCTATTCGGAACATCCGTTCAGCTACACGTTTACTATGTCCATACCATAGAACGGCAGCATTTCGTGGAAGCTACGAAATGCTGGAACAACCTACCACCTCCGATTAGAAATTCTATTAGTTTATACTCTTTTAAATTATCCTATAAAAAATACTTATTAAATCTTCAAATATCTAAGTATCTGGTATGAGAGTTCTTCGATGTTAACAACGTTTATTATTTGTATCTTTATTATTATTGTTATTAACTAGGCACTATACTTAAAAAAATTAAAAACACTGTTGTTCTTGTCAATATTTAAAAGATGTTCATTTTTATTATATTTGTTACACCGTGTGTGTGGTCTGTGCTTTGCATAGCGCTACGGCGCCTCCGAAAACCAGCGCTGCGACAACATTCGTGTTGTTACAGCAAATGCTGAGTGGCAACCGATATGTGTCTTATTTTATTGTTTTTTTTTATAATTATAATTATGTGTACATTTTTAAAATTTTCTATTTCTATTTCAAATAAACACTCTTCAGCTTTATAATATTAGTTTGTACTAACACCTTAGTGGTTAAACGCGCTTTTCTCAGGAACTACATATACGTACAGATATGTTAAATAATGCTGGAAAAGTCATCCAAACTACGAAATGCTTAAACAAAACGAATCGATATAGTGATGTAAATATACTTATAACAGTACAAATAACACCAAATTAATATTAAAAAAGATCTACACATTTATCTCATCCCCAGAACTCCTTCGCCGCAACGCGGAGCAATGTCTCCGTGACATGACGCAGCTGATATTCATGCGGCTGCCTCAGTTCCCGCCAGAAGACGCAACGGCCCTGTCGACCCTCAGCGGAGGCCTGTCCCTCAAGAAGCGGGAGAGGCTTACCAGGAGACGCAGTCTGACCGCTGTCAACAGTAAGTAGACCGTAGACATAAGTTAATAATGCTGGACACTACACACAACGTCCTAACCTACGGAGCACAGACATGGTCACTGACTGAGTTACAGAAGTCCAAGCTCAAGATCTGTCAGAGGGAAATTAAATGCAGCTTACTCGGATTCAAACGTTTGTTTAATAATATACGTGTTTGTTTAATAATATAATCTTAAATTACGTTTATCAAGTTTGCTTCCGATTCAGGTATTATAATTACTTAAGCTAATCGCCATGTCCTTATTTTGTACTTATTTATGTTTATTAAACTACATCTTAATGTAGCCACACCATATAACTTCTGATCTTCCTCTAATTAATAATTCAGAATTGTATGTATGTAATAGTTTCATGTCTTTTTGTATCTGTATTGTTGTAGTTCTTCAACCATACCAACTTTGCCTACTTATATTATCTTCATTTTGTAACGAAGTTATTATTATATTTTTGTAAAGGGACATCTGTGACTCTAAAAGGTTCCAACGGAAGATCAGCGTTGTCATGTCTTGTGCGGGACAAGACAACAAATGCTGAGTTGGGCGCCTATTTGTGGCACAGTATAAATGTTTTATTTAGATTGTTTAATAATTAGTTGTATTTTTGTATTGTGTCAGAAATAAATGTTTTTTCTTGCTTTCTTTCTTTCGCTTTGACCGAGTACGCAACACCATGCTTCGTTCTCTTAACGGCATCGCAGTTTAGACGGTAGGATGCCGGTAAGAGCATCGCATCAGTGGACATAGGTCTCCCTCGCGGATCTCCATTTTCTGTTCATGAGTGGGTTGTAGCCATACACGCCACGTTTGGCAGGCGGTTGGCAGCAGTATGAGATTTTGATACACGGAAAGACGCTGCTCCCTATCTTCCGAAGGTATTCCTTGGCAGATTTTTACTCCATCCACGGGCAAGAGAGAAGGGGCAAAATTCTACTGCCGGCACCCCACGGCATTGATGTAGCCCAGCCCTTTTTTATATCCTTCCACGATAGCTCATATCCATCTCCGATCATCAAACCCACCACGGTTTTGATTCTAATAGATATAAACTATTGTTCTAGGCAGCAACTCCTTGGATGGCAAGTCTTCGAGTGAACAGACAACAGCACAGCAGGCTGATGAGACAGAAACTGACAGTAAAACTGAAAGTCTAAGACACAGGTATGAACATTTATCAATTAGTACCAACAATCTAAAAAAATATATGTATTTATTAAAACATACCATGCGGCAAAATAAGATGGCAGCAGTATTCTCACATATCTAGGTAGTGCTGAAGAAAATATTATTCACACATCTAAAATCAGACTTTGAACTTTGTTATGCCTATGCGAATAATGCTAAATACTAATACAATTCAGACAATAAAATTAGTATGAATATTCTATGCTAAGGAGCCGTCTTCACGAGCGAGGGAAACGTTATCGTCGTGCCACGTATTTCTATACACTCTTTAGTAGTAGTAGAACTTTCTGTGAAAGGTTCATCCGGGGTAGTACTACCACCATACCTGTGTCTGCCGCCGAGCAGTAATGTCTTCATTGCTGTGTTCCGGTTTGAAGGGCAAGGCGGCCGGTGGAATTACGGGCACTTGAGACCTTACAACTCTGTCTCAGGGTGACGGGTGCAATGCAGTGCAGCGTTGGTCACGTGCTTAGTGAACGTGATCACCGCGGCATTGCAATTTGTTAAAGGTAGAGGTTACCGCTTAACATCAGGTAGGCCTTTGGATTGTCTCGTCATTTAGTAGTATTAAAAAACTTAGAGGCCGTCTCCACGAGCGAGGGAATCGCGACGAGTCCGCGCTATAGAAATGCGTAGCACGACGATAACATCGCCGCGATTCCCTCGCTCGTGGAGACTGCCTCTAAGAATAAGCCATTTGCACACTACACATATGTCTCATCAGGTGGTTTAATATTCTGCAGACATTTTTTATAGTGTACATGATTTTGTTTCGAAGGAAAACATCGTGAAAAAAACCTGCGGCTTGGTCAGCTTCAGACGAATTGACCTATCCTTTCCTCTGACTTAGCGACTTAGCTGGTAGGATGGTATAGGTGCTGGGCTAGCCTAATCCATCTAACAATGTCCCAGGCACTGCAACGACCTGACCATCATAAATACCAGTTGCTGACACTGTATAAATCATCTATATTAGATGTAATGGTCCTTAGATAGCTTCTATATATTTATTTAGTTGTAGATAAGCTTCCTTTCCTCCCTATCTCAAGGAACGATTTAGCTTTCTTCACCTCTCCCACTCCCTATCTCTTCGTTCTTCTGAAACTCTTCAGCTCATGACACCTGTGCATAACTCGTCGTACTACAACAAATCCTTTACCGTCCAGGCTGTTAGCCTATGGAACGCATTACCTGTATCCATCAGGCGTGCTCAATCGCTTCCAATCTTCAAATATCTGGTTGAGGAACACTATTTGTCCTGTTGTCACTAGCTGCCTAGTTCATTGTAATGTTATTTATATATTTATTAGTGATATGTATATTATGTACGTAGTATTTCAATATAGTTTATGTATTTATTATATTTTGTAATTACTTTTAACTCAACGTGCACCATAATAACCCCTTGTCGTATTTTTACAATCCAATCCACCCCAAGGTTGCCTGGTAGAGATCGCTCTTTAGCGATAAGTCCGCCAATTGTCACTATGTTCTCAAGTTTCTCTTGTTATTATGTTTAGTTTTAAGGTGTGCAATAAAGTATTTTCTATCTATCTGTCTATCTAAGCATGGCTTTTCACATCTGTAAACAAACACTTTCTTCCAGTCAAGACAAGAACCTCATAAACGAAGCGGAAATAACCATAGAGCCGGTAGAAGTGAAGAGCACCAAAAAGCACGCGCGTCACTCGTCTATGGACCTCGCAGCCGACGAGAACACGCCCATCGCGCAGCTGCTGGAGAAATGTGTCGGCAACGACTCTGAGGCGACGAAGGAGCCCTCTGTGCACGGTGAGTTACCGACATACATGTTGAAATAAATCAACTGCCCCTGCCTTCCCACGCTACAGCCTACTTCACATTATCCGTCTGGCTTGGTTAGCCAAGACAAGAACTTAAAAAGAACTAATGTAGAACGTAGAATGTTGGCTCTCCTCTCTTGCCTGTGGATGCAGTAAGAATCAGCTGAGGTATCCGGGAGATAGGTAGCAGCGTCCTTCCGTGTATCAACATCCCGTACTGCGCCAACTTTTCTGCCGAGCTCTCATGATCAGTACTTGGAGATTCATGAGCGAGGCCTACGTCCACCTGCAGAGCTAGCATGGGCTGGGGATACAATTTTTGTCCACCGGTTATTTCCACTGACAAGTGATAAAATTATTTTATCCACCTGCCAAAGCACGGCAACAGGGGGAAAGAGAATTATATCACTTTTTGATATTAGACGTGGATACTCACCCTGCGCCGTGGGGTGCCGGCAGTAGAAAGATACCCCTCCTCTCATGCCCATGGATGCAGTAAGAGCCTGCTAAGGGATACCTCCGGAAGATGGGCAGCAGCGTCTATCCGTGTATCAACATCCTATACTGCGCTCACCAATCCGCCTGCCGAGCGTGGTGAGTATGGCAACTACCCCTCATGGAGATCCATGAGGGAGGCCTGTGTTCATCAGTGGACGTTTTATGGCTGATATGATGACTCACCCTCCGCCTATAATTTCGGAGACAAGCGTTTCCCCTGGTTTGTCCACCGTGAATAGTTTATCCACCCATGTCGCCATGCTCGGAGGGTGGACAAAATTGACAGAGGGGAATAGTATTTTGTCCTCTCCCCGTGGGTAAAATATCTCCGGTGATGCTAGCCCTGCAGTGGACGTGCTACGGCTGAGATGATGAGTTGTAAGCTCTGTCATTGTCTCCTCAGAGGAAGAGCCAGCGGAGCCGGACGGCGTGGCCGCCAGCCGCCAGGGCGCGACAGCGGCGCCGCCCGGCGAGGACCCGGAGCTGGAGGAGTACGTCAACCACCGCGGCATCCGCTTCCGGCAGAGCCAGCCGCAGCTGCAGCCCTACTCGCTGTTCTGTGTTAGGGAACTGTTCAGGTATGCACATTACAAGAGATGTATTTATTTACTATACTGGATTATCGGGTATTTATCGCGTGATTACGCTTATTTTATTTTATTCCCGACGTTTCGACCAGGTTAGGATAAAGGTAATCACGCGATAAATACCCGATAATCCAATATAGTAACAATGTGTTGTGATCGCGAAAGTTTAAAAAAGACTGTTTATTTTTTTATTAAAAGTACACATATATCAAAAGTATTAAACAGTCATTAATAAAATTAACAAATTCAAAATCAGGGTAATCAATCTGATACAATTGACAATTGGGGTGTACATAGCATGTTCCATAAGTGCGTTAGGTAAAATGAAAAAAATAAACATAATAATTACATACAAGAAAGAAAAAAAATACAAAAACACAAGATAACTTGAAACTAAAATCTAAAATAAAAAAATAATACAAGTATAGGCATATAAAACTATGCTAAAAATATGTAGAACTATCCATCAATTTGTGTTCATAGAAGAACCTAAATGGGAGGTTCTTGTAAGAGTGCATTTTGCTGTTAAATATGTCTCCCTGGTATTTTCTTGTTAACATAACGTCCACCTATGTGGACGTCCTGACGTGATGACCTGGTGAAGACCGCAGGTCGACGGTGGATGCAGATCGCTTCCAACCGCAATAACTGGAAATCCATGAGGGAGGCCTATGTCCAGCAGTGGACGTCCTACGACTGAAATGATGATGATGATGAAACGAAATTCGATGCCTGTGATTCTGTATTTGTATCAGCAGCAAATGCTTTAGGCTGGTTAGTGATACAAAAAAAAACACGATGATCCAAGTTCTGTATTGATGCCTCCAGGTTCCTAGTGTCGCTGAGCAACCCGCTGGAGGCGCAGAACACGTCCGCCATGGTGCACCTCGGCCTCTCGCTCATAGGCACGGCGCTGGAGGTGGCGGCCGACGCGCTGCCGGCGTGCCCCTCGCTGCTGGCCGGGGTGCAGGACCAGCTCTGTAGGAACCTGCTCATGGTGAGTGTTTAAGGCTCAACAAGTCGCTGAGCAACCCGCTGGAGGCGCAGAACACGTCCGCCATGGTGCACCTCGGCCTCTCGCTCATAGGCACGGCGCTGGAGGTGGCGGCCGACGCGCTGCCGGCGTGCCCCTCGCTGCTGGCCGGGGTGCAGGACCAGCTCTGTAGGAACCTGCTCATGGTGAGTGTTTAAGGCTCAACAAGTCGCTGAGCAACCCGCTGGAGGCGCAGAACACGTCCGCCATGGTGCACCTCGGCCTCTCGCTCATAGGCACGGCGCTGGAGGTGGCGGCCGACGCGCTGCCGGCGTGCCCCTCGCTGCTGGCCGGGGCACTACCACTACGCTGCACTACCAGCTCTGTAGGAACCTGCTCATGGTGAGTGTTGAACGATCCAGGCGTGACCTTGCGGAGATCATCTCATCAATCATCATCACCCACTGCCCGACTTCACCCACAGCTGGGTATCGGCCTCCCTTAGTTTGTGCCATCCGCAACGATCCTGCGCCAGTCCTATCCATCGTTTGCCCGCGACTTTATCAATGTCGCCTGCCCATCTTGCTGCCGGACCATAATAAGTATAATAAAAGTTGCAATCTCTGTATAATAATAACATATTCATGTCGATTCTACGAGATTCATAATACATTTTTGTTTCCAGCTCCTCAGCACAGAGAGGATATCAATCTTCGCCCTCGACCTCCAGGTGTCCTTCCTACTGTTCGAGTCGATGCGTTTCCACCTCAAGTACCAAATGGAAGCGTACTTCAAAAAGCTAATAGAAATCATCTCAGCCGACACCAGCAAAGCCATATACGAGCTTAAAGAGATCCACCATCTGGCCCTCGAGAGCCTAATACAACTCTTCAAGATACCCGGCCTTTGCACCGAGCTGTATCTCAACTACGACTGCGATGTGTACTGCATGAACGTGTTTGAGGAGGTCACGAAGCTGCTGTCGAAGAATGTGGTCTCGTCCACCGCGTACGAGATACATCAGCTGTCTTTGGAAGCGCTGCTGACTGTCCTGGAGGCGATCGAGGCGGGCGTCAACGCTAGCAAGGAGAAGAGTGAAGATTTGGTGGTTGACGAGATGCAAGAGAAAAGTGAGAAGCCGGGCTATATCACCTTGGAGTTGGGTGAGTATTCATAATTATTGAATACCTGCTCAAGACATAGACGCGGCTGGCCCAGCAGTGGGACACAGTATAGGTTATATAATAATATAGAAAAACATCCAGAACACCCTGAACAAATATCTGCAGATCGTACAGACATTTGACCAGAGGCGGAAATCGGCCCCGCAACCTCTTGCGTCGCATGCGAACCTTCGACCGCTGCGCCACAGAGCTCGTCAAACAAAATATTTTCCTACCGTTCTAGGTCCTCGAATATCTATTGATATCACCCAAAAAAACAACTCCATTCTCCAGGTGGCATGGACGATTGCTCCGTGACGAACGAGCACCCGACGCACGACATCAGCCAGTACGTCGCCGGCGCGCGGCGGGCGCGGCACCCGGCCGCGGCGGAGGCGCCCACTGAAGCCGAGCTCGACAACGTCAAGAATATGAAGAAGGTTAGTTGTGAACGAGATTTTGTTATCAAATCAGATAATCCCACTAATATTACGAGACATTTTACCCTACAACTACTCTCAACTACCCTACAACTATTCACCCTAGAGGTTAGATTGTGCGCGAGCTGCGCGCAGCTCGTGAGGTTTTCTTAACATTATTTTCGTAATAAGCACCCCCAAGTTAGTCGAAAACGACGCCCATATCAAATTTTTGGTTTGACATTTGCGTCCGCCATCTTTGATTTAAAAAATAATATCATTTTAGTATTCAACATACCCAAATTAGTCAAAATCGGTACCCATATCAATATTTTGCCCACACCTAGAGAAACATGGAAGAGGGGATGATGGGGATGATTACTTTTACCCTTGAATTCAGCCTGTTTAAACATTTTCCATACGATTCCGCAAAAAAGTACTGATTTGGCAAAAAAACTACGCTAAAATACCGAAATCTGATCTAAAAAGCCCAAGGGTTGCTAAATGGGGTTGAAAAGGGGATGATTTTTTTTTTCTAGTTTTGGAAAACATTGCTCTATTTTATTCCACCAAACGGTCACCCATCCGATGGCTGATCAACAGATACGGGGGGGAGGGGGATGAAGGGTGTGGAAAAGGGGTAGTTTTCGATTTTTCTCGTACTCACCCCCAGATCTTCTACATTACCCCACCCTCGGATTCCCCATATTCCAAGTGGAAGTGGGAGAACAATGATGTCAGTGAGTCAGTGGTAGTCTAGCTCGTATAAAGCCGAAAGTTTGTTACGATGGAGGTTTGTTACCTCTCACACAAAAACTAGGCTACGGATTGAGCTGAAACTTTGCAAACGTATGTTGATCAGGATTAACACATAGGCTACTTTTTATTCGGGTACAACGCATGCGAAGCGGCGGGCAGAAGCCAGTTTATTATATAAAACCTTAACAAACTTCCAACTGAGTTGTAATTAATAAATTTAAAAACGTTGTCAAATGCAATCTTTGCAATGAAGCTTATTATAAAATATTAGGCAGTACTCCTCTTTTGCCCGTGTACGCAGTAAAAGTCTGCTAAGAGAAACCTCCGGAAGATGAGCAGCAGCGTCTCTCCGTGTGCTAACATCCCGTACTGCGCTCGGCAAGCCCGCCCGCCAAGCGAGTATAGAAACAACACCTCATAATTTTGCAGCGGACTTCCTACGGCTGAGAAGATTGATAATTTGAACTTCAAAGTAATTTAGGGAATTTTCCCCGTTTTCGTTTCCCTATAGCGCCCTCTAATATCTATACTAAAGATTTGTTTATTTGGTTGAACGCGCTCATATCAGAAACTACTGGTTCAAATTGAAGAAATGTTTAAGTGTTAGATAGCCCATTTATCGAAGAAGGCTTATATAAAAACATCTATATATGTATTATATATATATAAAATTCAAAGTCCTGACTGACTCACTAACTGACTGACTGACTGACTGATATATCAACGCACAGCCTAAACCACTGGACCTAAAGACTTAATATTTGGCACACATATACCTTGAGTATCCTAGAGGTGCACTAAGAAGGGATTTTTCGAAATTCCCACGGGATAGGGAATAAATGGGATTTATATTTTCGAATCAAAGTGGCTCTGCGTAAAAAAGGGGATTTTACGTATTATGACTTCCACGTGGACGAAGTCGCGGGCAAAAGCTAGTTGTGAATAAAATAATACGTCTTTTTTGTCAGATACAATACTAAAAATAAAAAAAAATCTTTTTAGTTCTAATCATCTTTAATGTTCCTTCCAGTGGGTAACCCTAGGCACAGAACTGTTCAACCAGAAACCCGAGCGCGGCATAGAGTTCCTGCAGGAGCACGGCGTGCTGGAAACTCCACTGGACCCTCACCAGGTGGCACGGTTCTTGAGGGAAAACCCGGACCTGGACAAGAAGATGATTGGTAAGACTGATTATGTTCCTTCCAGTGGGTAACCCTGGGCATAGAGTTCCTACGAGAACACGACGTGCTGGAAACTCCACTGAACCGTCACCAGCTAGCGCGGTTCTTAAGAGAAAGTCCGGCAAGGCATACTATTACTATGCCTTAATACTAATTTCCTAGAGTTGGATCCACCAAAAGACAAAGGAGAGTGTTTTTTACAATCACTTTTATTTGGGAGACTTTAGAAATTATGCGATGATCTAAGAGTTTTGTGAACTGAAACCTATTGCTGTAAACTATATTGTTGTATTTTCTTGTAAACTAGGAACGGACAGATGCCAAAGACTTGCTAACAATAGTTTCTGCAAAGTTTCTCTTACTTGGACGATACGTCGTACAAATGTGGTCGATACAGAGAAAAAACCTTTATTAAAATTTTTCTGGTGAATTGTTCAGGTGAATATATTTGCAAACGTTCATCGCGAGGCGAAGAGGACGACGGTCCGAGCGTGCTAGGCGCTTTCGCCGATAGCTTCGAGTACAAGGGACTCAGGATCGACCAGGCGCTGCGGCTCTACCTGGAGACGTTCCGGCTGCCGGGAGAGGCGCCGCTCATCTTCCTCGTCATGGAGAGATTCGCGGAGAGGTGGCATGTGAGTGAGATAGTACCAGGGACTCAGCAGAGACCAGGCGCTGCGGCTCTACCTGGAGACGTTCCGGCTGCCGGGAGAGACGCCGCTCATCTTCCTCGTCATGGAGAGATTCGCGGAGAGGTGGCATGTGAGTGAGATAGTACCAGGGACTCAGCAGAGACCAGGCGCTGCGGCTCTACCTGGAGACGTTTCGGCTGCCGGGAGAGGCGCCGCTCATCTTCCTCGTCATGGAGAGATTCGCGGAGAGGTGGCATGTGAGTGAGATAGTACCAGGGACTAGCACAGACCAGGCGCTGCGGCTCTACCTGGAGACGTTCCGGCTGCCGGGAGAGACGCCGCTCATCTTCCTCGTCATGGAGAGATTCGCGGAGAGGTGGCATGTGAGTGAGATAGTACCAGGGACTCAGCACAGACCAGGCGCTGCGGCTCTACCTGGAGACGTTCCGGCTGCCGGGAGAGACGCCGCTCATCTTCCTCGTCATGGAGAGATTCGCGGAGAGGTGGCATGTGAGTGAGATAGTACCAGGGACTCAGCACAGACCAGGCGCTGCGGCTCTACCTGGAGACGTTCCGGCTGCCGGGAGAGACGCCGCTCATCTTCCTCGTCATGGAGAGATTCGCGGAGAGGTGGCATGTGAGTGAGATAGTACCAGGGACTCAGCACAGACCAGGCGCTGCGGCTCTACCTGGAGACGTTCCGGCTGCCGGGAGAGACGCCGCTCATCTTCCTCGTCATGGAGAGATTCGCGGAGAGGTGGCATGTGAGTGAGATAGTACCAGGGACTCAGCACAGACCAGGCGCTGCGGCTCTACCTGGAGACGTTCCGGCTGCCGGGAGAGACGCCGCTCATCTTCCTCGTCATGGAGAGATTCGCGGAGAGGTGGCATGTGAGTGAGATAGTACCAGGGACTCAGCACAGACCAGGCGCTGCGGCTCTACCTGGAGACGTTCCGGCTGCCGGGAGAGACGCCGCTCATCTTCCTCGTCATGGAGAGATTCGCGGAGAGGTGGCATGTGAGTGAGATAGTACCAGGGACTCAGCACAGACCAGGCGCTGCGGCTCTATCTGGAGACGTTCCGGCTGCCGGGAGAGGCGCCGCTCATCTTCCTCGTCATGGAGAGATTCGCGGAGAGGTGGCATGTGAGTGAGATAGTACCAGGGACTCAGCACAGACCAGGCGCTGCGGCTCTATCTGGAGACGTTCCGGCTGCCGGGAGAGGCGCCTCTTACACATTATAATTTCATCATAACATGGTAGCCTATAATTTTCTTATCTACCAATAAGTATTATCTTGCATCTCCTTTGGCTGAGCTTTGCTGTAAGAAAACTCTTTAGGGTTATGCTCGCTTTTGTACATATTTGTACTCTCTGTAGTGTAAAGGTGAGCTTAACAACGTTTTGTAAAGGTTTTTTGTGTACAATAAAGAACTACAAGAGTTATAGACACTCAATCACTCCTTCAGCATCATACACAAAGTTTGGTAGAGTTCGCGCAAAACTTTATTTAGCTTCAACGTTTGCGTACAAGTTTTTAAGGCGTTGAGGGGAAGGAAAGACGCAAAAGGGGTGCGAGACTCCGTCTCCGTCTGTGTTACTAGGGTTACCAGCGAGATTGTTGGCGTATTTTCGTTTTGTCTAGCACACATTTTGTGTTGCATTTAATATTTTTTTAATGTATTCAATTTAATAAATGATTATTGTACGAGCCTCGTACATTGGCCTACATAATTCTGTCCATCTAGCATTTATGTGTAATTTTACCTGCAAAATCATTGAGCAGTCAGTTCGCGTTTCGCTATCCAACCGAGCGCGTCTCATTAACATCATCAGTAGTATAAGTTCTTTAAAATATACCAGTTAAATTTTACTAGCGGTGTTTTTTCTGATATATCGAACTATATTACCTATTGCCAGGGTGTGCGACCGTACAATTATATTTAATGACGGCTGTATTAAAACTTAAAATTTTGAATATAAAATTAACTACTGCTCGTACTTTAAAAGTTTAATAAAGTTTAATGTTAACTGAACACGTCAACATGCACAACTTTGCATATGCCGCTACGTTCACAGAGCTCATAAAGTTTTGCGCGAACTGAATACGATCCTTATCGAATGTCCAGAATTGTTCATTTACCCTCTCCTCAACAGTCGACGAACGGCGAGCCGTTCGCGAACACGGACGCTGCGTTCCGCCTCGCGTACGCCGTCATCATGCTGAACATGGACCAGCACAACCACAACGCGAAGAAACTGAACGTGCCCATGACTGTGGAGGACTTTGTCAAGAACCTGAGGGGCTGCAACGGCTCCGGGGACTTCGAGCAGGGGATGTTGGAGCAGGTGTTCCATTCCATCAAGTGAGTGATTGCGTTCGTATTAAATACGTGAAGTACTTGTTAAATTGGTGGAGGCACCAACTGTTTCGAACCTTATCGAGGGCCTTCTTCAGGGTGATGACAGTCCCCGAAATTTAATATGTATACGATTTATGAGTGATTGTGAAACAAGCAAAAGGGGGGCCTTTTGCTAGGCCAGTTTATCAGTGTTGTCATGTACCAGAGGCTCAGAGATGGTGTTGCCGGCTGAGGGCACAAGGCCAGTGCGCGACGCCTACCTCTAGCGCGTGTTACAGTGCCGCGTTGAGCCCCCATATCCCCCTTTTTACTAAAGTATGACCCCAGTGCTTAGTCCAGTTGATCAGAGTTGTGTTCTCCAGGGGCTCAGAGATGGTGATGCCGGCGGAGCGCACGGGGCCGGTGCGCGACGCCTACCTGTGGCGCGTGCTGCAGCGCCGCGGCGGCGCGCCGGCCGGCCGCTACCGCCCGCAGCCGGCTCGCCACCCGCACCACGCCCGCCTCTTTGCGCTGGCGGCGCCCCCTGCCGTATGTATACCTAACATCTCCCAGGGGCTCAGAGATGGTGACGCCTACCTGTGGCGCGTGCTGCAGCGCCGCGGCGGCGCGCCGGCCGGCCGCTACCGCCCGCAGCCGGCTCGCCACCCGCACCACGCCCGCCTCTTTGCGCTGGCGGCGCCCCCTGCCGTATGTATACCTAACATCTCCCAGGGGCTCAGAGATGGTGACGCCTACCTGTGGCGCGTGCTGCAGCGCCGCGGCGGCGCGCCGGCCGGCCGCTACCGCCCGCAGCCGGCTCGCCACCCGCACCACGCCCGCCTCTTTGCGCTGGCGGCGCCCCCTGCCGTATGTATACCTAACATCTCCCAGGGGCTCAGAGATGGTGACGCCTACCTGTGGCGCGTGCTGCAGCGCCGCGGCGGCGCGCCGGCCGGCCGCTACCGCCCGCAGCCGGCTCGCCACCCGCACCACGCCCGCCTCTTTGCGCTGGCGGCGCCCCCTGCCGTATGTATACCTAACATCTCCCAGGGGCTCAGAGATGGTGACGCCTACCTGTGGCGCGTGCTGCAGCGCCGCGGCGGCGCGCCGGCCGGCCGCTACCGCCCGCAGCCGGCTCGCCACCCGCACCACGCCCGCCTCTTTGCGCTGGCGGCGCCCCCTGCCGTATGTATACCTAACATCTCCCAGGGGCTCAGAGATGGTGACGCCTACCTGTGGCGCGTGCTGCAGCGCCGCGGCGGCGCGCCGGCCGGCCGCTACCGCCCGCAGCCGGCTCGCCACCCGCACCACGCCCGCCTCTTTGCGCTGGCGGCGCCCCCTGCCGTATGTATACCTAACATCTCCCAGGGGCTCAGAGATGGTGACGCCTACCTGTGGCGCGTGCTGCAGCGCCGCGGCGGCGCGCCGGCCGGCCGCTACCGCCCGCAGCCGGCTCGCCACCCGCACCACGCCCGCCTCTTTGCGCTGGCGGCGCCCCCTGCCGTATGTATACCTAACATCTCCCAGGGGCTCAGAGATGGTGACGCCTACCTGTGGCGCGTGCTGCAGCGCCGCGGCGGCGCGCCGGCCGGCCGCTACCGCCCGCAGCCGGCTCGCCACCCGCACCACGCCCGCCTCTTTGCGCTGGCGGCGCCCCCTGCCGTATGTATACCTAACATCTCCCAGGGGCTCAGAGATGGTGACGCCTACCTGTGGCGCGTGCTGCAGCGCCGCGGCGGCGCGCCGGCCGGCCGCTACCGCCCGCAGCCGGCTCGCCACCCGCACCACGCCCGCCTCTTTGCGCTGGCGGCGCCCCCTGCCGTATGTATACCTAACATCTCCCAGGGGCTCAGAGATGGTGACGCCTACCTGTGGCGCGTGCTGCAGCGCCGCGGCGGCGCGCCGGCCGGCCGCTACCGCCCGCAGCCGGCTCGCCACCCGCACCACGCCCGCCTCTTTGCGCTGGCGGCGCCCCCTGCCGTATGTATACCTAACATTTCATTGATTATTACAATGGGCGTGAAATCACTTAAACACGCCTCATTTATTTTTATGAATTCTTTTTATTGCGTAAAAAAAGAAGCCGCGGGTTCCCTCACGACGTTTCCTTCCCGTCATGCACTAATGTATTTTTCTTTCTTGACAAATGTACGTGCGCACTTAACACGTGCTTCTTATTATAACGTATTCCTTATTCCCCAGCTATCAGCGCTGTCAGCGGCGTTCGAGCGCGCCGCCCCGCCCACCGCCGAGGAGGTCGAGCGCGGATTGGCCCGCGACAGCCCCGCGCTCACCGCCCTGCAGGGCTTGGAGCGCGCCGCGGCGCTGACGGCCAGGCTGCCCACCGACGCGATAACGATGGACTCCCTGATGCTAACGCTGTGCAAGTTCACGGGGCTGCTAGCTCCGCCGCATGCCGGGTACATCGCTATAGGTTTGTTGGTTTACTTCCTCTCTCTGAGCACTCGAGATTTGAAGTTAGTGAGTGAAGGGGGGGAGCCCTTGATCTTCTGAATTCAGACTCTAACTCAAAAAAATACTTTATTCAGTGCGGCTTAGCAGGGGCCTTTTTAACGTGTGTACTAACTACGCAGGAGTGGCCCTCGGGCAGTCGCTGAAGGCGCAGGCGGCGCTGCGGCGCGCGTGCGGCGTGGCGGCGCGCCATGCGCACGCGCTGCGGGACTCGTGGCGCCACCTGCTGGAGATCGTCAACACGCTCTACGTCGGTCTGCTGCTTCCAAAGGTGTGTACTAACTACGCAGGAGTGGCCCTCGGGCAGTCGCTGAAGGCGCAGGCGGCGCTGCGGCGTGCGTGCGGCGTGGCGGCGCGCCATGCGCACGCGCTGCGGGACTCGTGGCGCCACCTGCTGGAGATCGTCAACACGCTCTACGTCGGTCTGCTGCTTCCAAAGGTGTGTACTAACTACGCAGGAGTGGCCCTCGGGCAGTCGCTGAAGGCGCAGGCGGCGCTGCGGCGCGCGTGCGGCGTGGCGGCGCGCCATGCGCACGCGCTGCGGGACTCGTGGCGCCACCTGCTGGAGATCGTCAACACGCTCTACGTCGGTCTGCTGCTTCCAAAGGTGTGTACTAACTACGCAGGAGTGGCCCTCGGGCAGTCGCTGAAGGCGCAGGCGGCGCTGCGGCGTGCGTGCGGCGTGGCGGCGCGCCATGCGCACGCGCTGCGGGACTCGTGGCGCCACCTGCTGGAGATCGTCAACACGCTCTACGTCGGTCTGCTGCTTCCAAAGGTGTGTACTAACTACGCAGGAGTGGCCCTCGGGCAGTCGCTGAAGGCGCAGGCGGCGCTGCGGCGCGCGTGCGGCGTGGCGGCGCGCCATGCGCACGCGCTGCGGGACTCGTGGCGCCACCTGCTGGAGATCGTCAACACGCTCTACGTCGGACTGCTGCTGCCAAAGGTGTGTACTAACTACGCAGGAGTGGCCCTCGGGCAGTCGCTGAAGGCGCAGGCGGCGCTGCGGCGCGCGTGCGGCGTGGCGGCGCGCCATGCGCACGCGCTGCGGGACTCGTGGCGCCACCTGCTGGAGATCGTCAACACGCTCTACGTCGGACTGCTGCTGCCAAAGGTGTGTACTAACTACGCAGGAGTGGCCCTCGGGCAGTCGCTGAAGGCGCAGGCGGCGCTGCGGCGCGCGTGCGGCGTGGCGGCGCGCCATGCGCACGCGCTGCGGGACTCGTGGCGCCACCTGCTGGAGATCGTCAACACGCTCTACGTCGGACTGCTGCTGCCAAAGGTGTGTACTAACTACGCAGGAGTGGCCCTCGGGCAGTCGCTGAAGGCGCAGGCGGCGCTGCGGCGCGCGTGCGGCGTGGCGGCGCGCCATGCGCACGCGCTGCGGGACTCGTGGCGCCACCTGCTGGAGATCGTCAACACGCTCTACGTCGGTCTGCTGCTTCCAAAGGTGTGTACTAACTACGCAGGAGTGGCCCTCGGGCAGTCGCTGAAGGCGCAGGCGGCGCTGCGGCGCGCGTGCGGCGTGGCGGCGCGCCATGCGCACGCGCTGCGGGACTCGAGAATTAAAAATTAATGGACGCGTCACGTAAAAAAGCACGATAAGAGCACGTACGAAAAGACGAACAAAACACATTTAAATTGAATAAAGCGCATAATTGAATCCGTTCGCTTCAAAGAAAACTTTTTTCCAAGTGAGGAAAAAAGGGAAGATTTCGTAACATGAGATAGGAGAAAGATGTGATGTTATGTTTCTTATTTTAAATTTATACAAAGTTTTACGTCTTTTACGCGTTCGGTACTAGAATAGATTGAAAATGTTATAATTGCACCTACATTTTTATACCTTATTTTTATTTTAAAATTACATTGAAAACAGACAGCTGCTTATAAGAACATATGATGGAAACAAAAAAGCCTTACGAAGTTTTTACTTATGGTGACGTATGCAGAGGTAAATAAAAAACAATGTAATGATGTTATTACTTTATTCAACAGAGTCTCACAGAAGTAGAAGACTATCTCTCTCCCACCGGTGTGGTGTCCTTAGCCAGGGAACCGCGAGGGAACGAGGCGGGACTACTTTCCAGTATCTACTCCTACATCGCGTTAGGAGAAACAGGTAAATTGGCTATTAATAATGTAAAACTATTCGCGTAATTAGTGTGTGTAAAACAACGGTATCAACACATTTTGTATGAACCTGTTGTTTCTATGATTGAATTTACTGTTCTTCGCCCAGGCGCTAGAATTGTAAATTTCCAACCTTTCATAAATAAAAAAAATCGAACAAATATTGGCAAACACAGCATTCTTGCCAGAATGTGTCGGGAACACAATGAGCTTTTTACAGCTAAGCAAGTGGATATATTTACCTGTTCACTGCTCGGCTTTAAAAATCTCATGTTCAAGTATAAAATGCTGTAAGTGTTCCTGTCATATGCATGATATTTGTTCATGAATTAAGTTTTATACATATTTCTTTTGTTTTTTTATGCATTGTAATCATCTTAGTTTAAGTTATCATTGTTCATACAAGATAATACTATTTTAAGTTTATATGTAGCACACTTCTTACTTACTCCTTTAATTGTCTAAGTTAAAACTGCATGTTGTGTTTCCTGTTAGTGAACTTTCACTATGATTCTGATTAAATAATCTGTGTATTTTTTTTGTAAATTTTAAGTGTTAAGTCTGTTGGAAAACCAAGTAAATACATTTATAAGTAAAGTATAAGTAAAGTACATTTTATTGGGTAGGAACGCATAAAAAGAGCCATTCTCTCTTCTTGTCTCTGAAGTTCATCCGGGGAAGTACTACCACCATACCATTTCTGCCGCCAAGCAGCAATGTCTGCGTTGCTGTGTTCCGGTTTGAAGGGCAAGGGGGCCGGGGAAGTTCTGGGCACCTGAGACTTTAAAACTCTGTCTCAGGGCGCAATGCAGTGCAGCGTCGCTCACGTGCTTAGTGAGATCACCGCGGTATTGCAGTTGTAATAAGTAGAGGTTATCGCTCTACATTAGGTGGGCCTTCGGCTTGTCACGTCATTTAGTCGTATAAAAAAACATGTTTGTAGGTATACGAGCGCCGACGCCCCACGAAAAGGCGCTGATTGACGCGGCGACGGAGTGCGTCGCTAAATGCAACCTGCCCGGTCTCCTCATCACCGAGACGAAGTTCCTGCAAGTCGAGAGCTTACAGGTATGTTATTTACAGGTATGCTATTTGTAGTGTATTTCGTGACGAACGGGGAACAGATTTCTCCTGAAGGTGGCTTGTATAGAGGCGAAACACGTGTCCAATTGTTTTTAAGTGTTTTTCAAGCGCTCATTAGATATAGGTTAGCGAATTTGTTACAAGTTGTAAGGATTTCCGCAGTCATGCCTAAAGGTTCGAGCAGACCGGATGCGTATGCGTAGACGTGCACGTACCACTGAGTTGTAATGTATGGAACTGACATATGACGCGCACGTCTACGTTACGCAAGCGGTGTGTCCTGTTTCATACAGTTCCATACATTACAACTCAGTGGTACGTGCACGTCTACGCTTACGTCTACGCATACGGTCTGCTCGAGCCTTTAATCAATTAATTACCTTGATATTTGTCAACTAACAGGAGTTAATCCGAGCGATGATCCAAGTGGGCACCCCGCCGGACGCCGACAGCCTCCAGCTGAACCCACAGTTGGAAGACATTACAATATTCTTCTTGGAGCTTCTCGGGCAGACTTTGATACAAAACAGGTAGCCTTGAAAAATCCATCTGACTGCGCCAGTTAATATCAACTCATTAGGGCTTTAAACATTTTGAACTAAATCTTAACTGAAATATGTTATATGCCCAGTTTTTCATACATCTTTTGCTGGGGCAAAGTTTTTGTAAATTATTACGGGACCTAGTGTGGCATTACAGCAGGGGTTATTATGGTATCCTGAGAATGTTTTTGGAGTTCCGAATTCTGTAAATGAATTGTACCTACGTAGAAAACTTCCGTAAGAATGCAAATTAAAGCCCCAGAATTGTGTTATGTGGCAGTCAACATTAATAAAATCCGGCAGTACCAAACGTTTAAGTTGTTGATCTTTTCGACTTGCATAGTGGGATCTTTTTATACAGTTATTTTTATAAACCTACCATGAACCCCACTGCTGGAGTGGGTCTCCCAAAAGTCTCCCTCATTTCTGATTCAGATAGATAGATAGATAAACTCTTTATTGTGTAAATCATTCAGCATATCAGCCTGTTGACACCCACTGCTGGGTGGTATAGGCGATGTTTTCAACACGCCGACGTAAACGGTCATGTGCTAGCCTCATGTCCGGCAAGCTTGACCTAGGCACGTCTACGACTTTCGTGCGGTGGCGTACCAAGTGCTTGTATATGGCATTGTGTTCTCTCGTGGTCTGCCTCGAAATTCAGTAATATATTCATTTATTTCCATAGTTTATCAAGTAAAAACATATTTGATCTTATGTTAACAGGAAATTAGGCACATTTTTGTAGAAGCGTGTACACTGGCACACGCTTCTAAAAAAAAAATCCTAAAGAAACTCAGCATTCCTAAGAAATTAATTCATAGGGCAGTCCCTCTGAAAGATACATCGACCTTACGTAGCCTAATAGTGGGCAACGCAAGTTTATCTTTATTTCTAGTATTTACATTGTTAAAGTTACTTTTCTTAGGAAAACTCTTTTATTTTTTTAGTATACAGCAGAACTCCATAAATAGATTTACAGGGAACTTACATTATATTAATTTCTTTAAATTTATCACGTAGCGATTCTCTGGGGCCAATATCTAATTTAAAAAACTCGGAGAAACATCCAGTTTCTTGCTTGAAGGTGGTCTCGAGGAATGCTTTAAATGGTAATTCGTGGATTCAGGGACCGTCTGTCCACCATCTGGGAGGAGGCAGGCGCGCACATGCAGCGCGTGGCTCTGTGGGCCGCCACGCGCAGCGCCGCGTGCCTGACGCGCGCGCTCACGGCGCTGCTGCGCGGCGCCGCGCGCCTGCTGCGCTGCCACCACGCCGCGCCGCACGCGCTGCAGCATCTGGCGGTGCTGTTCGCGCTGCCGTACAAGCTGTTCTACCAGCAGGCGCCGGTGGTGAGTATGGCGCTCACTGCTTGCGGCGGGTTAACCTCCGTGAAGCCCTCCATATGACTGAGCTTTTTTGCTGGTACCGCTGATTACGTACATATCTAGCGACAGGTTTGCAACAGGCGCAAATCTCGTGATCATAGCTATTAAACATTAGTTGTGATTAACAGGTGATGTTGTATATTTGCCACAAGGTTAATTCACTCCGCTCGGTGACGGCGTACGAGTATAGCGGACTCGAAGGACGACACCCTCCCGTTACCTCGACACGTGTTGAGTTTAAGTGAGCCTTCTGTGATCTAATTACCGCGGCTGGAACGCGTGGCGATGCCGCCTCGGAACGAAGTTCATCGATGGAGACTTCGGACTACTCTTCATTTTATTCAAACTTCAACTTAGTTGCATCCAGACCTGTCTTAAGAGATGTTTTATCTTTCAACTGTCTGGTCACGTCCACGTGGTCGAACTTTACCGGGGGCGGTTTGTGGAGCGACAAGATGCAACATTCCAGTTCAAGCGTAGGACGTCTACTGCTGTACGTAGGCCTCCGTCATGGATCTCCAAGTGTTGATGCCGGGCGAATTGGCGAGATATTTGTTTAGGGTGTTCTGGATGTTTTTCTATTTATAATAAAAAAAAAATCTCTAATGTTTTATGTATATATGTAGTACTCATAACATAAGCTTTGCTTAGCTTGGGGCTAGATGATGCTGTGTGAATTGTCCAGCATTATTATAGTAGTTTTTGCCATTTCAAATTTGTGAAACAATACTTATATAAAGCGAGTTGAAGTTTAGGAGTCGAGGCTCGTGACGTCACAGTACT
Organism: Pasiphila rectangulata; assembly: GCA_963082625.1. Classification (NCBI taxonomy): domain Eukaryota; kingdom Metazoa; phylum Arthropoda; class Insecta; order Lepidoptera; family Geometridae; genus Pasiphila; species Pasiphila rectangulata. The sequence continues at coordinate 17,267,973 of OY720251.1, read as the reverse complement.
GTACCAAGCAACCAGCGTGTCACTTCGCGCGACACTAGATCTATCGCGGTTATCTGTGGACCGTATCCAATAGAATTTGTTAATCTACATGACAAACAATTACAATTCACTTATCTAGCGTATTGCCTCCAGATATCATGCGGCTTGTACGAGCTGGTGAAGACCTCAGCGCAGAACGTGCACTCGGCGGGCGAGTGGGACGTCGTGTTCGCGCTGCTGTGCGCCGCGGGCGCCGGCGCCTGGCCCGGCGCGCGCGCGCCCGGCGCCCTGCCCAGCAGTGAGTACACCAAAGACCTCAGCGCAGAACGTGCACTCAGCGGGCGAGTGGGACGTCGTGTTCGCGCTGCTGTGCGCCGCGGGCGCCGGCGCTGGCCCGGCACGCGCGCGCCCGGCGCCCTGCCCAGCAGTGAGTACACCAAAGACCTCAGCGCAGAACGTGCACTCGGCGGGCGAGTGGGACGTCGTGTTCGCGCTGCTGTGCGCCGCGGGCGCCGGCGCCTGGCCCGGCGCGCGCGCGCCCGGCGCCCTGCCCAGCAGTGAGTACACCAAAGACCTCAGCGCAGAACGTGCACTCAGCGGGCGAGTGGGACGTCGTGTTCGCGCTGCTGTGCGCCGCGGGCGCCGGCGCTGGCCCGGCACGCGCGCGCCCGGCGCCCTGCCCAGCAGTGAGTACACCAAAGACCTCAGCGCAGAACGTGCACTCGGCGGGCGAGTGGGACGTCGTGTTCGCGCTGCTGTGCGCCGCGGGCGCCGGCGCTGGCCCGGCACGCGCGCGCCCGGCGCCCTGCCCAGCAGTGAGTACACCAAAGACCTCAGCGCAGAACGTGCACTCGGCGGGCGAGTGGGACGTCGTGTTCGCGCTGCTGTGCGCCGCGGGCGCCGGCGCCTGGCCCGGCGCGCGCGCGCCCGGCGCCCTGCCCAGCAGTGAGTACACCACATCCATCATCATTATTATTGTGAGCCATTTGGGTCCCACTGCTGGCCAAAGGCCTCTCCCAAATCCCTCCATACATCCCGATCCTGAGCCACTTTCCTCCAGTCGACCATGTGCTGATCGAGTTCGTCCCGCCGTCAGATGTGGCCAACCCAGTTCCACTTCAGCTTAGCGGCTATCATATTCATATTAAATATAGCGCGCAGAACGGATGGCCGATAGGGCCGCAAAGTTTTCGAATGGAGTCCATCTACAAGACGGGCAGACGACTTGGTAAGAACCGCAGGTCAGCGATGGATGCAGGCCGTTTCCAACCGCAGTACTTAGAGATAGAGGGAGGCCTTTGTCCAGCAGTGGACTTCCTACGGCTGACATGATGATGATATTAAATATCGGGAATTAAAATATAGGGAATTTCACGTTCTAATTCTAGGGGGGGGGGGGGGGGGGGGGTTACCAGATCTGCACTGACGGGACGTCAGGGGGTATTGTGCATTGTCCCTCGAGGTGCTGCCCCGACCCTAACCTTACCAGCCCAACTCCTTGAAATACCGGAGAAGGACTCGGGGTCGCCGGGATTTCACGTTACTAACGTACTTTTTCTCTACAGCGTCAAGTCGCTCCGAGGGCTCGGAAGACGAGAGCGAGAGGCGGCCCACCAGCGCGTCCTCGGAGAGCGAGCTGTCGCACTCCCCGCAGGCTCAGGGGTGGATTATGGTGAGTTATCTTAATGAACAAAACCGCCCGAGAGCAAGTCCGACTCGCTCATCGAGGGTTTCGTGCATCAGACAGCGACATATCATAGTACATAGTACTTTATTAATAAATCGGAAATTAGTGGATGGTTGAAGTGATTTAGTTTTATTTGATTAAGTTGCATTTGCAAAACGGAGCCTACCTTATAGTATACAATGTATATTTACTGCTACAAATTTTTTCTACTTACCTGCTCTTTAATATATTTTTGTATTGTTGCTTCTTTGTTATCTGTCTTTGGTCGTTTGCGCTCTATAGTCTATAACTTAATTAATTCGCTCTATAGTCATAATTTATGTTATCCCAGAGGTTACGTCCGTGACGCCACCATCGGCCCTGGTGGAAGATCAGCGTTAGTTGCGCATACAACTAACATTATGCTGAACCAGGACCATTTTGTGACACTTATTAGTTGTCTCTTAGATTAAGATTAGAGTTTCACTGCATAAGTTTGTAAGTGTTTCAAAGAAATCATTTTTTTATTTTGTTTTCATTTCAAATCAAAATAATTAAATAAAAATCATCAAAATAATAAAACGCAAACTATTAAAAAAATTCAACGTCTTAAATTCATTAGATTAAAATTTATGGAATAAATTAAGAATTGAGTATAATTTAACAACATAAATTCATTGAAATTATAAATTGGGAAATCAGTCAATCTTTAATTTAGCTTTAAAAGATTGCGTGGAGGTGCGCTCGTGGCGGACGCCGGAGCGGCGCGGCGGCTGTGCGCGCCGCGCGGCGGCGCACTGTGATGTCTTGTCTGGTAGCGATGTATGTTGATGATACTTTGTAGATTTTTTAAACCATCGATGGTTTCTGAAAAACTATGGTAATAAGAAAGTTCGTTTTAATTTGACTTTAATCTTTACACTTCTATTAGTTAAAAAAGTTTCGGTTGTTTATCTCTTCCACCTTCGGAGATAAGGGGGGGGGGGGGAGTGGTATTTATTTCAGCATTTTTGTAAATATACTGTTTAAAGGAAAACTAAAAACTGTTTATTAATGTGGTGATAAAGCCCTTTCATATGTATAACCCGACACCCTGATCGCGAGGTTCATCATCATCTCAGCCGCAGGAAATCATCAGCGTGCCCTGGATCAGTCATTCTGTATTCCCACGGTTATGTAACTGCCCCAGGTTCCGAAATGCTCCGAGCCTACCGCCGAGTACGCGGCGGACGTAGCGCGCCTGCGGCCGCACCGCGCCGCCGCGCTGGCGCGCTGCTGCGAGGCGCTGGCGCTCGTCATCAGGGACGTGGCGCACGTGACGCCGCACAACTGCCGCGCCGCCGTGCGCGCTGTGAGGATATTCGCCCGCGCCACCTTACATGCAGGTAAGTGCAGACTACGCGGCGGGCGGCCGCACCGCGCCGCCGCGCTGGCGCGCTGCTGCGAGGCGCTGGCGCTCGTCATCAGGGACGTGGCGCACGTGACGCCGCACAACTGCCGCGCCGCCGTGCGCGCTGTGAGGATATTCGCCCGCGCCACCTTACATGCAGGTAAGTGCAGACTACGCGGCGGGCGGCCGCACCGCGCCGCCGCGCTGGCGCGCTGCTGCGAGGCGCTGGCGCTCGTCATCAGGGACGTGGCGCACGTGACGCCGCACAACTGCCGCGCCGCCGTGCGCGCTGTGAGGATATTCGCCCGCGCCACCTTACATGCAGGTAAGTGCAGACTACGCGGCGGGCGGCCGCACCGCGCCGCCGCGCTGGCGCGCTGCTGCGAGGCGCTGGCGCTCGTCATCAGGGACGTGGCGCACGTGACGCCGCACAACTGCCGCGCCGCCGTGCGCGCTGTGAGGATATTCGCCCGCGCCACCTTACATGCAGGTAAGTGCAGACTACGCGGCGGCCGCACCGCACCGCGCCGCCGCGCTGGCGCGCTGCTGCGAGGCGCTGGCGCTCGTCATCAGGGACGTGGCGCACGTGACGCCGCACAACTGCCGCGCCGCCGTGCGCGCTGTGAGGATATTCGCCCGCGCCACCTTACATGCAGGTAAGTGCAGACTACGCGGCGGGCGGCCGCACCGCGCCGCCGCGCTGGCGCGCTGCTGCGAGGCGCTGGCGCTCGTCATCAGGGACGTGGCGCACGTGACGCCGCACAACTGCCGCGCCGCCGTGCGCGCTGTGAGGATATTCGCCCGCGCCACCTTACATGCAGGTAAGTGCAGACTACGCGGCGGCCGCACCGCACCGCGCCGCCGCGCTGGCGCGCTGCTGCGAGGCGCTGGCGCTCGTCATCAGGGACGTGGCGCACGTGACGCCGCACAACTGCCGCGCCGCCGTGCGCGCTGTGAGGATATTCGCCCGCGCCACCTTACATGCAGGTAAGTGCAGACTACGCGGCGGGCGGCCGCACCGCGCCGCCGCGCTGGCGCGCTGCTGCGAGGCGCTGGCGCTCGTCATCAGGGACGTGGCGCACGTGACGCCGCACAACTGCCGCGCCGCCGTGCGCGCTGTGAGGATATTCGCCCGCGCCACCTTACATGCAGGTAAGTGCAGACTACGCGGCGGGCGGCCGCACCGCGCCGCCGCGCTGGCGCGCTGCTGCGAGGCGCTGGCGCTCGTCATCAGGGACGTGGCGCACGTGACGCCGCACAACTGCCGCGCCGCCGTGCGCGCTGTGAGGATATTCGCCCGCGCCACCTTACATGCAGGTAAGTGCAGACTACGCGGCGGCCGCACCGCACCGCGCCGCCGCGCTGGCGCGCTGCTGCGAGGCGCTGGCGCTCGTCATCAGGGACGTGGCGCACGTGACGCCGCACAACTGCCGCGCCGCCGTGCGCGCTGTGAGGATATTCGCCCGCGCCACCTTACATGCAGGTAAGTGCAGACTACGCGGCGGGCGGCCGCACCGCGCCGCCGCGCTGGCGCGCTGCTGCGAGGCGCTGGCGCTCGTCATCAGGGACGTGGCGCACGTGACGCCGCACAACTGCCGCGCCGCCGTGCGCGCTGTGAGGATATTCGCCCGCGCCACCTTACATGCAGGTAAGTGCAGACTACGCGGCGGGCGGCCGCACCGCGCCGCCGCGCTGGCGCGCTGCTGCGAGGCGCTGGCGCTCGTCATCAGGGACGTGGCGCACGTGACGCCGCACAACTGCCGCGCCGCCGTGCGCGCTGTGAGGATATTCGCCCGCGCCACCTTACATGCAGGTAAGTGCAGACTACGCGGCGGGCGGCCGCACCGCGCCGCCGCGCTGGCGCGCTGCTGCGAGGCGCTGGCGCTCGTCATCAGGGACGTGGCGCACGTGACGCCGCACAACTGCCGCGCCGCCGTGCGCGCTGTGAGGATATTCGCCCGCGCCACCTTACATGCAGGTAAGTGCAGACTACGCGGCGGGCGGCCGCACCGCGCCGCCGCGCTGGCGCGCTGCTGCGAGGCGCTGGCGCTCGTCATCAGGGACGTGGCGCACGTGACGCCGCACAACTGCCGCGCCGCCGTGCGCGCTGTGAGGATATTCGCCCGCGCCACCTTACATGCAGGTAAGTGCAGACTACGCGGCGGGCGGCCGCACCGCGCCGCCGCGCTGGCGCGCTGCTGCGAGGCGCTGGCGCTCGTCATCAGGGACGTGGCGCACGTGACGCCGCACAACTGCCGCGCCGCCGTGCGCGCTGTGAGGATATTCGCCCGCGCCACCTTACATGCAGGTAAGTGCAGACTATAGACATCCTATAATATAATTAGTAGTAGTAGAACTTTTTGTGCAAGTTTCATCCGGGGAAGTACCATACCTATTTCTGCCGCCAAGCAGTAATGTCTTCATTGCTGTGTTCCAGTTCGAAGGGCAAGGAGGCCGGTGAAGTTACGGGCACATGAGACCTTACAACTCTGTCTCAGGGTGACGAGCGCATTGCAATGCAGCGTTGTTCACGTGCATAGTGAACGTGATCACCGCGGCATTGCAATTGTTATAGGTAGAGGTTACCGCTTAACATCAGGTGGGCCTTCGGCTTGTCTCGTCATTTAGTAGTATAAAAAAAACTAGTAATAGCCTCCTTGGATGCTATTTTAGTATTTGAGCGGCAGCTAGTCGCAGCCTGAAGTATGCAAGTAGCGAGAGGCGGAACTGATTTATTTAATTTAAAAAAAAACATTATACAGAGGAGGTTATTTTACAATGTGCAATTTAAAGCGTTCCGTGGGGTTCCGACAGTAGAAACTCTCCTCTCGTGCCCGCGGTTGCAGAAAGAATATGCTAACAAGAGATACCGCCGTATGATGGGCAGCAGTGATGAATCCCGCTCGCCACTTGCATTCCAAAACCGGCTTATATACCGCTATAGACTGAATAGAAGCTAACTTTATTAGCATGGCAAAAGGAAACGTTAGCTGTAATCATCAAACGCACTACTGCTAATAATTTAAACTACTGCCCTCCCTTGTGCCATATATGTAATTGATGCCCCGCGTGTTCCAGGCAAGAAGTCGAGCAAGTCCGGAGAAGAGCGCAAGTCCCGACCCAACTCGGCGCGCCGCCGCGAGGAGTCCAGCGACGAGGAGGCGGACACGCTGGACCAGTACCACATGGTCAGCATACAGGCAAGTACCCGGCGCACTCAGTACCGCATGGTCAGCATACAGGCAAGTACCCGGCGCACTCAGTACCACATGGTCAGCATACAGGCAAGTACCCGGCGCACTCAGTACCACATGGTCAGCATACAGGCAAGTACCCGGCGCACTCAGTACCGCATGGTCAGCATACAGGCAAGTACCCGGCGCACTCAGTACCACATGGTCAGCATACAGGCAAGTACCCGGCGCACTCAGTACCGCATGGTCAGCATACAGGCAAGTACCCGGCGCACTCAGTACCACATGGTCAGCATACAGGCAAGTACCCGGCGCACTCAGTACCACATGGTCAGCATACAGGCAAGTACCCGGCGCACTCAGTACCGCATGGTCAGCATACAGGCAAGTACCCGGCGCACTCAGTACCACATGGTCAGCATACAGGCAAGTACCCGGCGCACTCAGTACCACATGGTCAGCATACAGGCAAGTACCCGGCGCACTCAGTACCGCATGGTCAGCATACAGGCAAGTACCCGGCGCACTCAGTACCGCATGGTCAGCATACAGGCAAGTACCCGGCGCACTGGGGCTGGCATGGTCATCTCAGCTCTACCATGAGTTTTCACAATCTATTCTCGTTCGCGACTGTAGTTAAAAAAGTGTATGAATACTTGTACAGCGCCTCTAGCGGACAGTTTGGTACTAAAATACGCAGTGAACTAATTCAATATTTATTCAATATTCATTTATTAACCATTCCGTTACATTTAATAGCATTGGCAAGTCATAAAAAATACAAATTAATTTCATCAAAAATACAACATAACCTAATTATAAATATCAGGGTAAACAGTGAGAACATATTTTTTTATATGCGTAGAGATCAGAAAATGTACAACTCATATATTCATTGATATGGTAAAATGGATGACACTCAAAGAAACATTTTATAATTGGTTTCAATTTATTAAAAGGCAGCTGAGTAATTTGTAAAGGTAACTTATTGTACATTTGAAGCTTAATGCAAAGTCCTTGATTTTTGTCCTCTTTCTTTGCAGCTGCTGGACCTCATGCACACGCTGCACAGCCGCGCGGCGCAGATATTCAAGTGGTGGCGCGACGAGGCCGACCAAGAAGGTAATAACTATAACAACTGTAAAGGAAGGCCTTTACCTCTAATATACATGACTTATGCAGCGTCACGTCATGGACCTCGTGCACACGCTGCACAGCCGCGCGGCGCAGATATTCAAGTGGTGGCGCGACGAGGCCGACCAAGAAGGTAATAACTATAACAACTGTAAAGGAAGGCCTTTACCTCTAATATACATGACTTATGCAGCGTCACGTCATGGACCTCGTGCACACGCTGCACAGCCGCGCGGCGCAGATATTCAAGTGGTGGCGCGACGAGGCCGACCAAGAAGGTAATAACTATAACAACTGTAAAGGAAGGCCTTTACCTCTAATATACATGACTTATGCAGCGTCACGTCATGGACCTCGTGCACACGCTGCACAGCCGCGCGGCGCAGATATTCAAGTGGTGGCGCGACGAGGCCGACCAAGAAGGTAATAACTATAACAACTGTAAAGGAAGGCCTTTACCTCTAATATACATGACTTATGCAGCGTCACGTCATGGACCTCGTGCACACGCTGCACAGCCGCGCGGCGCAGATATTCAAGTGGTGGCGCGACGAGGCCGACCAAGAAGGTAATAACTATAACAACTGTAAAGGAAGGCCTTTACCTCTAATATACATGACTTATGCAGCGTCACGTCATGGACCTCGTGCACACGCTGCACAGCCGCGCGGCGCAGATATTCAAGTGGTGGCGCGACGAGGCCGACCAAGAAGGTAATAACTATAACAACTGTAAAGGAAGGCCTTTACCTCTAATATACATGACTTATGCAGCGTCACGTCATGGACCTCGTGCACACGCTGCACAGCCGCGCGGCGCAGATATTCAAGTGGTGGCGCGACGAGGCCGACCAAGAAGGTAATAACTATAACAACTGTAAAGGAAGGCCTTTACCTCTAATATACATGACTTATGCAGCGTCACGTCATGGACCTCGTGCACACGCTGCACAGCCGCGCGGCGCAGATATTCAAGTGGTGGCGCGACGAGGCCGACCAAGAAGGTAATAACTATAACAACTGTAAAGGAAGGCCTTTACCTCTAATATACATGACTTATGCAGCGTCACGTCATGGACCTCGTGCACACGCTGCACAGCCGCGCGGCGCAGATATTCAAGTGGTGGCGCGACGAGGCCGACCAAGAAGGTAATAACTATAACAACTGTAAAGGAAGGCCTTTACCTCTAATATACATGACTTATGCAGCGTCACGTCATGGACCTCGTGCACACGCTGCACAGCCGCGCGGCGCAGATATTCAAGTGGTGGCGCGACGAGGCCGACCAAGAAGGTAATAACTATAACAACTGTAAAGGAAGGCCTTTACCTCTAATATACATGACTTATGCAGCGTCACGTCATGGACCTCGTGCACACGCTGCACAGCCGCGCGGCGCAGATATTCAAGTGGTGGCGCGACGAGGCCGACCAAGAAGGTAATAACTATAACAACTGTAAAGGAAGGCCTTTACCTCTAATATACATGACTTATGCAGCGTCACGTCATGGACCTCGTGCACACGCTGCACAGCCGCGCGGCGCAGATATTCAAGTGGTGGCGCGACGAGGCCGACCAAGAAGGTAATAACTATAACAACTGTAAAGGAAGGCCTTTACCTCTAATATACATGACTTATGCAGCGTCACGTCATGGACCTCGTGCACACGCTGCACAGCCGCGCGGCGCAGATATTCAAGTGGTGGCGCGACGAGGCCGACCAAGAAGGTAATAACTATAACAACTGTAAAGGAAGGCCTTTACCTCTAATATACATGACTTATGCAGCGTCACGTCATGGACCTCGTGCACACGCTGCACAGCCGCGCGGCGCAGATATTCAAGTGGTGGCGCGACGAGGCCGACCAAGAAGGTAATAACTATAACAACTGTAAAGGAAGGCCTTTACCTCTAATATACATGACTTATGCAGCGTCACGTCATGGACCTCGTGCACACGCTGCACAGCCGCGCGGCGCAGATATTCAAGTGGTGGCGCGACGAGGCCGACCAAGAAGGTAATAACTATAACAACTGTAAAGGAAGGCCTTTACCTCTAATATACATGACTTATGCAGCGTCACGTCATGGACCTCGTGCACACGCTGCACAGCCGCGCGGCGCAGATATTCAAGTGGTGGCGCGACGAGGCCGACCAAGAAGGTAATAACTATAACAACTGTAAAGGAAGGCCTTTACCTCTAATATACTACATACATGACTTATGCAGCGTCACGTCATGGACCTCATGCACACGCTGCACAGCCGCGCGGCGCAGATATTCAAGTGGTGGCGCGACGAGGCCGACCAAGAAGGTAATAACTATAACAACTGTAAAGGAAGGCCTTTACCTCTAATATACATGACTTATGCAGCGTCACGTCATGGACCTCGTGCACACGCTGCACAGCCGCGCGGCGCAGATATTCAAGTGGTGGCGCGACGAGGCCGACCAAGAAGGTAATAACTATAACAACTGTAAAGGAAGGCCTTTACCTCTAATATACATGACTTATGCAGCGTCACGTCATGGACCTCGTGCACACGCTGCACAGCCGCGCGGCGCAGATATTCAAGTGGTGGCGCGACGAGGCCGACCAAGAAGGTAATAACTATAACAACTGTAAAGGAAGGCCTTTACCTCTAATATACATGACTTATGCAGCGTCACGTCATGGACCTCATGCACACGCTGCACAGCCGCGCGGCGCAGATATTCAAGTGGTGGCGCGACGAGGCCGACCAAGAAGGTAATAACTATAACAACTTAAAGGAAGGCCTTTACCTCTAATATATGTACATGACTTATGCAGCGTCACATCATGGACCTCATGCACACGCTGCACAGCCGCGCGGCGCAGATATTCAAGTGGTGGCGCGACGAGGCCGACCAAGAAGGTAATAACTATAACAACTGTAAAGGAAGGCCTTTACCTCTAATAATAGGTCTTTACCTATGAAATTGCCGTTCTTCAGTACTGGTAATTTCAAATTAAAAAAAATTGACATGGCTTGGTATTTCAAATTCAAATTAATTTTGTTTTAAAAACATGACATTCTTTTTACAAACTCAGTCTTTTTTTTATTGATTAGCGTTGTATTTTCATTACATTTGAACATTTTTCGTCATAATGGGTACCTTAAAAAATCGTGTAATTATGGAATATGAGTTCCGTCGTGGCACCAACGCGACACAAACGGCACGTAACATCAAAAACGTTTACGGGGAGAACTGTGCAAACGAACGCACAACCCGTTATTGGTTTTCTCGGTTCCGTTCTGGAAATGTTGACTTGAAAAATGAAGCTCGTGGCCGTCCGAAGACTATTGTCAACAATGATGAATTAAAGGCGATTGTGGAAGCTGACGAAACTCAATCTACAGCTGAGCTAGCAGCAGCTTTTGATGTTAGCATCAAAACAATATTGATCCATTTGCGACAAATTGGCAAGGTAAAAAAGCTTGATAGATGGGTACCCCACGAACTTAGCGCTGGCGAGCGCAACGTACGCGTTGAGACCTGTCTCGCGCTGCTCAACAGACAAAGAAATGAAGGAATTTTGAACCGAATTGTTACGTGCGATAAAAAATGGATTCTGTTCGACAATCGAAAGCGCTCAACAAGTTGGTTAGATCCTGGTTCAGCACCAAAGCAATGCCCTAAACCAAAAATTACCCCTAAAAAGGTGATTGTCACTGTTTGGTGGTACCAAACAGTGACAACCAAAAAAAACACCACAGTTTTTTTAAAAAATGGCATGAGCATTACTGCAGATGTGTACTGTAAAGAACTGGAGTCAATGATGGAGAAGCTTGCACATCTGCAACCAGCTTTGGTCAATCGGTCGTCCCCACTGCTCCTTCACGACAACGCGCTACCCCATACTGCTCAACAGACCAGTTTCCAAGCTGCAAGAGCTGGGGTTGGAAGCTCTCCCTCATCCGCCATACTCACCAGACCTTGCACCTACCGACTATTACTTTTTTCAAAATTTAGACAACTTTTTATTGGGTAAAAAATTCAATTCCCGAGAGGCAGTACAAAATGCCTTTGAAGAGTTTGTTGCCTCCCGTGCAGCTGATTTTTACAAGAAGGGCATCAATAAACTACCAATGCGTTGGCAAAGATGCGTCGATTGCATGGGGGGTTACTTTGAGTAATAGAAATAAAAAAAAATTGGAAAAAAGTACTTTCATTTATTCCATACAAAACGGCAATTTCATAGGTAAAGACCTAATATATGTACATGACTTATGCAGCGTCACGTCAGCAACTGGTAATCAATGCTGTATGGGACGCTGCAGCGCCTGAGATATAGTTTGTGATGCTTTCACGGTGAAGAAAAACAGTGAACCTGTCGAAACCCTAGACTCTGTGTGGGTTTTTGGCGATGACTCCCACGAGTAAACGGAGTTGGAAAGATTAAAGCTTTTTTGTTTAAGAATATGCACTAATACTTGTGTGTTCGCGTTCTAGGCGCCGAGGAATACGACCTATGGGACGTCGCGTGGATGCCACTGTTACAGGGAATTGCTCAATTTTGCACCGACCGACGGAAACAGGTGCGGATACTCTTCGTTTGCATGTATTTTTGTTTTTTTTTTTAATTGTTAGTTTTATTAAGCCATAACGTTTCTTAAGCCTTTACTTTATGTTGAGTATGATTATTATATGGAACAGCATATTGCGCTCCAAGACACAGATCGCTGATGTTGGTCAGAAAGCAGCAAGCCTAAAGTGGAACTGGGCCGGACACGTATGCCGCATGCCCGACGGTTTTTGGGCGAAAATAACCACAGAGTGGACCCCAAACGCATGTCGGCCGCGCGGACGACCCAGGAGGAGATGACGGGATGAGCTGGACACTCATATGAGCACGTGGCCTGTCACAGCGTTAAATCGCGAAGAGTGGAAGAAGGGAAGGGAGGCCTTTGCCCTGCAGTGGGACAGTGGAGGCTAAATAATAATAATGATTATTGACTACTGTTATCTCCCTCCTGAAGATCTATGAGGGAAGGCTTGTGTTCAGTTGTGGACGTTGTACGCCTGAAATCTCGCACAGATGCAATGATTGCCGTCAATGTTGCATCTGTGCGAGCGTGACGCATTATATTTATGCGGGAGTGACAAAGACAGGTAATAACAGGTCGATGTACGAAATTCCTTCTGCTTCGCGGCCGGACTTTAATACAAAATTGACATTTGACAGCGATGATTGCGAAGTCAAATCCGTTGCGTGGTTTAGGAGGAGTAAGCGGCCAAACAGACAGAGGAAAACGCGACCTCAATGTAGAGAAGAGTTGGAGCAGTGTTTCGTCCCGTCCCTTCTAATTCAGTGGTTGATAACCATCTCGCCCTTTGTTATGTTAAACGGGTTTTATACTCACGTTAATTATCGGGTTTTCTACTCAGGTTCATTATTATGTGTTTGTGCACTACGTTGGAACCACATATTTTCAACGAATAATGAACCTCATGAGTAGAAAACCCTTTTAACAGAACAATGAATGGTGCAACTCAAGAGTGTTTTGAAAGCATCTCTCCCGTGCTTCCAGGTGGCAAACAGCGCGATAGCGTACCTCCAGCGCGCGCTGCTGGCTCCAGGCCTCACCGCCATGGGCGGCAGCAGCTGGGAGTCCTGCTTCCACACCGTGCTCTTCCCGCTGCTGGAGCAACTGCCGAGGGGCGCTGACGCCACCGCCCGGGCCAATACTATCATGTGCAAGGTAATGTAGACCTTATGTCTGTAGAGATAGAGATCTGTTTCCTATGTTAGAACAACTGCCGCGGAGCGCCAACGCCACCGCGCGTGCCCATACGCAAGATAAAGTAGACCCTATTTCTATAATGATAGAGACCTGTTACATTTGTTGGAACAACTGACAGAAAGCGCTGCCCGGGCCAATGCTATCAAGTGCAAGGTGACGTAGACCTTATATATGTAGGAATAGAGATCTGTTTCCTTTGATAGTAAGCTCTCAGGCTTGTTTCAATCAATTCCTGAGCAATGTACCTTTGATTGAACCATTATGGATTTAAGAGTCCTGTTTCCTTGAGTGTGTTTAGCGAAATTAGCAAAACCTTACCTCCCGTGCTAGTTAAACTTTATAATAAACATAAATTTTATAAACTACGTACTACTTACTTATAGGGAGTTTTTTTCGTGTTTGCGTCACTATAGCGACCGTTTACGTCTATAGCGATTATCCGCCTATAGTCTATATTCCACGTAGAATGAGTTCGGTGACACCACATACATTAATTTGGAAATCAATGACCGAAAAAGGGACAGTTGCTCAGTCTCTTTAGCACTTCTTACTTCATCATATAACTATCCTGCTCTATTTTGCTGTTACCGAACTCATGCTACGTGGTATAGACCATAGCGCTGACTTCTATATGCCGTTAGTGCAGTGCTGCAACAGACAACAGAAAGATAAAGAAGCATTTATTGAATACAAAATAATTACATAAATCAGCTTAGGTATTACACAGATACTTAACCACGAAATAATTAGTTAAGTATAGCTACATATTTGCTGTTGTGCGGTAGAGGCGTCCAGCTAAGCATAAATTTACGCTGATTTTCACCTGAAACCTGAATAAAGAGGGTTGGCAGCAACGTTTTTAATAACAAACCAAAACAAACGTTGTTAATAAACACAGAACACTTAGTATCCAAACAAATGTCTTCGTATCCGCTACCAATATTATCATCGTACATAAATAAACATACATTATATACGATGGAAGTGCAGAGTCCGAATGACTAGATCAGGGAAATATCTATGATCATTTCACCATGCCGTGTTTGAGCAATCATAAGGAATGTTTTTCAGCTTTTGTCTAAAACTAGTGACACTCTTAACATTTCGTTTTGGAGGAGGTATATTATTCCAACAACACTTTAACATTTCGTATGGGAGGAGGTATGTTATTCCAACATTTTGTAAGTCGCATATTTGAAGCTGAAAGTACAAGATGTTAACCTAAGATTTAACCCAGACGGTTTCCTCCTCCAGGTGTTCCTGCAGCACCTGTCGGCGCTGAGCACGCGCGCGTCGTTCCCCGCGCTGTGGCTGCGCGTGGTGGGCGTGCAGCGCGCGCTGCTGGCGGCGCCGCACGACGACCCGCTCACCGAGGCCGCCAGGGAGTCCCTCAAGAACATGATACTGGTCATGGACTCTGTCAGGGTGAGTGCAGTGTGCCCAGCACTGGGCACGCGCGCGTCGTTCCCCGCGCTGTGGCTGCGCGTGGTGGGCGTGCAGCGCGCGCTGCTGGCGGCGCCGCACGACGACCCGCTCACCGAGGCCGCCAGGGAGTCCCTCAAGAACATGATACTGGTCATGGACTCTGTCAGGGTGAGTGCAGTGTGCCCAGCACTGGGCACGCGCGCGTCGTTCCCCGCGCTGTGGCTGCGCGTGGTGGGCGTGCAGCGCGCGCTGCTGGCGGCGCCGCACGACGACCCGCTCACCGAGGCCGCCAGGGAGTCCCTCAAGAACATGATACTGGTCATGGACTCTGTCAGGGTGAGTGCAGTGTGCCCAGCACTGGGCATGGACTTGAAGTGTTGCGGTTTTAGATCCTCGCCTGGGGGAAAACTAACTTTTTGCACAGCCCCAAGTTAAGCAGAGCTTGTGTTATGGTTGCTAGATGATTGATATACATAATACATTATACTACATAGATAGATATTTTGTGTGATACAAGTATCTGCAGATCGCACTGACATTTGTCCAGAGGCGGGAATCGAACCCGCAGCCCCTTGCATCGCAGGCGGATCTTCGCCAACTGCGCCACAGAGGTGGTCGTACTGTTTCCAGCATGATCTATTTGATAGGGACTTCGATGCATCAGTAGTCAGTCGTGATGGTGATTCTAATGTTATTCTCCTTACAGATATTCAGCAACGGCGACGGCTACAACGAGCTGTGGCACATCACTTGGAACGCAATCGGAGAGTTCCTGCCCACGTTGAAGGAAGAACTCTTCCCTGACGGTAAGTTGCGTTACCTTGTTACTTATGTTCCTACTTGTGTAGCGCGACACGCGCCCTTAGCCCGTGTGTTTGAACGTGTCCTTAAGACACGCGATTGGTCACTCAACTCACACGTTAAACTCGTACATTACCTGTTTTATCGTGCATCGGACTGTTTTAATCGAAGCTCTAAACCCCTGAGATACGAAAATAGTCTACACTTGTTATTTTAACCGTTTATTATAGTATTGTTATTCCTCTCCAGCTCAAGACGCCAGCCAGCAGCCGTCACAGATGCAATCCCCCCTCCCAGGGCTGCCAAACATTGTCCCCGTCAGTAACCCCTACCCCCCATTATCGCCCGTGAACATCTCGCAGACACCGCCCCTAGTGGCAAACACACCTACTTTAGTAGCCCCCACGCCTGTGATACATCCTGCGGGGTCTTCAGTGCCCCCTGTGGGGTCTATTTTAACCCCTGGCTCGACTCACATGCCGCTGACGGGACCGATAAACACAGGGCCGTCGATAACGTCCATGCCGCATAACAACTCGCTGCTGACGCAGGCTCAGGGGTCTGTGATGACCCCAACAGCTCAGGCTGGGTCTTTAATGAACCCTACGCCTCCTATGGGGTTAGTGGCGACCCCGACGCCCGTTAGTGGTATGGTGCCGATAAGGAACTCTCTGTACGAGCAGACGGGACACACTTCGGTGCTGTTGCAGCCTTTGAATGAGGTAAGTTAAACGAATACATAATATGACAAGGAAGTCTAATCGTACATATGTACATACATACATACATATATTCACGCTTCTTTCCCGTAGGGGTAGACAGAGACCACTTCTTTCCACTTGCTACGATCCTTACATACTTGTTTCGCTTCGTCCACTTTCATTATTCCCTTCATACATGCTCTTCGGTTTAGGGTACTCTGACCTGGCCATTTTTCAAGACGTCCCTGATTTGGTCTCGAAACGTCCGCCTAGGTCTACCCCTTCCAACACTTTCATTCACACTCGCCTTGTACACTTTTTTCGTCAATCGTTCTTCATTAATTCTCTCGACATGGCCAAACCATCTCAGCATACCTTTCTCAATTTTTGTCACTACAACTTCTTTCAGACCACGTTTCCTTATCTCACTATTTCTTATCCTGTCACTCAGCTTAACTCATATCATACTTCTTAACGCTCTCATCTCAACTGCATTTATTCTGCTTTCATGTTTCTTCTGCCATGCCCAACTTTCACTTCCGTAAATAAGTGTCGGAACCAACACCCCCTCATGCACAGCCAAACGAGCCTTGTTAGACACCTTCCGACTGTTCATAAAGGAGTGCAAAGCTCCATTCATTATGTTTCCTGCATTCACTCTTCTTTCAATATCACTCTCACACTTTCCATCTCTTGTAAACTTTGACCCCAGATACACAAACTCATTCACCTGTTCAATTTGTCCATCTCCAATCACGATATTGCAGTCTGTCACTGCCTCATCTTTTTCAAACACCATCACTTTCGCCTTCTTTACATTCAACTTCATTCCCTTTCTAACAAAAGCTCCACTCATAGCAGTTACCATCTCCTGCAACTCCTCGGCCGAAGACGGAAGTAATACTTGGTCATCAGCATAGAAAAAACATACTAATCGTGCGCTAAATTATTTGGAGTAGACGACTTACAAAGTAAGTTCTACAATTTGCAAACAAAGTTTCAGTTGTTTTAATTAAACCTTTGACAGTAGCATTATACCTTAGAATAGAGCCATAGTGTGGTTCTGATTATTTTTATTTAATTTTTATGATAACAAAGAAATGGTAAGTAGTATAGAACAAATTAAGCCTTGACAATTATGCAGAATTATTTATCTACTTATCAATATGATGCAACATATCCATCTTATTCTAAACTAATTGGAGAAATTGGTATCATTGCAAGCTGTTATATGACGTTAAATAAAATCATACATGGCAGTTTACAAGTATTTTGAAAAAAGAGTAAAGTTACAAGATTGAGAGTAATTTTATCGTTTTCATATTTAATGTATTTATTTCCATTGCAGATGAAATCTACGGCGATTGGGGTAGGGCTACAAACGCCAATTATGTTGTACCCGCAAACTGAAGCAATCGTCCCACCTCAGCCAATCCCACCAGAACTGGCTCCAAAACTTCTAGAACAAACCAAAATTGACCCCTACCCTGCGCACACAGAGCCTTTATTGCCACAGCACGCAGACACACAAACTCACCAAGTCGACGCACCCAAAATCGAACCTTATTCGACCCAAATAGAACCCAACTCACCGAACACGATTCTAGACTTCAACTATGACGAAAACATCATTCCAACGTACGTCGAACAAGGTGAATTGTACGCAGATTACTTGACCAACCCATACGAAACCAAAGAACTGAGCTCTAAAGTAGCGACCATCTACGACCCGGACGACGACAAAAACCCCCTTCTATCAGTAATTGACAAGCAAAAGTCGTACAGCGAAAATGCAACTCCACAGCATACGAATAAAGCTCAATTCGGCTCGACAGATAACGTGCGACAGGAGAGCAGTATATTCAACTTCGCGAGTTACTTCGGAGGGAGCGAATCAGCTGAGTTTGACAGCTTAGTGCCGAGGGAGGGATAGCTAGAGTGCGATGTAGGTACGTGGCTGTAAAGTAGAAGCGAGGACTAAAGCCTGCGTTCCTACACTGTCTTTGATAACTTCAATTGTATCAAACTTACTGACGCAAACTGTTTCACACAGACCCCCGGGTCTGTGATGACCCCCAACAGCTCAGGCTGGGTCTTTAATGAACCATACGACATTTCACTTTTTTCGATTTTTATAATTTGAATGTGTTATAGTACAAATTTTATAAACTGAAGAGAACATACAGGATTTAGAAAAAAAACGTACATCATATAATTTTGGCAGACGAATTAGGACCTGCGAAATATTTACTGTCTCAAAAACTATATTATACTTTAATACAATCGCAATCTCTATTTCTCTTTATCTACATATTTGTTAATATGCCAAGGTATTAAACAATTGATCAGCATTTAACGTAAGCTTTAGTTCTCGTTTGTAGGTTGGGCTTCGACGAAGGTTCCCTGCCTCTGTCTAGCAGTGACAAATTCAATTTTCAAATGTAAAGTTTTTTCGTGTGACTTTCACAAGATCGTTCGCCAATTAAATAGCCCAGGGTTAGAGATTGCACCATAAAGAATGAAGCACAATACTGGGAACAAAATGTTTCGGTTCGGACCGATAGAGCGCGCCTCTTGTACGAATACTTAGTTCCAACTCGCGCCGTGAGAGGGCGTCACAGGTTTCATGAGGCAGGTACATACATTGATTGAGTACCTATCTATAGCGGTTCCGTGTTGTATTTGGTTAATTGGTGTGAATTTTACAGCACTTCAACGCGAATCCGTTGTGAGGTTAATCCACAGTGCTCAATGTAATTTAAGGGTATGTACATACGTGCAGGTTATTATAACATGAATAATAATTCCTTCTTGGTTTAACTGTATATTTTATTGCTGTGGATATTCGAGTTCTTTAAGGATACAACATGGAACTGATATATTTTAACTTACGTGTCAATCATCTATGAACATTTCCTATTATAATCGGGGCTATAGTAAATACAATCATATACAGTGGGGTTAAGTTTGACAGTGTCAATATTCGTTAGCACTTATTCTCAGATTATTTATTCAATTTGTTGTTTATGAGTTTTTCTATATGATGGCCTATTTTTAAGTTCCATGTCTACATTCCAGGCCTTATTTATTTTCTGTTTTTAGGGTCAGTGTCTACTTAAGCAGAGTGGGATAATACTTGTGTGTCAATTTAATATCATATTCCAAATTATTGCGAAGTCTCTTTGTTTATGTTTTAATACTTGTAAAAAAACCCTACTAAATAGTCCGCTCTGCTATGTTAGA
Organism: Pasiphila rectangulata; assembly: GCA_963082625.1. Lineage (NCBI taxonomy): Eukaryota > Metazoa > Arthropoda > Insecta > Lepidoptera > Geometridae > Pasiphila > Pasiphila rectangulata. The sequence goes on along the minus strand of OY720251.1, from coordinate 17,248,671 downwards.
AGTATTTCTTTATTTTTCGGTCTAACCTAAAATGTAGTTCAATAGTTAGATAGATACATTACGGTAACATTTTCTGTCAAACCTTATTATAAATTCATTGACTACATTTTATAAGGAAGAAATGTCAGAACACTATTGTTAGTAGGACAATTCATTCTTAGATTTTACATATATCTAATTGTAGGATATATTTCCATTCCATAGAAAGTGATGACACTAAAGTCACTGTGCTAGTGACTTTAGTGTCGTGGCTGACAGTTTTTGTTACTGTAGTATATTTCTATCGTAAATTAGTTTTAAATATTGTTTTTTCGCTATTTTTTTACTAAAATTAAGGGTGGCCGAGTATTAGGATGATGTAAATTATGTAATTACTTCCATGTTTGTATAGAGAGTTTATCAAATATTCAATTCATGTATTATATGTTTAACTATTAATAAAATGTATTCAATAATTACCAACGAGAATTTCATTTTCAATCTTAGAAATCGGATGGAATTTATTAGGTTGCGTTTCCACTTGGGCATAGCGGAGCTATATTGACCAATCACAACGCTTGGTTCCTCAAGCCTTGTGCCCTCCGAGCATTGTTGTTGGACAATTTTTATTCCTAAACCTTAGGTTCAAATGTGCCATGGCAACTTTAGTGAATGCTAATAGTATTTCAACTTCAAATCTGAAGGCCTTATTTGGACTTCCTTCCCTCCTAAAGTTCGAAAAAGTTAACCTAAGAGGTATCAACAAAAACAAAATATAAAAACAACAGTCTATATTTGAATACAATAGTTATTTACAATTTGTACAGAAGACCTTCACAGAAGGCATTTAACTCTACGTTCACACAAATGTTCACGATGTCAAACATCGTACAAGTTTCACTTTGGACATATTATCTATAGTTCACTGTAGATAAGTTTATAATCATTAAGTTCACTGTCCACAGTCTTAAGTTCAGTTCACGTTAACTGTTAGTCACACCATCATTTAGATGGCTCACTTAGAGTTCGCAAGGAATGCGTTAAGTATTGAAGTTCACCATCAAACTCTGGAGACGTGCAAAGGTCGCTTGTAGTAGGGATGGTGCGGTCGCAGCAGCGGTGGCGCAGCGACGCACGGCGCCTTCCTCGGCGGACACAGCGCGCGGCGCCACACCGCTGCCGACTTGCGAGTCCACGCCCACGCGCCCGCCGCCAGCCCGCCCGCCAGGCACAGGCACGTCGACACCGCGCCTCCCGCCCCGCCGGCGTGCGCGCTACCGGCTTCTAACGCAGCTAGCAGCTCCAGGCTACTGTGGATCTCTCGCGACCTCGCCTCGTACAGACGCGCGCCCGTCGCCGCCGCCGCTAACGTTAGATACAAAGCCCCGGCGGCGGCCGCTCGCGCCGCTAAACGACCGACTCGTCTCGCCCCGCGGGAATCCAGGGCGCGTCTCACTCGCATGATGCCGGGGCACGCGCCCACGGCGAGGGCTACAGCAGTTAACAGCAGGGCGCCTCTCGGCACCGCTATCAAAGCTGCAGCAGCCGCATCCGCTACTCCGCAGGTCCCGGTGAGCTCGTCTGCTGTGACGCGCCGTAATGCCAGCGCGGCCGCCGTCCACGCGCCCGCCCAGCCCCACGCCCCCGCGTGGAGATACGCCGCCGCGCGCTCCAGCGCCTCCGTCGACCACTCGCTGGCGGCCGTCAGGTACCACGCGGCACACGCGCTCGCGAACCACGCGTCCGCGGCGAGCGTGAAGTAGTAGGTGGTGGAGAAGAACGCGACGCACGTCGGAGACGCTAGTCCGTCGGTAGCGAGGGTCCCGCCCGCGCAGGAGACGGCGCCGGCGCCCATCCAGCCGCGCACGGCGTACGCCAGGGCGACTATGGCGTGGCAGGCGGCGGCCCACACGGCCGGCCGCTCCGGGTAGCGGTATCGTGCCGGCTCCGCGCAGAACGTCAGCAATGCGAAGGAGGTGGATAGTAAAGCCAGCCACGCGAGCACGCTCATCCACGTCTCAGCAGAACGCTTCTCCTCTTGGGTATGAGCGGCGTGCAACCCGCAGGCGGGCCGACATTCGCCCGCAGGTGCACGAGCGTGCGCGGGCGGACAGCCGCGGTCGCGCGCCTCGTGCTCCCGGAACGGCCAGTGCTCGGGCTGCGGCGGCGGGTCGGGCTCCGCGTCGCTGGCGTTGGGCGGACGCATGCATAATCTCCGATCAGGGCGGAGAGGGAACGCATTGCAATCGAGCGACAGTCGAGACAGCTGTTCCTTGCACTCCTCGGCTACGGTCTCGCAGACGGCGCGACACGCGCTGACGGCGCCGGATACCTCCTCGGAGCAGAGAGGGGCGAAGGCCGAGCAGAGAAGGAAGCGAGCGTGGATGGAGCACCCGCTGGATAGGATGTCCTCGTAAGATGCCATCTGGAAATAAAGAGAATTGATGTTTAGAACGGATAGCGCTTGAGACAGAATTTAAAACTAAATTCATCATTTAAGGTTTACCTATGGGCACGGAAGAGTTTCGGAGTAACATTATTGAGACAGTTTTGATGGACAACTGGATTCAGAGCTTCTGGCTACAACAATTCAATTGCAAATGAAGTCGAATCGTTTCAGTGAAATGCTTTTACCAATTAAAACCTCTCCGCAAATAAGCAAGCGTGATAGTATTCTCCCCATTGTCCAGACATTCCCATGCGCCAGTGGTCCTGGCAAAAAGCGGGGATGGGCAAACAATGGCAAGGTCAACGGGAGCCGCGTTTTTGTGCTGGCCCGGCGGATTGACACGCAATGACGAGACGTGATGGGTATCGGCTGATTTTGTGGGGAAATTAGACGGACAAATCGGTTTGTACAAACACTCATTAGTGTAATTGAGCTGAGATACCTTAACTCGTTGACTAATTACTTTTAATCGTCGTGTAAATGTTATTTTTTGAACCAGCCCTTGGATTAAAGTTAGTACTCAACTACTTAGAGGTTAATGTTCGCCACATACCTAACTATTTACCTATATTCATTTATCGACACACATGATTAGATAAATGATAAAAAGATGCAGATAAATCGACCCATATGTTTTGTTTCCATTATTTTGTTCATTGTAGCTTCAAATCTTTTTATAAAATCAAATGCGTAGATTATCATATTTTATAAAGATCTTCCCGATTTCACGTAGCTGCTTTATCTGATATTTAGGCCTATGAATTATTATTTATTATTCATCGGGTTGAATCAATAACTTAGTTAACTATTCCAAGATAAAACTACAGCGAAAGATGAAAACCAGTGAGTTGAGTGAGTCGCTGAGTTGGCGACCGATTACCTAATTAATATATATGGATTTTTTATTAAACCTTTGTTACTAATTACCTTTTAAGAGACATAGATACTTTTAAACATTTTTCATATAATTTTAGAATGTCTAAGCTTACCACTATATTTTCGCTTAATCGACCGAGCTATTTGCTACTAGATGTGCTAGTGTGTTGTGTGTCCAGCGTAATTTATTATTATTTATATATATTTTTAATAAAATTACACGTCCGAGGAGTAATAAACAACGCTATGAAATTGCATCTCATGATGTCAGTCTTTATTATTCAACGTTATTATCTTCAAGCATAGCAAATTGTTAGTGACAGGATTATCATTACAGACAAAGTTGTAGAGACTGCCGGTTTCGCGTGGCATTGTGCTCAGATAATAAGAGGCACGGAACAAAAATCTCGTTTCGTAGAATAGCCTTGGGCGAGACACAGAAAGAAAGAAGAATGAGTCGACTGATGCAAATTGCAGCCTCCGTTTTTCCTTAAAAAAATATAATTTTAATAATGTGTGATAGACTATACTCTAGGCTTCAGCCAATTCCTTAAGGACAAAACTCATGGTGGATTTGTCGCCACCTCCTTCAATGTAAATTGTAATTCATTCTGATAAAAATCAGTGCTAAGTAAAAACACAATTATGAGTGTCGCATTTTTTACCAACATTCCACGTCGAATTTGGCTAAAGTTTAGAAAGATACTATAACGTTTTGTGGTTTGAGTGCAGTTGTACCAACAAGTAGGTACAAGTATCTTTTGTTTAGATTATATCCTATTGAGGAGAGGTGGCAATACCAGTAAATATTCCCCTTTGATCTCCTCGCCATTCAGTTTTAAAACATCTGTTTCAAATTATTTTTCCGAACGATACAATATATTCATAGTTCTATTTCTGTTGTTAATCTATGTAATTCCGACTGTACGAAATACGCCATAATTTTCCGTTTGATCTTATTTCCTTTGATCTACGAGGATACGTCTGATGTTTCAGTGAGTGGCAACCCTGTTAGGATTGGATGTCTTTGATTTAGATATTTCATTCTCGTGGTACAATTTGTTGGAAACTGCATGAACTTGACTAGGTCGTTTTTGCACAATTCTTGGACCGAAATCTGATTTATACATTTAGACAAAAATCCTGACGATTATTTATTTCAAAACTGTTGCCCATTACATAGTATTGTAAAAAAAGGTAGGCTTAAAATGTATGTACACAATAGACTGTTTATAGGGAACATAAAGAGGTAAGATCACAGAAAAACATCTTGAGGTTCAATGCAGTTCAAATAAAAAATAAGTAGTAGATATCATAGTATTCAGAAAAAAACTGTTTTTGTGCAAAATAAATTTAGGGAACATGTTATGAAACCCAAACAAGTGGACCGGTACTTACAATCCACCAATTCGTCACAAGCCCTCCAATTTTGTTACTTTTCTTGACGCTTGTTTGTTATTTTTATTTAAAAAAATCTAAATAGAGTCGACATCTTCACCCCTGACTGCTCAGATTCGAATCTAAATTCAGATCCGTTTTTTGCGCGGCTTAACTAAACGGGCAGCGGACTTATCCCATTAAGAACGGTAGATCGCACTTCAAGTAGTCGCTCCATTCAATCTTACAAAAGGGTATTTTAAACCAGCTTTTGTATATGAAGAAACAAGTCGGTATAGCGTGTTTGCTTTTAGAAGAGACTTAGTAACTTAAATTGTTATTTGATATACCTTCCTGCCATATTATTGTGTTAATTTTGCGAAAGATCCGAATTTCGTACCTACTTAAAATTATAGATAAATTTCTTCATCATCATTCGCAGACCCATTTCACTGTTGTGTTTAACAATAAACACTGTTTCACAGTTCACTATGTTTTCTGTATTCATATACGATGTTATTTTTAATAGCTGAGATAAATCATAATTTACCTCAAGTCAATAGCTATAGAGGTAATCTAGCTAGGCAAAGCTTTAGCTCGAAAATATACCATAGTAGGTAATTATTTCCCTGAATCGTAAACTTTTCTAAATCCCATGTTACATGACCGCTCTGTAAATATAACAAATGCATTTCATAAGAATCAAACATTTGCTCACTCAAAGTGGTATAGGATGTTTTTGGATCACATACAAGGGTTTGAAATACAAACTCATAAACTTGCTCACAGTATATGATTTGAACCTTAGTCCTATACGAATAAGGTGTACGTTCTCCGTTTATGATTGTCGTAGACATTGGTAGGTATTTACTTGAGAATTTGTTTACTCTAGCTGATCCATTGAGTTCGTAGCTGGTATTTATTTGCTTCGGTAAACATAGTCTTCAAAAGATGCCGATTGATCGATGACATCATACAAAGAGTATTTGTTAAATAGTACAAGACTTATAGGTTTGTTTATACGTAACTACCTTAAGGTTTTCTAACCTAGGTACATTATAATTATTGCCTATCAATGTGCTTTTCGTAGATTACCTATGTTGTAGAGTAGGGATTCATGTTATTGGGTTTAGAACTTTTTTTCGTAACAAGTAGGATTTTCTCAAAATTGCATTTTAAAGCGAAACTTTAATAACACTTTTAGCATTGTTTGTGAAAGAAATGTACTTGGTACTCGATTATTTGCCGTGTGATGCCGGCAGTGGAATTTTGCCCTCATCTCTTGCCCGTGGATGCAGTGAGAATCTGACAAGGGATACCTCCGGCAAATGGGTAGCAGGGTCTCACCGTGTTACCATAATCCCGTTCTGCGCTCGCCAACGCGCCTGCAAAGCGTGGTGAGCATGGCAACCAGCCCCCTCATGATCAGTACTTAGGAGATCCATGAGAGAGGCCTGTGCCTGGGAACAGGTCAGCAGTGAACACGTAATACAACACGTATAAAATTAAACGTAATCATAAAAATACCGTCTTCTTTCACTACAAAAGAAATTTACTTTTACGTTTTCTACAACAAAGGGAACGGTCGGCGACAAAAAGTTAATTGCTGTAGTACGAAAATAGCTCCGTTGGACGCGCAACTGCTTTGATGTTCCTCTGACACTCCTGGCTAACTTTGTAGCAAAATGATCCTTACATCAACCGCCTTAACTTCCTTTTTCCTTTGTGCCAATCGTCAGTGTCAACGTTGTTCAATCTACAGCTGTTGTTCCAACAAACTCTTAGCTAGCTTTATAGCAAAATTATCTTTATATCAAGTTTTATATTTCTATTTCCTTTGTGCAAAAGGACCGACTTAAACTTGATTCTAAACTGCGAGCGGAAAATGAACTGTTACTTCTTGAAATTAGGTTTCAAAATAGCTCGAGGATTAGTTAGGGGATATCTAAAGTGCGCTTGTCTTTGATGTCGATACGGTCTGTTGTCGTGATTGCGTCGCTGGCTGCGAGATGGTCCGTGGACAGGATATAACGAATTAGGACATACCTAGTGAGAGTGAGTTTTGTTATACTTTGATGTTTAGGAATGCATAATACAGAATTTAGTATAGTTTTGAGGTGAAAGGTCCTTATTACGAAACATTATGAATACACAAAAGTTTAAATCTTTGACTGTTTATGTTCTATAAAATAAAATAGAAGTAAGCAGTTATGTACTTAAACAATTGTATTTTATTTTAAAGATTACCTATTGGCGACAAATATCAACGGTGTTCTGATTCGTTTTTAAAGGGTCTATCATAATTCGTATGGAGCCAATTTGTCTTTTATGTACAAATATTTAAATCTTTGTTTATATTGTATGTTATTATTACTTATTGCCATAGAGTGCCGGCAGTTTAATGATGCCTCTTGCCCGTGGATGCAGTAAAAATCTGCAAAGGGATAGTTCCGAAAATGGACAGCAGGAGTATTGCATGTATCAACATCCCGTACTGCGCTCGCCAACGCGCCTGCCGAGCGTGGAGAGTATGGCAACAACCCCTCATGATCAAGTACATGGAAATCCATGGCTTACCTATGTCCAGCAGTGGACGCCATACGGCTGTGATGATGATGATGATTTATGCCTCGTAGGCGTAGATTATTCCTCCATTATCGTAATAGCTATCGTAATAGTAAGTAGGTATTAATAAACCCCAGAGTATCGTAAGTCTCCAGAATTCCGCTGTTTGTTCCATAGGTTTACCAATCAAGTGCATTAATTACATAACAGTGCGCGCACGCCGTAAACGGGCGACATCAAAGCTCTATGGCCGTAACTGCTATTGAACCACAGTATTATAGCAACTGCCGTGGGGTGCCGGCAGTAGAATGTTACCCCTCCTCTCATGCCCATGGATGCAGTAAGAGCCTGCTAAGGGATACCTCCGGAAGATGGGCAGCAGCGTCATTCCGTGTATCAACATCCCATACTGCGCTCACCAACCCGCCTGCCAATCGTGAGTATGGCAACTACCCCTCATGGAGGGAGATCCATGAGGGAGGCCTGTGTTCATCAGTGGACGTTTTATGGCTGAAATGATGATGACGATTAAACCAAACTAGCAATTGAAATGTATCATTCCGTATAAGCAATAGTAGAGTTTGAACTAGAGTTAACTATTTTCAATGGGAGCTACTTCATACGACGGCGTGGTTTTGATATTGATTACATTGTCCTTTTGTTTGTAGTTTAAGGTGTAAAACCACTCTTAGGTAGAACATGGGTACAAAATATCATAGTATTGTTTATTATTATTATATTTTTTTTTTACGCCTCTATAATATTTCCTTTTGCTACACCATATAATATGTATGTATGTATTTATTTTGTTTAGGTATTTATAATATATATATATATATATATATATAATATATATAATAAGTTATATTATTAAACTAGAATGTTATTAAATTTTTTTTTAAGAGTGCTCCGTCTCTCTCTAATTTAGTACACCTCCGACCATTCTTCTTATCAACTGTATCTTCTCCATCCAAAGGTTGTCTGGAAGAGATCGCTTCTGAGCGATAAGACCGCCCATTGTACCTTCATTTGTAATATTTTATTTGTAATTTGCTTATCTTCTGTTTTTTGTGTACAATAAAGTATTTTCATTCATTCATTCATGGGTTCCGTATCCTAGTCGTTAAAATAATTACAGCTTTAGGAAGCTTCAAGGATCAAAATCGTAAGAAATAAAAAAATAATAAGTTTTTAATAAATTGTGTTGGTCATTAACATTATACCACTATAATAACAAAAAGTAGTTAACTACCAATTATAAAAAAGATTGTCATATGTATGTGAAATACAACTCAAAATATAACAACAGTTATTCTCTTCTTCGTCTTAATTAGTTGAAAGAAGTATAAGAAATTAATTGTATTGTAGGAAATCAACATAACACATTCTCGAACGGAGGATCAAAGTACCTCTTTGTAAGAAAACCTGCCGCTTACGTTTACGATTTCCAATTAGAATGCTGAGCAAGCTGTCATTTCGAAGAAAGGTTAGTATCGGAATAGTGCCGATACTAACCTAGATAGTCAGTAATATAGTTTACAACGCTAGATTATCACGTTACCACACGATAAACCAAACAAATAGGTACAGTTCTACAGTACATCAAAGGCACCGCCAAGTAAACAGCAGACTTCACACCGCCGGTTCGGTTTATTTTCATAAGCGCTACCGACTTATAGGTATGGGGGTGGAGTTAGGATCAAAACTGCGGGGCACTAATCCTATAAATCCAAGAGTTTGTTTGTATGAAGCTTTGTTATCTCTTCAAGTATAAACTACCGAATCAGGTCAAGCTGAAACTTCGCACATGTATATTTATTTATTAAGACTCTCCTACGACATCTTCACATTACATTCATAAAGTTAATTAACAATACTGGTCCCGTGTGAGACACCTTTACAGGAGTGTACAGCACTCGATATAAAAACTAAAAACAATATTGCTCATACATAACCTTACAAAATGTATAGATGAAGAATAGGATTAACACAGGCTCGACTTTTTATCCGGGTGCAATGCGTTTGAAGATGCAGTCAGAAGCTAGTTTCATATTTTTGAAAGACAATTTAAAGAGCTGTAGGTAATTTAATCGCGATAAGGTATTACATGATACGTGACACCAAGTCAAATGAGAATGTTTATGAATATTAAATTAGTGCAAGTATGAAATACGTGTATACTTTTTGACCATTTTTTAGGGTTCCGGACCAAAATGGTGAAAAGGAACCCTTATAGAATCACACTATCTGTCACAAGTGGATATCTCGAGAACTACTGATGCTAACGACTTGAAATTTTAAATGGTTAAAGATAAAACTTTTTTACTAATAAGTATAGCATAACATGAAAATGCAAAAAAATATTCTTATTATGATTGCAGGGGGGCGGATAGGGGATCTCAACATGTTTAAGTTACTAGGTTGTATGGGGTATCTGAAAGGTATTAATTTGCACAATAATAAACAGTTTTCAGTTTTGCTTTAAGCCGTATAGTTTTTGACTTATTCACAACAACGTTGAAAAAAAAAGCGTTCCCCCCTTATCTCCGAAGTATGCGGAGATAAACATCTGAAACTTTTATTGCTTAAGTGTATGTATAGATTATGGGAAAATTATAACGAACTCTCTAATTCATTATTATAACTAAGAATACTTTTTTAAAAATCATCGAAAGTGTAAAAAATCTACATAAGCTCCGCTATCAGACAAGAGATAGCGCTGTCAAGGTTCTCCAACAAATATAAATTAACCGCCTTTGATGTATGATGGCACGGAACCCTCGTTGCGTGAGTCCGACTCGCTCTTGCCCTTTTCGTTATAAAGCGTCAAACGTGAACATCATTGTTTGACTTCAATACTGTTACGATACGATAATCTGCCCACAGCCACACTAAAGTTACTACGTATTCTAACCTTTTGTACCTACACCACACTACACTATACAGGAATAGCGCGTAGCTACTCGTCTACGATACGCTACGAACAAGCTACAGCAGGCGTAGCCGCTACGCTGCGATGTCTCTGCGACTACGTTTACTTTACGCCACAGCATGTTATATAATTTACACTAGAAACCAATTTACCCATGTTGTTAATAAATAAATGCAATTATTATTATCCCTGATTACGTCCGCTTACAAATACCGACACTTCATACGCTTTGTAACTTTAGCCGCATTCGTTTTATTATGGAAACCTGCGAATTGATGAATAAGATTTATTTACAGTTTGTAGTACAGCGAATACCGCTAGAGTTTTGTTACAGGAAATTGTTGTTGGTAATATAATCTGTACGTAGACTTCCCATACTTATGTACCTCCTACGTAGGTACGCCTGATAAGGATCTATATTAATTAAAAGCTTGAAACGAATTATGACTAAGTTTAGTAGGTCGAAAATCGTGTGCTTATCTTTGATTGGAAAAGATATAGACATTTCTACTCTATATTAAGATTCAGGAGAAACTTTAAATAATCAATCTGATCTAGAAGGAACTAAAATCTGTAGAATAAGCAACGAAACATTACTACGCTATAAAATAAAAACATTTCTAGATTTATCCATAGCCTGTTCTATGCTTCTATTCATAGATTAAGAATAGCTTGAATGTAGCGATTTCTTCCATACACATGGCCTAGTTTCCACAGTTGGCTCTCATCAGCACTTCCTGATTTATCTTTAAATAGGGCTACATTACATTTGCTGCTATTTTCTACTTGTTTTTTGTAAGCGGGCTTGTATAATCAACGCTTATGTTAACTCTTAAAATATTATATACCATGCTCTCGTGATTCAACCCAAATAGTAACACATATTATTACGGAAGAAGATCATTACCATTAACACAATTACAGTTTCCTCTTTTCATGATTGTGTTTGCTTACAAAATCCTGCCTAAAGGGCAGATGACGTAGAGCATGATTGAGATGACTGAATTCCAATTGTTAGTACGTCATATAGATTGCCAAAATCTAGTAGACACGTATTTTTTCTATTTTAACGTAATTCATAAATAACCTACATTACCTACATTAAATCGAAATGTCTCGTCAAGCAAGTGCCTCGGAAGGGTACAGAATTATGACCTCCCGAACCCCCACTCTTAAACTTTAACTCTATGTATGTATCTGAGTATTGTTTCATTTGGCAAAGCAAAAAATACGTGTCTGTTATTTTTGTATAACCTAAACAGAATTTTGATTATAATGCCCTGTCAAAATGCCTACTATACACTTCGTCTTCTGCCCATTATTCCCCGCAAATGGTGTTTTCTCCTTCCAATCTCCTCTAACTCCCACCGTCACAAAATAACTTCTCAACAGTCTCAAACTTTCGCGATCATAACATATTAAATATAAGTACAGCGATTCAAGACACCCCCATTAACAGCGATGGGTACGTGTGCAGAACTAGAGAGGTGCTTTCGCTCATTAATAGTAACCGATAGAAACGCAACGTTTGCATTAGATAGCTAGTTAGATAGCCATCTCTGCGCTGGTTGCTGGTTTCCAGCTGGTACAGCCAAGTATGTAGATAGAGTTTTTGTTAAATAAGAAACTTTTTCTAAGAAAACCTTATCTTTACGCTTTCTGGACTTATTATTGTTCTTGTTAACACGGATTACTGAAGCGAAACTGAAACTTTTAAATCTACAAGAAAGGAGTATCTGTTCTTGCTCTTATGATATAAGCCTGGTAGAGATCGCTCTTAAGCGATCAGGCCGCTACTTGTCATTTTGTTTTCAGTGTTTCTTGTTTTTATGAATGAATTAATGAATAAAGACTTTATTGTACACAAGAATAAAACCTTAAGATTAATTTATATTTAGTTTTAAGGCGTGCAATAAAGTATTTTCTATCTATCTGTCTATATAGACATATGTAGGTAATTTTAATGTTCGATGGGTTTTCGTTTACTATTACAAGGAATAGTGTAACTCACGAGTGTTTTGGAAGTGAGATTATTCTACTAGGTACTGCTAAAGCTTATAATAAAACTCTGAGAGTATTTCGTCAAGGAACAAAATTAGTTTTAGGTACATTAAATGAACTCATAAAAACTGTTTTGAATTGTCAAATAATGTGAAGTTTTTATATGAATGAGGTCGTAAAATCAACCGTAAACGTAAGGAAATGCGACTCTACCGGATGGAAATAAAATAAAAATTAAAAAGTAACTGCTGCCTTCCATCCGGAAAGTGAAGTGTACGATTTTAGAAAACAAATAAAAAAATGGCGTCTTAAAATAATAAGCTTACTTTAGAAAAAAACATCCTAAATACAAAAATCTGTTACAAACATCATTAAATCAGATACTTTTCAAACATTTTTCCCGTGGCGGGAATGGAACCCGCTACCTCCTGCGTATCAGTTGGCTATTAGACCAACTGAGCTACGGAGACAGTTGAAAGAAACCACTTCTATATTACTTTATCTTTACATTACATTGATAAAATACGAATTATTGTACGTACACCTTAAAATATCATTACTTCACAACAAACAGATATATGTAAATATAACAAATTACAATTTAGTGCACAATGGGATTGCTTATCGCTAAAAGCAATCTCTGCCTGCCCACCTTTATGAAGGCTATCATAGATATTTTTAATTAAAAGGTGATAAAAGCTTACGGCTTCCATCAGCAGAAAATACCTATCGGCAAAAAGTTCTTAAAGTGCTCGATAAAAACCTTTCGTTGCAATTACAACTCATCGCAGTCTGCAGTATTTCTCTCATCTAATCAAATTAGGAAAGGAGTATTAAATTCAATATTTTTAGAACCAGTATCTTGTGAAGAAATCATAAAAACAACCCTACATTTAGGAAATACGAATTCTACTGGTTATGATAATATTACTACAAAAAAGCTAAAACAAAATATATGTGCACTATCAGAACCTCTAACCTACATAATCAACCTTTCATTCGAAAATGGTACTTTCCCAGACGCACTGAAATGCTCAGTGGTTAAACCGCTTTTTAAAAAAGGTACAAAAACAGATGCAGGTAACTATAGACCTATCACTTTAGTCCCCACACTTTCTAAAATACTAGAGAAAGTTATGGCCACGAGGGTTGTTAAATTTATGGAAAAAAATGAAGTAATAAGCAAAGAGCAAAATGGTTTCCTTAAAAATAAATCCACCACTTTGGCATGTTTTAAACTTGTCAAAGAAATTCTTGAAGCCGTAGATAATAAGTATGTTACAACAGCAGTATTTTTGGATATGAGTAAAGCGTTTGATATGGTGTGTCATAAAAATTTGTTACATAAACTAGAGCAATATGGCATAAGAGGATCTGCATATAAATGGTTAGAGAGTTATTTACATAACAGGAAACAATGCACAGAAATCATTAAAATGTGTCCAAAAACCAAAACAATGGAAAACTATAGGTCTATGTACTTAACAAACCATTATGGTGTACCACAGGGTAGCGTCCTGGGACCGCTTTTGTTTATATTATATATAAACGAACTGCCAAACTCGACTGACCAGTATACTATATTGTTTGCCGATGATACAACTATCCTTACTAAAGAGAAAACCTTTGAAAACGGGGTTAGTGTTACAAATAAAGCTCTTAAAAATATAATTGACTGGTTAGAAAGAAACAATTTAAAAATAAATACAAAAAAAACTAAATTTACGAATTTTTCAACTTATAGTAATAATAGTAAACGCGGAAATAATTTGGATTTTAAGATTAATTATAATAATATTGACATTGATGAAGTATATGACATTAAATTTTTAGGAATCGTTTTAGATAGACACAGTAATTGGAAGGCACATGTAGATGTTGTATGCAAAAAAATTAATAAGTTTGTTTATGCACTTAGGAAAATTAAAAACCTGACAAACAAGGACACAGCACTTATGGTGTACCATAGCCACGTGTGTTCAACACTAAGATATGGGGTAATAATGTGGGGAAACTCAACAGATGCTTCTAGAGCTTTTATAACCCAAAAGAAATGCATACGATCAATCTTTAACCTGAAATGGACAGACTCTTGCAAACCAGTATTCATCGAACAAAAATTACTTACCTTGCCAAGTTTATATGTATTTGAGATGTGTAAATTTGTTAGAAATCATTATTCGCTGTTCGAAAAAGACGATAATGCTAAGTTTAAACGTAATATTATACAAAAACCACTGATAGTGCCACGGTACAGACTAAAGATGACAAACAAAAACTGCTATGCCATGGCAGTAAGGATATTTAACAAGCTGCCGAAAAGTTTTAGAGATATGCCTGATCCAGAATTTACTAGGAAACTTTATGATTGGCTCTGCGAAAAATGCTTTTATACAGTAACAGATTTTTTGACATTTAAATTTTAAGCAAATACCTAATGTTATTTTATTATTAATTATTGAAATTTAATTTTATTGTATGATTGTTACTTAATGGAATTTTGTATATAATTTATGGATAATGACTTCATGCATGACTTAAATTTGAATTTTAAATTATATAATATAAGTACATAACTTTGTGTAAAAGCAACCTACATATAAATATTTGTACGACCGGAAGGTCAAAATATAGTGATACAACTTATTTAAGCCCATCTGTAAATCTACCTATATTTAAGCAAATAAATAATTCATTCATTCATTCATTCATTCATTCTCACTAAATGCTATGGATTTCACCTGCAATAATGCAGGTCGGTGCAGCCACAGAGTACGGAGAAACAACCGGTCCCGACACCAGCGTGGCTAATTCATAATAATCGAGAACCTCCATACCACCAGACATCCAACCTTTATAACTTAAGAGATAAAGCCGAGAATTCCTCAAAACGTTTACAATGATGACTATCTTACAGAAACCATTAGCCGTGATACAGCTGCGGTTGAGGTAAACTTTATGTCTTCTAGATAAGGTTCAATCTCCCATGATGGGGTCAGGATAAGTTTGTAGACGATCCCGATTCGATCTGCCGGCGAACAAAAGAGACAATCCGCAGTGATTGCTGTGGTTTGATGAATACGTGCTTTTAGTATTAATGCTTTAAAAACGCGTTATAATATAAATTCGAAATATTTTATGGGATTATACCGCATGACTGAGAACATCGGAGCTTAATAATTAGAGATGGACCTTTCACAGACGAAAACCGAGTTGTGTTTTTTTAATCGCGTCATTTGTGGAAACTGTATCATCATCATCATCATGTCAGCCGTAAAACATCCACTACTGAACTCAAGCCTCATAGATCTCCATGAGGGGTTGTTGCCATACTCACCACGCTTGGCAGGCGGGTTGGCGAGCGCAGTATGAGATGTTGATACACGGAAAGACGCTGCTGCCCATCTTCCGGAGGTATCCCTTAGCAGGCTCTTACTGCATCCATGGGCATGAGACGGGTATCATTCTACTGCTGGCACCCCACGGCTAGGCACGGCACGGTAGGAAACTGTATATTAACAAAGAACTCTAATATTGCTGTTTGTGACTCTTTATCATTCATCATCATCACCACAGTATAGGCCTCCCTCATGGACTTGGAGATCCAAGTACTGATCATGAGAGGTTGTTGCTGTTAGCATTGCGTCGGTGATACTTCAATACCGCCAGAGGCGGCTTTACCTATAGTGCAGGGTGTGCGGCGCACACGGGCGCCGGGTCGAAGGGGGCGCCGAGCGCCCTCTAATGCGACACCTTCAAAGATGCGTGCGTCGCTCACGGCACCGGCGCACTCAAACTTCAAAGACCCTGCGGCTGCGCCCGTGTTTCGGCCCATGTCGCCAGGCGCGCGGTAGCAAAGCAAGACCCGCCACCACAAGCTGCGTCTTTACCTACTCTACACAATTACTTTTGTTTCAACGTGAAATATGCCTTAAAACAGTTATTTAAAGATTAAGTATATTGGCGTAGTGTCGCATCACTTCACTACCACAGGCGCGTAACGTTTCAAAAACTATATTCTGCAAACGATAAAAACTTGCTTATACCGTCTATCCGTGTTGTACCGTACCTATGCGCGAATAAATAAGTATCGACCTAAGGATAAAACTATGGGACTCACTCATACTGTCCAAATTAAATTTTGCTGATTGTGTGTTTATTGACTGCCTTTTGACTCGCACAATAAAATAACTCAACGAATACAAAACGCCTGTATTCGTTTTTGTTATCCTATTCCTAGATGTGTCCACATCTCGCCTTACATAAATGCCAATGGTCTCCTCAATATGTCGTCCCGCCGAACTCTCCATTTTTCGCCACTCTGCTTTTTGGTGTCATCAGGAACCTACAGCCAAGTTACCTATTTGAGAAACTTCATTTCTCAAACCGCCACGTCCGTCTATCCACCCGGTTGATATGTCCGAAGCACAGAACGGCTGCATTTCGTGGCAGCTTTAAATACGCGGCCACGAAATGCTGGAATAACCTTCCACCTCTAATAAAAAATTGTAAAACAGTTCATTCATTTAAAAAAATCTGAAAAAGTCATTAATATAGTCTCAATATAACTTCGTCAATATGACCCGTCGTTCTGGGCCTCGGACAAACCACACCTAAGTGTAAGTAAGTTTTGAATACATATATGTAAATAATTCTCTACTTGTTATTTTATTTTCATTGTTTCAGTTCATATATTTTGGTTCGTTCATTTACATGAACAAATATTGTTATCTAATTCACAAAAAGTTATATATTGTCTTGTTTATTTTTTTGATATTAATAGGTACTTTGTTATTATATTTTATTTTAGCGTACTGCATTTTTGTATTGCGGTAGCCACCATCCGCATACTTCGGTCACTACGGAAGACCAGCGCTGTGGTACGAACCCGTTCTGCCACAGCATATGCTGAGTAATGACCATTTTAGTCACATTTTTATTTTATTTTTTAATCCTTATTATTGTATATGGATTAATTGTAAATTGTGTGACAAAATTAACGTAGCTTTATCTTTAACGGCACCGGTTTTGATTCGTTTGAAAACACGCCGACCATCATTGCTAACTCGGCTGTATTAGAATGACATAAAGTTTAAATTCAAATTGCAAGGGACGTTGCGGCGCCGGCGGTTATTTTCAAAGGCTTTGTGTACGCGTGCCGCAATTTTTGTTTTACCGCTGCTCCGTAGTTTTGCGAAATAAGCCTTGATGCAATGAATTAAGTATCATTTTTAAGTAAACATGTAAATATGAAGTAAATCGGCTTTTTTTTTGATAAAAATTATATAAAAGATAAGATTTCGTTAATTGTTTACACAATTATTGTGATACGCATCGGGGTCGGATGTCATCAGCTAGCGAAAAAAAATGAACAACGAGTGACAGTGATATCGAAGAATATATTTTTATGTTGTAACCCCTTCCTTCCTAAAAAGCTTCTTGACATCATTTAAAATTGCACTATTTGCATCTGAATTTTCATATGAAAATATAACTGTGAGTATTCCATTTTGACCCCGCTCCTGCTAGGGGGCGCCAGGGTACTGGTGGCACACTGGCGCTACAAGGGCTAGAGCCGCCTCTGAATACCGCTTATGAGCGCACTTTGTAAATAACGCGTATCTGCAAAAGTAGCGAAATGGAATTATCGCGCCAAGGGGTTCCTCACGCTAAGGGGTTAAGGTTCTTTATCATACTAAGTAGGGTACAGAGACGACACAAAAGAGTTCAGTCAAAAAAACATTCAGAAACTGTTTAAATATAACGTTTTTTTTCCTCCTGTAAAATGTTGAATATGTAGATACGCGGTATTTGCAAAGTGCTCATACGTACATACATACAATGGTACAAGTAAAAAACTGTATTTTTTTATGAAAACTAGTTATTGAATTATCTTGGCATATTATTATAATGCGTGGAATAATGGAATACTACTCTTTTGCCATGAATTCTCAAACCCATTCAATAGTTCCTGCGTTGGGTAATCACAAATATCTACACATAAGTGATAAACATTTGTTGACTTGGCAATTCAGCGGTGATTTCTAAAAAGGTTTTTATCAAAAACACATTCCAAGACCTTTACAATACTTTTTATTGTATTCAACAACAGCCTCAAGTATTTCTACTTTTTAAATTCAAGAGACGTAAGAACGACCACGGCGGATTGGTCATGGGTTAGTGCATTTGCCACGGGTGCATGGTGCGGACCACGGCTGTGCCTCACCTTGGATTATATTATTAGTTAAATGCCCTTGAGGCCTATACCCAGCAGTGGGTGTCAACGGGCTGATATGATGATGATGAAATGCCCTATGCCGTGGGGTGCCGGCAGTTGAATTTTGCCTTTACTGTCTTGTCTTTGGATGCAGTAAGAATCTGCTAGGGGATACCGCCGGAAGATGGGGAGAAGCGTCTCTACTTGTATTAATTACACCTAATTTATGAATCGACCTGTAAATTGATTTTACCAATAAAATGTATTTCTATTTCTGTATCAACATCCTGTACTGCGCTCGCCAACCCGCCTACCCGTGGCGAGTATGGCAACAACCACCTTATGATCATGGAGATCCATGATGGAGGCCTATGTCCTGCAGTGGACGTGGACAGCAGTCTACGACTTTCAGAACCCTTTCGCCGGCCAGAAAAGGGTGAGAAAAACCATTTGGACTACCATAAAATACTTAAAGTGCATAACATCTCAGCCGTAAAAAACATAGGCCACTGATGGACATAGACCTCGCTCATGGATCTCAAGATGCTGATCATGAAGGGTTGTTGCCATACACACCACGCTTCGCAGGCGGGTTCGCGAGCGCAGTACGGGATATTAATACACGGAGACACTGTCCATCTTCCGGAAGTATATTCAGATTCTTACTGCATCCACGGGCAACATTCTACTGCCGGCACCCCACGACAAATTGCATAACGGCTGTAACATTTAACACTAAACGTGCCGGCCGTGTTGCCCTGCGCGACGCGCACTTAACACTTCATAAACGTGCTAAGCGCGTGTCAACATTTCACGTGCAACAGGAATATGCGTAGGTTGCTTTATCTTGCTACAAATATAACCATGAAGTTAGTATATATTTCTAATAAATATAGAAATATGTGTTCTTAACCCGAAAGGGGGAGGGGGGATTTCTTTAAGTTTTTAATGTGTTACAACCAGTTTTGTGGACCTATACCTACATAAAAAAAAAGATTTCAGCCCATGTGACAACTTCCTAGTTTTGGAGAGGAAAGTTGCTTTATAAATTTATAATACTCGCCTCTACCTTTTTATAGTTTTTAGGGTTCCGGACCAAAATGGTAAAAAGGAACCCTTATAGAATCACTCTGTCTGTCTGTCTGTCTGTCTGTCTGTCTGTCTGTCTGTCTGTCACACATGGATATCTCGAGAACTACTGATGCTATCGACTTGCAACTTAAAATGGTAAAAGACAATACTTTTTTACTAATATAGCATATATAAAAATGTTAAAAAATATTCATATTTTGATTGCAAGGGGGCGGAAAGGGGATCTCAAAATTCTTAAGTGAAGTTACTAGGCCGTGTGGGGTATCATATGAAAGGTAATAATTTGCACATTAATAAACAATTTTTATTTATTCTTTAACCCTAACCGTTTTTGAGTTATTAAAAAAAAAGTTGAAAAAACGACCGTTCCCCCCCCCTTATCTCCGAAGATTGCAGAGATAAACCCGTGATACTTTTAAAGCTAATAGGAGTGTATGTAAACTTTATAGGAAAATTATAGCGAACTCTCTAATTTGCGTAGTTTTTTAGACAAGGGGGGTGGAAGGGGGGTTTTCAAAAATTTTGTGAAGTTAATAGGTGATGTGGGGTATCATATGAAAGGTATTCATTTGCACATTAATAAACAGTTTTTAGTTTTTCTTTAAGCCGTATTGTTTTTGAGTTATTTACAAAAATGATGAAAAATCGACCGTTCCCCCCCCCTTATCTCCGAAGTTTGCGGAGATAAACCTTTGAAACTTTTATTACTATTAGAAGTGTATGTAAAGATAAGAGGAAATTTATTACAATCTCTCTACATAGCATACTTTTTTATAAATCATCAAAAGTGTAAAAAATCTACATAAGTTCTGCTATCAGACAAGAGATGGCGCTGTCAAGGTTCTCCAACAAATATAAAACCGCCTTTGTCATAAATTATATTGTATGATGGCACGGAACCCTCGGTGCGCGAGTCCGACTCGCTCTTGCCCGGTTTTATTTCAGTAAAAATAAAACATTCGGACATGCGTTTGATGTCTTGAATTTATCATGTTCTTTACTAAAGTACCAATTTCTAATCAACTACCAATTTAAAAATTGGTAGTTAATTAAAAAATATCTAAAAACCGCTGTCTAAAAACATAGATTTCCAGGAAACCGAATAATGCCTCTAAATCTATACATATAATTCTATACACCTTTATCGAAATGTTAGTTGGATTTTACAAAACCAACAGTTTTTAGGGTTCCGGACCAAAATGGTAAAAAGGAACCCTTATAGAATCACTCTGTCTGTCTGTCTGTCACAAGTGGATATCTCGAGAACTACTGATGCTATCGACTTGAAATTTAAAATGGTAAAAGACTACTTTTTTTTACTAATATAGCATACATAAAAAGGTAAAATATATTCGTATTTTGATTGCAGGGGGGCGGATAGGGGATCTCAAAAATTTTAAGTGAAGTTACTAGACCGTGTTCATATGAAAGGTATTACTTTGCACATCAATAAACAGTTTTTAGTTTTCCTTTAAACCGTATCGTTTTTGAGTTATTTACAAAAATGTTGAAAAAACGACCGTTCCCCCCCCCCCTTATCTCCGAAGTTTGCAGAGATAAACCCGTGATACTTTTATAGCTAATAGAAGTATATGTAAACTTTATAGGAAAATTATAGTGAACTCTTTAATTTGCGTAGTTTTTTAGACAAGGGGGGCGGAAGGGGGGTTTTCAAAAATTTTGTGAAGTTAATAGGCGATATGGGGTATCATATGAAAGGTATTCATTTGCACATTAATAAACAGTATTGAGTTTTCCTTTAAACCGTATTGTTTTTGAATTATTTACAAAAATGTTGAAAAATTGACCGTTCCCCCCCCCTTATCTCCGAAGTTTGCAGAGATAAACCCGTGATACTTTTATAGCTAATAGAAGTGTATGTAAACTTTATAGGAAAATTGTAGCGAACTCTCTAATTTGCATAGTTTTTTAGGCAAGGGGGGTGGAAGGGGGGTTTTCAAATTTTTTGTAAAGTAAATAGGTAATGTGGGATATCATATGAAAGGTATTCATTTGCACATTAATAAACAGTTTTTAGTTTTCCTTTAAACCGTATTGTTTTTGAGTTATTTACAAAAATGTTGAAAAATTGACCGTTCCCCCCCCTTATCTCCGAAGTTTGCAAAGATAAACCCTTGATACTTTTATAGCTAATAGAAGTGAATTTAAACTTTATAGGAAAATTATAGCGAACTCCCTTATTTGCATAGTTTTTTAGACAATGGGGGTGGAAGGGGCGTTTTCAAAATTTTTGGAAAGTTACTAGGTGATGTGGGATATTATATGAAAGATATTCTTTTGCACATTAATAAACAGTTTTAGTTTGCCTTTAAGTTGTATAGTTTTTGAGTTATTTACAAAAATGTTGAAAAAAATAGCGTTCCCCCCCCCTTATCTCCGAAGTTTGCGGAGATAAACCTCTGAAACTTGTATTGCTATTAGAAGTGTATGTAAAGATAAGAGGAAATTTATTACAATCTCTCTACATAGCATACTTTTTTAGAAATCATCGAAAGTGTAAAAAATCTACATAAGTTCCGCTATCAGACAAGAGATGGCGCTGTCAAGGTTCTCATACAAATATAAAACCGCCTTTGTTATATATTATATTGTATGATGGCACGGAACCCTCGGTGCGCGAGTCCGACTCGCTCTGGCCCGGTTTTATTTTATGAAGAATATAAAATCCTACATCACAAAAATTATATACTAAAGAGGTTTCCCTAACTCTTATCATAAAGGTGTTGAACTAAAGATGTTTCTTGGAGTGGTCAGAATTACCCGCTTTTGGCTTAGTAGGTACATTTATTATTATACAACATGTATAGAGTAAAATATTTTATAAATATTTCGACTTTAACTACGTACTTTGGATCCTACTAATATCATGAAGCAGATAGTTTGTAAAATATGTTTATCTAAGTTGACTGTATTACGTACGGGCAGGTGCAGTTACAACATTAAGAAGGTTATTTTTATGCGTTTTATAATAATGTTGCGCATGCGCAGTTAAAGTGTAATACGGGAGCTTAAGCAGGCGCCAGCTGTTATCAGCTGATAACGATGTAATTAGGTCGAGCGAGCATCTCGTTAGGCATTCTTCACATTTGGATTTCGTGTCGGCAGTAGAATGTTGCCTCTCCTCTCTCGCGCTGTAGGAAGCTGGGATACCTCCGGAAGATCTGCAACGTCTTTTTATGTATCAACATACCGTACTGCGCTCGCCAGCCCGCCTGCCAAGCGTGGCGAGTATGGCAACAACCACCTCATGATCTCGGAGCAGTCCTACCGCTGAGATGAATAGTTACGTTGGTAGAAGTGCAGGCTTTGAAGAGTTTGTGACAACAATTACAGCCAAAAGAGACGAGGTTGACATTTCAAAATATAACAGATATCGTCGTGGGGTGCCGACAGTAAAATATTACCCCTCCTCTCATGCCCGTGAATGCAGTAAGAACCCGCTAAGGGATACCTCCAAAAGATAGGCAGCAGCGTCTTTCCGTGTGTCAACATCCCGTAGGTCTGGGCTCGCCAACTCGCCTGCCAAGCGTGGTGAGAATGGCCCTCGTGGAGATCCATGAGGGAGGCCTGTGTACATAGGTGGACGTTTTACGCCTGAGATGATGATAATGAGTAACAGATATACATACGAGTAGTTAATTTCATATACGAGTAGTGTTTTGCCCTTTTAGTTGTTAAGTGGAACTTAGTGATCAGTTAACATGGATACTCGTATGTTAAAAGATCAGTCCGGTGAAGATCTAATTATAAACTAGAAACAAAAACACCCAACTCTTCGGACAGACTTCATCTACAATTTTAATTGATTTTTTTTTCATCTATCTGCTTAAGAATTCTTAGTTTAGCGGCTTAAATCAGGCACGGTCCTCTTACGCTCCATTAAAACTCAAGTACGCAATAAAAATCTCGATTTATAATCGTACCTTTCGGAACTTTTTTTAACTTTATTACTTTTTATGCTCAATTATCGCGTGAAATAAGGAATGATAATTTTTGCAAGACTTATTTAATTTATTATTAACATACATATAACCGGGTATTTATCGCGTAAATTACCTTCATTATTTCCCGACGTTTCGCTTGGATTGCACAAAGCATGGTCCCGGGAAGACTTATTTAATTTAAACTAAGTACTTAATCATAAGAGGCTTATTCCCAGTAGCACTTAAATTCAGTTTAATTAGTAAATCCAAAGTCGAACATATTCGAGCAACCACGCATCTATAAGTCAATTTTATTTATAACCAACCCTCAAATGCTAATAGCAACTAGTAATTACCATTTACGTCCTGCTAGATCGTCTGATAGCTAATTTATAAAAGGGTTAAGGCTTCACAAAAAGCCCATTCAAAATGGCCGTCAACGCATGCGTTCGGAAATGTAATTGACAAGAGAACGACCCGCGTTTGTCGGACCGAGATAAACTGTTTTAATGGTTATTTATGCGCCGGCCATCCGCCTAAATGGATCTTGAATGTACCTGAATTAAATGCTTTGCTGTCGCCGCGGTTTTTGCGGATTCAACGTTGGTACTGACATGACGGCCGGAAAAGGAGATTTCACTCTGAGCATTGGTAATTTAGCCGTGGGGTGCCGGCAGTTGGATGTTGCCGTCCTCTCTTGTCCGTGGACGCAGTAAGAAACTACTAAGGGAGGATGGGCAGCAGCGTCTTTTCATGTATCAAACATCCCGTACTAAAACAGTCAATTGGCTATCATAAAAAAGCATGCGTTGCGTTGGATGAAATTTCGATTTATACAAATAAAGAAATTGAAGTATCGTTAACGTCAGAACCCCTGGACCAAGTGCGATATTTTATGTTTTGAAACTATCAAATTTTAATACCTTTTTGATACTATTTGATACCTAAATTAAAATATTTAGTACCTCGATGAACAGTGAAAAAACAAGAAAATAAATTGGTCAGACATTCTGACGTCAGGTTGTCTGGACCACATTTTTTTCACATAGCTAGAGACATTAAAACTTAAATATTTCTTTGTCAATATTTAATACCTTTTTGATACCTTAACATACCTTTTTTTTAAATTTTTATAGCGTCGCAGTAAAAAGTTACGGGTGAATTAAACTTTATAGGAAGCAACACTTATTTTACGGATATTTAATTTGCCGCATACATCACACTAATATTATAAAAGCGAAAAACTGTTCTGTTTGTAATGTTGAAATTACTGGTTTTTACTAAAAGCATAACTAAATACAATGTTTGATTTGTCTATCTGTTTGTTTGTTTGTTTACGCTAATCTCCGAAAAGACTGGACTGATTTTGACGGGACTTTCACTGTAGATAGCTGTTTTGATAAGGAGAAGAACTTAGAACTTACTAACAATCTAGAGGTAGAATAACATAAAATAAAACGCAGTCGAAGCCGCGGGCAGCAATAGTTACTTAAGGTATATAAACACAAGAAATAAAACCCAAGCGTTGTACATCTTTCCGCCCTACCTTGGATACGAACGAACAAATGAATAACTCTACCAGATTAAAGTAATTAAGCCGCCTATAGCCGATGGTAAATGACCTATATCACATTCCATTCCATCTTCACATCATTAAATGAATCTCGATTCACAGACTATATACGTAGTTGTCTGTGGTCTTGTATAATCTGTGGTCCGGAATTATCCGGGGCAATAAATTAATATGGCTTCGTTTATCGAGATGATAATGATTGAGAGAGTATAAAGTACTTAAAGAATATTTTTCTTATGGTTTAGTTATCTGTCCTACCTTTTTTCCTTGGCATAAAGCCTTATTATTGACATGGAATGAAAACTATTTCAAATAAGTAGCGGATTTCAGAACACATAAGGTTTTTAAGAGTCCGAGTTTAGGTTGATGGCAAAATTTAGTTAATAGGTCAGTAGGTCGAAATACTAAAACTCTAATAATAAGATGTGATTAAAGTAAAGTTAAATTTTTTGTACGTTTAGTAAATCCGTGTTCAGTAACTGATGCTAAGAGGTCACTAGAATATACAAATTTGTCGTGTGTAGGTAACACACGCCAAACTTTTTATTTTAATACGATATCTAGTGACCGTTCTCAAAATAGCTTCGAAATAGCAGAATAGCACATCATGGTTCAGCAATGCTCTGGGAATCGAACCCGGAATCTGTGTAATTGGGCTACATTCCTCACGGTCACGACCCACCTAGCCACACCAAGCCTAGCTAGAACGAGACGGGGATACAACAGGCTGTATCTGTCCTTTTTAAATGACTGCCATTCTGGACTCGGCTAACATCAGTTTTTACGAAGACTATATTCTTTAGATCATTATTATGAGGGAAGACTACTCGTTTGTGAATAGTATAAATCGACACTGAAATCTAAATCGAATCTTCGGACACAGCAGATATATTTTTTTCATAACCAACACAGGACACAGGAGATATAATATTTTCTCTGTCTTAAGTCTAGAAAAGCTTTTGCAATCGAATTTAAATTCAATACTTCAAAATTACAGTAAGCAAGATCTACATTTTTATTGTTTCACTTTTACTTTTTAGTACACTTAGCAGTTACCCAGAACATCAAAATCCATTAACCATACAGCTGTATAGTACCACAGATAAAGCAGCAGCACACTGGGTCGTCGCACTTGGCTGCAATAAAACAAAACGATCGGCGCGCGCGCATCGGCGATCCCCTTTGATCTGCTCGATAGCGAATTGATGCATCATCATAAGTGTCTTAGTAATTACACGGCAAGTTATTTAGAGAATCCAACTAAGATGTTGTGTAAAAAACTTTTAATAGTGGTGTTAATTTTAGTTTTTAAGATTGGAGGATGCAGTTGGTTAAATAAAAACTTTTTTATAAACGCCTTTGGTGCCCCTGTTTCACAGACCCTTAAGGCCTGCGACGAGTTTCTGGAGTGCGCGCGGGCGCGGCCCACTTAAAATCTATAAAAATTAAGTAGTTAAAAAATATCATAACAACCTATTCATCATTTTAGCCATAAAACGTCCACTGATGAACACAGGCCTCCCTCATGGATCTCCATGAGGGGTAGGCCTCACCAACCCGCCTGCCAAGCGTGGTGAGTATTGCAACTACCCCAACAACCTATTCAAATTAAATTAAATATTCAAAACCGTTTTATAAAACTACAACATATTTTTCTTTCCAACTAAAACAATGGATATTTGATCGTTTCGAAATTAAATCGAAAATTGGCTATTTTGGAATATGGTGGCGTTACCTGTTTCTGTGGCGCTGGCGAAGGTCTTTCTGCGAAGCAAGAGGTTGCGGGTTCGATACCCGCCTCGGGACAAATATTTGTACGATCTGCAGATATTTATTCAGAGTGTTCTGGATGTTTTTCTTTATGTAATAAAAAAATATGTAATTATGTAAGTAGTATATTGTATTAAGTATATCAGTCATCTCGTATATAACACAAGCTCTGCTTAGCTAGGCTAGATGATGCTGTGTGAATTGTCCAGCATTATTTATTTAATATAATATTTAACTAATGAATGTTAAAAGAAAAAGGTAGTGTAGTTAGGTTATAGTCGCACACAACGCGGGAACGTTGCAGTTGTAGTTAAGGGTTAAGCTGAATTTTGAATAATTATGGTAATGTGGTCCCAAATGACGGAAGCCTCAAATAACAATCGTGAGTTTTCGAATTTATAATAATTATCGGAAATGTTCACGTACTTGTTATGTTAGTGGAGGCTCTAACCGTTTTGAAAGAATACCGACTGTCGATAAGGGTCGCAACAGTTGGTGCCTCCACCAACAAAACAAGTACCTACTTATGTGAGCATTCCTGATAATTAGAGTTAGTTATTGTAAATTACATAATTAGGAATTTTGCTTTATTAATTAAAGATTTCTCGTACTCGCTCAAGCAATTCAATTAATAATCTCCTTCGTTTTCCCACGCTTGGTGTAAGGTGAGCTTAACATAACATTTTAAATTACCCAATAAAAAAATTATGTGTTTTTGATGTCTTCTTTTATACTTATTTTCCGCGCACGCAAGCTTAAGAATTTCAATTAACAAACTAATAAAATAATATCCAATTAATATTGATGAAATTCTGCATGATCCAGCCGATTAGTGAAGGTCGATGCACCGCGCACGCATCACTGCGTTAATCGGTTTCGATCACAATCGGTACCGCCTGCGCAGGCGACGACCGGGCGGCAGATAGCGAGCCAGCGATGGATCTCTCCATGCAAACGTAAGTTAGTAAACTTAAAAAAGTATACCTTGGCAGATTCTTACTGCATACACGCGCAGAGGGGCAATATTGTACTGCCGGCATTCCACTACATACAAACGTAGGTAACCAAACATACCACGCGTTTGGTTTTGGGTCTAAGTTGCAGTAGATATCATTGAATTATACACTTCAAAGTATCCCTTGGCCTTCTTACTGCATCCACGGTCAAGAGAGGCAACGTTCTACAGCCGGCACCCCACGGCAAAGATCTGCAGATAAAACAAACATTTTGTCCCCCGGCGGAGATCAATCCCGCATTCTCTGCATCTCAGCCGGCTACTAGTAACTAGTAAGTGAAATTTAAGAAAGGATTAAGTGTTCACTGCACACTACACAAAACACCATCTAGTCCCGAACTAAGCAAAGCTTGTAATATGGAAACCAGATGATTGATAGAATATATAAATACATTTTTGTTTGTAAATACATATTTCCTCATAATAACAAGAACAATCAGAAACATTTGTCCCGTGACGGGAATCAAATCCGTTTAATATTTTTAATAAAATACGCAATATCAAAGAAAAAGAAAGCGTTTATGTATTCCATTAATTCTGAATTCTATAGGTATAACTCGATTTAGCTAAATTCATAACTTGGCTACGACACAAGTACTTACTACTTTTATCCAAAGTTAGTAAATATTACTTCGACTTTATTACCTCTCGTTGAGGACTGTTATCGCAATAAAACAGCAATTACGATATTTTTACGAGGGGACCTCAAGCGTCTTATTAAAAGGTGATTATTGTCTTGATATCGTTAAAACATCGTAAAGTGCTAAGCTAATGTTTTTAGTGGTAAAATTTTAAATACTTTAAAGCGATTCTAAAGAAAAGCGACAAAAGGATTTTTTCACATAAAACTGGCCAGAGGTGATGGCCGCTGCAGTAAGACCTTGACTCGGCGCGGCTAGTCCAGATGCAATATGGCAATATAGATTTTATAAATATAAAATATCGAAGTATTTAATTCTTTATGTACCATTTTCAAATCTTGAAAGCCCTAGACAAAAGAACGAAAACTCGTTTATTTTACCCTATAAAATATTATAC
This sequence comes from Pasiphila rectangulata, assembly GCA_963082625.1. Lineage (NCBI taxonomy): Eukaryota > Metazoa > Arthropoda > Insecta > Lepidoptera > Geometridae > Pasiphila > Pasiphila rectangulata. Next base: position 17,219,843 of record OY720251.1, on the reverse strand, counting down.
GAAGTATTTAATTCTTTAAGTACCATTTTCACATTTTGAAAGCCGTAGACAAAAGAACGAAAACTCGTTTATTTTACCCGAAATCGAATTAGAGGTAATAAACACCTATAGCAGCAGTCTTACTATTCATCATCAGACGGGCCCCAAGGCTGGGAATGTGGCTGCGGCGCAAGGCAAAAACGAATGAAGTTAGTGTAGACAAATGACAAGCCCAAAGTTTCGTTATTCGGCAACAACGGCTACGAAACGTGTGCTTGCTTTTTATTATTTGTTAGAGATGTTCCCTATTTTTTTAACCTTCTTTATATTATTTTTTAGAATCTAGGTTTGTAATTTTTATTGTGTTAAACCACACTTAGGTAAAACATTTCAAGGAAATGTAAAAACCTTATCCAAAATTAACGATTCCGATGGAGTTTCACGGGCGGTTTGACGGATGTGGATTCGAACCACGGAATTGTAAATTTTTGTTAAGGCTTTTCACTTAATTGAAATCTTGTACCTAGCTATTGATGACTGATTGTGAATTTCTTTCGGTTTTGTAGTTAAAGCTATTAATTTTATGTACGATATAATAAATATAAATTATTTTTTAATTTATCTACGTTCAAAAAGAAAGTTACCGAAAACCGTGACCTCTTTCTTGCGTCAAATATATTTCATTTCAGCTGTCGTTTTCAATGCCCCCTTGGCTCGGCCAGTCGGCGCTGCGCAGGCGCAAGCCGTAGGCTCACAAATTGCCCTCTAATTACCCCAGGTAGGCGGCCAACACGACTATACTTCTTTACGACGAGCCGTGTTCTTTAAAAACTGGTCTTATATAACACATAAATATGATTTTGAGAAATTTGTGAGCCGTCTTGTGATTGCTAAAAGGAGAAGTTCTTCTGGGGTATAAAATTTGTTCATCTGATTTGTTATTTCTTTACGTCTAGAAATAGAGGAAGTGGCTGCCATACAACGCCGTCGACATTGACCTGAACTCTTAAGGAGATCAGAATTAGCGTAAAAATAGACCATATTATATTTATTTTTTTCATCTACGACAACAAACCAAATATATCTATATTATATACACATTATTAAGTCCTCCTCTGTACATTGTTTTTGTGCACAAAGTATTAAATAAATAAATAAATACATTATTAATATACATTACTTTTTTATGACATCAGAAGTTATTAAAAAAGGATATTAAAAAATATTTATTTAGCAAGCAAAACAATTCAGTACAGATTTATCAGCGGCCTTCACACTAGGCATAGCCTGTGTTATATTGTATATGTCGGCGGCCGATCGTAGAATTGGGCACATTATGATGTGCCTCGGCATATCATGATATGGCGGCATTTCTTGATCTGCCATGCAAAACCCGCCATATCGTTTCAAGACCAACGTTTGACGATCTGCCAGCCTATTACTCGGCGTATCGAATAATAGGGTGACCATAGATTTTGCTTGGTGAAGGGAATGGTACTCATGGTCAACATTTACATTACTACATCGAGCTATGATATAGTAGTTATTAAATAATTATGTTGTTTCTATTTATACTGACTAAAAACCTACTTAACCATTAGAAAAACATCACAAGTAGCAAAAATCAATACGGGAACTAATGATAATTTTAAGGGTTTTTGTCAGAACATAAGTCTTGTTAACCACTCATCAGTGGGTCCTTAACGGCTTGGTAATAAAGTTTAAAACCTATGTTAAGAGAGAGATTGGACATTGCCTAATTATCAAATAATAATGCTATATATTTATCATTGAAAATCTTTTATTTAAAGTCGTTTTTACATGTAATAGGTATTACTCAGGCACTTAAAATCACAGACATGTTATGTATTAATTATTCTTTATGACAATATTAGGCTTTGCAGAGTACTTTACAAACTATTACCGTAAATCAAACTAAACAATAAATATACTTTTAGCAAAACTTTTATTATTATTACTTTATTAATGTTATGTTTATTACTTTATGACAATAATTATTAGACTTAGCAGATTATTTTTTTCTTTATATGAGATCACAACTTTTTTAGGAATGTACATCTTGTTTTTTATATTATACATATGTTTTTCTCTACCACCATGTCCTACAGCTTTGTGAACTTCAGTCAGGATATCGAAGTATTTCTCGAGTGGTACAATGCGCACCGTAGGATCGCTAATAGTTTTATTTTTGAAAATCAAAAAATCCTCATCAGCAGTCTCTAAAATATCGTACTTGGATAGCCAATATTAGTCCGACAACTCCCGTGTTGTGGCCACCCTACTTTTCTTGATTTGGTTTATAACCTAAAAATAAATGGCATGGGATATTATTCTGAAAACTATACAGATAATATAGGTACAATTTAGCATACATGTACCTAACAATAAAGTAATCGTTGTAAAAATGGAATAGATTTATTTATTTGTTACTAAATGTACCAACTTAATAATAAGTACTAACCTCTTTAACTCGTTATTTCGTCCACGGCTTTTTTTACGTTGCGGTTGGTGTTGACGTGGCTTGCTTAAAAGTCTTTCAGTTGCTCTTTAAAGTTTAACTGAAACGCAATTCTTTCACCATTTTCATTTTCGTTACCAAACACCACGTTATTTGTTGTTGTCGCCATGTTGCCGCAATGAATATTAAGAAAACCCGTAAGCAGCGCCTCTAGTGGTTTACATTTGAACTATTTGACGATGTGACGTTTTATGCTTTGGGCAGTTCGTGATGTGGCGAAGCGTTTACTGGGAATATCGACAAACGTTTGGTTTTCATCGATCTGCCCGAATTCTGTTTGGGCACATCATGATGTGCCCCCTAGACAGTGGCGTATTTCAAGAAATGCCGCCATATCATGATATGCCGAGGCACATCATGATGTGCCCAATTCTACGATCGGCCGCCGACATATATATGTATATGCACGGCATAACTATATAAAAATACATATTAATCACTTTATAGTCCACGTAAGTTGCCCTTTCACATCTATCATATGATTTATACAGCGTCAGCCACTGGCACGGTACGGTGTACGAGGCGCTTCTGTGCCAGGGACATTCCTAGGCTCGCCCAGCACCTCTCAACTTAGTCAGCTATACTCAGCTTAAAAAACATGGCAAAGCAAAAAAAAAATATTGACACCAGCCTGAAAGGCATTTATCAAAGGACCCTGGGGTAGTAGCCCCAAGAGTTGAAGCCGGGGTAAGGAGGTCTAACCTCGAGGCCCCACCCGGAGACCCCCGAAGGGGTCCGGAAGACAGGAATGATGATGGCAAAGCTGACTGAGCCGTGGGTTGCCATGTAAATTACATTTATCGTTATACTTCACTAGGTGATCTAAAAAAAACAACAAAGGCATCGCAACCGAAATCCCCTCAAAGAGCTTTCCACTCTGCCGACAGCCTACCTGTGTTAATGATAGGGCCGGCAGGACCTCAATAACAGTTTAACGCTATACCTGACGCAGGAATATGAGTTATATTCACACAATGCGGAAAGGGAGACAAATATACCGTAAAATATTGCATGTAACGTTCACAACCATGTTACTTTCAAAATATTATAAATAAGGTAGATAAATGTTTATTATTCGAGAAAAAAATACTTTCTATCTAAATAGGAAATACTATGCATACCTTAAAAGTAAACATAATACAAGAAACACTGAAAACAAAGTGACAATTGGCGGCCTTTTATACATATTATTTACTAGAAGTCGCTCGAGGTTTCACCCGCATCTTTGGTTACTGCTCCGCTCACGTAGGTTGTAGCGTGTTATATAGCCTTCCTCGATAAATGGGCTATCTAACACTGAAATAATTTTTTATATCGGACCAGTAGTTCCTGAGATTAGCGCGTTCAAGCAAGTAAACAAACAAACAAACTCTTCAGCTTTATAATATTAGTATAGAAGTATAGATATAGATATGGTGACAGGAAAGAGCAAGCCAGGAAAATTATGATGGTTGAGAAAAAAAATATAATTGTTGTACCTATGGGAAATTCAGAGATGCGTCCTGCATCAGGCAGGGCGCATCAGAATCAATTGCGTAGATCAGGAAGTCGAACAAACTGACAGAGAAACAGGAATTATAAATAAATACTTGTAGAAAGGTCGTGGTCTGCCGTGGGGTGCCGGCAGGAGAATGTTACCCCTCCTCTCCTACCCGTGGATGCAGTAAGAGCCTGCTAAGGGACACCTCCGGAAGATGGGCAGCAGCGTCTATCCGTGTATCAACATCCCATACTGCGCTCACCAACCCGCCTGCCAAGCGTGGTGAGAATGGCAACTACCCCTCATGGAGATCCATGAGGGAGGCCTGTGTTCATCAGTGGACGTTTTATGGCTGAAATGATGATGATGACTTGTAGAAATAGCCGTTGAAGTTGACAAAAAACATACTGAAGACTTAACATATATAAATGTTATGATCTTTTCAAAGTGAAAATACTTACTCCTTCCTTACGGTATCTACCGTTCTACCGTACCTGGACTTGTAAACAAAGAACTGTATCCTAACAAAAATAATGCCTTGTAAAGAGTTATCTCTACCCTACATTCACTTCTACGATGTACGCAACGTTTTATCTCGCTTTAGGTTTTATTGTTTTATTGCCCTGATAAACCACTTTACTACCTTTTAGGCAATTGATGCTTTGGGAAAGCTTTATATTTTAGTGCTAAATAACTTTTTATGGCGGCGGTGCCTGTTCGTTATTTTCTAAGAAACTTTATAGTATCCGTTTTCCGTTCATGTTTTATTGAAGGTATTTTTTTTGCTGCCGGCAAATTTAAATTGCGCTAGAGAAGGGGTGAGTCAGGCAATATTAAAGTGGGCCATCCACTGCGTTATGAAATGGCTCATTAATGATTTCTAAGCCTTACAATCTCATCTCAGCCGTAGGACTGGATTTCCAAGATCATGGGGTGGTTGCCATACTCGCCACGCTTGGCAGGCGGGTCGTCTAGCGCAGTACGGGATGTTGGTACACGGAAAGACGCTGTTGTCCAACTTTCAAAAGTTTTCCTTCGCAGATTCTTACTATATCCACGGGCAAGAGATGAGGGGCAACATTCATGTGCTGGCACCCCACGGCAAGCCTTCTATTACTGCCGTTGATCGTCAATTTTCGAATTAATGCTATAAATTACAATAAATGTTATCGGACTCTTTAATATGCCATCTTGCAATAGCCTGCTTTACTTTACTATAATTCAAATAAGGAACACAGAAAATACACAAATAAGAATACAGAAACAAATCAAAATGTATATCATACAAGTAAAGGTATTCAATAAATAGGCTACCTTAACCATAATCAAAACAAAATGAGCAACTCTCTAGCAATGTGTATCAAGATTAAGGTGAAAGGCTTATTGTGACAAGGTGTTATATTGGACATGGACACTGAGCACTATTTATTATCCGGAAGTGAAAGCACTTTAAGTCCATGTATTTTATTTACCGTAGAATGGTCCTTAATACTTTAGATAGTACTGTGGGTAACGTCAGAAGATGGAAGACCAGCGCTGCGGTACAGTCGCGCTCATAGTCAAGGATACCACTAAGCCTTAGTGTTGCCGGCACGGAGCCGGAGCTAACAACGTGAAGAGAAGGCCTCTACCCAGCAGTAAGTAAATGTGGGCTGAAAGATAGAATCGCCAAGATAGTGTAGTCGGAAAACTCTTCTTTCCAAAATATGTGGACATTTGTACCATCTCAGCCGCAGGACTGCTGTCCACGTCCCCTCATGATCATGAGGGGACTGTTGCCATACTTGCCTCGCTTGGCAGGCCGGTTGGCAAGCGCAACAGTACGGGATGTAGGCCAGTCTACTGCGGTATGAGATGGCTCATAAATGACTCGCAAGTCTCCCAATCTCATCTCAGTCGTAGGACTGGATTTGCAGCATGACGGGGTTGTTACCATACTCACCACGCCAGGGGATGTTGATACACGGAATAATGCTGCTGCCCATCTTCCCACAGTATCTTACTACATCCACGGGCACGAGAGGAGGGGCAACACTCTACTGCCGGTTGCCTACGGCAAGATAGAGTAGGCGGAAAAACCAATTTTCCTAAATGTGTGGGCATGTTACCTGGCCAGTGAGCGGCTCCAATTGGCGCACCTCGAGTTAAGAGCCATCTTTGTTAACCTTGGCTCGAATGTTTGATTAGGATTTAGTTTTACTACTTTTAAAAATAGTGTGAACTGTCGGTTCGTTTACGTAACGAATTTAGAGTTTCTTAGGTCGGTCGAGCGAAAATTGGTTTAAAGCACTTCGTATTTTTAAATTCTATGTTTGAGCTTAATGCTTGTATGTCTACTAGGCTTTACGTAGTTATTATATGTAATCTGTTGTTTATGGATATTTTCCAAGATAATTTAAATCTGGAGTATCATTTATTTATAATTAATTGTGTTTATTTAGCTTGCGACTGAAATTGATGCTTTTTCTAGGTCCAAAGACGTTTTTTATCCTGTCACGAAAGTTTTGTAGAGCAGAAATCTATCTTAAAATTGATTGTACAGTATGGTCTGAACAGGGAAGTATGGGTTCTTAAAGTAATTTAAATACCGTCCTTGTCCAAACCAGTAAATTATGGTCCCTTCGGTGTCGGTCAACGCGTTTACCAGACGAATGAAAAATATTAAGCTATAACTGTCAAAACGATGCGCACTATTAAGTACCTACCACTAGTGGTGAGCTGCCAAGACATGTCCCAGATATAGCTTTAATTGCCGAGGTGAATGCCCTCAGCATCAGATGAATCCTCGTGAATGAAGCATATCTGAAGACCCTAGAATCCTAGGTCACATTGAGCTCAAATTGAACCGTAACACGCTGTTATAAGGTCTACGCTAGACGCAAACAACTTTGTAGATTCTCGATAGATTGTGCGATTTAAACTCATTCTGAGCTCTACGTGTTGGTATCGAGAGCCCGTTTTTAGAAATTTTTGGTAGTGGTTCTTTTCCAGTCGTTTTTGAGTAAGGATGCGCTTAGAACGTGACTTCCTAAGATTCTAGATGTTGGAAAAAACTATAATAACGGTCCTTGGTCTAGATAAGATCTGATTTAAGCGAACGCGTAAAACGCATGTACATTTAGCTTTTTCACAGAAAAATTACGGCTTGATTTATAGCTGTAGGCGAATTTCAATATATCCAGATAATATATTCGTAAGTATTCCTAGGAAATGTTACTCCACGTTTCCTTTTGATCATGTCCATGGCGGTAATAAAGTTTGTGCATAAAAATAGCGGAAAATTATGCGTTATTGAAGGAGACTTTTGCTACAGGTAAATAGAGAAAAAACTTTAATTTAATGACATATTTTTTTTATTGAGGGCACGCAAATATGCATCTGAAATAGTCTTCAGCCTTGTATTCGTTTTATTCAATACAGAAACCTCTTAAAAGCTCATAAAACGAAGTAACTTAAATGCAAAACGTTAATGCTCAACCACTTAAAGTAAATAACATTGATAAAGGCTATTACATTAAAATGGTGGTTATTCATGAGCCTCGATAAAACGATGATTCCGCCAGAAGAACCTAATTAGCAATAATGGAAAAATAAAAAATAAAACGGAACGTAGATTGTGGACTGCCTTATGTATGAGTCATGATAAAATAAGTTAGTAGAGCAATGACTTAAAGCTGGGTGTGTAAAGGAAAATTAAGATAGTTATTATAATGTTGAATTATCAAGTTGGACATCTACAATATCAATTCAATTTAGATCGCAAATTCAAATGACAACTGTATGTAATGATAATGACAAATGTATATTATGCAATTACAACAGAAATTATAAATTAAACAATACGGTTTTATTGTACTCGTATTTCTCGTACCGATCGATCGGTGAATTTTCACAACATAATTATTAATTATGTTGTGAAAATTAGGATTTTTATCATGCTATGAGTCTGTTTGAGTTTTCCGATATTTCGCACACACGCCATAATCACGGATAAACTGAAGTAATTTGTGAGTAGATGGTGGTTATTCGTTCACAACCATGTAGTTTCACAGTTTATGTTATTAAACCTGAGAACAAAACGATACTAAATCGTGACAAGACTAATAATCATTACGCTAGTGACTAGAATTGTCATTTGTCTACAAGCTTATCGTTAAGCCGAGGCAAAGATATATCAGATGTGGAGCTGAAACGATGCCGCCGATAAGGAAGCATTACCCGATACATATCGACAATCGGCACTTAAGGCGATAACGGATATAAATATAAATAACGTTGCGTTATTCGCGGCTGTAAAGATACCGTTATCAAACGCCGGTAGTTTTTGATAACGTGCTAGCGGTACACATTTCGGCAATTAATTAGAGAATGTTTATTGTTTCCTTAGTGGATAAAGCCTTGGGTAAACAGAATCGGTCAGCGGTCGCAGGTGAACTTGACGCGCCCGCAAGCTTATTATGTGAAGTCCCCAAAATACAGGCCACAATCACAAGCAGATGACAAGTCGAGCTATGTATTGAGCATGTCATAATTTTCCTTTTATTTTCAGGTTGCACATGGCTAAGGCTAGCGCTGGACCGAGGAGAGTGGCAAACGCGAAGGAAGGACTGATCCCAGCAGTGGATACATAGCGGCTGGTGATTTTATTGATGAATGATCTTCTTAATTTTATAACTATGATATGACCTCAAGTGAAGCCAGTCTGCCTCGTTGATACGGCATCGGCGCGACCGGCGGCGGTGCCTTTGACGCTGATAACGGCCCTTATCAGTCACGTCTGTCGCTCGCCCACACACCCGCCGTAAACATGAGCTGGGCCTTCATTTGGGATTTACGAGTATTTTGCTTAATGTTTTGTTTATATTACATGCTTATATTTCTTATGTGAATATTTTATTTGTGTTTATGTAAAAATGTTTGCCGTGGGGTGCCGGTAGTAGAATGTTACTTCTCCTTTCATGCCCGTGGATACAGTAAGAGCCTGCTAAGGGATGCCTCCGGAAGATGGGCAGCAGCGTCTTTGCGTGTACATTCCGTACTGCGCTCGCCAACCCGCCTGCCAAGCAGTATGGCAACTACCCCTCATGGAGATCCACGAGGGAGGCCTGTGTTCAGTAGTGGACGTTTGACGGCCGAAATGAAAAATGTAGTCTGAAAACCTACCTGTTTATTTGCCTACAACTTTATAAATCGTTACTGACTAGGAACATAATGTAATTTCATGAAAACTTTAGGTTAGCTATCTTTATGCTTTATATTTTATATAACCTTATTTTAGTGATTTTTTGAGTTTCAATTATAAAGATAAATGCGCCCCTAAAACAAATTAAAAAAACTAGTTGACAAGCTGTCGTTTAAAACTACCTAGTTGAAAAATAATTTGAAATGATCGTGGAGTATTATATTTTATTGAACACATCAATAGATACTTGATTACTATTGATTTTGAAATCAGTAGCTTTTACAACAACTAGTTCCCACGAATGACGAACTTACTCGCAAAAAAAACCTCAAAAGAACTCCATTTTCAATTATAAAAACAATTGCAACTCCTGCAACACATCAAAGAGCTATCGTCACCAATTGTATCAAAATATCCATGAATTGAGTGCGGATTGCTTTGACAGGACAATGGGCCATAACAGCGTCCAAGTCAATGGGAATCCATGGGGTATGGCCAGAATGGCTCCCTTCGGGTGCATTACAAATCCTTCTGCTTTACAAACCATAAAACCTTTTCAACTATCCCTTGTTATTTATTTCACCCTTACATACATGCACCCCTGGTTGAATGTTATACTGATTTTGTTAAATTAAATTATTGATTTTGTTATTAAAGGGTTACCTTATGTAACGCACCGTTTCGCTACCTACACTATACGTAAAGAGAGAGAAAATTTCTAATAATTTAAGTCACCATTTTGCTTGCTCTACTAAACACTGTTCCGAAGAGATCAAAACAGATTTGATATGTTATTCTAAATGCAAAGGAAAATTATTGTGAACTAACTAATTATTGCGACTGAAAGTGTACCGTAGGTATACATACGTAATGGCTAAGTAGTAAGCTTACATTAACATTGTAAATAATGTTATGAATCTATAACGCAGAAAACTTCATAGGTACTTAAGGCATAAATCTTCGAATAAGTTAAGTTCTTACCGCATCTTCAGCTTCTTTCTGATCCTTGTGTCCAAGGAGGTTCGGCATTGCAGTCCAGTTGTATCCCAAGTCCTGGCATAAAGGCAGCTGGATCCTCTCGCATTTTCCACCATCAGTCTCATCCTGTTCAGCAGTCACCAGCGCCGCTCCCAGCAGAACAAAGCACAAAATCCGAGACATTGTACATAAATCACTATTCAATCACTGTATATCATAATTCAAATCCAATCACCATTTCGCGATCGCAAAGAACGTAATCATGTTCTAAAAAGTTTTGATACAAAACGCGCGTGCGAACATTGCAGCGGCGCGGAGCAGACTGATTCGAAATTTTCAAATTCGAACTTCGAGACCGAAAACCGAACGCGGCGCGCGGCGACTCAAAGGCAAACGAAACCGGTTCGTCGGTGCCGGGCCGGTGCGTTCTGATACTCGCATGTGTTCCGATAAAAGGTCTCAACGCATGAACAGCGCATTATGAAGAAAGAAAAAAAACTAAGGGCCTAATTCGTGTACGGCTCACTGCAATCAGTGGGAGTAATTTAATCCATCCCTCTCTGTTCCGCCGTTGGAGTGAGACGGGTAGAACAATGAACGTATAAAATTAAGTGTATCTTCCATAGCTGCATTTTATTTTACGAAATTGCTGCAATAAAAGTGTTGGGTAATTGAGAGGTTCGGAAATAATACTGTGCTGTGTGCTATTAAATCGTATACATTTAGGAATTTAATTTGACGTAGCATCACAGATTACTAGCATAGACTTTGATAGTTTATGGATTACAACTCTATATTTTACAGTAAGTTCCATTTGAAATATCTATCCCATCCGTAGGATAATAGTGTTCTGTGTATCCCATCTGAATACAATCGAAGCTAATACATGAAAGGCTGATGATGAGTCACTATACAAATATACAATACAGTGTTTGCGAGGTTTCAGAGGTGTCAATTCTAGCTAGGTGGTCAAGTAAGCCGACCTAAGGGACTCTACAATACATACAATCGTCTATGGAACAAGAATTTATTCTTTGCACTCACTACATCACGTGATCACGCTGACATTTTTCAGGCACAGCTTATTGTTCTAAGGTTCTTGTAAAAATAGTAGGTACCTAATCTTAATAACTACATTTACTTTTCCGCATAAACTGGATTTACTTATTTGCCGTGGGGTACCGGCAGTAGAATGTTGCCCCTCCTCTCTTGCCCGTGGATGCAGTAAGAGCCTGCTAAAAGCTATCTCCGGAAGATGGGCAGCAGCGTCATTCCGTGTATCAACATCCTATACTGCGCTCGCCAACCCGCCTGCCAAGCGTGGTGAGTATGGCAACTGCCCCTTATAGAGTTCCATGAGGGAGGCCTGTTTTCAGTAGTGGACGTTTTACGGCTGAAATGATTATGATGATGATGACTTATTAAAAATCCAAATTAATCTTCGCTTCAGAGACTGGGACGGAATCTGCTCCAACTCCGTCAAAGCTAAAACAAAAATAAAATTGTTAAATTAGACCGAGTTAGGTCCCCCTGTTCGCTTCTTTTCCTAACTCGCTTGTCATCTGAAGCCTTTCTGAAGCGAACAAATTAAATCAAGTGCTTTATTCTTTATTTATTTGTGCTGTTTTATTTTGTATATAGACGCGTCAAAAAGGCCGTTGGGGCAGCACTGAATAAAGTATTTTTTTGAGTTTGAAACAGCCTAAAGCTTGTGATATTATAACATTAATATTTGTAGATTCAAATCAAACAAGATGTTAGATTTTTTTTTTATAAATAAATAAAAATTATTTAATAAACAAATTTAATGGTTATAATATGTTATATGTAAATAAATGATTTGATCATGAATGTAGCCCTTTTTTATATGCTTCCACAGCTCATTATATCCATCTCCGATCATGAAACCGTCGCGTGTCGCCTACAGGGCGACTATCACGCATCACTTCGTCATTTGCAGCACAACATGTGAAAGACCCGGCCCGCTTTATCTCCTCCATCCCGAGCAGAATACACAATTAGCCCTTCATTACATCACTCAAATAACACCTTTGATGCTACAAAACCTCCCACTCAACTTCCAACCTAGATCCCTCCGTTTTAGAGTCGATAATTCTATAGCTATAAACCAAAACATCAAGGGATCTTAAGCTGAGCTGTCAAAGTAAGAGAGAACCTTTGATATTGAAAGGGAAGTGGGGGTCCGGTTATGTCGGTCGGTGGAATGAATAGTTGCATTGTGTGAGCGGGACAGCGAGTCAAAGGCGCCGCTCGCACGGTGCGTACAGCCGGACGCTGTAGGAATGCCTAATTAAGGACGCATGCGTGGACGAGGGTGAGGATGCCGGACTGCGAGCGAGTAGCGGGTATATGAGCGGAGCGGGTAAATACAGTCCGCGATTGCGAGAATAATAAAACAGGACTTCTCTGTTACAAATTATCGCAATGCACCAACCAACGACGGCTTTCTTGCAAATAAGTACCCCCACTGTCATTTTCATTGTTTTCATTTTCCCTTTCAAAGGATTTTATATTTTTTGGGTTCTGTAGTCAAAATGGCAAAAACGGAACCTTATTATTTCGTCCTCTTCATCTGCCCGTTTGCCTGTCCGCCTGTCTATCCGTATTATACAGCCGGAGACAATTAGTACTGTGTTAAGATGACGCATCGGGCCGAGAAACACGAAAACGGCGAAAACGAGTACTTTTGAATGCGCGATGTGAGAGGATGAATGATATTGATTCAAATTTAAAAAATGTCATAGATAAGGGAAAATCTTGAAAAATTTAATGAACCGGACAAAATTTTGAAAAGTAACCGGCTTTACTAAAAAAAAATTACAAATTTCTCACCAAAAAAAAGTTTAATAATTCGAATGCTCAGAATTATCCGCGACAACACCCCATTATTTTTTACGATTAAAATAGCCAGATCACTTTTCTATTTTACAGTCCGAGATTTTTTTTTTTTTAATGTGTATATTATGAGTAATTAATTAAAAACTCAATCAAATCTATTTGCGCCTACTCTAGTTTACTATACCCAACAATGTTTGCTCAGAAAATTTGATCAGGCGCTATCTGGGCCGCCGCGCGCCGGCGCGCACCGGTGCGACGGCGACGTTGCGACTCCGACGAACGCACGATTGCCTGTTCGCTCAGCGTCGGGCTGGCAACGCCTCACCGTACGGACGGCGGCGGCGCGAGACGCGTGTTGTTTGTTTTGGTTATTGTCTTGTACTCTGTGCGACGACAACCGAGTGATTTACTTCAGAATTATTTTCAAAATTATAACTTAGACTTTAGTGTACCTACTATATTATATTGTAGCTTCAGAACATTATTGGTAGTAAGTTAGGTAATATTTTTATTGACGATGGTCAACCCACATCCTCAACAGAGCCAGTAGATAGAGAGTGAGTACTGAGTAGGTACCTAATACCTATTTATCATTTCAGCAATCAATTTAAAGTACCTATCTAATAATAATACTCCGTCTATTTTTTATTTTCAAGTGTGTAGGTACTAAGACTTGTCTGTACAAAGTAACCATACTGTAGGAAACAAATATCAGAACAAAAAGCTATGGAGTCGTCTCTTGATATTTTAGAAACCTATCTAAAATAATAATATTTATTACTTAGGTGATGTTCTATCACCTAATAAATATTATTCGAATCCGACGGTTATTGTGTTAGCTTTAACTTTTTAATAATTATAATATAATTATGACCTTATTTATCAATATAAGGTCTATTTATGGAAAAAACCCGAAATCCCGAATTTTTGGATTAGGTCACTATATTTGTGAAGGTGCGATATAATTACATCATTTTATTTTGTAGCCACCCAGAAATATCACCAACTTACGCAGAGTTACACAATGTGTTGCCGATATTTGAGGATTCAGAAAAACGGTAAACTTAACACTTTTTTTAAATAATCACGGTTATTTTATTGTCTTTTTACCGACTTCAAAAAAGAGGAAGTTGTCGATTGGGTTATTATTTTTTCCTCTTTTAAATAAACGAAAGTAAAATTACTCTCACTGATTTATCACAAAGATTTTCCAGGTATTTAGTGAGTATTTAGTACCCATCCCTCCGCCACTGTACTCTAGTCATATGGTAGATGTCTACTTCCTTTAATAGTACTGTAAGTAATTTTGTTTCAGTTAAAAAAACCAAATCCTGAAAATGAAGAGTTACAAAATGTGTTGTCCACATCTGAGTATTCGGGAAACGGTAAACTTAAGTACCTTTTTAAACTATAGCGATTATTGTCTTGTCTTTTTACCGACTTCAAAAAAGAAGAAGTGGTCGATTTGGTTATATTTTTTAAATGTCGTTGACTGAATAAATACTAAAATATGTGCTTAAATGTCAGATTCAAACAGAAACACCCGACTTGGGGCATCGAGTAATAGATGTTAATCATTTTACATCACAACTAATACAACTCTCTTAACATGAATCTCTGTTTGACTGCGGATCAGCCTCAATTAAATTAGTTTCTGAACATCGAATAGAATTACAATCGGAATTTACATTTGTCTGCTCTATGTGTAATTATAAAAACAAAATAAAATCTTTGGCTGACAAAGATGCTGTTGCAGAAATAATGGCAGCAGGTTGTGGTCACGCGCAACTGAAGCATTTTTCCGCAGCAGTAGGATTACCCATTATATCTGAACACACTTACAATAAAATGCAGGACGATGTTTGTGTCGATTGGGAAGAAACTGCCTGGGAGGAAATTAAAATAGCCGGAGAAAAAGTAAAAGTTTGTATACTTTTAGGGGTTTATTTTGTACATCAAAACTAACAACATTTGTTCTGCGACTTTTGTCAAAAGTAATAAAATAAAACCGGGCAAGAGCGAGTCGGACCGAGGGTTCCGTGCCATCATACAATATAATATATGACAAAGGCGGTTTTATATTTGTTGGAGAACCTTGACAGCGCCATCTCTTGTCTGATAGTGGAACTTATGTAGATTTTTTACACTTTCGATGATTTCTAAAAAAGTATGCTATGTAGAGAGATTGTAATAAATTTCCTCTAATCTTTACATACACTTCTAATAGCAATAAAAGTTTCAGAGGTTTATCTCCGCAAACTTCGGAGATAAGGGGGAGGGAACGCTATTTTTATTAACATTTTTGTAAATGACTCAAAAACTATACGACTTAAAGGAAAACTAAAAACTGTTTATTAATGTGCAAATAAATACCTTTGATATGATACCCCACACGGCCTAATAACTTTACTTAAAATTTTTGAAATCCCCTATCCGCCCCCCTGCAATCAAAATAAGAATGTTTTTCAACATTTTCATAATATATGCTATATAAGTAAAAAAAGTGTTGTCTTTTACCATTTCAAATTTCAAGTTGATAGCATCAGTAGTTCTCGAGATATCCATTTGTGACAGACAGACAGACAGACAGAGTGATTCTATAAGGGTTCCTTTTTACCATTTCGGTCCGGAACCCTAAAAATCAGCTGTTCCATACATTTTGTCGCGGGTGAACGATATTTTCTATGGAACAACAAAAATTTTTTTGAGTTTTGACAAAAGTCGCAGAACAAAAGTTTTTAGTTTTGATGCACAGAATAAGCCCCTAAAAGGATGCTAATTGATTAGAAATAACCCTGTATTGTATGAAAAAAAAACAATCATTAAATAGTTCAATAGAATTTTTGCCTTTTTTTAAATGGTTGAATAAGAACAAGGCGACTCCATGATTATCAATGCTCTAGGCAAATCGAGTTGACGCGTGCCGCCGCCGCGCCGTTAGCAGCGCCACGTACGCTAGACTAGCGCTGCCGCCCGCTGCTAGGCGTGATCCTGTCGAGTGCGACCGCGTAAAATTTGTCCGAGTGAAGGGGCGCGGTACTCGATTTTTGAAACAATAGTTTAACAATGCGTCACCTTAATGAGAATTGGTTAGTAGTTGTATTCTATGAACTGAAGTATTACAAGTTTTGGACAAAAAAAATACGATCGGCCATCTTATACAACATGTTCTATCATTAAACACCAAAAGCCGAAAGAAGGAGGTCCTAGAAATTTCAGTATGAGGTAGGAGAAGGAGAAATTCGTTTAAACCTTTGGTATTAGGAGGTTGTTGTGTGTTGCGAGGGGCGAGCGGAGACATCGGGTATATATGGTTAAATGTCCGTATTGAGTGATTCTCTCCTCAGTTAATACTGAAGTACGTTTAATGGCTGAAATGATGATGAACGATGATTTTGATGAACAAATTAAAAAATCATCTTTCATCACCATTTCAGCCGTAAATCGTCCACTACTTGACACAGGCCTCCCTCATGGATCTCCATGTTGCCATACTCATCATGTTTGGCAGGCAAGTTGGCGAGCGCAGTACGGGATATTGATACATGAAAAGATGCTGTTGACCATCTTCCGGAGGTATCCCATAAGAGGCTCTTACTGCATCCATGGGCGTGAGAGGAGGAGTAACATTCTACTGCCGGCACCCCAGGGCAATTAATCAATTCAAAAATGCTTATTCGCTACTTTATGCTAGCACGTACATTAATAATGCAAACCACTACAATCCCATTGCTCTACCTTTTTCGACAAAAAATACCTCTTAAAACCGAAATAGCTTACACAAATGTGTTCTACAACTAAAAAAACCGAGAGGATGACAAAAGTGCTGTGCAAGCACATTATATATTTATGTCATAACCTACATTGTGTAGCTGTGGCAGGCAGTAGAATGTCCCTCGCCTCCTCTCATGCCCGTGCTTTCCACGGGCTCTCTCGCTCGTGGTTACCTCTCTTGCTGTGTTTCCTTGTATCAACATCCGTATTACTACTGCGCTCGTCAACCCGCCTGCCAAGCGTCGTGAGTATGGCAACAACCCCCTCATGATCCGTACTTGGAGATCAATGACCAGATCACTTTCTACGACTGAGATGATAATGTCATTGTCCAACTGCTAGTGTACTAAATATGTATTTAATTCAACTCATTCGATCGCGTACAATACAGCCACACCCTCATCGGGTACACTTCGGAATCGTAATTAAAACGTCAGATACGCTCGCAGCGTCCTGCGCCGGCGCACACCGAGTCTTATCAATTGCAGCACATTAGCTATTCCAATTAAAAAGTTGCAACCATCCAACGGATAAATATGACTCTTCGTTTTTTTATTTATTTTATTAATACAGTTCACAAAGCAGATTACAATCGACTGAGCTTACAACAACAAAAAACAATGAAATTTAAATCTAGATTCGTAATTTTTTGTATGCAAACATAACAAAAATAGTGTTGCATAAATGATTAGAAAATTTCCTTACGACTGGAGATAGATGACACATTTAATAAACAAAATTGAAAAATAAAGTTTTAAATACATCTCGCTTAAATTAGCAGATTTTTTGGATCAAAAACATCTAGATTATTGGAAGTTATCTTGTGCCTCCACCAATATAACACATAATATAGATGATAACTAGCTGTCGCACGCGACTTCGTCCGCGTAGTGTAAATAAAAGCCTGCTACGCGTGTATCAACATCCCGTAATGCGCTCACCAACCCGTCTGCCAAGCGTGGTGAGTATGGCACCTACCCCTCATGGAGATCCATGTTCAGTAGTGGACGTTTTATGACTGTTATGATGATGAACCTTATGCAGTGCAATTGATAAGGCCCGATGTGCGCCAGCGCAGGTTGATGCGAGCGTATCTGACGCTGTGTATTTTTATTTTATCCCCGGGCGGAAATCAAACTCACCTGCGTTTTAGCCTATTAAGCCAACAACACCACACAGGTCGATAAAAAATATAAAAATTACAATTGTGTTCATATAATACCGTTAAACATAGGAAATCATTATAATTTCATCGCAACATATCAAAGGCACCATGCCTCATACCGCCATGCATATGCATGTGACGTCTCGATGATGTCAGCGTCAACGTCAAAGCGCCGCGCATGCGCGAAGATATCCTGCGCGCAATAACAAACTAACAGACCATTGTGCTCTGACAGACGTGATAAATATGACATTATCGATTATATTGTATGAATAAGTTCTGTACCTATCAGTGTGAGCACTTTCTTGGCAAACTGGGTACGATTGTGAATCTAGACCTGTGGCTGTTCGTTTATTACGTGAGGCCAAATCATCTAATATAGATGATTTATACAGCGTCAATATTTGCCGTGGGATGCCGGCACTAGAATGTTGCCCCTCCTCCCATGCCCGTGGATGCAGTAAGAGCCTGCTAAGGGAAACCTCCGGAAGATGGGCAGCAGCGTATTTCCTTATCCAGTACTGAGCTCGCCAACCCACTGCCTGCTAGGTGTGGTGAGTTTGGCAACAACCCCTCGTGGACATCCCATGAGGAAGGCCTGTGTTCAGTAGTGAACGTTTCACGGCTGAAATAATGATGATACAGCGTTAGCAACTGGCATTTATGCTGTTGATGACGCTGCAGTTCCTGGGAAATTTTAAGACGGATTAGGCTGGCCCAGCATCTAAATCCTCCCAGATTTAACAGCTATTAGTCAGAGGAAAGAACAGGTCTAAAACAGACCAAGCCGCGGATTTCCTCACGATGTTTTCTTTAACCGTTAAAGCACGTGTTATTATGAACATACATTTTCAAGCAAGAAAAATCCATTGGTTCACGGCCGGTTTCGAAGCCAGGACCTTCAGATCGCAAGTCGGGGTACCTACATACCGCTCGGCCAACAGGGATAACCAGGCCAACGTAAATTACTAGTGAATTTTTCTGTGGTAAGATATATTTTTTAACGAATTTCTGACCCCATTAAACCCTTTCCTCCCTGTATAAAATTAACAGCCCCTGAGGTGAACAAAACCAAAAATAAGTATTTTATTGGTGTCTAAAGGTTCTCACTTAAAAAAGTTTTCTGAAACGAACGAAAAAATTATGAGCGTTATTCAACTTAAATGTGCTTTGTTTTTATGTTGTGAGTTTACTATTTTTTGAACTTATCGACTTTGACTTTGAAAGCTCACTAAAATTGCGTAAAATGGACTTAAATGACAGCTATTTGGCTGTTGCCGTTCTAATATTAAAACAATTAGACATAATATATAATTTTACGTTGACAGCTCTAAATATAGAAACGTCATATCTCTTATTATAATTAGCTTAAGTGCAACAACAGAATCGACACCATTAGGTATTATTGTTTGTGTTGAGTGTTATAAATCTTTATATGTATACATTATTATTATGAAGATGAAAGATTTGTAACTTGTATGTTTGTAACGAATAAACTCAAAAACTACTGCACCAATATTCTTATTTGGGGAATAGGGTGATACAATATTTCCATACAAAAGACGTCAACGCGCGCCCTACAAAATTTGATATGACGCAAGTTCATGAAAGCAAAAACCTAATTCTTTGTATATCTTTAAATTGGGCAGTGGGGTGCCGGCAGTAGAACGTAACCTTTGCTCTCTTGCCCGTGGATACAGTAAGAACTTGCCAAAGGGATGTCTCCAGAAGTTGGACAACAGCGTCTTTCCGTGTATCAACATCCCGTACTGGGCTCGCCAACCCGCCTGTCAAGCGTGGTGAGTGTGGCAACAACCCCCTCATGATCTTGGAGACGCATGATGATGGACATACGCCAGCACTGGACGTGCACAACAGTCCTGCGGCTGTGATGGTGATGTTGATGATGTCTTTAAACGTACATAACTTTCAAAAGGCTACTTAAAATACTTATTGATACTTACTTAAAACTTATTTATGAGAATATTATGGTTTATGAATGAATCATCATCATCATTACATCCACTGCTGGACATAGGCCTCCCTCATTGACGTAGAGATCCAAGTGCATGAGGGGTTGTTGCCATAATCACCACGCTTGGCAGGCGGGTTGGTGAGCGCAGTTCTGGATGTTCTTACACGGAAAGACGCTGCTGCCCATCTTCCGGAGACATCCCTTAGCAGATTCTTACTGCATCCACGGGGAGGAGAGGAGGGGTGACATTCTACTGCCGGCACCCCACGGCACATTATTAATGGGTGAGATAGTTGATTTTATCCTATACTATAGAAATTGTTTTGAAATCAGTTATGTTACAGTTGATAATGGTGATGAAAACTAGAACGTTCTATTATATGAAATCTTTACGGGAGATTTTTTTTTTAAATTTCGGGAAACTCCAAAATAGACATGGTAAATATCCCATAAAATATTGCATTATAATGTTAACAACCATGATAGTTTCAAAAGTTATACGTTCTAATTTCAAAACTATTCAGTGCAATTAGCAACGCTCAAAAACTGTATGTGCGCGCGGGTCGCAATTACCGCGCGACAGACGAGTCGCGGGTCGCAGACGCAATTAAACGAATTTGCCATCGCTACGCAAAAACGGTGATCGTTTTACGGACGGCAGTTGACCATTATTTAAGGGAGGAATAGGATAAACATAATAAAAAAATATAAAAACGTTTTTTTCCAAAAAGGTCTTACAGTTATAGAAAACCTAGTTTAACAGTCTTAGTTTCAACACCACGCTCTAACTAAGTATAAGACTTGTGACAAAGACGCGAGGGATCTCGCGTATCTCATAGCTTACATGTAGGTTAACAAACATGGATTTAAAGTTTTTTTTAATTTCATACTATCCCTGTACCTATGTTAAACACAAAATATTCAAATACTTAACGCGAACGAAATAGAAAACTCCTAACTTAACAGTAGGAATCCTATATCTGTATTCTTGCTACATACTCGTATTAATGCATTTTTTTATCCTAATTGTTATGATTAAATTAACGTTTTTTTCCTTTTAGAATTGGAAATGCAAGCATATACAATGACATAAAATATGACATACAGTATCATGAAAATGAAAGACACACAATTAGTACTTTGTTCTATTTTCCACCTTTTTTTCCTAAAACAGTCTACCTATATATACGAGTATATATGTACATAATCTATAAAATGACAGAAGAATAGCATGGTCACCCTTAGTATCATTTGAGCGGAATGCCGCCGGCAAAGCGTTGCTCAATAAAAACGATGATGCGGCCCGCGCAAAAACACAGCCATTGAAGAAACTGCCCAAACTCGGGGAGGTTGGTATTCCATGGTACATGCCGCTTTGGGCAATTTCACCGGCATGCAGCTGGGATGGGTAGGACGGGATCAGGGATGGGGGATATTCTACTTTCTTTGGAACATGCCAGGTT
Source organism: Pasiphila rectangulata (assembly GCA_963082625.1). Lineage (NCBI taxonomy): Eukaryota > Metazoa > Arthropoda > Insecta > Lepidoptera > Geometridae > Pasiphila > Pasiphila rectangulata. The sequence goes on along the minus strand of OY720251.1, from coordinate 17,198,449 downwards.
TATTTATTTCCATTTATTGAAAGTTATGTGGGTAAGAAAATTGCATTCCCTTCATCATAATTTCAGCCGTAAAACGTCCACAACTGAACACATGCCTCCCTTATGGATCTCCATGAGGCGTAGTTGCCATACTCACCATGCTTGGCAGGCGGGTTGGTGAGCGCATTACGGGATGTTGATACACGAAAAGACGCTGCTGCCCATCTTCCGGAGGTATCCCTTACCAGGCTCTTATTTCATCCACGGGTATGAGAGGAGGGGTAACATTCTACTATTGGTACCCCACGGCATACATATTACTCCATTATTAGATACAAGCCTTCGGCTTTGTATACAATATAAGACACGCTGTATATATGTAGATAATCATACGAGATAACCTTTGTTCTAGGAGACGCTTTAGTGCCATGCCCAGCACCTATACCTTCTTTTTAAGGTAGGTATTTTATTAAGATTGATGGATGACTTGATACAAGGGTTTAAAATACTATATAGCACCGCTGTGGTACCTATTATATGGGATGGAACGAACTTAGTTTATCGAATATAGTTCAATAATGGCCATGTCCTCAAATTACCCAAGTATTAGAAAGTCCCACTTAAGTTGCGGTTCCCAGTCCTGCAATCAACTGCAATAAAAGATACGGAATCTTACTTAAAATAAGCTAGATAAGACAGAAAAACTGGTTTATTTTGACACCCGAGCAGTATAATGAAGGATCGTGGTCATCTGTACAAAAGAACACGTTCCTCATAGATGTACAATCGACAATGGACGGCCCGCGGCGCGTCGGTAGGTGTTAATGCAGCCTCCTGCTGCGCGCATGTCGCTCTATACACGAGATACGTGGAGTTGCTTCTATTTTATAGATATGTTTTTGTATTTATTGTACGACCCACGAACACAAATAGTTGGTAATTGATGTTTCTTTTTTATTTACGACCTAATAGCGCAAAAAGTTGGTAATCCGTGTTATTGAGTTGTTTTGTATTGCTTAAGCTAGATATGGCTGAGAAGGAGAGTTAACGCGTGTTAACGTAAAATTAGATAAGTAAGTATAAGTTGCCTGTGTGCCGTGGGGTGCCGGCAGTAGAATGTTACTCCTCCTCTCATGCCCGTGGATGCAGTAAGAGCCTGCTAAGGGATACCTCCGGAAGATGGGCAGCAGCGTCTTTCCGTGTATTAACATCCCGTACTGCGCTCGCCAACCCGCCTGCCAAGCGTGGTGAGTATGGCAACTACCCCTCATGGAGATCCATGAGGGAGGCCTGTTCAGTAGTGGACTTTTTACGGCTGGAATGATGATGATGATGAAGTATAAGTACTGTTTTTTCAAGCATTTCGTTTTGACTGTTAGGACTTTATGGTGTGGCGAGTAGGGCATTGCAGGGAGGCCTATGTCCAGCAGTGGAGGTGCACAGTCCTACGGCTGAGATGATAATAATATTTGACGCATAACTTAATAAATAAAATCCCACATAAATAAGTAACTCATGCCCGCCGCTTCACATGCGTTGTACCCGGATGAAATGTAGGTAACTGTGTTAACCCTGGTCAGTTAACACATATGCTACCTATAATATTATAAACGCGAAAGTTTGTAAGTAAGTATGTAAGTATACATATAGTCGCTACAGTAGCCCCATTGCCATAGTCACCACGATGGACGAAGGGCAGTCGCCCTTGTAACTAGGTATTAAGCATTTATTTGTTAATTTAGGCTGTACAATACGTCTGAAGCTAACTCACATAACTCACTAACACCCACGTCTGCCAAAACTGCGGTCGCGCAGTGAGGTCGAGGATAGGACTGTTTAGTCATTTAAAAAATGCAACACCCAAACCACAGGCATTACCTGAATCGCCTGTAATAGACGAAAAGGACGATGATGAAGCTAACTAAGCCGCGGGTTTCCTCACGATGTTTCCTTCACCGTTAAAGCTCGTGTTAAGTGTGCACATACATTTTTCAAGAAAGAAAAATCCATTGGTACACGGCCGGTAAACGTTTCGTGAGGAAACCCGCGGCTTAGTTAGCTTCAGACGTATTGACCTGTTCTTTCCTCTGAATAATAGCTGACTAAGCTAAGAGGATGGTATAGGTGCTGAGCAAGCCTAATCCATCTAACAATGACCCAGGCACTGCAGCGTCCCGTACAGAATGATTACCAGTTGCTGACGCTGTGTAAATCATCTATAATAGATGCAAAAAGGCCTTACTAGGCTTTACAGAAATAAACACTTTTTATCTTTATCTTTATCTAAGGCAGTCGCCCTAGTACTAACTCGCACATCTCCAGGCGTCACCCATCACCTCTCGTCCGATCGGTTCTACCTTCCGCAAAAGATGTTTTACACCAATAACACCTAAAAGCTTGTATTACAAGCCATCTCCACACCTTCCATATTTAGCCCTACCAGCTCCCGACATGTTTCACTTTGTGATTCAAATAGTGCACATTTGGCGCCTCGTGCCGTGACATGGCCGTACACCACACTGCATTATTCATGACACGGTGGCTGCGCTGTCATGGGTGACAGAACAGTAATATCCATCGCGTTAGGCCTGACAAATCGTTGTTAATTGCTTTTCACTGATATGCGCGAAAACTATAGAAAAATAATAATATATTAAAAACTAAAAACATCTGTCCTAGTTAAGTATGCATTTTTTTTAAACTAATCTGATGTCTTAAAGTGGCTTAAAACAACGTTTCAAGTGCTTGTTACAGTGACAGTGAACAGATTCAATTATGTGCTTTATCCTATTTATTTGTGTTGTTTTATTTTGTAATTTGTGACGCGTCAATAAGGTCCATGCGGCCGCACTGAATAAAGTATTTTTTGATTCTTGATTCTTGACAAAGGCCTACTTCATGGTCTGGACACGATTGGCAGGCGGATTGGTGAGCGCAGAACGGGATGTTGATACACGGAAAGACGCTACTGCCCATTTTCAGGAGGTATCAATTTACTGCCGGCACCCCACAGCAAGGTTTTTACCTTGTCTGCAGATATTTGTCCCGGGTTTGAGTATACCGGCTGCTACCTGAAGCTGTATAAATCATCTATAATAGATGTGAAAGGCTTACTAATAGAAAAATAAAACCAAGAGCGAGTCAGACTTGCACACCGAGGGTTCCGTGTCATCATACAATGTTTTTTGTTAACAGCGGTTTATATTTGTTGAAGAATCTCGACAGCGCCATTTCTTTTCTAATAGCGGATCTTATGTTGTTAGTTATTTTTAAACTTTCGATGTATTCTAAAAAATCCTATAAATTAATACAATGTTGATACAACACTTCACGCAGTGCGAAAACCATACAGGGTATTTCATTAACATCAAAACTGCATAAGGTAGAGGCGTGATAAAAATTATATAGAAAAAGTAGGTACATAAATACATATATAAAATTATTTATGCTGGACGTTACCTATTCTCAATGGCTGACTTTAAATAGTACCTATTGTATTATCTGTGCCAGTAACATTATCATGCCAAACGTCGCTTTCACACAACAATGCGGTTGAAGTCGCGTTCAATGAGATTCGACATGCTGCTAAAATGTTTTCAAACTGAGCATCGTAAAACAGTAAGGCTTCAGTCTCACTGGGACTATGAATTAACTTTTTCGTAGCTCGAGGATTAAATTCATAATGTAACCTGTTACATTAACGAAACAAAGGAAGTACATTAAAAACTACTTACTAGAGTCAACTTCTGGCACTTTTGTATTTTCGTGAAAAGCAAAAACGTGTCGACGGTTTGGATGGTAAAAACGGCGGGAACAACTATTTAAATGTTTGGGCGGGGTAAATTTTTGGAAAAAAATTATTTTGCGGGTGAACAAAAGGGTAATGTCAAACACATGAGACAAACGATTAAATTGATCCCTTTTATTTTGCTTGACACTGGCAGATTTGTGTCAAACCAAACACAAAAGCCATAAAAGAAGACTCGACTTTGATATATAAATATCTTTTCTCATTTTGGCGAAAAACTATGTCATATCAAAGATATAAATCATTAGATACGCCCTTACCGTAATAAGACCGCACCGTTTTGTTTCCAAACGAAATGAGTAAGCTCACTCATTTGAAATCATTGTATCTCTAAACCCAGTGGCAGCCGGACATGTACATATGTTATTTTTTCACGAATGTTCGTGCAACATGATTGCACAATAAATTCTAACCATAACAGTTTGGTTTATTGGCAAAACCAGTGTGCGTTTTTGTTAACACACTGATAAAGACGGCCTCTGTGGCGCAGCGGGCGAAGGTCCGCCTGCGATGCAAGAGGTTGCGGGTTCGATTCCCGCCTCGGGACAAATGTCTGTACGATCTGCAGATATTTGTTCAGGGTGTTCTGGGTGTTTTTCTATATATAATAAAAATATCTATCTATGTAGTATAATGTATTAAGTATATCAGTCATCTAGTACCCATAACACAAGCTCTGCTTAGCTTGGGGCTAGATGATGCTGTGTGATTTGTCGAGCATTATTCATTATTTATTTATTTTTATTTATTTAAAGACAATGCTACAGGTTTTGGTGTCAGGGCACATCTAATGATTTAAATCTTCGTGTTATAGTCCACATCATAGTCCTGTTCTGTGTAAAAGAGGTAGTAAGAAACCATAGCTGACTTGATTGCCGTGGAGTGCCGGTAGTAGAATGTTACCCTTATATACAGTAAGAGCCTGCTAAGGGATGAAGAAAACTTTACCTTTACCTCCGGAATATGGGCAGCAGCGTCTTTCTGTGTATCAACATCCTGTACTGCGGTCGTGAACCTTGCCAAGCGTGATGAGTATGGCAACAACCTCTCATCTTCAGATCCATGAGGGAGTCCTATACCCAGTAGTGGACGTCCTACGGGGGATGATGATGATAATAGATACGTATGTGAGCGAGCCCTTAGAGAGACGTGTGAAGAAATATCCAGTGTTAATTAAGAATCGAATATAGGCACGTTTTATGTGTCTGTTAAATACTTTTATAGACTTGATGGACAGTTGGAAATTGTGAGAAATCTATAGATACATACCATATGGTTTACAACTTCTCACCAACTAATTTCTCATCGTACGTAAAAAAACCGTGTTGTTATACAAAAGCTAGTAAATGTTGGTTTATCAAGTGAAAGTTAAAATTACACTTAATAGACTTGGTCCTTAAAAGGGTCACTAATTTCATTAAGTAACTACGTAAATTATTTGAGTAGGTATTTACAGCCATTTCCAAGACGGAGCCAATGTTTCGTATTTTCCTCGTATACCGTAACGCGGGGTGCCGGCAGTACCCTCCTCTCATGCCCGTGGATGCAGTAAGAACCTGCTAAGGGAAACCTCCGGAAGGTGGGCAGCAGCGTCTTTTCGTGTATCAACATCCTGTACTGCGCTCGCTAACCGCTTGCCAAATATTCATTCTTCAACAGCAATATTACAATGCAAAAGTAGGAATCATCTATTGTTGTCAGTTATGCAAATTGTAGAACTAACAAAACGTACCTATTTACGAAGGTAATCCCAACATCCAAGAATAGCCAGGTAGGTAATAAAAGATCCTTCTAAGTTTCAATCTCAATTTGGAGCCCTTTTAACACTTCCTCTGCTATTAAACCGTAAAAATAAGAACAAAAAACATTCAACAAAACATCTATCAAACCTCACCCTTGGGCGTATCAATACAAAGTCTGGTATTGCGCGTTGCACAAACATCAAAGATCATACGACAAAAACAACTCGTACAGCAAAATGTTATTATGCCATGGGAATAGAGCTCAAAGTTGTAGATATTGTGGATGTAGTCAGGGCGAGTAATAAACTTTTAACATGACAACATGAAATTAAGAGTATAAAACAACATGTGGGAGACAATGGGCGGTGAGCACAAAGGCGGCGGCGCCTTTGATGTCGGTTCCGTCAGTTAATTTTACACCGGTCCGATGCACACCCAGGGCGGGAAGAGTTGGCTGTGCGGCCAATGAAGGTGCGACAGTTTATTTATTTATTTATTCAAATTGCTGCATGTGCTTACAGATTAATCCAAGGCGCCCAGACACTATAAATATACAATAGAAAAAAAATACATAGCAAACCTTAGTTAGGTGTTACCATAATGTTTTATCATCTATCCGGTATGAGTACTCATCGTACAATGTCCCAGGCACTGCAGTGTTCCGTACAGCATTAGCACCAGTTGCTGACGCTGTATAAATCATCTATAACAGAGGTCTCCAAACTTTGAAGCCTTGGGTCCATAATATTTTTTTCGGTATTTATTTATTTATTTATCGTACAATACACTTTACAACCATATACAAAATAAAGTAAAATAAAATTTATAAACAAGATCTTGATTGTAAAATAAACATTTGTACGCACAGCTATAATATGATATAAATATTGAGGTATAAATACAAACACAACACACAAAGAATAAACACAGGCAAATTTAGAATACGAAATAAGAAACTAGCAGCTATGTCTATAAGTAGGTAATTAAGTTACTTAAAACTATCCTTATGTCTAGATGGGATATTAAATTATGTTAATGTTGCAAGGCTATTGGATACTTTTGGATACTGCAAGATGACATTATTTCTTATTGCGGTGAACCGAGCAACACTCGGCCAAGGTTCAATATCAATATCATTCAAATAATCATCTCGGATCTCAATCGACGGAGTTTAGAGGTAACAAACATTGCATAGTATTGTTATTTGGTGCTTTTCATAAACCACCTTAAGTCGAACATGAGTTCTAAAACTTGACATTTTAGATATACATACATATTTACTATGATATTTAAATTTTAGATATACCATTCCACTATAAAAACCTTGTATAATCTTCTAATTAACAAATAAATTATAAAAAATAATTGCCATAAAGCCCCGTGTCATACGAGTCATGTCACGGTGAGCGAACGGCGTGTTGTTACCTTACTCGACCTTAAAATCTCGTACAAAACGGGTTTGAATTAAAGAAGGATTTTATTAAGTCCATTACAATGTGGCCTAAGTCACTTGGATTCGATAAAATTCTAATTCGACGATATTAGTTGCACTCGCTTCAATCATGTTGCACTCGGGATAGCGTGCCAAAACTACACTGTGCTGTTTGTACGTTACGTTTTGGCACATAGTAGATAGCAATGCGGTTACTATCCGCCCCCAGCGTCTGTGCCGCCCCTTCAGCCAATTGCTTTACAATTCTTAGGATCAGAAATATATTTCACATGATGATAATAAGACTGGTGGCACCCTCTTCAATCGTGGTGCACTTAGTATAGCGTGTCCTAGCTGAGGTACGTTTTGTCACAGAGTAGACAGCAGTGCGGTAATTACCCGGCCCGCGCGCCCGCGCCGCCCCCGTCGGCAATTGCTTTATAATTGCACCGCAAATTACACAAAGCAGTAAAATTCCTTTAGAATGCCTATTTGTTAATTTCTAGACTTACAAGGGCTTTTGCGTTACATGTTTTAGATCCATCATCATCTCAGTAGTAGGACTGGATTCACCGCTGCTGGATATAGGCCTCCCATATGATAATCGCCAAAATCATTAGGGGGTTGTTGGGGATGTTGATTTACGGAAAGACGTTGCTGTCCATCTTTAGGGGGTATCCCTTGGCAGATTCTTAATGCCTTTACGGGTAAGAGAGAAAAGGTTACATTCTACTGCCGGCACCACACGGATTTTTAGGTTACTTAGCTTTTATTGTAATCTGTAGATTTTAATGTATTTACAGATAATATCATAATCATTACATAGTACTATGCGACGGACTAAAAATTTTAATTTAGTCAAGTAGCCTACTTATTATAAAACCGGATACGAAAACTACCGCTATTGTGTTTTTCTGTGTTTATTCAGAAATAAAAACAAATTCACAGGAAACTACTAAGTTTAGGAGTGTTTAAGACTCAATTTAAATTTTTAGTCCGTCGTGTAAATTAACAAAAAGGACACGTATTTTTCTTTAATGAAAGCGATACAGTATGACGTCACGCGCCTGAGTGTTACGTTACAGTTATGACTATGCTCTGACGTCATAAGCCCCCACTCCTAAACTTCAATGCTCTTTGTCTATGGCTTATTAATTTGTTAATGCAAAAAAAAAATACGTGTCTCGTATTTTTGTAATATCGGACTACATAGAGTTTTGATTTTCATAACCCTATTAACATTAAATCAAAACATAGTATAAAACAAAGTCGCTTGCCGCTGTCTGTCTGTCCCTATAAAACTATCCCATCTTTAAAACTACGTAACGGATTTTGATGCGGTTATTTTCAATAGATAGAGTGATTTAAGAGGAAATGTTTATATGTATAATACATGCTTGATATAGTAAACACTGATAATTTTGGAGGTTTCTTATGTAAGGTCGTAAATAAACACATATTTTTTGGGCTCACATTGCAAACGCTAGCTGAACCCTACGAGATAGATCAAAATAATGTACTACAGTATTGTATACCTTAAAAAGATCTACAAAAATGTCCGCGATGGTATATTCTGTAGTATATTTAGTATCAGCAATGCACCCGTGCAAAGCCGGGGCGGGTCGCTTGTTTAGAATACAATAACTTTTACTTAAAATCTAAATTAAATGTTAATCATGGGCACAACTTTAACGGGAACGAATACCGATTTCTTACGGTGCACTGCAAGGAAAAATGCCTTTACATCTATTATAGATGATTAATACAGCGTCAACAACAGGAAATCATGCTGTACGGGACGCTGCATGGACATTGTTAGATGGATTAGCCTTGCCCAGCACCTATACAATCCTCTCAGTTTAGTCAGCTATTAGTCAGAGGAAAGAACAGGTCAATACGTCTGAAGCTAAGCCGCGGGTTTCCTCACGACGTCCACTGCTAAGACGAGCGCGTTTATGTCTTTTGTATAGAAAAATTTAGTACTATACTAAGTAATATGTGCTTGAGTAGGTAATGTACTAATCCCACTAATATTATAAAGCCGAAAGTTTGTTTTGATGGAGGTTTGTTACCTATTCACGCAAAAACTAGGCTACGGATTGAACTGAAACTTTGCACACGTATTGATGTTGACCAGGATTAACACATAGGTTACTTTTAATTTGGGTACAACGCATGCGAAGCGGCGGGCAGACGCTAGTTTTTTAAGTGGATTGAAATATGTTGAATTTTGTTCATATAATATACATCCGTGGTCTAGTGAATCGATAAAGTATTCGTGATATATGTATAAAGTATAAAAATCAGGGTGTATACCTACTAACCCAAAAGGGGTTTGAGTCGTTTTGGAGATGCAAAATCTGGAATTCGTCTTTTTTATATTTTTTTAAGCTATTTTGTCCCACTGCTGGGCAAAGGTCTCCCTCAAACTACTCCAACCATCCCTATCCCTTTGTAATTTATATTTATTTATTTTTATCTACATTTTACTAGTAGATATAGTAGGTATGAATTTTCTGCGTTCATGATTGTATTTTTTATTACATTTCAAAAATATACATATCTTTTTATGGTCTAGACTCTGTATAGCGTTTAGATTGTCATTAACCGCTGTTGAAATCAGCTGTTGAAGTTAAAACTTTCCTGGTCTTTTCTTCTTTAATGAAAATCACTGAATCCTAAAAAGTCGTGAAACTGTTCTTGGGGTGGTCAGAATCACCCTCTTTTAGATTAGTACACATATTATAATACGCCCTGTATTCTCTGCCGTGACTCTACATTTTTGCAAATAATAGGTATTTTCAATATAAGTTCTTTTTAATTCCAAATGGTAGGTATTTTTATAGTTCAACCCTCTGATAAACAATTTAAAAAATACACAAAAGAACTAGAACAGTTGTTGTAATTAAACTCTATTCAAACACGGGTTCTTTGTACACATTACTTTACAATTTCAATACTTACTGCATTCAAGGGAGCGGTGAAGTGTGCAGTACAAAAGGAAAATAATTATAGACCTTAGTGATATATAAATAAAGTTGTAGATGACTTGCACAAGCATGTTTTCTGAGAATATAATAAAATTACTATTACAACTCTACCATAGCCAAGTTATGAACTCTATCTTTATGACAGAAAGGTTGTTTCATAAACTTCTAAGAAAGGCTCAGCAAACAATTATTTAAAATAAGTAGCGGTCATTTCAATAAATATTGCTCCACATTTTTTAAAGCATTTTACTCAGACAGATAATAAATAAAACAATGGGGAATAAATGGTGTATAAGTACCGAGAAATTAGTTTTGGCTATGCAACAAATAAATACACGTTCTTGGAGGTAATAATGATAAAAAAATATTTTTTTCACGTCTATCTAATAAAAAAATAAAAGTTAATGTACCTACCTACTTGGGATATTCAGATGGTATACCTAAATAATGTGCCAAAGAAGTGTAGTATGACTAGCGTATGTTTGTCCTGGTAGTCATATTGACAAAATAGTATGACAACACGGAAGTAGAGAGTAATCGCTACTCAATTAAACTACAAAATTCTCATTTGTATAAAAAGGCAGGTAAATAAGTCACTTCAGCTGTAAAACGTCCACTACTGAACACAGGCTTCCTCATGGATCTCTATGAGGGGTATAAACAAATAAATAAAAAATTACCTCAATAAAACCGGTGTCTACGAAGATTCAGTAGAAAGTAATTATAATAGGGTTTAAGTAACTAAAATCCCATTAATTTATTTAATTAACAGCAAATGCATTTGTTATGTAAATGGGAGGCGGAAACCGGTTCCAACATCCGCCGAAACAAACCGCTTATCATTTGAATTTATTTCGATGGTGAATTGCAAGGCACTGATAAGCTAGGGCTCCCACAGAGTTACTTAGCTTTACACGGATAAAGGAGGCAGACCACCTGCCAGATATAGCATAGTCAAAATTGAGGTCCTAGTCAAATTTTCCGCACGAGAGTGGATGAGGTTAGCAGAGGACCGTTTGCGTTTGCGTGATGAAGAAACCAACTTTGCAACCCAGTAGTGGATTTCAACTTCGAAGGTTTTAACAAACGAGTATCATACGAGTGTTTGTTTATAAAAATGTTGACGAGTATCATGTGATGACGCATAAACAATATTCGGAAAAATAACAACTTGAACACCTGAGAGTGTTGGGTGTAGATGCTATACTCACCACTATACCTATCAGTACTTGAAGATCCCTGAGGGAGGACCATGTCCAGCAGTGAGTAGGGCTGAGATGATGATGATCATGATAATGAAGGTATCTTTTAGCGTAGGTATGAATTTCCTTAAGAATGTTGTTGCAACTTCGAAGCAATCTGCGGTACCTTCTGTGGACAAGGATTTTGGGTTTTTCTTTTGGCAGATAAAAGGACGGTAAGGAGGTCAAAATAAGTAACATTGTCTCAGGCACATACAGGATATGTATTTTAGAAATAAATCCATTATAAATATTAAATAAAGTATATTTTGGGTTCGCAAAGTATTTGGCAGAGTTTAGCAGCCCTATCAAACGGGACCGATCGGGTAAGCCTGTCCCAAAACGCCTAAGATGTCAATAAGCATTAACTTGAATATCTAAAAGCTCAGAATTAAACTTATATGGCTCTTTGGGCAATAAAAAGATTTGTTCCAACGTTCGTTCTTAATAGTACGAGAGGATGCGCCAAACTATTTACTAAATAATAGGGTCATAATTACAAAGTCCTTTGAGTCAATAGACGTAGAAAATGTTTTAAGGTGTAATGCTTATAATACATAGTACCTATAAAACAAAGTCGCTTCCCGCTGTCTGTCTGTCCCTATATTTGCTTAGATCTTTAAAACTACGCTACGGATTTCGATGCGTTTTTTTTAATAGATAGAATGATTTAAGAGGAAGGTTTTTATGTATAATACATGCATAATATAGGAGAGAAACACTGATAGTTTTAAAGGTTTCTAATGTGAGGTCGTAAATAAACACATTTCTTTGCGCTTACATTGCAAACGCTGGTTGAACCCTACGAGATAGATCAAAATCCGCGATGGTATATTCTGTAGTATATTTATTATCAGCATTGCATCCATGCAAAGCCGGGGCAGGTCTCTAGTATATAATAAAATCATTATAAAAGTTTATGTAACCCATAATAATAAGTCTTATTAATTATGTAGTAGGTAAGTACTAATATAGAAGCTTAAGTTCTTATCTAAGATCTCAATTATATTTAATGAGGTAAAACTTAATGAACTCATCCGCCTCATTTAAGTTTAAAAAGTAAAGTACCCATTTCCCGTTTTAAGTACACAATTAACTGCAAATAATTAAAAGAAAAATCGTCCATCCAACAGTTTTTTCTCGGTTCATTATACAATTTTTGCACGGTCGTAATTCCATCAATAAATTACCCACAATTACACGGAGCTGTTGAAAAGTGAAATAAAAATATACAGTCCCATATATGAAGCCATGCGTTAGGTGAAACCCACACGAACAATAAAAAAGTAGCAGCGCCTGACTGAAGAGCAATTATTTTTTTAGAACAGCAACACTGACCGGCGATGGCGTTTGGCAGAACTGTCATTTCCCTCCTCACATAGCCGAGCTTTTTATCCACGTGTAATTTTAGCCGCTGAAGAATTCCCAACAATGCAATTTAAATACTTTAGCATCGTTAGGCCGTTAAAAAGTTAATCATCCCCATTGAGGTTCTTCGTAAATAATTAAGTAAAAATGACGCAAATTATAAAAGTTGCTTGTGAACGGAGTAGGCTCATTATACAGCGTCATATGCAGGTGTGAACTCGTTCTTTGAAGGTTTTTGTCGACTGTTCTGGACCTAGGTGTACCTAGGTATGTTTATGATAAACCAAGCGTTGATGTTCCCATAAATATTGCCTACATTCAGCTTGATGTTGTCACATTATTTTCACGTTTTCATTGTTTATTTATTTATAAAAAGGAACGCCGACAGTATATACATTCAACAATAAAATGACAAAGTGATCTTTGTAGGCATATACATACATATATAATCTTTGTGGCATATATATAAGAACTGATGTTCTTATATATATGCCAATTATAGGCGAACACAACACTTAAAATTTATATTAAAAGTAACTAAATATATCATATTTATGGTAACTAAATTGTAATGAGATTACATTACATCATTAAAACAAAAGACAATAAAATACAAAATAAAATTTAGGTAGTGAAAAACGCAAAAAATATTAATTATGTAAAATGTAATATTGATATGGATAAATTCTAAAGAGACCCACCTATCCTCCAAGTCTGTTTCCCAGTTGTTTGGTATATATGTACAAGACATTTAAATGGCTATCATGTCTACTTAAAAAGAAAGGTTCTCCATAAAACAAAATTTTACAAAAACAAAGACAAAACAAACTTTACCTAAAGAGTAGTGGGAAAGGTTGATTTTCTACCTTTCCCAGTACTCTTTAGGTAAAGTAACTTAAATGATCCTTTACAATTTTTTAACTGTCTTCAAATATTGTACTTAATACTAAATTTATTTTATTATTTTCCGTAAAATAAATGGTAATGTTCTGTAAATAAATATGATTATCTTAAATTATTATTATTATAAATGTTTTAATATGTTAAAATCATGATATAAATACCGTAGCAGCTGCCTCCCGCACTAGGCCGGCAGCAAACAAAGGCCAGGTTTAATCAAATTGACTCGTTAATTACATTTATCTGCGGTTCCATTAGCGGCCGGTTTCCTCCCACGCTTGTTTATGGTATTCGTGTCTATCTACTCCAGATTGCTATATTTTTGGTATAGATGTTAAATCTGACTTTGGTATGGTTTAAAACTATCGTGGGGTGCCGGCGGTAGAATGTTGCCCCTCCTCTCTTGCCCGTGGATGAAGTAAAAATCTGCTAAGGGATACCTCCGGATGATGGGCAGCAGCGTCTTTCCATGTATCAACAACCCGCACTGCGCTCGCCAACCCGCCTGCCAAGCGTGGCGACTATGGCAATAACCCCTCATGATCAGTTCTTAGTTATCCATGTCCATGCTTTGTCGCAGAACAGATGGCCGATGGGGCCGAAAAGTTCTCGAGTGGAGGCCACGGACCGGCAAGCGCAGCGTAGGACGTCCACCAACAAGATGGGATGATGACCTGGTGAAGACCGCAGGTCGACGGTGGATGCAGATCGCTTCCAACCGCAATAACTGGATATCCATGAGGGAGGCCTATGTCCAGCAGTGGACGTCCTACGGCTGAAATGATGATGATGATGATGATGATGCTTTGTCCAGCAGTGGACGTTCTACGGCTGAGATGATGATGATGATGACGATTTACTAAAAACTTTGGATGACAAACTATGAATGTAACTTTCAGTAAAGCTGCGTCAGTACCTATGTAAATCTACGAGCTAGATAAAATAACCTAAATCTGAGAAAATAACTATAAAATCGAAAGCCATTTTGATAGCATTTAACGTTATACAATATTGACATAATTAATCTAGTTTACGAGATCAGCTCTGTCATATGGTATGGATTGCTTTTCTCCACATTTAAATGAACAACAGGCTGAACTAAACTACAAGGAAATGAAAAACCTTTTGTGCGGGTTCGAGCACACGTTTGTCAAACTCCTCGACCTTTCCTAAAGCCAAGTTCTTTAGCCAACTAAGATGCGTAACCCGTGACGGTCTACGTACCTTAGTTGGTTAGTCGGACGGATAAGTCGAAATTGATGATAAGATCTCGGTTGAGCACCGATTGCCTTATTCGGGTTCTGCCTAAGTGTGGTTTAAAACTCATCATCATTCTTGTCTTCCGCAGGGTGATTACGTATCTCGCGACAGGGTTTGCAATAGGCGATCATTACTGTCAAATGTCAATTCCTTGCTTTTTCTTTCTTTTTAATTTATGGCTTCTTGTGTTTGGTTTTACACAATTCCGCCAGTGTCAAGTTAAATAATTATGATAATTGGTTAGCCATGTTGACCAAAGAATAAATAATAGGTAGAGTCTTTGGGTAGTGTTCTCTGCTCCACTGCGTCGAGTTACGAACTCCAATTCCTTGCTTGTTTTGTCTTTTTATTTTATGGTCTTTTGTGTTTGGTTTAACACAATTCCGCCAGTGTCAAGTTAATTTATAAATTCGTAAGTTATATGGCCAGCCATGTTGTTGTTCTCTAAAACAAAATTGACAGCTTCTTTCTACGTTATATTATTTTTGTGTTAGTATTAAGTACAATAAAGAGTTATCTATCTATCTATCTATCTATGGCCTGTTGCGGGCCTGTCGCCTGTCGCAAGATACGTAATCAACCTGCCGGTCCCCTTCGGTAGGGTCTCTGGGTGGGGCGTCGAGGTTAGACCTGATTTAAAACTGTAAAGTTTACAAACTATTGAACTAAACTCATTCTCACAAAAGACGAATCCAGGGCACTCCTGTGATATTACAGCGATACAAATGAAGAGGAATGGAAGCCGAGCGTCGGTCGTGAGCCCGGCATTATGTCGAGACGCGCCCTCGGGCGAAGGGATGGGGCAAAGTGAGTGTTGTCGATTATGTTGTCGATGTACTCGTAGGTGTGATATAAAAAATATTATCATTATAAGACTTTCTTGACCAACTGAAGGGCAAAGGCCTCCCTTCCTTCCTTCCACTTCTCCCTGTCGCTGGCTATTTGAGGCCACTCCTACAAATATGTCTTTTTCGTCCCTCCATTTGCTCCTGGGCCTTCCACGCGGTCGTCGACCCAGAGGCGGCTTTACCTATAGTGCAGGGTGTGCGGCGCACACGGGCGCCGGGTCTAAGGGGGCGCCGAGCGCCCTCTAATGCGACACCTCCAAAAATGCGTGCGTCGCTCACGGCACCGGCGCACTCAAAGACCCTGCTCCCGTGTTTCGGCCGATGCCGCCGGGCGCGCGGGTAGCAAAGCAAGGCGCGCCACCACAAGCTGCGACTTTACCTACTCTACACAATTACTTTTGTTTCAACGTGAAATCAGCCTTAAAACAGTTATTTAAAGATTATATTGACGTAGTGTCGCATCACTACCAAAGGCGCGTGCCGGTACCGCCGTACCTGTTTTGATTGGTTTGAAAACACGCCGACCAACATTGCTAACTCGGCTGTATTAGAATGACATAAAGTTCAAATTAAAATTGCAAAGGACGTTGCGGCGCCGGCGCCGCGGCGGTTATTTTCAAAGGCTTTGTGTACGCGTGCCGCAATTTTGGTTTTACCGCTACTCCGTAGTTTTGCGAAATAAGCCTTGATGCAATGAATTAAGTAACATCTTTGAGTAAACATGTATATATGTATGAAGTAAATCGGCTTTTCTTTTGATATAAATTATATAAAAGATAAGATTTGTTTAATTGTTTACACAATTATTGCGACATGCATCGGGGTCAGATGTCATCAAAAACAGCTAGCGAAAAAATATTAACAACGAGTGATAGTGATATCGAAGTTAAACACCTAGGTATACCTATCTAGGATTTTCATTTGTATAATCTAGTGCAGTGCGGAACAAACTACGCAACGGTAAGTTATACTAGTATACTTAGGTATTTATTTAGTTCTTCCTTTTATGCACATAACCTTTGAACAACGAATTGCTTTTTAGGGTTCCGTACCCAAAGGGTAAAAACGGGACCCTATTACTGAGACTTCGCTGTCCGTCTATCCGTCCGTCCGTGACATACGGACGTCACCAGGATGTATGTAGGTATCTCATGAACCGTGATAGCTAGACAGTTGAAATTTTCACAGATGATGTATTTCTGTTGCCGCTATTTAACTGGGTTAAGCAAATTGGATGGGTGACCAATTTTTTTCAGATTTGATTTTCTTTTACCTATTTGTACGGAACCCTCAGTGTCGCGAGTCCAACTCGCACTTGACCGGTATCTTATTTTATTTTTTGTTAGATTGCGTAATGTAGGTACCCCGACGTTGATTGATATGTGTCATTTAAATAATAGTTAGTTCAAGTTGCAACTATTTCTCTTGGCGTATATTATTATTTACATCGATAAATACTTTTAGGTGTCCATACTTAGTTTATTATTTATTTTAGATGTCTGATGGCGATGGAAAAAAGAATCTTTCTGGAGCACAGAGCCGAAAAAGAAAGGTGGAGAAGGAACAATCTCTGAAAAAGAAAACAAGTTCTATTGAAGGGTTTATTGTTCGACCCAGTCCATCTTCGGACGAACACCTGGGACATTAAATATTTAAATATTAAAAAAAAACACAAAGTTGTGATTTTTTATTGTTGTAACCCCTTCCTACCTAAAAAGCTTCTTGACATCATTTAAAATTGCACTATTTGCACCCGAATTTTCGTATGAAAATATAACAGTAAGTATTCCATTTTGACCCCGCTCCTACTAGGGGGCGCCTGGGTACTGGTGGCACACTGGCGCCACAAGGGCTAGAGCCGCCTCTGCGTCGACCATTTGATAAAAAATACTCAATATATTTTGCTACTACATTATATTCCTTATTTGTTAAGGGATAACAAACAACTACATTATATGTATAAGTTTTTTATGTATAGGTGAAAGCCTCGAATTAATAATAATGTAACCCATTGCGCTATCCACTACTTACCTGTAGCATGTCAGCATGCGTTGTCTTTCCTACTTAATAGTAAGTCATACAATCGTTAATTCAAAGTCACAACTCAATATATTTTGCTACTACATTATATTATTTATTTGTTAAGGGATAACAAACAACTACATTATATGTATAAGTTTTTATGTACGTTTTAATATTACTAAGACATCCTTAAATTAATAATAATGTAACCCATTGCGCTATCCACTACTTACCTGTAGCATGTCAGCATGCGTTGTCTTTCCTACATAATAGTATAAGTCATACAATCGATAATTCAAAGTCAAAGTCTCAAGTCTCTTTTTTCTCATCAAATATAACTAATATTTGATGAAATGAAGATTTAGTTATTATTTAACCGATTTATTAAGCAAGCAGCAAGAATGGCCGACATAGGTTTGAAGCAACACCTCATTCATTTATTTAACGAACCTACATATTAAATTACAAAAGGAAACACAGTTATGTAGAGTCCTAAAATTGGTACATAAAACACTAAATAAGAACACAGTAAAGGTAAAAACAGCAAATATCATTGAAAGTACGTTAATAAAAGATCATTCAACACATTAGGGAAAAAACATGAACATACAAAATATATTTCTAAAATAATCGATATCGATAGTCTTTCGCCATCCCCAGCATTGCACCATCATCGTGGCGTGCATTAGCACCGCGCCCCGCCCTCTGGCGCCTCGAACCTTTATTACAACCTTTTTGCTCGTTTCAATTTGAATTCATATTTCGAATGGAATAAAACTGGCAATCAAGGAAATTCGAACGAGCTTTTGGCGTAACATTAGCCTGGTGTAACGACTCAAATTTTGAATGATTTGAAAATTTGTTCTTCTTCTTCTTTTCCCAATTTTAACAAAAATTAGAAAAAGAAGTAAGAACTGAGTTCAACGTGATTTACACTTGTTGATAATGGCTTTTGTTGAGCAGGTGCATAAGATTCTTCCGGAGGTATTCCTTGGCAGATTCTTACTGCATCCACGGGCAAGAGAGGAGAGGTGACATTATACTGCCGGCACCCCACGGCAAAGATGATCAGCAACGTCTTTCCGTGTATCAACAACCCGTACTGCGCTTACCAACCTGCCAAGCGTGGCGAGTATGGCAACAACCCCCGTGATCTTGAAAATCCATGACACAGATAATACAATATAGATAATTACCCAATGCCAGAATGTCGGGAAAGAGAAAAAATATCAGGTGCCGATTCGCCATCTGTAGTCAAAATAAGACTCGTTATGACATGAGTCCAGATGAGCATCGAAGCCGCGACGCAATCGATTCGGCACGGCATGCGAAACCAAATTGCGAATTCAGACATTATTGCGAGGTAAAAAATGCGTTCTGGGAAGAATATAATAAAAGAATAATATAGTTTTTTATTTTATTTTATTTATTTATTTATTTACATGTACATCTATCCTGACGGGTACCCCCAATTCGATAGAGTACCTACCTTATATTCTAGTCTAGTGTTCTTATTTAATATTAAAATTAGAAAATTATTAAATATTGAAATTATTAACATTTTAGAAAACAATAAAAATAAAAAAAAAAATAAAAAAAAATCTTAAAAGTCACCATTAATTAAATATAACATAAAATAAAAATAACATAAAGTTGTTTATTTATATAGCTATTTATTTATATATTCACCATGCTGCGTTCCCTTACTGGCACCACAGATGTCGGCAAGAAGGCTGCAACGCTGAAGTGGGACTGGGCGGGCCGCGTGAGCCGAATGCCAGCAGAGAAATGCGCTCAGAGTGTAACACCTTGGCTCCCTGATAAGGGAACGCGGTGTCGGGTCGACCGAGGAAGCATTGGCGGGATGAACTTGTTACCTTTGACAGAGGATGGTGGGAGTCTGCAAAGGATCGGGATGGTTGGAAGACTTTAGGGGAGACCTTTGCCCAGCAGTGGGACAACATAGATTAAAAAAAATACTTTATTGCACAATTACAAAAGGTGGGCTTAATGCTACAGCATTCTCTACCAGCCAAACCTGTAGTTTAGAGTGTGGTTGGCGTGCTATAATGGTACTTACTTAAAAACTAAACAAACAGAAAAATATAGTTATATATTAAATATATAGTTGTTATATGTGGTAGACTTATGGTGAATTATACTAAAAACTAAGGCCTTTACATCTATTAAAAGTCGGGGGTACATCCCACTCGGCCGACACGGCTATTATCCGAAGGTCGTGGGTTCGATACCGGCCGTGTACCAATGGATTTTTCTTTCTTGAAAAATTTATGTGCCCACTTAACACGTGCTTTAACGGTGAAGGAAACATCGTGAGGAAACCCGCGGCTTAGCTTCAGACCTGTTATTTCCTCTGACTAACAGCTGACTAAGCTGAGAGGATGGTAGGTGCAGGGCAAGCCTAATCTATCCAACAATGTCCCAGGCACTGCGCGTAGTGCGCGTCCCGTACAGCATGATTACCAATTGCTGACGCTGTATAAATCATCTGTAATAGATGCAAAGGCCTTTTACATCTATTTCAGATGATTTATACAGCGTCAGGAGTCGTTTAGGAGTGCGTCGAGTTCGTCTCTCCATCTCTTCTCTTCAAGCCGTAGGACGTCTAGGTGCTGCTGGATATAGGCCTCCCTCATAGATCACTAGTACTGATCACGAGGGGCTGTTGCCATACTCACCACGCTTGGCAGGCAGCTTGTGGGACGCAGTACAGGATGTTGATACACGGAAAGACGCTGCTGCCCATTTTCCGGATAACCTTTGGCAGACTCTTACTGCATTCACGGGCAAGAGAGGAGGGGCAACATTCTACTGCCGCCACCACACGGCAAATCTCTACATCAACCTCTTATTAAAGTTTTTAGAACAAATAATTCGATTCCTACTGCCAGCGTTATAAACATTCGTTATCCGCCATTTTTTTTTCTTTATTCTTTATGTACACTTAGTAAATATATACATAAGTAAGGCCTTTGCATCTATTAAGATGATTTATACAGCGTCAGCAACTGGTAATCATGCTGTACGGGACGCTGCAGTGCCTGGGACATTGTTAGATGGATTAGGCTATAAACATATAAACTTAACTAAATGGCATGTACAAAGGCAATCTCCGAGGTCTCAATATACGTGCCGATGCAGAAATACCTACCTAAAAGGCTTCTTTTGTCTCATCCGGGTGTAGAGTTACACCATTAAGCTAATTTAATACCCTGCTCTACCACTCGTATAGGATCTATACAATCTGAGCTTTCAATAAAGAACGTATGTTCGAATAATTAGACGATTTTTAAAACAAAACTGTAATGAACATGGTTTGTTAAGAGCGAGTAGCTGTTCGAGGTTCCGTATAAATATTATACTATTATCTAGTCTAAGGTAGTCATCATCATCATCATCATTCCAGCCGTAAAAAGTCCGCTACTGAACAGGCCTCCCTCATGGATCTCCATGAGGGGTAGTTGCCATACTCACCACGCTTGGCAGGCGGGTTGGTGAGCGCAGTACGGGATGTTGGTACACGTAAAGACGATGCTGCCCATTTTCCGGAGGTATCCCTTAGCAGGCTCTTACTGCATCCATGGGTATGAGAGGAGGGGTAACATTCTACTGCCGGCACCCCACGGCGTACTGCCGGCACCCCCACGGCTCTATTGAATAAACACTTTGAATTTGATTTTAAAATTCATATAACTGTGTCTTAATTTTTTAGAACGGGGATAACTCTCGTAGTATTTTAACGTCGAAGATTATTCCGACACGACTACGTGAGTGATCCCCGTGTTTAAAAATGAATACTATAATACTATAATCTTACGTTAATTTTGAAAGTGAAAAACTGTGTCTTGTAAAACGGAACCCCAAAACGGAATGGAACCCGCGGGGCGAGCTTTCAATGACGACTAATGAATGTCCGCTCTTGTACCTTTTGGATTCGTTATGTAGGTACGAGTCTATAACGCCTAGTGGATGGAAACCTTATAGAGGTAGTTTATGAATTTGATACGGTTCCCTTTTTTATCATTAATTGATTGAATTTGGAATCTGTGTAATTACTACTAGTGAATTATATTATCTGTGGTAATTACCACCTGACATTGATCAAGATCGAGTTCTAAAAATATTTAGACGAGATATGTTTTGCCGTGGGGTGCCGGCAGTAGAATGTTAGCCCTCCTCTCATGCCCGTGGATGCAGTAAGAGCCTGCTAAGGAATACCTCCGGAAGATGGGCAGCATCGTCGTTCCGTGTATCATCATCCTGTGCTGCGCTCGCCAACCCGCCTGTCAAGCGTGGTGAGTATGGCAACTACCCCTCATGGAGATCAAGAAGGAGACTTGTGTATAGTAGTGGTCGCTTTACGGCTAAAATGATGAATGATGTTTTTTATAAGAAAAGTAAGGCCTTTGCATCTATTAAAGATGATTTATACAGCGTCAGCAACTGGTAATCATGCTGTACGGGACGCTGCAGTGCCTAGGACATTGTTAGATGGATTAGGCTTGCCCAGCACCTATACCATCCTCTCAGCTTAGTCATAGTGCTTAGGTATTATGTTTTTATAGCTTTCTATCTATCTACATTGGCACTAAATGATTTATTTATTTAATAAAGGAAAACGTTGAACCCACCGGCAACTAGCCCCAAGCTCAAAGTTAGAAGAGTTTGTGTTATGGTCACCAGAATTTTTTTACATATATACATAATCAAACCACCAGGCCTGGGACAATTACAACAATTATAAACATTTGTCCCGTGGCGGCAAACGAACCCGCTACCTCCTGCGTATCATTAAAATAAATAAATAAATAATGCTGGACAAATCACACAGCATCATCTAGCCCCAAGCTAAGCAGAGCTTGTGTTATGGGTACTAGATGACTGATATACTTAGTACATTATACTACATAGATAGATATTTTTATTGTATATAGAAAAACACCCAGAACACCCTGAACAAACGTCTGCAGATCGTACAGACATTTGTCCCGAGGCGGGAATCGAACCCGCAACCCCTTGCGTCGCAGGCGGACCTTCGCTCGCTGCGCCACAGAGCTCGTCAAATTGGGATTTTGTTTTGAAACAATTGAGCCACGAAGGCAGTTCGCACAGTCACATCCAGTATTCTAGTTCCGTGGCCCGGCGGTGACATGGCACATCTTGCGTTATCGATTTAAAATCTACGCTCAGCGTGTCTTATATCGATATCGGCTTAATGCGAGCTTATGAAACACTGCCTAGACACAGAATAGTTGAGACGAAATAGTTACAAAAGTATTATACCTACATATATAAGTGTGGACATGGCGTGCCGGCTGTAAAATGTTACCTCACCTCTCGTGCCCGTGCATGCAGGAAGAGCCTGCTTAGGGATACCTCCGGAAGATGGGCAGCAGCGTCTTTCCGTGTATGAACATCCCGTTCTGCGCTCGCCAACCCGCCTAACATGCATTATGTGTATGTCAGTAGTAAGGATTCGCCGGTTCTAGATAAACCGGTTTTGTTTCCTAAAAAAAAAAAAAAAAGCTCGTTCGCCGGTTCTAGATGAAGCGGTTCTGCGGTCGTCCAGTGGCAAGATCGCCGCCTAAAAAAAAAAAAAAAAAAAAAAAAAAAAAAAAAAAAAAAAAAAAACACTTGTCCATTTTAACGTATCTTAACTCATTCCAAAGTTACAGAAAACGATTAATAAAACTGATTATCACCTTCAAAACTAATTACTAATAGCACTTCGCCACTTTCATTGTGACTAATTAGTTTACTCGCTTAAACATTACCTTAATTACCTCGGTGATTAGGATGTTGCTCATAAACAGTAAACATTTTTGATTTTATTCCATATTTTTATTTACCTTAAAACATGTATTAAATAACTTAGACAGAAATATATCGTTTTTCAGCTTACTGCTACCAAATAATTTTACAAAATCCATCATACTATTCCCGTTATACTTGTAATATAAATATGTTAGACAATACTCTCCACAAACTGAAGTCAAATCATGCTGTAGCCTGTACCTATTGAAATCCCACTGTCTTGTGGTTCGATTCAAGAAACTTCTATGATTCCCCGTAGGTGGTCGTCCATAAGAATCAAAATACTGGCCAACTCCATTTCTCTCTATGTGAATGGCTATCCAATGAGAGCCTGGTTCACTATCGGGGTCCAAATTACTTATTATGCATGTTGGAGTGTTAATTTGTAAAGGTAACCTGTTTGCTGCATAAACATGTTTTTGTAACGTAGGATGTATGAAATGCAAATATTTTTGAATTTCAATTGTGTTCATCATACAGTTGTGACACATTCAATTTTCAAACCAAGAATGTAAATCTTGGTAGGCTGAACTTCTTTATAAAGTATGTTAGGAAATAAAAGGATTGGAATATGTTTTGATGTTTTTTATTTCGTATTTATAACTAGGTTTATACAATATGGTCTTGATAGTGGTGAAAGACTGGTTATAAAGATATGCAAGGAATGTGTACTCAAGCAATCACATTTGAACTTTGCTTTGTAATCACATTAGGAGTAATTAGGTACTAATGATCTTGATATCGTTGAAATACTTGGTATATAAGTCGCGCATTTCTTCAAATGTTCATATTATTGCTAGTGCATTGTGAATCATCAGATTATATTTAGTGAATTGTGTTGTGTGTTAAAAGTGATCTACAGAAAACAATGGAGGTAAGTTATTCTCTATGTATTTAAACTGTATGTTAAAAAAATAAATCATAGTTATGGTTTCAAAAGCTTTAATTTTTATAACTTTGATTTTGCAGAACTCATTCAATCTGACTGAAGAAAACACATTCAAACAGTACTATTACACTTGTTCAGATGATGATGATGATGCTACACAGGAGTTGAAAATTGCAAAAGATTGGCCATTACAGAATTTGATAAAAAGAAAATCATCAGAAAGCTTGGACACACTCTTTGATATCACAAAATCAAAGAAGAAAAAGTTATCATCAACAGTTTCTCATGCCCACCGGGATGGCGGGAATGTGTTTATATCTACCAATGAGGACGATGGTCCCAACTCTAATTTTATGATTAAAATTGAGGTTTACGACATGCAAAAGATTAGGAAAGTGGCTTCAAATGAACAATGGAAGCATGCAAATTATAGACTTAAATATTTTACTACTGAAACCAATCAAAATTATGAAAGTGTAAAAAAATTAATGTTTAATGTCACTAAAGAAATCGCTGCAGCTCCAACATGTAAAAAATATCATTTTAAAAATTAATAGGTAGATAATAATTTAAATCTTTTTCATTTTTATGATATAATTTTATTTAAAACTTACTTTATGTTATATTTGCTTCCAAGTAATCAACAAATTTTTAGTTGTAGATAAGGTACTCATTACTTATTTACTTGAAACAATGATCCCTCATTAAGTAATCACTTGGGGTACTTATTAAAGTTTACATGTTTGTCATATAAATAGTACACACAGACATATTGGTAGCATCAGTTGAATTTAAAATCTATAACTGTGAAGTATCTCTGATTATTATATCTTGAAGAAAATGGCGAATGTGAACTGTGTTAGTGTCTTTTTCAATACTGATTCTAAAATTGAAGAAGGGTTATGTGAAAAACTAGATACTTGTATGGCGTTTGAAGATGAATACGATGAGGAACTATACAATATTTGCGCCGTTGTTGAGGAAAATATAATGTAAGTAATATCCATAACTATACCAGCGCTTTTATAATTTTTTGATTTAAAACCAGGATTGTGTCTTATAACGTTTTTTCATTGTTGTAGACAACAAGATGGAGGAGCTCTAAAGAGAGTGCATAACACTGAAAATGATGACATCATTGTAAAACGAGCACGATATGAAGTTGGATCATCTACTAATGCAGCAGGATCTAGCAGTGTAAACGGTGAATCAACAACTGAATCTATCAACGACAATGGAGGTGATGCTGTTATGGTGACATGTAGCACATGTCATGTTTTAGTTAAAAAAAGGTATTTAGCAAATCATTTGAAAAGTAATCTCCATAAAAATAAACTTAAAAAAGTTCACAACTCTTTAAAAAATGTATCTGTCATTGAATCAGCTTTTGGTCAAAGAATAATTTCTTATAAGATTCATAGTAAAAATGAAATAACTACAAAAAACGTTGTAACACCAGAATTATTTTTGAATTCCATAAAAGAAGAGATTTTATTATTAATTGAAGAATCGATTCAACAGCATACTATATTTAAAGTTAACTTTGTTTTGCACGCAGATTTCATTCAACAAACTAAAGAAGATTCATTTCAAACATTTGATTTTCAAACGTATAATTACATAGTTTTTCGGGGGGATGATCTGGATATATTGTTTTCATCTTTGTGTGACACTATGGCATGTAAAATCAGTTCTTTTGAAAAAAAAGACAGTGGTTGGAGTCTTAAAGAAATAAGAGCAATTGATATGAATGTAAATAAATTTAATCCGCTACGTGGTACTTCATACATTGAGTTGCCAAAGGACATTAGAATAAAAAAAGCTGTAGTTAACGTTAAAAATGCTGATAACTTATGTTTTAAGTGGGCATTGCTTTCTGCTTTGTACCCGGTAAACGAAAATGTGAATCAAGTATCATCGTACACTAAGAATTCTAATAAATTAAAATTTGACGGAGTACCTTTTCCTGTAAAGTTATCTGATATACCAAAAGTTGAAAAACTAAACAGTATTAGCATCAACGTGTTTGGTTTAGAGATTAAAAAAGAAAAAAAGTGTAATAATGTAGTCGGACCATTATTTTTAACAAAATCTCGCAAAGACGTTCACGTTAATTTATTACTCATTTCAAACGGGTCAAACAATCATTATTGTTACATTAAAAACATGTCGCGCCTTGTAAGTAAACAAATTTCTAATCATGACCACGCAGTTCATATTTGTGATGGATGTTTACTACACTTTCCTACAAAACAAGGGTTAATTGATCATCAACAGCATGACTGTGCTCACATTGCAACAGAATTACCAAATAGTTGCAAAACGTCAAAGGATTGGTATGGTCGACCAACATCTAATGATAAATTGAAGTTTGATAAATACAATAAGAAGTTAAAAATACCGTTTGTTATATAATGGTGATTTTGAAGCTTTTCTAAAACCGATTAAATCATGTTGTAACAATCCATCAAAACCGTATACAAGCAATACTCACGAACACGAGCCATATAGCTTTGGTTACTATATCAAATGTTCATATGATGATACCTTATCAAAATATGAGACTTATAGTGGAAAAAATTGCGCGCAAGAATTTATGAATCGTTTACATGAAGATTTAAAAAAAATATGTAGGAAAATCAGTTTTCAAGTTTCTCCTAAGCCACTGACGGTTAAAGAGGAGAATGATATTTTAAATGCGACAGTATGTCATATTTGTGAAAGTCATTTAGATGGTGAGAATACTATCGATTATGATTGGCAAACTGGTCGCTTTAGAGGAATTGCACATCAAGTATGCGCAACAAAGTTTCGGTCACCACGTCATATTCCAGTTTTCTTTCATAACCTAAGCAATTATGACGCTCATTTCATTGTTCACGCCTTAAATTTTGTTGAAGGTAAAATTGATGTTATCCCTCAAACCAAAGAAAAATATATTTCATTTTCAAAAACTATCAATGTAAATAATCAAAAAATTAGCTTGAGATTTGTAGATTCTTTAAAATTTTTACCATGTAGTCTCGATCAACTAGCAAAAAACTTATGCAATGAGCAATTTAAGACTTTAAAACAGAACTTTCCGAACAATGAAGACCAACACCAGCGTTTAAAGCCTCTTTGCCTATAACTCTAGCTCCACTAGAAAGTAATGGTAGAACAGATCTAAATAGCCCACCTAAAAAACTACCGATGCCATGACCACGCTGGTAGGGTGCTCCTTTATAAATCACCCCAATCCCAGAACCAGCTTGATGTGAGTAATAATGTTCATAGGGACAAGTTATATTATCGCGAGGATACATTATATTTTTCTGAAATGTAGCTTAACACATACTGTCCCAAACTGGAATGGGATTTTTTGACCTGTGCTCGATCTTATATCTACATCAATGGTATCAAACTCTCTACGCATAACAGGTAAGTAGTGAGGAGGTGAGAAAACATGCATTTTATTTGCTCCATAAATATACTTTGCAGGATCCAACGGTATAATTCTCAATAAAGGTGTCATAACATCTCCTACTATCTGAGATTCAATAATATCACAGTAAACAAATAATTGATATGGTAACCCTAAATGTAAATTTGCAGGACATTTACCTAAACCATTACCCACAAGATTTCTGTTCGGTTCAAAGCCTAGTTGTAAACCTAACTTCTGTGATAGTGTCAACGATTTAATAGATTCATCCATAACAGAGGCAGACACAAACTTTGATATTTCATCATATCGAAATTTAATTTTCTCCTTTATATTATTTATCGCTGTTAATATATGATTAATATTATCATAATTTGTTGCTGGAATATGTGTTTTATAATACACCAATGAAGGTTTTTCTTCGTTTGGCATCAACTTTACTTTTGATATATAAATTACATTTTCATGGTCTTGTACAGTATACATCGTACAAGGATATTGAAATTCAACAACTCCAACTGACCATTCTCCCTCAAGTTTTATAGATTTTGGTAATTTTGTTGAAAATCGTGTGGTCATATTATCTGGAAAATATTCCATGGAACTATTACTAAGTAATGTTAAATAAAAACTTTTTGTCATCATATTGTTTTCAACTCAGAAACGTAAATCCAACTGTTAAATTTATCTGGATAACCTTTCCACTTCACTAACACCTGCTTTCTGCTACCAGAATAGCGTGAACTAATTATTTTATCTATTTTATACTGCGTGGTGGGGTCATATATTACTTTTTGTAATTCCTTTTCATAAAACGTTCCAACTATAGCTTCTTGTTTTAAATCTTCTAAGGTGTACACAACAAATGGAGATCGTTCTGTTATTGAAGTTATCATAAATATTTCATCGCTCCAGTTGGATTCATAACCTTTCTGAAATATATGCTTATACTTCGTTATTCTTACATAGTCTCCAATGCGAAGTTTTGGTAAAGCTGTACTTGTAAAACTTTGAACTTTTTTTCTATCATATAAGTTATTCCATACAGTCATTATATTATTTGTATTTACATCACATGGACACATCTTAATACTTGAATGATAGCTATGGTTATATGCATATAATAAGTCTTGTAAAATATCAATGTATTTAAACGTATTTTTATGAGTGAAATAACGCCACATTCTCATCTTGAGTGTTCTTTGAAATCTTTCAACAATGCTAGCTTTGATATCGGGGTTATTTGTTGTATAGTAATTAACATTTTTTAATTTGAAGAATCTTTGAACATCTTTTGATACAAACTCAGTTCCTTTGTCTGATTGTATATGAGTTGGTGTTGTTTTACTCTCATTAAAAATGCTTTCAAAACATGCTTTAATAGTTTCTGAATTTTTACTTTTCATAGGTCGAGCATATGCATATTTGGTAAACACATCAATAACACAAAGAATGTAATTATAACCATTATTATATTTTGAATAAGTTCTCATATCACTTAAGTCAGCCTGCCAAAGTTCATTAAGATTAGATAAGACATACTTGTTTCGTGGAAAGTTTCTGTGAACCGTTTTATGTAGTGTATAGGTTTCTTGTGATTGTAACCATCTTTTAACATCTTCTCTATTCATTTTACCTTTCATAGCTCTAGCTAGTTTATCAATACTAGCATACCCAGCAGGGTGTGACGGGTTATAGTAGATATTGTTTATTTCTAATAAGGACTCCATTTTTCCCAATCTATCTTCTGTTTGACTCTTCTAGCAACTGGTGTTGAAAACACTTCCTTCTCCTCTTCCTTGTGTGGGGTGAATTCTTTAAATTCGTTTACCTGAAGCTGATTCATATAATGGAGTCTTTTTGGATTTCCAATGTATATAAGTGGTATTTTAATATCTTTCAATGCTTGCATGAATTTTTCCCATCCTATTGGATCATTTCTTTTGAGTGGTCTCAAAGAATCATTTACTAAGTCAACAATATTACTTCCAGGAATTGTTTCATTGTCTACAGTGATTGTACCGTCATCACCCCAATGAATTTTGTTTTTATTTGAAGATAGCAAATACAATAATCTCTCACCCTTCCTTAAATATGTTTTAGGTATCAAGCTGAGTATATGTTTAGGAGAGTAAATCGATTTTCTACTTAAGCCAGAACTTTCCCCCTGTTCCTCTTCTTCGTTTGATGTCTGATCGGCAACTACTTCTTTGACATCAAAATTTTTGTTTTTACTATCCATCATACCATCATCTGATACTTGACCCCCTCTTTCTACTCGTGGAATATTTGAAACTATGGGAATTTCCAGAGGTTGGCGTCTTTCTTCCGAAAAATGTAAGTATCTTTGCAAAATTTGTAAATATTATATCCATTTTTGTCTATCTTCCATATCACTTTTTAAAATGTTTTTCATTTCAGTGTCTAACCTTGATATAGGGTTATCAACAGAATCATGTTGGTTCATTTTTTCAATAACACTTGGATCAATTAATAACATTTTTTTAGCGTGTTCCATATTTTTAAACAATAGAGCCAACTAATCCACTCAAAATTGGCCCCAATATAAGAGGTAAAAAAGATCCTCCGGTTTGAACTATCAAACGTTTGCGAACTTGATTAGTACTTTTTCGCACTAGTTTTCGAAGTAAACCTTTATATTTCTTTAACTTTTTCTTTACCTTTTCTTCAAGAGGTACTTTACCCTGTAAAATGTTATGAATGCATTCACAAATGCAATTAATTTCTTTTTCATTACATGATTTTAGAAGCGCTTTCTGATATTTTGGTTTAAGTGTATGCAAAGCACTAAGTAAATCTTTATGCGTCTTTAGGCTTTGATACATTATTTATGAATGACAGAAATTTGATGATTCTTCGCATATTTATAAAGTTTTGTTGGAACATAAACAGTGCAATATCTATCTGAAGGAAATATTTTAGTTTTAAAACGACAAATATCACTTGTGTCTTGTTTTAAATCTATCATCAAATATCCGTGAGCGTCCTTAGTTGCATCCTTGTATGAATCTTCCATAAACTTTGTATTTTCTGGTGATACTTGTCGTGCTAAATATCTAATTTGAGTTTTATCACGAGGATTTTTAAAATAGATGATATAACCAGAGTTCAAAGATATATCCCTCTGACCTTTACCTTGATGAAATAAGTTTTGTGTTATATAAAAGACACTTAAGTTTCTATGATGACTACCTTTTGTAAATATATCAACAATGCGTCCATCGGATTCTCTCATGAGATCATCAATGATTACTAGTTGAGCATCCATTCCATCAAACATACTGAGATCTGGTATTCCTTGGCAATAGTTTATATTTTTGAGGTTATACAGCGGTTGCATTTCATCAAAACACCAAGTAATTTGAATAAATTCAGTGCTACAAATTTCTTTTGCATACTTTACAAAATTTGTTACGAATTTAGATTTTCCACACCCACTTGGACCTGCCACTATTGCTGTGAATGGATGAATAAAATGAAACATTTTTAATATTATATGTTAACTGTGTGAGGTTTATGAAAATAATGAGACAAATATGCAAATATCAATTATTTATATTTCATTAATAAGGTATACAAAACTAACTAATCTAGTTCTTAAGTTTACATGACAACATCACAAAAAATATAGGTAGGTACTTTTTACAGTAATATCTTATTAGTTACTAATACTTACTAAACGATTTTACAAATTTATATTTCATTAATAAGCGGTATAAAAAAATAACTAATCTAGTTCTTAAGTTTACATGATAACATCACAAAGATTATAGGTACCTACTATTTACAGTAATATCTTCTTACTTATTAATACTTACTAAACAATATTACAAATTATACTATATTCAAATTTATTCCTTAAATTATTAGTTTAAACTTAATGTCTAAAATACATTAGATATCTTATCGTAATTTATAATGGCCCCAAGCTAATGTGCCAACATTATTTGGTAAAATAAATCTCTTGCTATCATTATAAGATAAACATATTTTGTTTACTTGCTGAGTAAATATCTTATGTTTAAGTGATTTGAACAGAGACATGGTACCATATTGAATATTTTTATCAAATAGTTTTATAATTCTCTATTTTCATATTTTTTGTAACACTTTTTTTACACCTTTTGCTTTTGAAATCAATTTACTTTCAACATCTAACGCATACATTTTAGATCTTAATCCAACAAATTCCTGAAATATTTTACCATTGTTTTCATCTTTAAAAAAACCTAACTTCTTTTTGTTTATTTTTGGATAGCCAAATATGTTGTCATCTGGGTAATCAGATGTGTCAAACTTTGAAGAGAGATCTGGTTTAAGATCTTCATACAAATTATTTGTGAATACATGATATATTAAACTGTCAGTATCAGTGTAAAGTAATTTAATGCTATTGTTAAACTTCTTAAGCATAAAGTTATAGTGAAAGTCATACATCAAAGTCTTTGAAATATCCAAGATGCAAAAACCTAAGTAAATGGGTTTGTTGTGAAGCAATTTAATTTTTCTTAACTGAATTGCAACTAAATTCTCTCCAAATATGGCTAAACTATGAAATTCAGGTTTCGCTACTAGATCCTGCGCACCAAGAACTTTACCTCTATTTTCCCAGTGTGTTAACAGTTTAACGTTTACCCTCTTTTCAATATTTTCCATCGTCTTTCCAAATACAGAATTATTCATTAATTTGTAAAAATCTTTTTCAAAATCAGATTTAGCAGATGTTCGTAAAATTGTGTTTAAATCTATGTAACGTTTTAACCAAGGATGTTGTTTGAATTTCAAAATCCTATGAACTTTTGTTAATTTCATACCCATTTCAATGCACTGTTTCAAATTTCTATAGTGGATTTTATATTTTGTTTTATTATTCAGGTTTGGAACTAATTTTGTATCTTTGGAATTTCCAATTTTAATGTTTTCAGGGCACAAAGGCAAATCTGAATGCAAATCATGAAGCTCGTCAGGGTACTCTAAATCTACTTCTAAAATGAAACCGTATTCTGCATTTTCAGATACATCGAAGTTTGTGTCAACATTTACCCATTCAAAACCACCAACTGGGAGATATTGAGACATAGCCCAACCGTAAAGATTATTCGCATCAAAATAGGTTAAGTATGATTTCAACTTACCTTTATCATAATCTTCCATGAACTCATTATTAGCTTTTGCATGGCGATTACTGCACTGAGATACACCTCCCCGTATACCAGCCTTAATAAAAGCAACCATTTCATAATCAGTTAATAGCTCTAACTCTATTTTAGTGTACTTTAACATAGCATCCCAACTTAGCCCAGGTGCTGTATAGTAATGAGCTGGATCCAAACCATATGTTTTTAAACATAAAGTTCTAAAGCTCTCAAAAACATCTGTTAACAATAAAACATCAGTTTTGAGATATAGATTAGAATAATCTAGCATAGTGCAACAGCAAAAGTGCTGCCAAATATCTTTGGCATGATTGTAATCATCATCTGATACATGAGAATCGGATAGTGAGCTATAAAACTGATCTTGGGTAGGGAGTGTTGTTTTTCTCAAGCTGTCTTCAGATGACATAAATTCATATGGGTATATACCTTTCTTTCGAAGACGTTTAAAATCTTCATTGTTCGGAAAGTTCTGTTTTAAAGTCTTAAATTGCTCATTGCATAAGTTTTTTGCTAGTTGATCGAGACTACATGGTAAAAATTTTAAAGAATCTACAAATCTCAAGCTAATTTTTTGATTATTTACATTGATAGTTTTTGAAAATGAAATATATTTTTCTTTGGTTTGAGGGATAACATCAATTTTACCTTCAACAAAATTTAAGGCGTGAACAATGAAATGAGCGTCATAATTGCTTAGGTTATGAAAGAAAACTGGAATATGACGTGGTGACCGAAACTTTGTTGCGCATACTTGATGTGCAATTCCTCTAAAGCGACCAGTTTGCCAATCATAATCGATAGTATTCTCACCATCTAAATGACTTTCACAAATATGACATACTGTCGCATTTAAAATATCATTCTCCTCTTTAACCGTCAGTGGCTTAGGAGAAACTTGAAAACTGATTTTCCTACATATTTTTTTTAAATCTTCATGTAAACGATTCATAAATTCTTGCGCGCAATTTTTTCCACTATAAGTCTCATATTTTGATAAGGTATCATCATATGAACATTTGATATAGTAACCAAAGCTATATGGCTCGTGTTCGTGAGTATTGCTTGTATACGGTTTTGATGGATTGTTACAACATGATTTAATCGGTTTTAGAAAAGCTTCAAAATCAAAGCAAATATAACATAAAGTAAGTTTTAAATAAAATTATATCATAAAAATGAAAAAGATTTAAATTATTATCTACCTATTAATTTTTAAAATGATATTTTTTACATGTTGGAGCTGCAGCGATTTCTTTAGTGACATTAAACATTAATTTTTTTACACTTTCATAATTTTGATTGGTTTCAGTAGTAAAATATTTAAGTCTATAATTTGCATGCTTCCATTGTTCATTTGAAGCCACTTTCCTAATCTTTTGCATGTCGTAAACCTCAATTTTAATCATAAAATTAGAGTTGGGACCATCGTCCTCATTGGTAGATATAAACACATTCCCGCCATCCCGGTGGGCATGAGAAACTGTTGATGATAACTTTTTCTTCTTTGATTTTGTGATATCAAAGAGTGTGTCCAAGCTTTCTGATGATTTTCTTTTTATCAAATTCTGTAATGGCCAATCTTTTGCAATTTTCAACTCCTGTGTAGCATCATCATCATCATCTGAACAAGTGTAATAGTACTGTTTGAATGTGTTTTCTTCAGTCAGATTGAATGAGTTCTGCAAAATCAAAGTTATAAAAATTAAAGCTTTTGAAACCATAACTATGATTTATTTTTTTAACATACAGTTTAAATACATAGAGAATAACTTACCTCCATTGTTTTCTGTAGATCACTTTTAACACACAACACAATTCACTAAATATAATCTGATGATTCACAATGCACTAGCAATAATATGAACATTTGAAGAAATGCGCGACTTATATACCAAGTATTTCAACGATATCAAGATCATTAGTACCTAATTACTCCTAATGTGATTACAAAGCAAAGTTCAAATGTGATTGCTTGAGTACACATTCCTTGCATATCTTTATAACCAGTCTTTCACCACTATCAAGACCATATTGTATAAACCTAGTTATAAATACGAAATAAAAAACATCAAAACATATTCCAATCCTTTTATTTCCTTCCATACTTTATAAAGAAGTTCAGCCTACCAAGATTTACATTCTTGGTTTGAAAATTGAATGTGTCACAACTGTATGATGAACACAATTGAAATTCAAAAATATTTGCATTTCATACATCCTACGTTACAAAAACATGTTTATGCAGCAAACAGGTTACCTTTACAAATTAACACTCCAACATGCATAATAAGTAATTTGGACCCCGATAGTGAACCAGGCTCTCATTGGATAGCCATTCACATAGAGAGAAATGGAGTTGGCCAGTATTTTGATTCTTATGGACGACCACCTACGGGGAATCATAGAAGTTTCTTGAATCGAACCACAAGACAGTGGGATTTCAATAGGTACAGGCTACAGCATGATTTGACTTCAGTTTGTGGAGAGTATTGTCTAACATATTTATATTACAAGTATAACGGGAATAGTATGATGGATTTTGTAAAATTATTTGGTAGCAGTAAGCTGAAAAACGATATATTTCTGTCTAAGTTATTTAATACATGTTTTAAGGTAAATAAAAATATGGAATAAAATCAAAAATGTTTACTGTTTATGAGCAACATCCTAATCACCGAGGTAATTAAGGTAATGTTTAAGCGAGTAAACTAATTAGTCACAATGAAAGTGGCGAAGTGCTATTAGTAATTAGTTTTGAAGGTGATAATCAGTTTTATTAATCGTTTTCTGTAACTTTGGAATGAGTTAAGATACGTTAAAATGGACAAGTGTTTTTTTTTTTTTTTTAGGCGGCGATCCTGCCACTGGACGACCGCAGAACCGCTTCATCTAGAACCGGCGAACGAGCTTTTTTTTTTTTTTTTTAGGAAACAAAACCGGTTTATCTAGAACCGGCGAATCCTTACTACTTATGTCAACTACCCCTCATGGAGAGGGCCATGAGGCTGGCTCCCAGGCTCCCAGGCCTGTGTTCAGTAGTGGACGTTTTACGGCTTAAATGATGATGATGGTGGCAAGTGTAGCATGGTGGAAAAGTTAGTTTCCAAATTTTAAAGTGACAATACAGTCATCCCACTAATATTGTAAAGCCGAAAATTTGTTTGGAGGTTTGTTACCTCTTCACGCAAAGACTACCCAACGGATTGAGCTGAAATTTTGCACACGTATAGATGTGGACCGGGAATAACACAAAGGCTACTTTTTATCCGGGTACAACGCATGCGAAGCGGCGGGCACAAGCTAGTTGGAGATAAAACATTTTTATTTATATCATAATCTCAGCCGCACGACTGCAGTCCACGCCCACAGCTTGACATAGGCTTCTTTTTGCTTTTGCCGATAAGTAATTTCTATTTGAGCTTTATTTATAAGAATAGCAAAAAAATCGATTGCCTTATAGCGCAAATATTTATCAAGTTAACGACCTCTGTGACGCACCGGGCGAACATCCGCCTGCGACGCAAGAGGTTGCGGGCTCGAATCCTGCCTCGAGACGAATGTCTGTAAGATCTGCAGTTCAGGGTGTTCTGGATGGTTTTCCTATATTTAATAATACTATCTATCTATGTAGTATAATGTATCATCATTTCAGCCGTAAAACGTCCACTACTGAACTATAGCCTCCCTCATGGATCTCCATGAGAGGTAGTTGCCATACTCACCACGCTTGGCAGGCGGGTTGGTGAGCGCAGTATGGGATGTTGATATACGGATAGACGCTGCTGCCCATCTTCCGGAAGTGTCCCTTAGCAGGCTCTTACTGCATCCACGGGTAGGAGAGGAGGGGTAACATTCTACTGCCGGCACCCCACGGCTGTGTGAATTGTCCAGCATTATTTATTTATTTCTAATGGAACAGATACGACCCAACAAAGGACCTGTCTTGGCAGGCCCCTTCTATAGCGTGTCGAGGGACTTACTGAGCCCGTGAACTGACTATGGACAGTCCATCCTAAGAATTGAGAATTGAGTCCGTAGGCGGCAATCAACCGCGGACTGTAATCAAAAATCTCACAAAAAGCTACGATATTACCACGCCGCAACCTGTAAGGCATAGAATCCATGTCAGTTATGAGACAGGGATGTTCACCGATCTTTGTTGCCATACTCCACCCAAAGTTAATAAGTAAAAAATTAATAAATTGATTATTACAGCGTCAGCACTGGTTTTCCGATGCTTTAGGGGACACAGCAATAAATATGACAGTGTTATTTGATTGCTAAATGGGCTCAATCAAATAACAAATAAATAACCCCGGCTTAGTCGGCTGAGAAAAAAACAGCTAATCCAATACAATTAAATTGTCAATTTAAAACAGAAGTCAGTTCAGCAAAATTAACAAATAAGTGCTAATTAAAATATGAAGCAGCTTCAAGTAGAATCAACGAAAGTCTTCTTTGCACAAGTTACTTTAGATTTCTTTCATTATTGTGTATAAAAGATGTATGTATGTGATGAGCTCTCTAATAAAGTTTCTAAAGATAGGAATGATCTAAAGTATCCCTCTATTCGTTACAGAGTCCACGTAATGTGGTGCTTCCAGGGGCGGGGCGGGTCCGAGCGCGTTTCATTTCACGCACCTTCTCGGAAATTATGAGTTATGTGGATGTATTGTTACGTGATGGAGATTTACGAGCATGGAGCGTTAGGATTTTTAATTTGTCGTTGCGAAGAAAAAATGCTTGACTCAAGCGTTCTCTATATGTTCGATACCGATGGGATTCAAACCTGCGTTGATTATCCGATTAAGAGGTCTACGGAATCTGTAGTAAAACTTCTTAAGCCGTAGGACGTACATACTTGTATCATGAGAGTTTGCTTCCATACTCACCACGCTTGGCAGGTGGGTTGGCGAGCAGTTCGGGATCCGGGATACACGGAAAGACGCTGTTGCATATCAGGAGGTATCTCTTGCCAGATTCTTACTGCATCCACGTAAGAGAAGAGAGATAACATTCTACTGCCGGCACCCCACGGCATAAAAGTAAAACTTGCCTTTTGATAATACATACTGAGGTAAATATTCCTTCTCCTACCCATATCCATACCTTAGCTTTAGTTTAGACTACAGAAATCCATAGAAGTCTGCATAGTTTCACCAGATTTCAGAATTCAAAATGCATAAAACGACCACAACACCATGTCCAATTGAATATTACCCGTTATTAGGAAGATAATTCAGAAAGCTAACTAAATTGTGCTCGCTCTTCGAATCAAGCGCATATAAAAACAAAATGGAGGCACCGCTTTGTGGCTCGCCGCTGTTGCTGCCTCCATTACTGCGCACAGAATACGCAGCTGTTGCTGTACAGCCGGTAACAAAAGTGGGAATGCTTAAAGAACTTAACTTTAGTGAAATTTAGGTGACTGTATTCTGCCGCTCCCGTGCTGTTTGTTGGCTGCCCTCTCTTGCCGTGGATGCTGTAAGAATCTGCCAAGGGCTACCCCCGCAAGATGGGCAGCAGCGTCGTTCCATGCATCAACAACCCGTACTACTGCGCTCGCCAGCCCGCCTGCCAACCAAGCGTGGTGAGTATGGCAACACCCCTCCATGATCTTGGAAATGAGGGAGGCCTTTGTCCTGGCTGAGATGATGACCTATGTTAAATATTGAAACTAACTTATTGAATGATTGTATTGTATTTAGTAAAATTAGTTAGTTTAGTTAAATTTATGTGCACACTTAACACGTGCTTTAACGGTGAAGAAAACATCGTGAGGAAACCCGGGGCTTAAATATCTTCAGACATTTTGAACTGTTCTTTCCTTTGACTAATAGTTGACTAAGCTGAGAGGATGGTATAGGTGCTGGGCAAGCCTAATCCATCTTACAATGCCCCAGGCACTACAGCGTCCCGTACAGCATTATTAATAGATGCAAAGGCCTTACTCTAGTCCTTTAAAAGTTTCAAATAAATCTGATGTCTTAAAGTAAGTTAAAACAACCTTCAAATATTCGTTACAGTTACACAAATACACTTTACATAGACACATACAGTTGAAGCTAATAAAAAAAAATCATCATTCATCATTTATTGGATCAAAAACACGTTAGAATACAGAAAAATAATGAGAAACGAT
Source organism: Pasiphila rectangulata (assembly GCA_963082625.1). NCBI lineage: Eukaryota > Metazoa > Arthropoda > Insecta > Lepidoptera > Geometridae > Pasiphila > Pasiphila rectangulata. The sequence goes on along the minus strand of OY720251.1, from coordinate 17,159,389 downwards.
GATATCCGCAAAAGTTTTAAAAAACTGTGTCGCAGAGACCAACGCCCTCCTACGCTTATGGTAAAATTATGGTAAGATAATAAAAGCGTAGGTATTAATAAATGACTCACACATTTGTCTTATCTATCTATACTAATATTATAAACAAGAAAGACTTTTATTTTGTGTGTTGTATGTTGTATTTTTTTAAATTCTTTCACCATTAGAATGTTACATTACCCCTGAGTAACATAAAATGTAAAGCAGTAGCGAGATGGTCAGATGACATCAAAAGCGTTGCAGGGCTAACCTGGATGAGATTGGCACAGGACCGTGAGATGTGGCACAAACATATGGAGGCCAACCCAGCAGTGGGTGAAGACGGGCTGCGGATAATAAAAAAAACATAGGCTATATTTTATTCCCAACGGAACGGGAACTTGTGAGAAACTACAAAGTTTAATTTTCAAATTGTGGAGAATTTATATATTATAATTATGGGGTATTCATCTTATTTAAAGTGTGATGGATATAATATATATGTATATAATTTAAATAATATATTTAAATAAAATAAGTTAATATTAGATTTGCTTTTTTGTTATGTAAATTTAGTTTATAGGTACTTACAATTTGTTGTTTCATTGACTATATAAGTAGGTATGTTAGCACGCCATTTTACAGTTTACAAGTTCTAAGTGTTTACAAGTTACCTTTGTGGTTAACAGGTAGAAAATGCCTTCGGCATTATGTCCACCAATTGTACCCTTATTTAAGTTTGTCTGCAATAAAGTATTAAATAAATAAATGCAGAACAATAAAGTATTAAATAAATAAATGCAGTAAAATACCGTTAAAGCGCCATCAGTGTTTTCTCCGCGACTGCACTGTTCGTAATTATGGGTCATTAGGGTGCTCCCGCGAGGTATCTGGGATATGGCCTTTTAATATCCCCACCATCCCACCCCCCACCTCGCCTGCAGACCGCAAAGATGTTTAACGCATGTTTCTAAAGATCCCAATAAAAAGTCAATTGAGAAATAACTATTATGATTTTAGTTTTCCTATCTAAAATATTTTTTTGTTTTTGTATGGGATGTTTATAATGTTTGCCAGTAAAATGTAGCACGTAACTTGTAAAATAAGCAAGTGACATAACGTATATTTTTTTTTTATTCTTTTATTTAAAGGGTTTGTTCAACAATGAACATGTCACCCTTGTAGGTACACAGAATACAATATAGAAGTAATAATCAAATTAAGATGAAAACAGATCAAAATAATAAATAAAAACAAAACAGAGTAAGAAAAACAAGAAAAAAACAATAACATACATAAATCTCATTAACTGCGTTCCTGCACGCCTTGGTTAAAAAGTTTAACCAGCTTTCCAGCCTCCTCTGAAAGAGGGTTAGCTAGGAAGCTGTTACATCCTAACGTATAAGATTAATAAGTGCAGGTAATCCTTGCTTCCTAGCTAATGTTATAATGCGGATGTGAGTTTGTTTGTTTGTATCGCTTTCACGCCTAAACTTAACCCATTTTCAAAATTATTTTACTAATATAAAGCATTTTTTAGTGTTATCATGTCACACACACACACACACATCTATTTTTTTCTATAGGTGACTAAATGACGAGACAAGCCCAAGGCCCACCTGATGTTAAGCGGTAACCTCTACCTATTACAACTGCAATAATACCGCGGTAATCACGTTCACTAAGCATGTGAGACCAACGCTGCACTGCATTGCGCCCATCTTATTTAGTGTATAAAATAATTTCTTAATTTAAATATAAGATGATGATTTTTTTAACTGATTAGATGATAATTTAAATATTCAGAATCAATGTATGGATAGGCGTTGGGCGTTGACACTACCGCACAGTTGTGAAGCTTCGGTAATGTCACCGTTTCATTCCAATTTAAGTGCCTCTGTAACTTGTTTGAATAAATGATTTTGTCTTTAAAAAAATAAGACGAGCAGTTAAGCGAAGATCGCCACAGACTGGGCCCCGGACAGACGACGACGGTTACTGAAAATCCCAGAACAAGACCGAAATAGCGGGATGATCTTGGTTCTTACATTTGACGACCTCTGTGTCCGCCTGCGACGCAAGAGGTTAGCGGGTTCGATTCCCGCCTCGGAACAAATGTCTGTATGGTATGGAGATATTTGTTCCGGGTGTTCTGGATGTTTTCCTATATATAATAAAAAATATCTATTTTTGTAGTATAAATAAATAAATAAAATAAATAATGCTGGACAAATCAGACAGCATCATCTAGCCCCAAGCTAAGCAGAGCTTGTGTTATGGGTACTAGATGACTGATATACTTAATACATTATACTAGATATTTTTATTATATATAGAAAAACACCCAGAACACCCTGAACAAATATCTGCAGATCGTACAGACATTTGTTCCGAGGCGGGAATCGAACCCGCAACCCCTGGCGTCGCAGGCGGACCTTCGCCCGCTGCGCCACAGAGCTCGACAATTAGTATAATGTGTATTTAAGTATATCAGTCATCTTGTACCCATAATACAAGCTGTGCTTAGCTTGAGGCTAGATGATGCTACGTGGATTGTCCAGCATTATTATTATTATATCTAAGAAAGCAAAAAACTGGAAGGAGGGAAGGGAGAGCCCTTTATGCCGTAATGCCCTGCAGTGGGAGACTGGAGTGTAGGTAAAGGCATAAAGGACTATATTTATTTATATTTATCCATTAGTGTCCCACAGCAGGGCAATGGCCTCCCTACACTTTCCTTGGAAGGGGTTATATATTTTATTATTATTACTGGTAGTATAATTAAGAAGGTAGATCTTCTTCTCTTCTCGGCCCGGATTAGCCTAATGGCTAATATTAATATTAATTGATGAATGTGTGAACACGTCTTGATGAAAGTGTGGCACGGTGGGTCCAAAAGTAAATACAGCGCATAATTACAAAAATAACACTGCTGTAGGTACTCAAACGCAAATAAATCAAAATTTTACTAACGTTTCTATAAATGCGATCAAATGTCATAAAGTTGTAATATGGTTTAAAAACCAAAGACCAAGAAAATATAACCAATTTCATAACTATCATTTTTACTTCCCAGAATAACGTCACTAATTCGTTTCTCTTATAGGGTTTTAACTTACTTACTGGCTTGGCGGAACGACCCAAAGTGGATCTTGGCCTCCGACACCAGAGAACGCCAGCTATCTCTCTCCTTTGCCGTTTTAGTCCAGTCGTCGGCACCCATCTCTTGGAGATCTCTTGCTATCTCGATAGGGTGGATGTGCGGCGGGTTAACACCCCGCCCACGGAAAAAACAAACCAGTTACAAAACAAGATAGGGTTTTAAAGAAAAAAATAAATTCGGCAAGCCCAAAAGTGAGTTGAATGTGCCAGGTAAATACGAAGGTATTATGTGTATCAGAAGGAGCCACTTCTTCTAAAAAAATAATTAGCTTTGTCGTCTCGCATCGTCGTAGTACGGTTTACGACTCACGACACGATTATCAAAATTCCAAAATCAAAATATTTAATTGTCATAACGTTGGTATGTGTAAACATGTTTATAAAAAAACCCTATACTCTCTTACATAAATAGGCATACAAATATTTGAGCTTTCGTTATAATATAAATTTGAAGTGTCAATTAAAATTGAAGGGTCAAGGCTCATGCATTGGTGTTATAATGAAAGATGACGTGCTCGCTTTTTCCTTCAAAATAAAACCGGGCAAGAGCGAGTCGGACTCGCGCACCGAGGGTTCCGTGCCATCATACAATATTATTTATGACAAAGGCGGTTTTTTATTTGTTGGAGAACCTTGACAGCGCCATCTCTTGTCTGATAGCGGAACTTATGTAGTTTTTTAAACTTTCGATGATTTCTAAAAAAGTATGCTATGTAGAGAGATTGTAATAAATTTCCTCTAATCTTTACATACACTTCTAATAGTAATAAAAGTTTCAAAGGTTTATCTCCGCAAACTTCGGAGATAAGGGGGGGGAACGCTATTTTTTTCAACATTTTTGTAAATAACTCAAAAACTATACGACTTGAAGGAAAACTAAAAACTGTTTATTAATTTGCAAATGAATACCTTTCATATGATACCCCACATCACCTATTAACTTCACAAAATTTTTGAAAACCCCTCTTCCACCCCCCTTGTCTAAAAAACTATGTAAATTAGAGAGTTCGCTATAATTTTCCTATAAAGTTTACATACACTTCTATTAGCTATAAAAGTATCATGGGTTTATCTCGGCAAACTTCGGAGATAAGGGGGGGGGAACGGTCGTTTTTTCAACATTTTTGTAAATAACTCAAAAACGCTACGGTTTAAAGGAAAACTAAAAACTGTTTAATAATGTACAAATGAATACCTTTCATATGATACCCCACACGGCCTAGTAACTTCACTTAAAATTTTTGAGATCCCCTATCCGCCCCCCTGCAATCAAAATAAGAATATTTTTTAACATTGTTATATATGCTATATTAGTAAAAAACTGTTATCTTTTACCATTTTAAATTGCAAGTAGATAGCATCAGTAGTTCTCGAGATATCCATCTGTGACAGACAGACAGACAGACAGACAGACAGAGTGATTCTATAAGGGTTCCTTTTTACCATTTTGGTCCGGAACCCTAAAAAGAGAAGGCTCTCAAATCATTAAAATATGGGATTATCGGGTATTTATCGCGTAATTACCTTTATTTTATTCCCGACGTTTCGACCGGATTGCACCTGGTCGTGGTCGCGGGGAGACTGACCAGGTGCAATCCGGTCGAAACGTCGGGAATAAAATAAAGGTAATTACGCGATAAATACCCGATAATCCCATATTTTAATAATGTGTTGTGATCGCGAAAGTTTAAAAAAGGCTCTCAAATCGTCTGTATTGTTCTAATGTGGTTACCTAAGAACTCCGTCTTTGAACCGATTTGGAATTTTTTATTTGGGTTTGAATAGATCCTTTCAATTGGGTCAATTTGGGTCTCATGTTTTTCAAAACTCGTGGATGGGATTCATGAGGAATTAAATAATTGTAATAGTGTCTACTGGAGTAAAGGTAACAGTTTCATGCCCTAAGTTTAAACTTGCGGTTGTGTTTGTTTCACTATATAATGTTTGCTTGTTTTTACACCCAGTTCTGATGATGGAACCCATTACAAATCGAGGGAAATACTCAAATTTAATAGGCGTAAATATAGCGGTATGGGTATTTTCAGCAGCAAGGGAAGGATTATATCATAAAAATGTTTTATTTTTGTTGAAAAAATAAAGAATTAAATAAAACACAGTCAAGTTAAAATTATAACATATAGGTAACGTTATATTGCCGCGAGGTGCGGGAATTAGACGGTTGCCTCTCCTGTTTTGCCCGTGGATGCAGCAAGAATCTGCTAAGGGTCTGCTCTGCTCCGGAAGATGGGCATCAGCGTCTTTCCGTGTATCATCATCCCATACTGCGCTCGCCAACCCTCTTGCCAAGGGTGGCGAGTATGGCAACAATCCCCTAATGATCTTGGAGATATATGAGGGAGGCAAGAAGTCGGCTCACTTTACACAAAAAGTCGGCACAGCCTGTTGTAAAAGTCTCCTTAATAATTGTAGGTGTAATTTGGTGCGGTCGACTCCATGTTTTTGTAGCCCTTGTCATTCCTACGCCTCCCGCTAATAGGTGACCACGGGTTTTTTGTACATAGATGACATTTCAAGGATAATGACGATCACGGGAAAACTTCTCTGATTATTTGGATTGGACCTCCTGTAACGACCCTTGTAGCGCGGTGGAATTGTTTGCACGTTTTGATTTGTAGTTTTGGGTAAGTTTTCCATGCCATGGCATCATTATCAACAACACGCAGAAACAGTCTAGGTACTTAGGTATTTTAAGTATTATTTAGGTGAAAAAATGTTTAGACTAAAAACAAGATAACGCTCCTACTTTTAACACGCTTTTATTCGATTCACTTGTATCTAGGTAACGGAATCTTCGGACAATGTTTCAACCCACTTTGAGACATCAGATTAAAATGAAACTTTGCGTACTTATCAAGGACCAATGACAATACAATAATTCGGTGTTTTTCAGTTTTAAACTATTATCATATCCACATAAAAGGATACACACATACACATACCTAGATATAGGTACATATGTACGTGAATTGTCGACTCCAAGGTTCACATCTTATCATCAGAACTAAGTTTCAGAACTGAACAGAAAATTAGGGACAGAATGAAAAGTCTATTCAAACTCAAATAGAATTTTTCAATTCGGTTCATAAACGACGGAGTTTTAAGGTAACAAAGATAAAAAAAAATACAGACGACTTAAGAACCTACTCCTTTTTTTTAAGTCTCTTAAAAACACCACATGATGATGAGTTATTGATAAGTGGATAGGTTAGATGTAGCAGGATGAACTATCCTTCGATGTCCATGATGATGATGATGGAAAGATTCTGAATGCAAATGCTGGACTTGGTGCTGAAAATACCAAAAACGCCAGTCTATTTCATATAATTTAAACAGCATTAAAGACTGCTGTAAAATGTATCTGTCGCTGCAGTGCCTGAGACATTGTAACTGAGTTACGAAGGTACTACTGGAACTATTAAAATTTATTACAAAGTTAGAACATTTATATTTAATTCTTGAATATTTATTTATTTAATACTTTGAGCACAAGAAAGCAATGCACAGAGGACTTAATGCTAATAGCACTTTCTACAAGCCAGCCTGGGCGTGCTAGAAAAAAATGCGTCACTTATAAAATAAGTACGTAGGTAAAAGTTTCAAAAAATATTATAAATTAACATAGAGATATGTATATATAACTGCGAAAACAATAATAAGTACATAATATATATCTATCTAATATTTATAAAATAAAAATAATAATATAATAAGTTTAACTAAAATATGCACACGTATCGAACCCACACTCACCTCGAATAGCCGCTACACCATTCAAGGTACCTACTTGCTTGCAGCGCGTCGTATCTGTACATCGAGAGGATATCGCGGGATCGCCGGAACGGCCGCGGTGCTCTTTGAGGGCACAGGGCTGCCAAACCGTAGGTATCCACGTCATCATCATCTCGGCCCGTAATAAACATTTGCCTGAGTATGTGTGCTATAACGTCGTAAATGATGACTAAGTCGATTTAAAGGCACATTCACGTTACAAACATTTTTTTACTTAGCCTATTTTGTCCCACTATGCAGTTTTTAACTTCAACAGCCAAAACTAAAAAAAAAATACAAAGTATCGATTTTTTCCCCTTCAAAACTATTTGTTTTCATAAGCTAAAACCCTCCTTTCGGGTTTGTACACATTTTACAATACACCCTGTATAAACAACACGCACTGTTTAAGGATTACAGAATCACTTGAATTTGAATTAAGAGGTATGCCGTGGAGTACCGGCGGCAGTAGAATGTTGCTACTCGTCTCTTGCCCGTGGGAATGCAAATGCTGGATACAGTAAGATTCTGCCAAGGGAAACCTCCAGCAGATAGGCAGCAGCATCGTTCCGTGTATCAACATCTCGTACTGGGCTCGCCAACCCGTCTGCCAAGCGTGGTGAGTATGGCAACAACCCCTTCACGTACAGTACTTGGAGATAAATGAGGGAGGCCTATGTCCAGCAGTGGACGTCCTATGGCTGAGATGTTAAAGAGTTTAAAGATTGGTCGTTTGGAGATTCCTGCATTTTTTTATTATCCGGCTACACAATATCACTGCAGCGTCCTGTACAATAGTATTACCAGTTGCTGACGCTGTATAAATAAAGAAAAGAAAATGTATTTATTGTTCCACAACAAAAAATTACACAAAAATAAATAAAAAAACATAATATTAAAAAAAAAAACATTTTTGTTCGAGTTGAGGACCAAAAGGTCCTGCCTCAGCATAATGTTGGTCCATAGGTAATTATAATGCTGCAACGCTGGTATTCTGGCAGGACCTTTGGTGCGTGTCGACACGTTATAATAATCCACACATAAAAAACTAAATACCAAGTTAAACAAATAAAAAAATGAATAGAATAAATTATACAAGCAATAAAAACTCTCACATAAAATACTCAAACTAGCAAAAGATACAATAAAAATATTACCTAAATTATTTTGAACACGGGATCGGTCAACACCGTTTATGACGAGACCGTTCCGACAAATAAAACCGGACCGTACCGTATGTAGCGAGCGTTCGCGCCTTCGCAAACAAGTTTGACAGATGACAAACAAAAAAAAGATAAATAAATCATCTACAATATCTCAAACAATGTAACATATGCAAGTAGCAAGTTTTTTTTATATAATGCGTAACCTTACAGCTACGCTAGCGCAGACGACATTTTGTCTGTGGTTAGGTTTAGGTTTAAGAAATTTATCCTCAAGTACAGACAATAATAAGTCACTAACATGAGAACAATAATATCTGATAAAGGTATAGTTCGGTACATTATTTATATGTATATTTAGTTACAATTTTGTTTATAGATACTTCTTGACTTTAATATTGTGTTTAAAAAAGTAGCACAGATAATTATAATCGCTATTATTAGCAGTAATACAGGGTTTGGAAAGGGTAACCGGAAATAATCGGCCGGCCAATAGTTTGGATTGAAATAAACACATTAAAGTAAAAAAAAATGCTACATAAAAAAAATCTGAGAAAATTGACAAGGTTATAGTACCCAGTTTGTCGAAAAAAATATTTTACACTGCATAAGACATCCCTAAGCGCATAAAGGTGCCTACAACCTTCATACGCTTAGGGACTTTATCCAAACTATTATACATATAATAAATACCTCAAAACAAGAATTTGGTTTCCTATCATTATTTCAGCCATAAAACGTCCACTGATGAACACAGGCCTCCCTCATGGATCTCCACGAGGGGTAGTTGCCATACTTACCATGCTTGGCAGGCGGGTTGGTGAGCGCAGTACGGGATGTTGATACACGGATATACGCTGCTGCCCATCTTCCGGAGGTATCCCTTAGCAGGCTCTTACTGCATCCATGGGCATGAGAGGAGGGGTATCATTCTACTGCCGGCACCCCACGGCGGTTTTCTATTGCGAACAAATATTGTGTTGGAAACAATAAATTGTGTAAGTTTTGTTTTAAACACATTAAATTAAGTAGTTGAAAAAATAAAAGCAATAAAAAAAAACCTTTAGCTAACTAAGTCGTTTTATAAAGGGGTAGGTTCGGTTCAGCCCTACGCGCAGGGCCGCTATATCGTGTGGTCGATTTGTGCCATCGTCTGTGACGGTCGACGGCCTTCCGCATTGGGACGAGAATATCTAATGTACAAAGTATTCTTCTTCAAAGTAACTTCTAAAACTATGTTCATTTATTGATTACTACATATATGACGACTATTACATGCGGTTATTGGTAAGAACCGCAGGTCGGCGTTGGATGCAGGCCGCATCCAACCGCAGTACCTGGAGATCAATGAGGGAGGCCTTTGTCCAGCAGTGGACGTCCTACGGCTGAAATGATGATGATATGACGACCTCTGTGGGGCAGCGGGCGAAGGTCCGCCTGCGACGCAAGAGGCCGCCTCGGGAAAAATGTCTGTGCGTACCAAAGTGCCAATCATCCCGATTGTACTTTCTACAACGGGAGTAATACCTAAACAACTATTTCAGTCACTCGCCCAACTAGACCTGCCTAAACACACATTCGCTCTGTTACAGAAAGCAGTTATCCTCAACACGTGTAGGATAGTTAGAAAGTTTTTGAAAACTGATGTTTCCATTGACGCACCACAGTCTTCTAACCATGGTGCATCTAGAAACACAACTAATGCACACTTGGCTCAGGCCCGTGCGTTTTAGATAAATTCCGGCCCTATTAGTGCCGAGCTGATGAAAATCTAAATCCAAAATAATAATAAGAAGAATCAACCGAGGTATCTTTCAAGGAGACGCACTGAGCCCGGTGCAGAGAACAGGTGCTTGTAAATCACTTGCGCAAACGGATTACAAGTACAGACATGATCAGGTGCCAAACATCATCCACCAAAAACTGGCAACTAAATACGATCTTATAGAACAGTCATCTAAGCCAACTCCGTACTAAAAAATACACTCCTGATACTGTGCTGGAAAACACCACATATAAACTTTACTTTGATAGGGCCATTTTAACAGATAAGACAACACACTTCAATAGACTGGAAATAACACTCATCAACAAAACCAACAAAACAGCTCTTTTAATAGACATTGCCATTCCTAACACCTGCAACATCCAAAACACAATAGCTGAGAAACTCTCTAAATACGTAGATCTAAAAAATGAAATAACTAGAATGTAGAGATTGCAGAAGGTCTCCATAATCCCCATTCCTAGTTCTCTCATCAACCGGTGTTATCCCGAATCAGTTATTTCAATCCCTAACCTTTCTTGACCTACCAAAACACACCTTTGAATGAATGAATGAATGAACCTTTGCCCTTTTACAAAAAGCAGTTGTCCTGAATACATGTCGCATAGTTCGTAAATTTCTGCAAAGTGACACTCCCACCACCGAGTCGACAGCACTAGTTTCTTAAACCCAACCAACTCTACTAATACACAGTTGGCTTAGGCCCGTGTATATTAGTCCCTTCCACGTCCCTTCCGATCATTATGGTCGAGCAGATAAGAATCTGAAAAAATAACAATAATAATAAACCCTTAGCAGGCTCTATTACTGCATCCACGGGCAAGAGAGGAGAGACAACTTTCTACTGCGGCAACCCACGGCTGTGACATTGACTTATTCGCGGACATTAGTCCACGCCGCCATGCATAATTGAATTGACTTCTAAATTGTACGTGCACTTGTGTCCCATAAAATTATGGCAATTAACTACAAAATGTAACCTTCTTTGCCATAAAGTGAGCGCGCAATAAAACAGTGTCACGTCCATCAATGAGGTATAAATAAATATTTATCGCCTTTAATATTCCGCTTCTGGTATTTAATCGGCAGGTGCGCGCATGTACCGGCAACGATGGATGCGATAAGGAAACTTGCACGCAAGTAAATATGCTCGATGCATGTTGCGTTTAGTACTTATAAATTGTAGGCATCATCATCTCTCGACGGCGGACCGTAAGACGTCCACTGCTAGATATGTCCTGGCCAGCGGCCCGTTTTCGAGGACCTGAAAGTACTGATTCTGATGAGTTTTTGCCATACTCACCTCGATTGGCGCGCGGGTTGGCAAGCGCAGTGCGGTATGTTGATGCACGGAATAACGCTGCTGCCCATCTTCCGGAGGTTTCCCTTGGAAGATTCTTACTGCATCCACGGGCAAGAGAGGAGAGACAAAATTCTACTGCCGGTACTCCACGGCTGCGTATCAGTCGGCTATTAGAGAAACTACGCCACTTAGGTCGTCTTTAGGCAAAAACAACCACCGATTGAGCTCCTCAACAACAAAACAATGTCAACGTCATTATGTGTTTATTCAATAAAGCAAAAAGCTACATATCGTCGACCTAATTATCAAAATTCGTAAGTCCAAATGAGATAATTTTACAGGAGCAACAAAATACAGCTTTTTATTTTTATATTGAGAGATTTTTATAGTGGAGTTACGTATTTTTATAAGTCCGACTCTGTGGCTCCAACAAGCTCCAAACAGAGATCAGTGATCGATGGCGGGAAGAGCTTGACTCCTATAACGAAGTCTGACTCCGTGGCTCCAACAAACTCCAAACAGAGATCAGTGGAAAGATGGATAGGGGGGGGGGCCTTTGCCCTGCAGTGACTAATTCCTATTCTAACACTGGTGGGGGATATCAGATCTACAATGACGTCCCGCATTGGGGTGTATTGTGCATTGTCACCCGAGATACTACCATGACCCTAGCCCGTCTCACTCCTTTAAGTACCGGAGAAGGACTCTGAAGGATATTCAGACAGGCTTATAAATGAAATAAAACAATGAATATATACTCGCCGTGGGGTGCCGGCAGTAGAATGTTACCCCTCCTCTCATGCCCGTGGATGTAGTAAGAGCCAGCTAAGGGATACCTCCGGAAGATGGGCAGCAGCGTCTTTCCGTGTATCAACATCCCGTACTGCGCTCGCCAACCCGCCTGCCGAGCGTGGTGAGTATGGCAACTACCCCTCATGGAGATCCATGAGGGAGGCCTGTTCAGTAGTGGACTTTTTACGGCTGGAATGATGAATGAATATATAATTATTAATTAACTTGATTGGACATGAGCCACAGTTAAAGACGAGAACTGTACACAGTTTTGCCGTTAAAGTTGTGCATTTACAAGTACAAGTCGCAAGTAAGTTTAAGCACAAGCTTATAATTAAACGTCGATAAGTTACATGAATTAGCTCAATAAATAACTTAAGGCTAGCCTATGCCGGCGGTATTTCGAGCGGAAATAATTTACGACCCAACGAACGACTGAATAGGGTTTCGATAAGACAGATAAACAATTTATTTGCAATTATACACATACAGTACAAAGAGAAAGACATACGCGGCCGACTTACCGTCACACTGATGTGATTGTGACCATGCTGATTTACTAACTGTCACATACTTAAGACAGCAGGTAATACATAACTAAACAACTAAAAACGATACCTAATGGTAACGAAAAATAGTCAGAATAAGTAATGCATGTGAGTGTGTCCAGTAGGTCAAAAAGGTAACAGCTCAGCGTATAATAAATTTTGCTTAAAACTAAACATTAGATTAGGTATGACTGTGTTCTAAACAAAAAATAAAATAAAATTCTTTAGACTGAGGCAGGCAGATAAAAGAGATTTTAGAACATTATTACAAAGTTTGTACGTTTTTGAATATGAGAAGCAAGGAGATAAAATACAAATCAATGGATGATGAGTAAGTCCAATAAACCGTTTTCAAAGGAAAAGCAAAAAGTATTTACTACTGCACATAGATGGAGCTATTGCGCTGAATGGGCGAGGTAGCATTAGTCCTGTCACTGTCAATTGTGAGCAACAGAAAAATAACACAAGTGCCACCTATGAGGATTTGGGGTTGGCAGTAATATTCCTACACCAAAAAGGAATAATTTGACTCCAACGCGCTTGCAATGATTATTCCTAGACCATATTGGTCAATGACTTCACGACACTCGCATTTTTCATATAGGAATTTCCCGAAATAAAAATTCCTTATTGCATAATAAGAAGTATCTATATTTTCTTTTTTACGGACATTTTTTTTTGTTGCATTGGCTCGTATCATTTCAGCCGCAAATGCCAATGGTTTGCCCTCATGGATTCGCCTTCCTCATGGATCTCCATATAACATATGGGTAGTTGCCATGCTCACCACGGTTGGCAGGCGGGATGGCGAGCGCAGTACCTACGGGATGTTGATACACGGAAAGAAGCTGCTGGACATCTTCCACAGGTATCCCTTGGCAGATTCTTACTACATCCACGGGCAAGAGAGGAGGGGCAACATTCTTCTGCCGGCACCCCACGGCGGCAAAGCATTAACTTTAGCGGACCGAGAAATTAAATATTATTTTACCTACGGCCGTCACACTGATATTCTACCATCAAACAAAATGCGATATATCGACATAATAAATCTTGATTAACTTTCATGCTTTATTTACTGGGCCTTTATAGGTACTCGCTATAGACGTTCATGCTCATTGCGGCATCCTTACAACTCGCCGCAATGGGCCTATGGCAAGGTATTATTTTATTTGCTCTGCGCGAGCGCTGGATGAAGTCATAAATATCGCAGAGCATCTTGCGAATTGACATTGATAGTCAACGATGGAAATTAATTGCAATAAAGCTAGCTACAAACTCTACAACTAAATTTCTCACGTTTCGATCATGGCAGAATCATCATCAACATCATTGTCAGCTAGTAGTGACCCACTGTTGGGCATAAGCCTCCTTCCCTAAACGCCAATCAGCGGAATGATGATGGCAAAATATGGACTATAAAAGAAACAAACATAAAACTAATATTTATCTTAATAAAGAAGATACTCTATAAGATCTTAATAGAGTCAACATTCAATATATGCAAATAAAAAACAATCCTGACGTCTCCCCCAGGCAGGAGAGATATCGGAACTTACTTTTAAAAACTGTTGTTACTACTGGTACAGGCGGTCACACGGACCTGCCTGAAAATCAGCGCCGCAACCGCGTAGCTTGCTATGTGATTGCGGTAATACCAGTAATACTGAGGCAGTGTCCATTTTTTGACCTCACGCAGCATTGGTTGTACATATTTTTAAAATTTTGTTTAACAGTGTAAGCCTAATTTGATTATTTTATGTTTTCTTTGTAATTTGTATATGTTGTGTGTGTGTCAAAAATAAATGATTTTCTTCTTCTTCTTCTACTACTGTTCTCTTCCCTCGGCATTTATTTAGGATGTTTTTACATTAATCATCAAGCAGGCAACCAAACCGAACATCGCTTTGTTTTTGACACATTTTAAAAATGTCAGTAAATGTCAATAATTACAATAAACGTAAAAAAGGACAGTAAATTGCAATACTTATCTGTAAAAACTCAGTGTAAAAATTACAGCTATTGTCAAAGCTAATGGAGGCATTAAGATTTACTTCAATTGAAAGAATTGAAAATAAATGATCATAAAGGAAAACTAGCAATAGCAAATATTTTGTATAGCTGTCGTTGGATCGACCGCATCCAAGAAGTTTATATAAAGAAAACAATATAGGTCTAGAAAATTGACATTATAAAATACGGTTACGCTAGCATTTAAATCAAAATTATAAATAAGGTCTCAGGATTAAATAAGGTGATTAATATAATAAGAACGATATGAGCCCCGCCTTCTGCCCATCCACTTATTTTTCGCTTTTTCCCTCACTTGGAATAAAAAGTTATCTAAAGCGAACGAATTCATAAGTTTTTGTTTTGTTTTTCTTTTTTAAATTGACTATTCTAGGAGGTTCTTCACTCTCTTTAATAAAATAAACACTGGTGCCGATTTTGTTTTATATTTCCTAAAGCTAATTATAAATAGAGGTATGACGTTTCTAAATTTAGAGCTGTCATCGTAAAATTGGGTATAATTGTTCCGTTTTAATTTTAAAACGGCACCAACCGAATAGCTACCTATATGTCGCTTTTGTCCGTTTTACGTCAGTTTAATTAGCTTTAGCTAGTTATTGCAACAACAAAATCGCCACCATTGACATTAACTTTAGGTGATCGACTTTCCTCATTTCATTATAATAGCAAACCGCGGGAATAGACTAGCCTACCCGGGACCACGACTGTTGAAACACAGTCGAAACGTCGAGAATAATCAAAGGTATTACTTATGCGAAAAATTCACGTGTTTTGTTATTATAATGACTTCCCTATTTTTTTAAGAATAGGGCCCATTGATAAAAGCCCCAAGAAATAAATAGCAATGCTATTTTTATGATCGTTTAACTCGTTGAAACAGGCCCACGCCAATTATACTCGTACATACAGCGTGTATCTATTGGTTACATCGTAATGCGCTTGATTACGTAATTACAGGCTAAGCCGAGTGGCTATTAGCAGGGCCTAGAATTACGAAACACCCTGTTGTGGTAATTATTAATTTATTTGATGGGTACTGGGAACTGTGACCTGTAATTTTAGGCTATTAAAGCGGTATATATGCAGCCGTTGGTAATCCGCCTCATGAACAGTGTCTGACATTGATATAAAAGCATAGATGAGGCCTCACACCAAAAACTCTGTCCTTTCCTCCGTCGACCGAGACACGTTCTCGGCTTGCCCGTTGACGAGCTCACCGCCGCTAACCCGGAGGTGACGTCAACCCGTCCCACATTAGCTGCTAGGCACACATTTAATAACCCGCCGGCGGGGCCGAAGAATACACTCTTCCGTCTTAAGATGCAGTTTTGCACCTGGACGTTAACCATCAGTACATTCAAAAATCTGGCAACAGTCCAAGCCGTGGTTCGAACCTAAGTGGTGCCCTTGAGCTTGTTGCCCCAACCTAACTTTTGCGGCTGGGCGCCTTCTGCGCTCGCCATAGTCCGGTAACGTTGTCATGGCCATCTGCGGTCAACAACATATATTGTCAATTCGAAAAAAAAAAACACCAAATACTCTGGCAGTGTTTACAATGCTGCCGACGACTGCGCAACACGCCACGTGTACCGAAAAAATAGTGTTATCTCTTTTTCTCCCACATTATTTGCAAACACTACTTTCTCTTTCTTGCAATCGCCATTTTTTTATTTGTTATTTTGACAACGGAAGCAAACAAATAGTTATTTAACAAAATCGCAATACTTACGAATGAAATGTTACACCTTTGGCTTTATTTTATTGTTTTATTTGTGTTTCTGGAATTGTTGGTGCATTTGCGAAATACACAAGATGGCATTTTGTGGCACTTTTCATCTATTTTAGATGCAAAGATCAACATGCCCGGCTAACACTGTGTTTCGATGTGCACTGATTCAAAAAGTGAGCTCACTCATCATACTTTGGAAACACAACGGCGCGGTCTCAGTACGGTGAGGGCTCATCTATGCTTTTATATCAATGGTGTCTGAGCTCTACCGCTCTACCTACTATCCTTCCTTTACACATAATTGTTTTATTTTTATTACGAGTAGGTACCTACCTATACAACGAAAATCCCACATAACTTTTCTGGAGCTTGCTAAATGCAGGCAGTTCTATTTCAAATCAGTGTAAAAATAATATAATTAATAGTTTCCAAATTAAAGTTCCTACATTGTCATAATACCCTCATAAACTGTCTAGTCAGCCAGACACGCAACATTCTATGGTCGTTCTGAGAAACTGTCAAAGGCCCTCCAATTATGCGGTCAGACAGACCTTTGATGACTCATTTCCTGTGCCTATGAATTCGGGACAACCTATTTTCCCAATCGGTTCCTTAGATAGGAATTTACCACCCAGAATTTACAACGTCAGTATTATAATTGGTTCGGCGAGGAAAATGGCCTTGGAATTTAGAAGCTGGCAAACTAACAACTAAACCTATTCGGTATTTTAATGACGACGATCACACTCAATACAAATACAAATACAAAATATTTATTTGCAAACAACGGGTTACAAAGGTTGGTAAATAATTTTGGGTTCCATCCGATGTCTTACCAGCTAATATGGTATGCAAATTTTTAGAATTGAATTTAATTAAATTATAGAGCAAATTTTAATTATAAGTAATAATAAGAATGTCATGCAAAAACAATAATTTGATTCTATTATGTTAACATCAATAATTTTATGAAATTAATTTAATAACAAACAGCAATTGAATAACGATTCTCTGCTACGCTGACGATACGGTAACTGTGGTACACGGTGACTCATGGAGCGAGGTCTCGCGGCTCGTGGAGATGAATCTGGCTAGAGCAGCATCTTGGCTTGATAGAAACTTACTTCCTCTTTACTAATGCAAATATAATAATAGTACTTATATGTGTTTTCATATAACCATTGCATCTGACAGGCGTGGGGTGCCGGCAGAAGAATGTTACCCCTCCTCTCATGCTCGTGGATGCAGTAAGAGCCTGCTAAGAGCCTTCGGAAGATGGGCAGCAGCGTCTTTCCGTGTATCAACATCTCATACTGCGCTCGCCAACCCGCCTGCCAAGCGTGGTGAGTATGGCAATAACCTCATAAGATCTATAAGGGAGGCCTGAGTTCAGTAGTGGACGTTTTACGGCTGACATGATTGCATCTGAGCCGCCTAGTTCCCTGTCCATTTGAATTCACAAATGTGGTACCGTTGATAACGTGGGTGACTTATGTGCTTGCCCCATACTCAAGCGTTCTTCTTGCTTCAAGTACCTTGGGATCTTGCTAGATGAGAATATGTCTTTTCGGCAACTACTACATACTACGGTACTACATGTTATGAAGTTGCTACGTGACGGCGCTGATTGGGATACAATGATGATTGTGTACTCTGCACTCTGCCTTTCAATCATCACTTATTGCATTACTGCCTGGGGCGGATCAGCTAATACTGTTATGATCAAACTAGAAAGAGCTCACAGATCTTTACTAAAGGTGATGCTCAGGAAACCATTCAGATATCCTACAGCTGCTCTGAAACCCAAGCACTGACTATAAGACAGCTCTACATTCATCGGGTAGTCAGCTCTTATCATAAAGTACTTTCCTTTCGCCACTTTCGATGTAGAATGTTTGTCAACAAACTGTCAATACTTAAATTAGTTTTATTTATATTTCTCAATTAGGGAAATTGTGACTTCAATATAAATTATACCTACTCGGTCAAAAAAATGTTATTAATTATGTTAAAGACCTATGTTTACAATGGAAAGCAATAAACAACTGAATACTGAATACTGAATACTGAAAACCAACCCCTAAGAAGCAATTAAATTTTAAGTGTGACAGTTTGTAAAGATGTGTGACGTAAAGGCTTAACTTATTAAACCTACCTACACTTACGTCCATCAGTGCAAGGTAAAAATAAAAAGTATAGTAGCTAAACATCTATTCCTAGAATCGGGTTGTCATAGACTTACCTACATTATTTTTGGCTTTCATATTCTCTGGGTTTTCGTGGAACAATAATAATAACACACTGAATGGGAAATAAATTACCCTGCTGAAGTAGAGTTGGGAAGGCCTTATCATCATCATCATCTCAGCGTAGTTCACTGCTGGACATGGATCTTTGTACTGATTATGAGGGGTTGTTGCCATACTCACCACGCTTGGCAGGCGGATTGGCGGGCGCAGTACTGGATGTTGATACACGAAAAGATGCTGCTGCCCATCTTCCGGAGGTATCCCTTGGCAGATTCTTACCACTGAGTAAGAAAGCTCTTCTCTCATTGTAGTGCCGATCGAATTGTGAGGTAATAGGTACCAAAGGACTAAAGGCATTATTATATGGGTTTGTACAAAATAAAGTGTTCTCTAAATACAACTTATAAGTAATTCTAAACATTTTCAATCGTTAGATTAACTTAGTTGAAGTAATTTCGTACCTACAAATATTTTATATTGAAGTTTATTAGGAGAGCGTACCTTAACTTCGTACAAATTTGAAAGGACTAGAAGTTCAAAAGAAGTTTTCTTCGAGAGCGAAGAATCTAAACTACTAGCAGTTTAGATTTAATAGGGGAGATGCTTTATAAATATAAACAAATCATGGATGTAGTTTTATTCTTCTAACAAAAGATCTTCGGGTAACTACGGAACCCTACAGGGCGCGTGGCCCGACACGCACCTAGCCTTATATTTATTTTTAGTTTATTAAAATCATATCAGGTTTCTCATAACATCGTATCGATAAAACAATCTCAACAAAAGTCCCAGCTCTACAAACCCTAGGGCGATGGGGCCTGCGCGTACGCCGAACATCGCAATTCCCTGTGCGCCCGCGCCGCTCGCTTATTAAATCCTTGCGGCCCGCCCTAATAGCGGCCATTACAGGTAATATAATAAAACGCATACGCCGTAATGCGAGGGCCACGAGAGAGGCTGTGGTATAAGTTACATTGATGTATGTATAGTTCTAAAACTAAAGGAGGGACGACATAGTTCACGTGGCAGGGCGTCAATAGTAATAATATTTGATGACCTCTTTGGCGCAGCGGGCGAAGGGCCGCCGGCTACACAAGAAGTTGCGGGTTCCATTCCCGCCTCGGGACAAATGTCGATCTACAGATGTCTGTTTAGGGAGTCCGGGACGTTTTTCTATATATAATAAAAAATATCTATTTATGTAGTATATTGTATTTAGTGTATCAGTCATCTAGTACACATGGCTAGATGATGCTGTGTGAATTGTCCAGCTTTATTTATTTATTTTATAAACTTTATTTCAGTTCAGGCAACAAACTTTGTTTAGTACTGTACAAGATTTACCTATACGACTACGGCCCATATAAACATATACCTTAAAGACTTACATACATATAAAAATATCTTATACTAGACACTCGTTTATAGTGCACCGACGAGTGACGCAGACACGGGGTCTCATTCCGTCGCAGCGCGGGATCACGTTGCAGCGTCCCGCGAAACGACGCGCGGCGGCCAATATCAATTAATTGAACCTGAGACCTTTGAATTTAGAACGCAGCTGATCTATTCTAGGTATCAGATCCCAGATCTAGTTGGAGCAGAGGAAAGATCAACAAAACGCCACAAGTGCATCAAATCGCTCGTTCCGTGGCCACCGCTAAGATCGATGCCTGTGCGCATTGTCATTATACCGACATTAACGTCGCTCGCTGCGTTCTACGTCTCGGCGACAATGTCTCATGCAGGTTGTCTACAGTGCTACCGACTCTTTCAGTGCTGTGTTGGTTGCAGTTCTGAAATATTTTTATGGCTATTTAAGTAATAATAAGAATAACTTTATTAATCTTTTCAGAAAACACAGAGTTGTATACTTATATAAAACATGAACTAAAGTGACAGATCATAAAAAAAAGACTTAGACTATAGAAACAGTTGGGAATTCACAATATAATTTTTGATT